>JAWDEX010000002.1:10248010-10279210 GCA_035221805.1 Trichilia hirta | reverse complement strand
TCTTTACTGATGATATATCATGGTATGGGTATGTGTATTTAATGAAATATAAATCTGAATCTTTTGAAAAGTTCAAAAAATTGAAGAATGAAGTAGAAAACCAAACTAGAAAGAATATTAAATCTTTACGATCAGATCGTGGAGGAGAATATTTGAGTACAAAATTTTAAGAATTCTTAAAAAATAATAGAATTATACTACAGTTAAATCCTTTTTATACACCACAATTGAATGGTATAGTTAAAAGGAGAAATCGTATCTTATTAGATATGGTACGATCAATGGTAAACTTTATAAATTTACCAATTTCTTTGCAGGAATATGCCTTACAAATTGCTGTACATATATTAAATAGTCCCATCAAAATTAGTTCAAAAGACTCCGTACGAGATATAGAGTAGAAGAAAACCTAGTTTCAAATATATAAAAATTTGAGGGTGTCTAACTTATATTAAATTAGTTAACACTGATAAGCTGGATCCTAAATCTAAGAAGGCTTAGTTTATAGGATATCCTAAAGATAGTTTAGGATATTACTTTTACTTTTTGTTTGATCAAAGAATATCGATCAGTCAAAATACACGCTTCTTAGAAGAAGAGTTCTTAAAAAAAGGTGGTACAGAAAGAAAAATTGATCTCAAAGAAAAGTACTTAGATACTCAAACTGACAATACTGATGAAAAAGTTTTTGATTAACAAATCTCAGTACCTATTCTAATTCGAAAATCTTCTAAAGTATCGTGGTCTCTAGAGTAATATAAACTTCTACATAAGTAAGATTTTAAATCTTACTTAGTAGGAGATATTGATCATAGAGATGATCCTAAAAGTTATGAAGAAGTAATCTTAAATAAAGATTCAGAAAAATAGCTAAAAGCAATGGATTCCAAGATACAATCCATGTATGCCAACTAAGTTTGGATACTTATAGAACTACCAAAAGAAATTATTCTAATTGGATGTAAATAGCTTTTTAAGGGAAAGATTGGTAAGGATGGTAAGTTAGAGACTTATAAAACACGGCTTGTGGCAAAAGGGTATACTCAAAAACAAGGGTTAGATTATGAGAAAATTTTTTCACCTATAACCATAATTAAATTTATTCGAATAATGCTAACTGTTGCAGCGTACCGTGATTATGAGATTTAATAGATAGATGTTAAAAATGCATTTCTTAATGAATTTCTTGAGGAAACTATTTATATGCAACAACCTATAGAGTTTGTATCCATTATAGATAAAAATAAGGTGTGCAAATTGTATCAATCTATTTATGAATTAAAGTAAGATTTATGAAATTAGAACAAAAGATTTGATGAAGTGATTAAATCATTTGGCTTTATACAAAATTTAGATGAGCCTTGTATTTATAAATAGGTTAAAGATCATGCAATCATGTTCCTTATATTATATGTAAATGGCATATTATTAATGAAAAATAATGTAGGCATGATGATTGAGATAAAATTCTAGTTGTCTAGAACCTTCTCAATGAAAGATTTAGGAGAAATGACATATGTTCTTGAAATTCGCATCTATAGAGATAGAGTGAAGAAGATAATAGAATTATCTTCAAAATTACAATAAAAAAATATTAAAAAGGTTCAACATAGAAAACTCTTATCCTTCAATCATGGTCTTAATCTTTCTAAAGATTTTAGTCCAAAGATCGATGAAGAGGCACAACGGATGCGTAATATCATTATAGTTCAATCATAGGTAGTTTAATGTACGTAATACTATGTACAAGACCTGATATAGCATATGCTGAAGTATTACGAGCAGATATCAAGCAAATTTAGGAGAAAAGTATTAGTTAGCCATTAAGACAATCCTTAAATACTTAAGAAAGACTAAGAATTTAATTCTAAGTTTTGGATGTCAAGAGTTGAGTATTTATGGATACTTAGATTCTAATTTTTAGTCAGACGTGGATGATAAAAATTCTACATCCAGTTTTATTTTTATATGTAATAGAGGTGCTATTAGTTAAAAAAATTCTAAATAAACTACAACAGCAGACTCAACTACTGAAGCTGAATATAATTCTGTTTTAGAAGTTGCAAAAGAGGCAGTTTGGATGCGTAAATTTGTATCTAAATTGGTGTAGTTCTTAGTATGAGTTATCCGATAATTATATTTTGTGACAATATTAGAGCTATTACACAGGCAAAGAAATTGAGAGCATACTAAAAGTCTAAACATATTTAGCAAAAATATCACATTTGAGAGAGTTTGTTAGAGCTAAAGAGATAATCATAGAAAAAATATCTTTAGCAGATAATCTAGCTGACCCATTGACTAAAGCAACAACATAAAAACAACTAGACTATCATCTTGACTTTAGAGTAAGTGAGAGATTATTAGTGTATGCCCTAGAAGCTATTCATATTATTGGCTTCAGGGATTGTAAATATTATAATATTTATTCAATAAATAAAAAAAAAGTTTTTTATTCACATATGTATGTTACTTTCTTTATTAAATCTTGCTATATAATAAAGTATATATGTGAATTATCCAGATAATTTATTTAATAGTTAAATAAAATTATCAAATTTGTTCCTTACATAAGTGATATAGATTTAACATTAATATTACATAGTAGGCATACTATATACTGCTTATGAATATTATGAGATGATATTAGTCTCACAAGAACATAAGTATGGATTTATAATTAGAAAACTATTTATTGAACATGACTAAATAAAATTGATAAATCACATGGTATGCATATAGTCAACGATTTATCAAAAGATTATATCAGTGTGCAATGTGATCTTTTGACCTAAGACATCAGAGTCAAGTTTTATATAGATATGCATAGTTTATGTGGTGTACAAGTACAAGACTAATCATATCTTGTATGATAAGTTTGTTTTGATTATGTGTTATTTATATAAAATTTGAATAATAGTCAAGATAGAATCTGTTGGCTCTTTTGATAGGATTAAGAGTTTTCGCTAACTCTATCTAGGTTAGAATTCCTAAACGAATATTGATAAATATCTAAAATAAAGTCTTTGATCAAAGTAATATTCGCGTGAAGAGTTCATGAGGGCAAGTTCAAGACATATTAATCAATAATTTATGAAATATCAAATTTAGAGAACATTTTATAAACCTTAATTTGATTAGAATTGGACAACAAAAGAATTTTACCATACGGTACATATAATCCGAGCAATATTTGATAAAAAATTACTTCATTATAGATTAGAGACTATAGCATATTGTTAGATGGTAATCATAGTCGTTGAGTTTTAAATTATTCAGATAACTCACGGCTAATCCATTATGACCATTTATAGTCACACAAATATTTTTAAACTTTTAGAAGGTATACGGGAGAGAGAAAATTATTCATAAAAGGCTAGCACATTCAGGAATAATTTAATAGGCCGAATAATATACATATTAATATGTATAATTATTGTATGTATGTATGTATTCATAATGATTTAATTGGTCAATGAATTTAGACATTTATATATATATGTAATTTAAAGTAAATTACATATTCTTAATTGTTATTTTATAATTATCTATAGGCAACATAATAATTGTTGCCATTAATTATATTAATTAATTTAAATTAATTATTATAATGTTAATTAATTAAATAAAGTATGGCCTAACGAGATTAGTCCATATGTTAATGTATTCAATAAGATAAATGTGGATGAATATGATTGGCCCATTTGTATTAATTATGATTGGCTATTGTTAATAGATAATTATCTATTAAAAAATTATTAAAAATGATTAATTAATATACATTTTGAGTGACCTACGGCAAAAGAGAAGAAGAAGAAAACGATTGCTTGGTTTTATGTTTTATAGAAAGGCAAAGAAGAAAAGTTTCTTTTTCAAAATTGTCCATAGAAGAAAGAGTTTCTTTAAGCTTTCAAGAATTCAAGAAGGTATAGATTAAAGTAGTTAGACAATATTCTAACTTAGCTTCATCGTATTAAAAGTTTAGAAGAGATAATAAAATTACAAAACCTTACACACATGCATATTTATTAATATATGTTAATATATGATATATATAAGCATGAAAATAAAAATTGATGCATATTTAGACCATAAAATCCAACAAATTAAAGTTTCAAATCAACGAAAATTTGCATTTAAAGATAAGGCTTGTAGGAGAGACAACCAAGCTTGCTGCAGCAGGAATTCTTACTGTAGCAAATTGTCTTTTTGCGGCAATAGAACTTTTTTTCGCTTTTTCATTCTTATAATTTTTACTTTGCGACTTTGTTTTTCACTCGTCTGAACTCCGATTTACTTGAAATTTGATTCTATAAAATTCTGAATCTGTTTATTTGAATATGAAATAAACGAGTTTTAAATTGAATTATCCAATTGAAAGAAATTTATAATTAAAACTCAAATGAACGAAAGAAACTTTATAACCAAATTTTTTAATTACACCGAAACTTTCCTGATCTTTTCATATCACCAATTAGGCTAATGTACGATTAATAAATCAATTAAAAAGAAAATTAGGCACCCAAATATAAATTTTACAAAATAATAAAAATACCCCTAAAGAATAAAATGACAAAATTTGCCTTTGATTTAAAAAATGAGTGTTATAATCACAAATTATTTTTAGCGAAAATAAGCAAATATGCATGAAAATAAATCAAAATGAACAAACTTTTACTCACAAAACTGAAGAATACGAAGTCTCAATTTTCAACATATCTCTTGTGACTTAAATTAATGAAAAAATATAAAATTACTAGAATAATTAGTATTATTGTTGCTTTTCGATTAGTTTTTGGGCAAAAATTTCGAGATTTTGATTGATTTTTAGGGTTAGTTGGGAGAGATTGAGAATTGAGAATTTTTTGATTTTAAAAATTGCTTTGACTTCTAAGACTGGAAAGTGAGATATCGAATATTTTGTTTTTATATTTTTAATCTTTACGGGTCTGATACTTGAATTTTTTATGGATAATTTAAATTTAATAATTAGTATATATATATATATATATATTATTTTTATTATCATTTTATTATATTTTGTGATATTATATATATGTGTATTATTTTTTATTAACTTTAAAATATTTTCAACCATTGAAATTTAATCATATAATTATAAAATGAGAGAATTTCTAATAATTAAGAGAAAAAAATAAAAGTATTTATATTAATATTGATAGCGATGTAAAAATTATAAATGATAATTTGAGATATTTTTAATAAAATAAAAAATATATTTTATATATAATTTTTTAAGTAAAAAATTTAAAAATTTAAATTTAAAGTCTATACTCAAATTTTTTTCAAAGTAACATAAATTTATTTAAATTTTTTTAAAATTTTATTAACAATCAATCATGATTCTATGAATAAATTTTAGCTTAGACTTTATTAATACAAAAAATTTAGTGATAATCATTTTTTAATTACTTTTATAAATATGTGTGGGTATAGTTATTATCATCAAATTTTATTTTAGTGGATTCCTCTAAAATTTCTCAAATTTTCAATAAATCTCGAATATTTTATAATATTTACACTCCATTTTTATTGAATTATTGATATATATGTTAATTTTAATTGAATAACACTAGAAAAATAAATTTTTTATATAATTATAAGTATAATTAATGTCACATAGTAATGTTTATTTTTATATAATTTATATTTATTAATTATATTAATTTTATATTTAATTAATTAGTTAATTAATTAATTATATTACATTAATTTGTATAAAAATTTATATTTTTATCAAAATATTATAATATACACGTAATAAAAAATTAATAAAATAATAAATTGTATTAAAAAAATTTTAAACCCTTTTTAATCATAAATTTTTTACATACACGTTTTTTTAATTATTTTTTAATTTAAAAATAAAATTAAGTGTATTTATTTATTTATTTAAACACGATTATAACACGAATTCGTTTAAATTTATTTATTCATTTAAACTCGATTATTCGTTTAAATTCAAATATTTATTTAAATTTGATTATCAATTTAATTAATTATTTATTTAAATTTGATTATTCGTTTAAATAAAATTATTCGTTTAAATTATATTATTTATTTAAATTTAATTATCTGTATAACTAATCGTGTTATAAATAAATAAATAGATTCAGAAAGTCAAATTTAAATTTAATATAATTATTAATCGTGTAATTCGAATGCGATTTGATTATTATTCGTGTCAATTTTTTTAAATTTAAATTTAGTTAATATTTTGTATTAATATGGCATAATCCTATTATGATTCAAATTGTTACCCATACGCAATACCAGCTCTTACCGTGAATATCCAATGACCCCTGAGATAAGGAAACCAACAAATTGCATGTGGCATGTTGAGTCGGTACAGCGCATTCCCCGAATCTGAGGCAGTCCAAGGACATACCCCAGATTCCACGCGAAGTATTACATGCGAATGTGGGAGTCTTTGGATCGATTAGAGGGTGCTGCGTGAAGTAAGAGATCATCAAGGAAAAAATAACTCAATGGAAAGAGTTCCTATTTGAATCAGAAATTGTCTTGACAAGTGGAAGTAGAATCGATTTCCAATTCTTAGAATCCAGGGTGATGCTAAGGCTATAAATAGGGCTATAATCAAGAAGAAAGGTCTTCACGTATTTTTCACCAATAAAAGCCGACTTAGTGACAATTATTTTTCTCCATTCTCCGTGCACGTAGGCTTATTGGCCAAACCACGTTAAAATTCGTGTTTCATTCTTTTGAACCGCATTAAAATCTGTCTTATTCTTTTTATCTTGCTTTTTTATTATTTCCCCTGTATAGTTAACCCTGCAGCAAAATAAATCTATTGTCGGCCTTGCTTTGGTGCAAAAGCACTGTGCTGATGTACGGTCGGGCTTGATTTAGTGCAAAATCATTGGTCAACACAGCAAATATACTTGGACACTCAAGTTAGACAGCTAATCAAAAATGAATTCCCTAAGGTTTAGGATTTTACCGAAAAAAAAAAAAAGAAAAAAAGAAAAAGAAGAAGAAGAAGAAGAAGAAGAAGAAAAATAATAAAGACGAAATCTCTTTCGTCGTATTTTTCCTCAAATAAACATTGAATACCTCGATCCTTCTTTCTTTTCCTATATATATTTGGCCTTATTTTGGAGGTTATTTATCCCCTTTTCACATATTAAGGAACAATGGAAGAAAATGTTCGGATGTTATTGTTTTAGAGTACTTAGGTGAAAGATAAATTTCCTTTGTTCTGGTTGAAGACCCTACTGACCGTAAGGATGATCGATGCTTGTTTGTCGATCTAAATATGTCCTTAAGCTACTATCCTTTCTAGACAGGTATCGAATTCTCATTAGTGCTTCCTTATTTAAGGCAAGTTTATCAATTGACTTCTAGAAGGCTTCATGCAAATCATCTAATCCTCTAAGGTGACATGAACTGCTATGGATGGTTCAAGTTCTCCTAACCAATAATTCTTCTCCTACAGTTTGTTTAATTGACGCGTAAACAAAAGAGGATTCCGTAGGTAATCCCCGTTCCATTGGTTCATTGATAATAAAAAAAAATAAAATTAGAAATGGAATCCTAATTTCCCCTAGATGGAAATCTGGTTTCCTTGTGAATTAATTGCACATTTCTTATCCTTTCTATTTTGCACTTCTGTCATATCCTCTAATTGGTAAAATCCTCCTGTAGCCCATTTTACTTGGACCAAGTTGTTCTTAACAAATTTTTCTGTGTTTCCCTGTGCTCAACTCATTAGGCCTAAGTAAAACACAAATGTCTGACACAAACTACGAAAATTATTCATAATCGCAGCCCATTATTC
This sequence comes from Trichilia hirta, assembly GCA_035221805.1. NCBI lineage: Eukaryota > Viridiplantae > Streptophyta > Magnoliopsida > Sapindales > Meliaceae > Trichilia > Trichilia hirta. The sequence goes on along the minus strand of JAWDEX010000002.1, from coordinate 10,271,391 downwards.
ATTAGTGATCAAAGTCAATTTAATGGATTTAAGCAACGGAGGTGAAGTTGAACCTGAAGCAGTCAGTTCGCATTCCAAAGAGATGCGGGCTGATCCCTAACCTTGATGTTGCCAAATCAAACTGAAGAAGAATGTTCTCCAACTGGTACCCTCCAATCACAATGGAAGCTCTAGGATTTGAACCTCCGTTAACAAACCCAAGACAATACACACCATCGTTGATTATCACCATAGAATTCACACCAAATATGCTCCAAGTCACGCTCTCATTCTGCAAAACAAGCTGAATCGTTGGCACGGATACCCCTAAAGGTGTACCAACCATGTTGCTGGAGTCGAAACACACATCAAATGGTGCAAAGGAGTCTATCCTGGTGATGTTTCTAGCAGTAGCTCCTGCGATGAATGCATCGGTTACTGCTTTAAAAATGGAGGTCTCCAATACGGTGTACGGATTCACCGTGCTAATCTTTGTTCCACCAACGCCTTGACTATTGACTGACAGCAATGTTGTGTTCAATGGGACAACTTTGTCGTCAATCTTAATTGATTTCACTCCGATGAAATATTCAGCAGACGGATCGCCTTGCGTGAAAGAGGAAGCTGGGGTTAAAAGTGGGGTAAATGTAAGATTATCAGATGCATCGACGTTGGGAAGGAAATCGCTGTTGGGACTGAAAACGTAAGGACCGTCACCGAAGAAGATGACACCTTTGACCTCTGAGAGACAGATTGCAAATTTCCTGCGGAAACTGAAAGTAGCAGCAAATTGCGAAGGCAGAGCAATTCTAGTTCTACCAAGACCAGCCATACCTACAACTCTATCTGCTAGACCTTTTAACATAAAAGTTGGTGCACAAGAAAATACCAAGTTAGACATCCTAACATCCCTGCCAGGGTTGAACCCGTTTGTGGACTGAACAGACACAACATCCTGTGCAACTTCGCCGCTGGTCTCAGTGTGAGTGACTGTGTTATCAGGCAAGACACCGCATGTACTGTTGTTGCAACCAGGCTTGGGGGCTGAAAAACAGTCGCCACACCTGTTGGCATTAGCCAATGAGCATTGCGCTGAACGACATCTGGCTGGTCGGTAAGTTGATGAAACATAATTTTTTTCGCAATCTACCCACAAGAATTGGCCACCTAGATCAATCACAAGGTTTATTGGCACTAGAGGGTTTCTTTGGTTGATCGTTGTAAAATATTGAAGTGTATTAGCAGTATCTTTTGAAACCGGGATGACGAGAGCTTTAGGTCGGAAAGATTGCTCAGCCAAAGAGGGAGAGATGAAGAAAACAAAGAGAGAAGAGAAGAGAAAGTACTGAAGAGAAGACGCCATTGGAAATGATTCTGTGAAGAGAGGGCGGGGTATGATACAGTTGGTTTATTGGCTGCCTTTCAACGGAGTATGATTCAAGCACGAGATGACGGCTGATGCTATCCAGAAGGGACGCGATTGTGATCTGACCTGGACCATCTTAATTGAAAATAGTTGACCTTTTCTATGTGTATATATATTCTATGGAAAATTCCTTTTTCTCCTGATAACAATTAATTAGTTGTTGAATTTAGTGCAGTTGCGACTCTTAAAACCTAGTAAGTTGAATTAAGGCTAATTTTTAACATTTTCTATATAGAAAGGTACAGGGTGTTTGTACTTATAATCTTTCTCACTCACGTAATTTTTCAGACTAAGCTTTATCTGAATATATGCATGATGACAACAATTGCATGCTACATAATTACCCACATACAAAGTTGCAAGCGCCAAATTCAGATTAATTTATTTATTTTAGAGTTTAGTTAACATCTGAGTACAAATTTTAGTCTACTGGCTGATACAATGAAATGTCTATTTATTTATTTATGTTTTAAAGTCAATCCAACACAAAAATTATGAATAAAATTCAATAAAAAAAATAGTTTGGATAGGACAAAAAAACTTGCATACACCCCACCGTGCGAATTAGTTGAGGTCGGCTGGACCGCCCTTATCCTTAACTAAGTAGGACCCGTAGGCGGCAAGCTTTCCTTTCGTCGTGAACGAGGGCTGACAGCTGACTGCTGACTGCTGGCTGTTGAGGGCTTCATTTGAGTCTCTACGAGCAATAATTCATACAAAAACTTTTAATTCATTCTTAATTTTTTTTAATTCAAAAACTCTCTTTGAAAGGTTTTATAGCTAGAAGCCTTGAACCTAGATGGCTCGATCACTTTCAAATAGTGATTCATATAAAATTTAAACTGATAAAAAAGATACCACTTAAGAATAAGATTGAAATATTGTGAAATAAATTATTAATTACAATAAATAAGTGAATAATTGATAAAAGATCTATCTTAAGTTTACCCTAAAAAAATTGTCAATGACTAATCTAATAAAATTTAGGAAGAAATCAAGAAATAATTGTATAAACATCCAAAATCAAACCTCACATCCTTCCCAGCACTTTCAACATCATCACTCCATTTTAGGTCTGCTTCTTGGAATCTGTTAGAAAAAGTTAAAAAGAAAACCCTTATATTTCGTAATATTATACATTTAAATGCTAATTTTTTAACACATTTAAAAAAAAAAATATATATTAAAGCACTTAGTACTGCTAGCGAAGCACTCTTAAATGATATTTTTAATTATCATGTAATTATATACTAATTGAAAATTACTCTTAATACCAATTAAATTTGATTAATACTTTTAAAACATATAAAGAAACGAAAAGATTTTAATTCAGTACTTAGGTGAAATGACAGATTCCCAATGCCTTCAGATAATGACAAACAACTCGTGTTTAAATTCATGACAAATACCCTAGAATTTGCAAATTGTGATAGATAACCCTTGATTCTAACAGTGGCTGAAAAATTGTTGAGGCAAATATCATTAATTCCTCTATATATTGTCATAATTATAATGAATTTAGTAAAGTTTTTATTTTATAAAAAGATATTCAAAATTCGCCGAAAATAATCCATCCTCATCATTACTATCACTATCATCCAAAACACACTCCATTTCTAGACTAAAATCTAGGTCCAAATTATCTATTTCGCGATTCTCTTCAATAATACACATAAAAGAAAATTAATTTAATGGATCTAAAACTAAGATCAAAGCAAAAAAGTTATTAATATTAAGAATTGAGACTCCTCTATGTGTTGGGGAAATAGAACTATTACGTAATTAACTTGGTTCTAGCAGTAAATGAATAGATTTAAGTTGCAGACTATCGGTGTATTGAAGTTAGATTGAGTGAACTGAGATTAATGGTGCAAATCAAATGAAAGTGAGGATAAAAATCGAAAGAAAAGATGTCCAATTTCAAGTGCGACCACTAAGGACTCTATGGCATGATGAGGTGAAAGTAAGAAGAGATCTACGTCATTTTCTTTTTCAATTTTTTTTGAAGAATATGAAAAAAATTAATTGAAAGTATTTGACTTCAGAGTGTTAGGTTGTTAGGCGAAAAATTAGTGTCTTTCAATTGAAAAGATAAGAAAAGAAATGAATTTTTGTAGCATTGAAATGAAAATGAAAGAAAAGAAATTGAAAATTAAAATTTTGGGGGTTTTCACATGTAAGAAAAATTATGTTGAAATAATTATAATTATTAAATTGCACAGAGGTTGAATGACATTTGCCAATTAAAATCGAGTGGGGTTTGTGACACAAATTGAAATTACAAGAGGACATTTGTCACGAATCTAAATACAAGGGGTATTTGTCATTAGCTAAAACCATAGGGTTATCTATCATTCTTCCTTTATACTTATCTGTGTTAGTTACTAAAGCCACACACTATGGTGAGAAATTGTATGAATAGTTGTGATGAAACCAAATTAAAACCTAGCTAACAAGTTAACTCCCATCTAAAATATATAAAGAAATTTAATCAACTCAACATAATCGAGAAATTTACTCCTACAACACATGAGAGGCTTGAATCCTTAATCTCAAGATAAAGTAGTAAGAAGATGAGTGTTACCACAATAAATATTCCCATTTTTTATTTTATAGTGCGAGTTCCTCTAGTTAATTGCACATTTCTTATTCTTTGTATTTTACCCTTAGTCAATAAATATTTCTACTTCTCACATTAGGATTTTCGCTGTTTTAACTAACAGTTTCAAAATAAAAATATGTAAAAAAGAAATTTTATTTATCACATTTCATTGTAAATTAAAGGTATTATTCATTTTTTTTTTTTGAAGAATTCACTATAATATATCTGATCTTACATAATATCATAAAAAATGGATGTAAATAAATTTTTGACTGCTATTTAGTAGAGCAATTGATCTGAAAAAGTATTTTAAAGTAGCAAATTTAGATATTTTTTCCTTTAATAAAAATATAATCCATATTTGTAATGGAATATTCGACAAGTTATGTACACCAAACTTAATTATATTATATTTTTGTATAATATATTATATGAAAGTATTCACCAAACTTAGTTTCATCCAAAAAATACAAACGTACGAGGTAAACTAGGAAATTATTCATAATCACGGCCCCTTGTTCAGACTTTAGAACAATAATTAAGCAATGGAAGTGATGCTGAAATTGTTTGCCTTCCCAAGAGAGTAGAGCTGAATCCTAGCCTTGATGTTGCCAAATCAAACTGAAGAAGATTGTCCTCCAACTGGTACCTTCCAATCACAATGAAAGTTCTAGGGTTTGAACCTCCATTAGCCAACCCAATACAGTAACATCGTTGTTCGCTACAACGATAGAGTTTACTCCAAATATGCTCCAAATGATCGCATTCTCATTCTAAAAAACAAGCTAAATTGTTAGCTTGGTTGCACTCAAATGTGTGCAAAGTATGTTGCTTGAATTGATATAGGTTAATCATGGCCTTCAATGCTAATTATTAACAATTATAAATAACTTTTTAAAGATGGCTTTCAATTTTTAAATTAATAGGTATAATTTTTTTTAATAATTTATAATTATCTTTTAATTTTTAAAATTATTATATTAAAAATTGATAATGACCATTAATTTTTTTAAATTAGAATTTTTTTTTATTTATAAAAAAATGCTTATAAATAGAAAATTTTTTTGCTTTATTTAATTTTTTAAATTTGATATTCTGTTTCAATACTATTTTAAAAGAATTAAAAGAGTTTAAAAAAATTTAATAAATTTTAAAATATATCAAATAACAATAATAAAAAATAAATTTTTTAAAATTTTTGTAATTTAAATTTTTTATATTTTATAGCATAATTATAATTTGTATGCTTAAAATTGAAACACAAGTCAAATGGTGCTGCGGATGCCGCCCTAGTGATGTTTCTAGCAGCAACTGCTGCTAAAATGAATGCATCGATTACTACTTTAAAAATAGATATCTCTAATACAGTGTAGGGATTTACTGTGCCAATTTTTGTTCCACCAACTCCTTGGCTGTCGGTTGATAGCTAAGTTGTGTTCAATGTGACAGCTTTGTCATCGATCTTGATTGATTTCACTCCAATGAAATATTCAGCAGAGGGATCGCCTAGTATGAAAGCGAAAGCTGTGCTTACATGTTAATAAAAAGTGGGGTAAAGGCAAGATTATCAGATGCATCAACGTTGGAAAGGAAATTGTAAGGACCATCACCAAAGAAGATGACGACTTTGGCTGAGAGACAGATTGCAAATTTCTTGTGAAAACTAAAATCAATGGCAAATTGCAAAGGGAAAGCAATTCTAGTTCTACTAAGACCAGCCATATCCAAGACTCCATTCGCTAGACCTTGCAACAGAGAAGTTGGTGCACAAGAAAATACGAAGTTAGACACTGACATTCGACCAGGGTTGAACCCATTTGTGGAATGAACAAAGATAACATCCTGTGCAACTTTGCCGCTGGAGTCAATATGAGTGACGGTGTTATCAGGCAAACACCGCATGTATTGTTGTTGCACCCGGGCCTGGGAGCTGAAAAACAGTCGCCACATCCATTGGCTTTAGCAATGAGCATTGGGTTGAACGGCACCTGGCCGGTCGGTAAGTTGATGAAACATAGTTTTACAATCTTTCCACAAGAATTGGCCACCATCACCCAAGGTTTATTGGCACGAGCGGAGTTCTTTGGTTGATGGTCATAAGATATTGAAAGGTCGAAGCATCTTTTGAGATCGGAATGACGAGAGCTTCAGATCAGAAAGATTGCAGAGCCAAAGAGTGAGAGATAAAGAAAAGAGAAAGTACTAACTAGTCGACGTAATAGAAATAGGCGTGTGGAGAGAGGGGAGTAGATGTCACGGGCTCTTTTCTAAAATGGCTTACGAGTAAGTGACGGAGCCAAATTCTCTAAGTTGACCGGCTAACCAACACAACGCAACGAGACTTTATAGTAATAGCGAGTTAGGTAATTGCAAATACATATAATATTATAATTAACGCAATATACTTGTAATAAAGACGCACCAAACTCAATACTTTTTATTAATCATAATAACAAAGTATTTATAAGTTATGTCCGTAAGTCATACAATCACCAATCAATACAATATGAATCAATATACGAGAAATATGAATGCAATGTTTTCGTAGACACTCCTATACATTTACTCTAAATGCACATGTTAAACTAAGTGTCAAAACACTTTCGCTCTCTCAAAGCGTTAGTAGCACAATCCTTGACACCACCAAGTTTTCGCCCATCGAAGATATGAGCCCATACGCAATATTTCATCCTACAAGCTCCACTTGCGTTGTGCTTGCCTAAGTTTGCTCAGGTCATCGCTCCACTTGTGTTGTGCTTGCCTAAGTTTGCTCAGGTCATCGCTGGCGTTCACGAGCCAATGCCCGTACGCTATGTACGACATGGCACCTACACTTTTTCCACTATAGCGATGCGCGCACGCTTGCCCCACTTGCGTGCACGCATAAGTAGCGCTGTGCAGCATCCTTTTTTATGCGAGCGCCAATGGATGTAGCGCTTCGTGTGCTTTGCATGCGATATGTCACATGTATCTATTGAGTGTGGTGCGCTCTCGCACCATGGCGCTTGCTTGTCTTTTGTCTATGCCTTCGTTGCACATTCCCAACAAACTTACAATACCGCCTTATTTCTTGCTCATATGCAGCTTCATATATATTTATGTTCGCTCGGCTTGATACAAGGCGTTAAGCTAAATATGAACGAGTATGGCTAATTTAAGGCATGTGACAATAGGCTTACCAACTATTTATTGTTTGTTTTGTGTTGATTTATTGACAATATCTAATTTACAAGCAGACGCATCCTACTCGTGGCACGGGGAGGGAGCAAGCGCTGCATAAGAGTCGAACTCGAGCATGACGACTTAAGCTATGCAGATGGCATCCGATTCAGATATTGACTCGGACCATATTAAACTAATATATAATATTAGATTATATTATCTTAATTGGAACCGAGACGATAATCATTTTCTATGCACAATGTGTGTCATAACGCATACAGGAAGAATTCATTATTGTCCGGACAATTGTTATTACAATTAATTAATTGTTTTTAATCTTGCACGTAATAATCGATCGTAATGATGTTGAGGCTGTTAAAAACCAGTAACAATTAAGGATGATGTTCTAACATTTTACTGAAACGTACAGGATGTTTGTAATAAAGCTCTCTCAACCACCTTTTTTTTTTTTCCCTGAATTAACTAATATTTTGTTATAACGAATGCATGCTTACAATTAAGTGCAACCTATTTCGTCATTTGATGATGACCCATAAGCAAATTTCAAATTCAAATGGTATTTCAATTTAACGGATTTGTTCTACATTATATTTAATTCCGTATTAGTCAATTGGCCGATATGATGGAGCATCTATCTTTCATAGTTCAAAGTCAGACACAATAATTGAGAACAAAATCCAATAAATAAAATTTCATCGGGGCTCCATTTTCTCAACTCATCAAAAGATCTCTAAAATTCCAATTTTGTGTGCAACGCTGTAGTTCTATGTAGTTCCATTACAAACAAATTACTGAGTCATTCTTGAAAATGAAAATACATATTATTTCTCAAATTTTGTCAAAAAGAATGTACTAAGTTGCAATCCAGAGGTTTAGCCCATTTTGAGAGTAGAACTGCTGTTGGGCCTATTATGGACTTTGGCTTAATATATGAAGCCCTTTTACAAAAGAGAGGACTATACTGACTGGTTCAGTTGTTGAAACTAAAGTCCTAAATTCATGCACTATTGCCTTTTCATCCAATTACATTTTTTTCTGGTGAGCAGCGCTATTAACAACCCCTTTCAAACTCTCATAAGATCTCTTAATTTTGTTTTTACAAGTTTAACCTAATTATAATTATATTAAAAGTAAATTTCTTATTAAACCTACACATTCCCAATTTCAGGGTTGTTTAGGAATCTAATATGAGTAGTAGGAAATTAAAGTTTAGAAAGCTTTAATTTAAATATCAATATTAAAATTGACTTCAAATGAGTCGCTAAAAAATTGAGTAAGGTTAAAGCAAAGAATATGTAAGAAAATAATTGAAAAAATAATGAGAGTTTGCATTTAAATCAATGTGAAACTAAAAAACTAAAAAAAAATTTTTAAAAAAAATTAACAAAGCACAGCATAGAATAAAAAGAAAAAGGTAAATGGCCTTTGCTCTTTTGAAGCAAGTTTCTTCCTAACCTGGTAATTGTGCAAATAATTTTCGTAATTCTGATTTATATCATGAGAGGAAATCCAAACCGGAATTGTTAACTTTTCTTTTTGATTGTAAGAGAATTTTATATTAAATTCTAGAATTTTGGAAAGAGAGATATGTCATTGACATTTTTGGCAGAGAAATTTATATACTTATTTGGGAAATTAAAGTGGGTGCTATTATGATATAAGATGATGGTTTATTAGACATACAGGTAAAGGATTGGCCTGTGCCAATGCAAAATTCAAATGAAAGATGTCTTGAACGAGGTCTCGAAATGACATCACCAATTAACAATGGACATTTATTTGGATTCAACAGCACAAACACAATGGGAATGACCTCAATTCCTAAACTAACAGCGTAGAGAACCTTCCATCACAGTAACAGCTTTCCCTCGCAGCTGTACTCTCTGTTTCTGCTCATCCAAATGAATTTTCAAGATTCCACTCCTAGGTGATGCCTGAGGCAGGTACAAAATTGGAATCAAGACATTAACAATTCATTACAACAAGTAAAAATATGCGTTCATTAAAGAGAAAAAAGAGGCTGAGAGATTTACAGCATATGCCACAAAATCACACTTTCCAAGCTTTTGACTCCAGTAAGTTGCCAGAGCACAATGTGCACTTCCACAAACAGGGTCCTGAGAAACCAAGTCATTAAATTTTTTTCAATCTTGAGAGTTATTGAATATGGCCTTTTCATGTTCATCATCAGATCCTCTGGGACTATGTATGAAAAATCAAAGAAATGCAAGTAGAGACAGATTGCTGTCTCCATGATGTCTGATAGTCAAAGATTTGGATTGGGAAAGCGCGCACACTTGCTTGAAAACTTCTCTTCCAGTCTCAAATTAATGATTGATGGTTCATCATCAAATAGCTTACCATGCGTACAGGGCTGTTGATATACAAACCTTCCTTTGTGGTTAGTTCGTGAGGAGGCATAGTTGCTGTTAATATAAGAAATGACCTCTTTGGGACATAATATATTTCAAATGCCTAACATCCCTCCTTGACATCAGAAAGACTATTCTACGCAAGAATCATTATATGTTGTGATGTAAGAGAAAGGGTGTAAAGCTGCTTGTAAGGAATTTGAAGTTCAAAATAACCTATCATTTGTTCATTTATTGCATCTCGATTTGCAGGCCTAACCTATCATTCAATCATAAACATGAGAAATGTTCATGCTCATCAAAGTAGAATCTGTTATATGCTCCTATGGCAACGGCAGGTGTACAACAGGAATTCATAAATTAACATGGGCAATGAAAAGCCATATTCCACAGTCCGACTAAAAAACAAATGATGATTACCTCATTGATGCCAAGTTTAGGGCAGAAGAATCGACTGTAAAAATCAAATCCAGACTCTGGAGGAGCGAGCCCTGAAACAATTAAGCCTCTTCCAGGACAATTTTTTATTTCATCAAATTGTGGCTCTAATTCTGCTATAGATTTTGCAGACGGGAGCACCACCTGCATAATACGGCCAACTCCATTAAGAGTAACTAAGTTTTCATTAGCAGCTGAAAAAGAATTAACCTTTCGACACTAATTATGTAGCAGTGTAAGGTTAAGAAAGGAATACAAAGACGTCTTCCGAGCTACTTGTTATCTTCATATCGATGATTGAATTTGAAGAAACCCTCAAAGCTTTGGGAATTGATGAAACCTCGTCAAAATTGAAGTCAATGGTTGAAACAGTAGGAAAATCTAATTCAATAAAATAGCACTCTTGTGCTTCACCATTCTGTGACTTAGATTCATTGGTTGCGTTGACATCAGGAACCCTTTTTGCAGTCAGAATTCCAGATAGTGTGACAAATTCAACTACGCTGGAGTTCACCAAACCTCTGGAAAAGACAGTATGTGAAGCTGCTAATGTTGCATGACCACAAAGTGCGACCTGCAAAAAATTTGAGTAATACACTGGTGATTTACAATTGATATTAAGATGACACCATTAAATCATGACGAAATCAAAATCCCATAGAAATAAAACAAATCATCACTTTATTAACCATTTAACCCTTGTATCCTTTCTATTTATAAATAATATTTTTTACCGACAATGAAAATCAGTAATTTGGACTGCACCCCACTGTTTATAGATACGAAACTAACCTCAGCAACCGGAGTGAACCATCTGAGACCAAATCTTGGATTGGGAGATTCGTTCTTAAGTTTTGTCAAGTAACAGGTCTCAGAGATATTGAACTCAGAGGCCACTGCTTGTAGCCATTCATCATCTCTTTCTTCCTCTAAAAAACAAACCGCCGCAGGGTTCCCCTTGAATGCTGAGTCAGTGAATGCATCCACCTGCAGATTCAAGTTCAACCACAACATACATCTCGATGAATATTGAAATTGACAGAATATCAGTCAGATAGAGAAAGATAGATTATTACCACAGAGTATTGGACAAGTTTCTTGGCCATGGTATGAATAAAGAAAGGTACAAAAGAGTCGAATGAAGAGTATTAGGCTAGCTCTGGAATACAGCGAAGTGAAAAGTTGAGATGAAATCGTGGTAATGACAAGAAGATGAAATGTTATTCGAAAAGAACTGAAACAGAAGCCAAAAAAAAATGGTCAAACTTTTCGGCCGCTAGAATACAATCCGACTCTTGTTTCTTTGGAGAGAGAGGCTGAGACCAATTCCTATTTCCTATTGTTTGGTTTGGTTTCATTTTGGCAGTTAGTGGTGGACTCGTCGTTAAAATGTCCACGTATTGTTTCATTTGCAAAATGACGGTTCTTCCTACCAAACCTTCGTTGTCACGATGGTAAGGTAATCTAGATGAGAGTTATCCTAATTTGAGAACAAATCATTGTCTTCATCAAAAACATATACATATCACTTGATGTTGAGTCTACGGAAAATTTTGTTCAAAAATTGAAATGTTCAAAATATATTTTCTTTGACCAAAAATACGAGTATGATATCACTTTTATGATGACATTAAGCATACAAAATTAAACGTCAAACATCATTCAAAAAATTACCCACCCACATCTCGTGTAAGGTGTGTGGTGTGCTAGTAACTGTAGCTTCATAATTACAAAATAACTCTTCGTCATTATAAATAGAAAGAAAACATGCAAATTTGTATGAGCAAACCAAACTCTATAAACAGGTTTTTTAGCATCAACGCCAGCATATGAACACTACTGAGAAAATGGACGAATAAATTTAAACCATTAAGGAGGGGGGGAGGAAATGTACAAATAAATTTATTTTGTTCAAGTAACTAAAGAAATCCTAAACTAATAATGAACAATACTGTTAAATGGGAGGTTACATGCAGCCAAGATATTCAAAGCTGCCAGTCAACAAACTTATTTTACAGGTAACAACTGAGACCGAGAAATACATTTTGCTTCATCAAGATACATGAAGTTGGCGCATGAGATGAGATCATGCACAATTTTATTTATATACATGAATGGGAGTCCATGCCTGGGAAGTTACCAAATGCCTTCCTTGGACATTCTTAGAAACTGGGTCAGCGTTATGTTGGGCAGTTCAGCTGAACAACTTTTCTTCTTCTTTATCCTTGTCATTTTCAAACAATCTCTATCCTTTGATTCTGTAACCGTTACTGACACCAGATTATAGAACTGTTCAAACACAGAAGTTACATGTATTAGATGGTAACATCTGTTCTAAGACCAGTAAAACAATCTATCAACAAAGGCACTAGAACTGTCTAGTTGCTTTATTATATCAGAGGTTGATAACGCCATCTGATGCTTAAATCATGTGAAGCATGCAATGGTGGATATAAGTGTATATAACTCTTTACTGCACAATCATTTTCATTGTATATGTACAGTATAATATCCTGTTCCGATCAGTTTAACAAACTCTACCAAAGGCTCATTATGTAGCTTAAAATCCAGTATGAAATAAAGCCCTCAAATTGAGATAACATTTAGGAAAAATTACCTCACAGACACCATGCAACAACAACCTGTGAAAAGAATCTTGAACGCGTAGCTCAAGCACATCTGCATTTCCACTTTCCTTAATGAAGGCCCGTAGGCAAACCTGTAATTAAAAAGAGTTTCAATTCCTAATAACAAAAAATTTGTGAACTTGTCCTGTATTAAAAAGATATATAAGTTGCATATCATTGCAATATAGAGATGAGACTTGAAATTAATACTTAATATAATTTTAGGCTAATTTGTATTAACTTAGTTATTGAATAATGAAAGTTTTATGTCAAAGAAATACTGTGATCCTCAGTACAGAGACCAGAAAATGAATTACTATGACCAGAGCAAAGAAGAAAAGGATAAATATATGTACCTCATAGCCCTCAATAAGTTCTGAAAGAAAGCTGCGGCGAAGTGCCTCTCTTGTTCGACAACCGACTCTACGCCATGCAGTCAAGACAGCTATCCTATCCGCATCAACATGACCTTTCTTCTTTAACGTTGAGCCATTTAGGGCATTAATAATATTAGCCTACCCAAAAGAAAAAAAATGGCCACAGTTGGAGCATTTTGTCACATTACATCACAAATTAACACCAAAGCATTGTGTCTGCATGCGTGTTCACAGAATTTCACAATATTGGAGTTTATTCAGTTGTATGCTTTCTTGAAAACTGTAGAAACTTGAAATATTGTAATAAGTTCTGGTGATTCAGAGAAGTAAGGAAGACCTCTTTATCCATGTCTATATTCCTGAATTTATCCCACTCTCCAAAGTTTGTCATACAAAATGGTGATGGCGGCACATCATCACCTGTAAAATGAATTTCAAATCAGATCAAAAGTACCAAGTTTGAAAAGTATCTGCTGCTTTACATAAGTACTACAGCAAAAGTGGAGCTTCTTAACTTTCAATTTGCAGAGTAGTACCAAAGCAAAATTAAAAGCATAACAAAATTCAGCAGAAATTTTACTGTATTATATTACAAGAATTGAAGTAAAATTCTGAATCACTATGAAACCAATAACCAAAACTACAATGTTACAACATGTATTCCATAAGAATGGTCCCAGACAGCTTGCCTCAAGCACTATCTGAGGACTGAGGACACAATAAACTGTGATGGGAATTGCAAAGAATTACAAAAGCAAGACAGCAATTAACTCTATTGCATTCACATGTCTGCAAACAAATCAATGACAGATGTAGCAATGTACATTAAAACACTAGAGCTGAAATTACATTTGGCTTTGGAACAACTTAATCAAAGTAGTATGCTTTAAAATGTAAATGCTAGCCCTATGAGCAACTTGAGAAGGTAGTGAGCTTGAATGTGTAAGCACACACACAGACACATACTTATAAAAGATATCAGTCAATTCACATTACAGAGGGGAAAGATTGAGGCATATCATTACCCCAAGGTGGTGGAGCAAACAAGCCTCTAATTTCTTCTGCATCTAGGCGTGGAACAAGTTCCATCAACAAACGATCATTTAACCATCTTCGCGATCGTCGATTGCTAACCTGCAACAATAGAAGTTAGCCTAGCGCGATCAATGAACTAGCAAAAATAAAATTTATTATTCAACTGGAAGGCCTGAAATAACATAAAGTAATGACTTCCCCAATACATGGGCACGATCATATAGTTTGAACAAATCCTATTTTGATGCAATTTCCCACATTCAAAAACACATTAATCCCAAAGTTAGTGCATTTCAACTCTGCCACTTACCAAGAACGTAGCACAAGAAATTTGAGTCTATCATACAAATTGGTCAGTTTGATTCAATATGCATTTCAGATTTATTAAACCTCAATACTTTCATCTGCAGATAAGATTCTCAAATATAAGTTACACTAATTCAAGTTAAGTTCTCTTCACAATACAGAAACAGCCACCAATACATGAAGGAAGGAGAAATTACTTTTCCGGCTAAGCTCTCAAGAAATTCGATTTTCTTCTCAATCGACATCCCACGTGATTTGGCATTCTCTCCTGCTCAAAAATAATAAAACTGTTAACCACTTTCCATACACCCGGAAAATTACATAGAAATATGATTTGGGACTTGAAATTAATGCACACCAATCAAATGCACGCGACAAAATTAATTTGAGAAAAAAGCGAATGTTCGCTCCTTTAGAGTTAAACTACATATGGACAACTAAGAGCTCAAATGTATAAAAAGACCTTTCTGGGGTTCAAGAAGAGGAGATGAAAGAAGGAGTTCTTGCTCTCTCTGCAGAACATCTGGAGTCGCCATGATTGATTGCCTTGTTAATTGATAGAACAGACAGAACTGTACTCGATTTTTTTCTCTTTGTTTTTTGTCAAGGAGTTTTGGAAGCAAGGGGAACCGGAGTTAATACCAGAAATGCAAAGCTGATAAGTATTAACGGTGGTGGGATCGAAACAAACAAGGGTTAAGGCGATGAAATTAGAACAGAACACAGAAACAGAGGAATATGCGAGTTCGTGATGCGATTCCGATGTTACTTGTCCGAAACAAAACCTTTCCACTAATTTTTTTCCTTCTCATATTAAAACGTGCTATCAATGATTGTACGTTTTGGGTTGGAGCTCCTCTGACCTTTCACTCAAAGACGAATTTGTCCAAAGGTGCAATCCTTACGAGATGAAAATCTTGAAGGTTGCTTCGAGGACACGTATGGTACGAAGAACTTATGAACCTCAAAAGCAGCTGTAATTCTTGACATTTTCGACGGTAAAATGGTATTTATAAATTACTTTTGCAATTGCCTGCTTCCCGTAGAACCATTTTGTCGTAACGAAGCTCAACTATATGATTGGGCCTATATTCTTGGCCCATTGTTTCGGCATGAGCAGTCCACACAATCCTGATGATGGTCAAATAGGTTGCGTTGACCAAACCCCGGCCCACTGGTGTGCTGTGGCTTGTCAATTGTTGGGGTAACCTGAATTCCACAAATAAAATTAGTTAAACGTATTAATAAATGTTTATAGCATAAATAATTATGACAGTATATCAGAAAGAAATTTTTATAATTATAAATGTCAAACAAAATTTTGCAAATAAAATGAGAATGAGTTAATAATAATAAATAAATAATTAAATAACTCTTATTTTTCTATTTTTTACGTATAGAATGCAAAGTTAACAATATCATTAAATCAAATATACAAAATACCATAAAATAATAATTATCAGATTAATTTAATATCTATCATTAATAAAATCTTATTTTATTAAAGTAAAAATATTCTTATTAAAAAAATTCTCTCCATATGTACATATTTCCCAAACATTAAAATATAAAAAAATTAAAAATTAAAAAAAGGTGCAATTCAATTAAAAAAGAAATCACAAAATTAATAAAAGTATTTTTAAAAATAAATATTACGTTATTTACTAAAAATTTTTATCAAGATAAAAGTTAGGATTTTTGATTTTTGATGTAAATATGTTATAATGAAATATAAATTGTAAAAAACAGAATTCAACAAAAATAAAGAATTCAATTTCTTTAAATATCTAAAAATAAAATTAAAATTCAGAAAAAACATCACTTAAATATATTTGACTAAAAATAAAAGGGCGTTTCTTCTCATTTGTTAATTCGTAAAAGTTTTTAAGGTGTTACAAGAATTTAAACATTACAAAATATATATAATTATTATTTTTTATAATGTCAAAGGGAGGAGTGAATCTCTTAAAAAATATATATATAATAAAGGGGAAACTATATTTTAGTCCTTGATGTTTGCTAAAACAACATTTAAGGATACAGTTTAGCCAAAAATAACAAAATCTTCCCTGCCGTTAATTTCCGTCAAACTCTGTTAGTGACTTCAAGAGCGACTTGGTCGTTCAGAAAAATCTAAATTATCGTTGAAAATAAATGAATTCAAGCCAACGCGATTTACCAATTCTGGGTATACACAGGAAATTAAGTCCAATTTACTTTTGTTTCATGTTTACTATGTTTGATTTTGATGAATGCAGCATCTATATGGATAGGTGAAGGTGAGTATCCTACTCACGTAACTAATCGACTACTGGTAATCTAAGTTAGGATATAGCTTTCCTTGATAAATAAAAGAAGGGTTTGTTATCTGTCATTTGAAATCAAAGCCATTGCTTCAAGCAGTAAACGTAGTCCTCGTTTATTGCTGGTAATCCAATCTTTTCTCCCTATCTATTAATTTACATTGTCTCAGAATAAAGAACTAATAACCAATTTTAGGCTAAACATGCTCAGATTATTTTAATAATCTTCTACAATATGAAAAAAAAAAAAATGAGGAAAAAAGAGAGAACAAAAGAAAAAAGAAACTGTAAAGTGTAGACTTTCTTCCGTCGAATTTTCTGGTGCTAGGCAATTTTTCAGTCCTAACAACTCAAATCTAAAAGAACCAAAGATGTAAAAAAGTGAGAACCTTTAACAAAGAATTTAACATTCGAATTTGTTAGTCAAAATCATAATCTATCCTCGTTGATCTATCTTTCAGACCACTACGGAAAATTTAGCTACAGGGCCACTATTGATAAGTCCGTGCTTCGCTTGTCAGCATTCTCAATTAGAGCTTCGTCTAAAGAAGCCTTGCAACTTTAGCAATGTACAATATCAGAATCACTAAGTCCATGAACCAACAAAGTGTAAGCACGTTAGCAGTTTTACAAACACAAGCTCGCTGCTCGGTTCTAAAATAATTTCACACAAAGAAAATTAAGAAATCAAGAATATTTGAAGGTTAAATACCAGATATCACAAAACCAGTTGCCATAAACACCTGCATCCATAAGCAAATAGCAAAAATAACCAACAACATATCGGGCTAAACATCCCAATAAATATGCCGTCGATTCAGATAAATGTTAATGCAGTTAAAATATGGATTCTATTATAAATTATGGCTCAGACAAAGTAAATTTCCTTGACAAATATTAGTCAATCTAATATGTTTAATCAGAATATAATAGAGTATATTGCTGACTAACCCAACGAGTTGTTGAAATCTCATTCCAACCATGTGTGACATCAGATAGATCTTTCAACGTTGTCCCAACATACACCAGTGCAAATGTAGTCGGCTGTCACAAACAACAATTCAGGAGTTCAGATATCAGTGTTCTTTGTGAAGTAAATCGATTAACAACAGAAATAAATTAATCCTTCTTAGTGATGGTCAAAGGAAAAAGGGATTCAACATGTTGAAAGGAAGTAAAGGAACAAGCCAAAGCAGAAAAACTATCTGTTAGATAAAAAGAGATATTGCTGATGCCTAAAATTTTTATGGATGAAAAACTTAGCGCATTATACAGATTTTACTGTTACGGTCGATGTAGAAGCCGTATAAAATGGTGCTTAACTCCTAACAGGGACTCTCGGAGAACTATTTAAAATTAAAGAAAAACGAGCTAGAAGTAAAGCCGAATTACTAGCTAATAAATTCCGACGCTCAAGTCAGTGAATCATCTAAAGCCAGGTTAAAAAGAGAGATGAATTATAAGTGTTTGAGTATTTATCGACTCAAAAAGTTAGGCTCAAGAAATATTTATAGGGAAGGGCTAATCTTTGCTAGTCCCAGTCGAAAATGATCCAAAAAAATCGAATCCTTTTTCATGTAGCAATTTTATCATTTATAAGGCCTTTACACGTGTAAGCATCGGAGAACGAGAGCCTAATTAGATAGAATTAGGTGTGGTCATCTGGTAAGTCTTTTCACCACTCCTTTACGTCAGGCTAGGGGATTGCAATGAGTGCTTGCAGCTTGCAGGATATGGTACCCTTTAACGTGATAAGACACTCAAGCTATTCCTTAAAAAATATACCTATCTATCCCATTCGAGCCTTCCATTTTTGAAATCTTGAGACTATATCGCCTCGGTAATCAGGACGACTAGAAAAATAAAAAAAATCGAGGCGACAATATAGGGTCGGGTTGCCCACATAACAGACTTGTGACTGAAAATAACTAATCGGTAAAAGTCATCAATACAAGCTCTCCAAATTTCTGCTGTCGCGAAGCGAGAGTAGAAATTTGAATGATTCTGATTTTATAGAGACGATATAAAATTCTGACCTGAACGTTATTGTGCTTTTAGAAATCAATGATCTTTATTAAATATGAATGCTTCAGTTTCTACCTATTGTTTCTCAAAAAGGCCCGACTTAAGTGCTGCACCTCCTCGTAATGCATAGCACAGTTACGTGTAAGTAAATTGACGATTACTTTCGAAAGGGCGCGGCACTCAAGAGCACCCTCTTGATGTTATGAGATGTGACGCGTTTCTGACCATCCACAACTCAATTTTTCGTGTGCGTTATGTCATTTGAGTATTGTTCGATTGACCATAAATACCCTCTGTTTGCCTTCTTTTTTCTATTTCGCACCTTTGAAAAATTCGAACTTTTACTCACAACTTCCCTGAACTCTATCCTTCCATGTCGTTTGCATCTGTTTAACAACGAATCATCATTCTTGCTTCGTCGTCTGCTTAATCGGTAAGATGTTACTACTTTGTCTCTTTTATTACATATTTTTTGTGGTGATATTGTGGCAGGTTTCTAACTCGTAGGGGGAGATCGTGAACCGATCACCAAAGAGTAGAGTTTATGGTCAAGGTTCTCGATAATTGACATGTTATTGAGGCTGTGAGGTCAGGCGAAGCGAGAAAATGCTCGCAAGCCCTTCACTTTTCATTGGCCTCGGGAGATGTCGATTCTTAGTGGAGTTTCTGTCCTGACGTCCTATTGTCTACGAGTAGGAGATGAGCACCAGTAGTGAGAGCCATCAGGTTGGGGCATTAGGTCCATCATCCTGGAAAACTATCAAGGCAAACGTAATTCTAGGTTCGCTCCCAAACTCGAGCGATGAGGGGTCCACAACTAATTCGATCCCAGTACATAAAATAAGGATTGAATTCGAGGTTGATCGGTTCTCCTTCATAGTCACTGTATGGGACCTCAACGTGTATCAAAAGGTTTTTCAAATAGACGACCTAGTAATCACGAGGGCTCTTAAAAAAGGAGAAACATGAAGCCATCCCTTTCCTAACGAAATTGCCTATAATAAAGAGTTATTCTTGTTAGGGGTGATGCTATCGCTCCAGCCATTCTTCGCCAGCATGCTCACGCATTTTTAGATTCCTTTAGACCAGCTCATTCTCAATAATTGAAAGATCTTAGCCGACCTATATGTGCTATGGTAGGAGTATTTTGGCAAGCCCTTAAGCATTCTCGAGGTGGCCTATATATACACATTAAGGAAGAATCCAGTGTCTAGTCCTGGCTGGTATTATCTATAAATCAGGTCGAGAACCCTAAATCTAATGAGGGACAATTCTTCTAATAACAAGTACTAGAAAGATAAATAATTTTTCATTGGGGAAGAATAGGACCTTGTCGCTAGAGGGGAGATCCTAAATAAGTTTGGGTCGACTACGGAGTGGTCAAGTCTTCTCACCTTAAGTTAGGAGTCGAAAGGCAGGATGACTTCACTCAGGGACATTGCTACTAATCAGAAGGAGATCTTGTCAGAGGCTAACTTTGTAGAATTAAGCTTGGTCTCCTCCCACATTTTGCATATCGCCCTCAATCGAGCAAAAGCAAAAGGTAGGACACCACAGATGCATTATTGTGCTCGTAAGAGGAACTAAACTTTTTTTGTTTTCTTTTTGTAGATATGTCTGAAAAAGATTAATGCCCTTCAGTTTCAGAATGCCTGATGGTCACAAAAAGAGCAAGAAAAGAAGCAGGGAGAGGCCAGCTGCCACCTCCACCCCTATAGTATCGACAAGAAGCTCCCAAAGCTTTCATCAGAGACAAAGGCAAAGCTTCTACTTCGCCTCAAGAGACGTATGATAGCAGTGATAGCCCTCTCTAACTGACAAGGAAAAGGCTTGGATCTGGGAAGGGACAAGATAAATTGCTAAGCAGTGCCATCACAGTTACTCATGCCACCTAGTTTAGTTCGATCGATGCATTAGGATCCAGCTAACGAGCCTCGGCTTTATCTCCCAGTGTACTGGTGTCATTGATCTCTCATCGTCCCGCCCTTTCTCGCGTATAAATATCGGAGCTAGAGCTCTTCGACATCGGCAAAGACAAAAGAGTAATATTGGCACAGCTTTTGCCCCTTATTAATGTAACCGTTCTCCTGATGGATATGACTATTAACGAGGAGGTGAAAAAACTTACTCCCACGACGGCGATCAATTATGTGCAGAATTCTTAGGCCATGGTGAGTCCTACTCTCGCTTTGCCTTTTTCTTCTTATATTTATGCTCGCTATCTAACTGTTACTTATACAGATCATTCACGTGCTCTCTTAACAGTAAGAGCAGACAAAGTCGCATATTCAGAATGCGATTGCCCAAGGCCAGAAGAATGAGCAACTGAAAAAGAATATCGTTAACTTGAACAAAAAGCTAAAGAGGAATTACCAAGGATGGGTTAAGATCAGAAAGGATCTTGAGAAGAGGGTAATAATTGCCAAGCCCAGGATGGTTGACTCAGATCAAGAAATTCTACAATTGAAGAATGACCTCGACTCGCTGAAGAAGATAAACGACAAATTTGTTGACTTTTTTTGTAGCAGGGAAAATGCTGTCAGAGAACTCTGAGAGAAAGCTAAAAGACTAGAGGCAGATATGTTCTTCTGGAGTCAGGAGTTGCTAAAGGTAGAGGCCACAATAAGAAAATTGCAAGCTAAACTTTGCTCTGCCGATAATCGAGCCCCTGATCAATACGAAGAAGGAGTACTATTCAGATTCAGGAATATAAGTATGCTGATTGAAGAATGCCTACCCGAGGTGAATTTTAACTGGCTTTTCACAGAGTTAGGTATTAAGAGATCGCCTGATAAAACAACTCCGAGGTAGGAGAAGAGCCACCACTAAAAACTCTTACGACTGTAAGGAACGAGTTGCAAGAACAAAGGCCCACTGAAATTCTCCTGACTGTCTCGGATAACATTCCTGCTGGCCATAAGTCGTAAGCCTCTCTTATAGTTTCTCACCCCCCGAACATTGGCAATAAAGTGAAGGTAAACCATTTGGTGCGGGCCAAAAACCTAACACCTCGGGACGGGAAAACCCGCAACTATAGTAATAAAAATTTTCTTTTCTTAGGCATGTATTTTTGTCATTTCCATTCGTATACTAACGAAGTTATGTACATAATTTTCAAATATGACATTCATATAGTTTAATGTAGATGGGAAATTCTTATCAATAAATTACGATAATTCGTTTTACAAATGATACGAATACTCGACCAGTGATAAATAAATGAAGTGCGCCGAATAATTATACTGTGCTGTATCGAAGGATTCAAAGTATACCTCCATCTAGTTTAGATAATACTGATAGAAGTAAAAAGTAAAAAAAAAATAAAATTTTACTGACGTGTAATAATATAATTTAACAAGGGCGATTTCCTTAGTTTCTATGGCGCCACTTTTGCCGTGGTGATATCAAATAGTAGTTAATCAAATTTCTCTGATTTCTTTTTTATTAGAGAGTCAATGAACTTTCAGTAGCTTAAATTATCGATCCGAGCCAACTATATCGTATTATCAAAATAAATAAGAATTACTGATTCGAGTCAAATGATGCATAGAATAATGAACAAATAAAATTACCGAGCCTAAGTCAAATTTTGAATATATTAGCAAGTAGATAAAATTACCGAATTTGAGCCAAATAATAGAGATAAACAAGTAGATGAAATTATCGAACCTGAGTCAAATGCTAAACGTATCAATAAGTAGATAAAATTATCGAATTCTAGTCGAATAATAGAGACTAACAAATAGATAAAATTACCGAACCTGAGTCAAATGCTGAATGTATTAGCAAGTAGATAAATTACTAAATTCGGGTCGAATAATAGAGAATAACAAACAGATAAAATTATTGAATCCGAGTTGAATGCTGAATGTATTAGCAAGTAGATAAATTATTAATTTAAGTCGAATAATAGAGAATAACAAGTAGATAAAATTATCGAACCCGAATCGAATGCTGAATATATTAGCAAGTAGATAAATTATCGAATTAAAGTCGAATAATAAAGAATAACAAGTAAATGAAATTATCGAACTCGAATCAAATGTTAAATATATTAGAAAGTAGATAAAATTACTGAATTCGAGTCGAATAATTAACTATAAAAAAGACATGTAATAAGGGTGATATAAGTAGTAGCTTTACTACTGTAGTAGATCAATTTTAGGCATAACAAGTATCATATTTTATGCTTATGGCATACAAGCATAACAAAGCAAAGTAGAAACAAATCTAAATCAATGTCGAAGTACAAATCATGGAATCAGTAATTTTTCTTGGATAGCACAAAATCACTAGGGGTAATACAGTTTTAATAGCTTGGCATTTCATGGCTTTTTGATATTTTGTCCATTGGGGTATTAGAGTTTATAGACCCTAGGTTGTTTTATGTCTATAATCTGATATGGTCTTTTCCAGTTTAACGTCAAGCTGAGGACCAATTTTAGCTTTCTTAACAACCAAATCTCTGACACAAAACTTTCGGGGCCAAACTTTGCTATTATAGTATCGAGCTACCTTTTTTTGGTATTCAGCTATTTTTATCGCAGCCAACTCTCGTCATTCCTTTAATAGATCCAACTTGAGTGGCCTTGAATGTTTATTATGTAATTCGTCAAAATGTCAAACCCGAAAGCTTAGAGTTTCTATTTTAACTGGTGTGACAGCCTCAGCGCTATAGGTGAGATTAAATGAAGTTTCACTTATAGCC
>JAWDEX010000002.1:10197260-10235939 GCA_035221805.1 Trichilia hirta | reverse complement strand
ATAAGTTAGGAGTGAAGCCAGATTATCGGTGAATAAACTCCAACACTCAAGTTAGTGAATGGAGCAGGACTAAATAAAAAGAGAGAAAATACTTGTATTTGAGTGCTTTATCTGCCCGAGAGGCTGGGTTCGACAAATATTTGTGAGTGCAATACCTCTTTCTTAATTGCTCAAGGATGGCATTTTCTAAGAATTCTCAAAAGAAGGAGAAAAATCAAAAATTTCAGAAAAAGTCCTGCTACATGCATTACCTTCACCCTTTATAGGACTTCTGCACGTATGAGTATCGGAGAATAGAAGTTTGAATAGACATGAATAGGTATGGTGGTTAGGTCAATTTTTTCATCATTTTTTTACGTTAGATTTGGTATAATAATGAATACCCGCAATTTATAGTGCACGGTACTATTTAATATAATGGGACATCTGAACAATTAGTTAAACAGTTTATTTATCGATTTTATCCTCAATTTTTGTTTTAGAATAAAATATTAAATTATTTTAATAATTAAAAAGAAATTGTCTTGATAATCGAGAAATGAGTGGTGAGATATCAAAACAATTATGTCAAGCTCAACTTTTTGTTTAATGAAATTTGGGATCGAAAACCTTCAACTAAAATTGATGTCACGTCATAAATGTCATCAAAAGTACCAATCAAATTTTCATATTTGGAACTCAGCTTGTGTTGGCCGCCGTGTCACAACGACAAACGATCAGCCACGTGTTCGTTTTGACTTTGTTCTGCCATTTTGTGGGTTCCACGGAATACTTCTTCAATTTCATTAGTCGCCGCGTACGAGTCCTGTCAGTCAGTTGGATTCAAACAAACAAGAAGGAAGGCAACTCAGAAATAACTAATAGCCAGCCCTGTCAAAGGCCTACAGTAAAATTCTTGGCCCATGTACGTCGACTCCACTCATCGTGAATTCGTGATTCCCATCATCTGATTTTATTTTATTTTTTTAAAGCATACAAGAAAAATGCTATAGAAGATGGTATATACGATAGTAAATCCCATAAATTAGCTATGTTTTATATGTGTGAGAACGTCTAAAAATATTTACGAATTAAAAAAAGTTATATATAAAATAAAATTTTTTTATAGTTATTATCAAGAAAACAGTGTTAACACAATCCAAACTATACAAATTCAGTCGTTTCTACCTGAAGAGAATATTATTAACAAGAAAATTTCTCATTATACAGAGCAATGCTAGCAAAAATGGCTCTTAGAAGCCATTGCTGCAGTAGCTAATTTCTCTACATTACATGTATATTTTTACCCACAACTGTTGCTAGCATTTCTCATTATACAAATATAGATCAGAAGGCGAGTTTCTATGCAAGCTCCATCAATGACATCATTCAAAAAACGGAAGGATTTACTCAGCATGTGGATGTGGTGATGTTTGACAGAATGAGATATAGTTATGGGGATTCATTATGGTACATCAACGTCTGCATTTTAACAATTATATTTGTGTTTTAATTTTTGGTGATGTATGTTAGCCAAGTCCGTAGTTAGGACTCGATCCAAACTGGACCAAGAAGCATTGCAACTGGCAAAATTTTTTTGCGATGAAATGAATGTGGTCAAGATTTTTAGTAAGCTTTCTCCATTCAAGCATCTGACGCAGAAAGTCCATTGACGAACTCTAGCTTTTTCAAAGATCTGGCCATAATGCCATGGCAAAAAAAATCCCATCGTTTGGTTGCATCTATGACTATCTGATTTATAATCTAGAGACTATGCATGGAGTATCTAATGCTGGAGCATCAAAGGAAAACTATCAATACGAAAGACTAAAAAGACAGAAAGACAAAAGCAAGAAACATTTCTTCGGGGTCAACACAGTTTCAAGTGGTCCCAAGAGAACCAAAGTAATCATTTCATTTTTTTCATGCACTGCACAGAGGCAGAGGCAGAGGAAGATTATAATCATTTCTATTATGGATTTTCATGATCCATTGAAATTTTTGGCTGAAAAGAGATAAAAAGACAAATCAAATGGCTGAAGATTACGTAAGTCATTTTCTCTCGTGGTGGCATAAATAATTGACAGATATATGATGCCAATCCACAGAGAGCTGAGCCTTTCAATCTGTCTAATCGTGGGTTCTGGAATGCACATTTCGGAAGAGTAATATCCCCAAAGTTCCGGTCGCGTGATCCATCCACCTTATTTAGCAACAAATCCAAATCCAATAATAATCAGAAATAGTAGGTTACTGCGCTTTTGGATGGATGATAATGAATTCTCCAATAATGAACCTTTGATTGGACGGTCATCACATACAGAAGAATTTAGTTTGTGCTTATATTATTGGGAGCCAATTATTGAACGTTCGAGTAGACCCAGATGACTCTTTGTATTGGAAGGCATCACAATGGCATGCTCGCACAACGGGTAAAAGACAAGAATTTTGGATGATTACAGAACTAGCAAGTTTGGATTAACACAAGCACAGAACAATTAGGGGTCATTTAGCATAGCTAGGCTTTCGGTAAAGCCGTTGTTAATGCACGCTCAATCCAGTCCCTAGGGATAACTCGCACCTTTGAGTGGATTGGAGCTCTATCTATCTATCTATCTATCTATCTATCTATCCAAAAAATTACAAAACCAGTAGAAATTCACGACTCAGTAGATTGCTAATGCTATGCTAGCTAGATAACTAGACAGAGAATAAAATTATGTGGCCTCATTTTTCGCCGACGAGCAGAATATGTATATTGATCCTTCAAAGCTACGGAAGGAGGACTGGGGACCGATTCCAAAATCAGCTTCAGGAGTTATGATAGCTAGCACCATGTCCATTTGCCCCATGGAATAATATTTTTGTGAGTGGACAGGACGAGATAATGATAACTGCTTATTCCTCGACGTTGATCGAAACTTTGAACTGTAAATCAATTACCTTAGTAATAGTTGCATTGATGCCAAGGCCAAGCCAAAATGCGTATCCAATTCACGATCAGACTTGGTTGAAGGAATCATATTTTGCGGAAAAAAAAAATCCATTTACAGTTGAGTCCTTCCCTAGTTCAGTGTACATTCTTCTGCCTTTCAAATCATCTTCATAAGATTCTTGAAGACATTAGCCTGGATTGGCTTCGTTTCAGGATCAAGTACGTACTGTCTGTACTTACACTTTGATTGATTACAATACAACACAGCATCTTTTTTACATTTTGAGGACCCTCATCAAAATTTTGTATTTTAACTATGAATGGACATAGAAAACGCATACTCTATCGTTAATTAATGTTACTTTACTGATTAAAGTGCAAAAATCATATGCAACGATAACAGAAATTTCTATTCCTTAAAATAAATTTTCAGGAAAATTTTTCATCCTATCATGTGCGTGGAAAGTCATTTAATCAATGCAATTGTCAACCAATGCAACCAAAGTAGACAAATAGTCACTAATCAAATCATATTCTTCTACAATTTGCTAATACTAAGTAGAGCCAACTACATATTTGTTGACAATAAAGCACTAAAATAATGCAATATTAAATAATATAGTAGAATAAAAATTCAGTTCAAACTTCACTCTTTACTTAAATATGTTAGAAGAACGCAAATTTTAGCACAATAATAATATGTAACAGTAAGTATAATGGGCATAAAAATATAAATTAATTAATACAAATTATCAATTAAAAGATATCGAATTTTACACAAAAAAATTCCTTTTAATTAAGAGTAAAAACCAGAAGACTTCAAGTTCATCAAAGAAATTTTACTATATTAAAAGAGTTTTAAAAAATAATTTTTCAAATGGTCACAAATTAAATACCAAATAAGAAAAAACAATCAATAACAAAAAGAGTAATAAATTAAAAAAATATGAAGAGAATTCACTCAAAACTGAGTTTTGTTCTTTACCCGAAAATTAAAGTTACAGTACATAAAATATTATCTCCACCATTCAGATTATAAAATAGATATTGAGAAAATTTTATCCAAATTTTGTGATAATCTAACGATTATCAAATTCGGATTCAAAATTTGATGAAAATTAGTAGTAAAACAAAATCTGCACTTTATCAACTACTATTTACAGTTTAAAACTGATTTTACAAAATATAGAAATTTATCTCCATTGTTCAGATCATAAAATACAATCTTAAGAACTCTCAAATCAAATTTTGGCATAATTTAATAGTTAATTTTTTCACCATTTTTTTTTGTTTGTTTTTTCTCTCACTTTTTTACTCTTTTTTATACTCTTTTTAATAATATTATAATGTCAAAAAAAATAAACAAAGAAACTAAAATTTCTATACTCTTTTTAATAATATTATAATGTCAAAAAAAAAATAAACAAAAAAACCAAAATTAAAGAGGAAACAAAGACTTACACTAATGACTTTCTATCCACGTAGAAAAAAGTCTTCCCAACAATCTTCTTACAAATTATCGAATCAATAACATTGAAACAATCATTTCTGTCCACTGCTTTCTCAGAAACTGTATCACTTTCCATATAGCTCTATGGTCAAGATTATTTCAGAAATTAATAATATATCATATTACTTGTGTCGATCAGCTTAAGCTCATTTATTTATACATGTTAATTCCAGCCAAGCACTAATAAGAGAAGTGAACTTTCTAAGGGAATATTGTTAAAAGCACTTTTTCCTGCCAAAAGTTGACTGAAATACAAAGAGAAGCCAGTTGACGTGCACATTTATCCCTTTCCTATAAATTCAAAGTCCCAGCTCGCAGCAAATTGCCATCACTCCTCGGAGACACTTTTTTTTCAATTTGCCTCATCTTATACTCGAAAAGGGTGAGTTTCAGCCATACCATTTATAGTATACTTCAAATATTAATTAATTAATTAATTAACATTTGAATATTTGTCTTACTCTTGCTCTTGCTCTTGCTCTTGCTCTTGCTCTTATTGTCATTTATTTATTAGTATTTGTTCAACTATCTAGGTTGATGAGCATGGGAATTTCCGCACTAATGCTGAACCAAACAACCCCGAATACCCTGGAGATACCTCCAGGCAAGCTGAAAATGGATCGTTTGCTTCCAAGGCGACAAAAGGACAAGATTGTGATCGTAATGGGGGCTACCGGAACAGGAAAATCACGTCTCTCGATCGACCTTGCCTCTCGATTTCCTGCTGAAATCATAAATTCTGATAAAATGCAAGCGTATGAAGGACTCGACATAGTCACCAACAAGGTCACGAAGGAAGAGCAGCGTGGAATCCCCCACCATTTGCTTGGAATCCTGAATCCTAATTTAGATTTTACAGCAAAATATTTCTGTGATATGGCTTCCCTTGCCATAGAATCCATTTTGCATCGTGGCCGAATTCCAATCATCGTTGGAGGATCCAATTCGTACATTGAAGCTTTAGTTGACGACCAAGATTACAGTTTTCGATCAAAATATGATTGTTGTTTTCTTTGGATTGATGTATCCATGCAAGTTTTACATTCCTTTGTATCTGAAAGAGTGGACAGGATGGTTAAAAATGGGATGGTCGAAGAAGTGAGTAAATTCTTTGATCCCACGGCAGATTATTCCAAGGGTATCAGGAAAGCAATCGGAGTCCCTGAGTTTGATCTGTATTTCAGAGCTGAACCATTTCTTGACGAAAAGAGCCGGGCTAATCTGTTAAAGCAAGCCATTCAACAAGTAAAGGATAATACATGCAGCCTGGCATGTGGCCAATTGGAGAAGATACGTCGGCTGAGGAACATCAAAGGTTGGAATATACATCGTTTGAATGCGACTGAAGTTTTTCGGAATCCTGGCAAAGCAGCAGATGATGCGTGGGAAAAGCTTGTATCTGGCCCAACCACTACCATAGTAGCGGAATTTCTGTACAATTTCTCCATGGAGCTCCCAGCTCCTGTGCCAGCAGCCATTAGAGATCATATGACACAATGCTGGTGAAATAATTTAAAAAGCACAAGACCAAAAATAAATTTTGATGGTAATAATTAATAGTCAATAAAAAAATAAAAGTTTACTATATCGTTCCGTTTTGTCCTCGCTAGCCTCGTTGTACCAGGATTATAATTACAATAAAGCAGCAGTGTTATTCAAAGTCTTCGTTCTCCGGTTTTATCAGAAGTTCCTATGTTTGTTAAAATTTGGTAGAATCGACGGCTACAATCCACCGCATAATGCTGCACAAAGGAAGTGCTGACTTTCCCTAATAAAATTTGACTGTGTACGACTAGCAACTTGGAATACTATTGGGTAAATTACCGTTTCTCTTGTTTTTTAAGTTTAATATTCCAATATTCTTTGTTATTTGAAAAAATACTCAAAAGCTTTTTATATTGAAGAATTTTTTTTTTTAATTATACTTGTATTGTGAGGTAGTGATTGACTATTTTTAAAAAAATATAAGAAAAATCATAATATTAGACCAAAAAGAAAAGGTCATTTATTCAAATACTATTTGATATATTCTTTTTTTCTATGCTCCAATTCAGGGCCCCCCAAATCCCAAATGTGGCGAGAACTGCACCATTATTTTCCAAACTTGCTTTTGCTTTTGCTTGGGAAAATTAAAATGGGTTGAATTATAGATTTATACGTAAGATGTTGTAAACTAACAATTCAGGGTACAATTTGATCAATTTTAATAAATCTGTTCTTAATTAATATTGATATGATCATATTAATCTTTTTTAATGAGAAAGGGTAGTTTTTTGGAATATGAATGCTACCACTTTATTATTTTTTTTAGAAAGGATCAATATTTTCTGGCCACTATAAAAAGGTTTAAATTTTCTAAGTTTTCAAAACTGATTCAGAATATCAATGTCACCAAAATTTGTTTCGCTCCAAATCCTCAGAACAAGATGAATTTTCATTCTAAATCTATGTTCTTACAATGTGGTTCATAAAAAATTATTGAAAAGTTAAAAAAAAAATAAAAAAAAGTCTGAATAAGCTTCATTTAACCATTAATCTTTTGTGAAATTTCTACCTTAAATCTTACATGCAGAAATAAAGAAGAATGAAGAATACAAAATTTTGGAAATTAAAAAGAGAGAGATGGCGATAGATTTGTTGGGTATTTGTTTAGAATAACGATTTTTTATTTTAATTACTTTTAAGAAAAAATAAAGAGTGCTATTTTGGGTTTGAGTTAATTGGGGGTTGCCATTTATATCTTAATTGAATTTGAAATGAGTATCATAGTTCATTCTACCCTCTTAAAAGTGTTAACAATAATTAGTGGAATAGAAAGTATGGCCTGATTTTTATTGTTATTTTTTTAAATTGAATTATTTCTTAATTTGTTATTTTATATACCTCAAGGATGAATATGTAATTAAAATAAATAAATTTTAACATTTCAATAAAAGAAACAGAAGTGCATATTATATTTAAAGAATAAAACGATCACATAAATACTTTCTTATGATTAACATTACTAAATACTAAATGGAATGATTACAAGTGGAAAATAACAAAAAAAAAAAAAAAAATACAGTGTCTTTTCCACGCCTTCTTGACCCCTATATTACCAGTATATTCATAGATATTATATTTGGAAGAAGTTCCTTTCATGCAAATTTTTTACTTAGATTAAAACAAAAAAAAATTAATTAGAGCTAAATTTAGTAAATAATATTTAATATTAATAACTTAACAATCCTATTTATCACTAAATTATATAATTTAAATAAAAATTTACCTATAAAATTTGGGGTCCATTTATTATTAGAATAACCGATATTTGTGTTTTGCTTTGAAAGTAAAGTTCAAAAAATATTTAGTAACATTAATTTTTCATAAGGTCTGCATAATTTATAAATTAATATTTGATATAAAAATTTTTTTTCACAATAACTATAGTTTTTAATCTATAATACCATATCTTAAATAAAAGAAAAAAATAATAATTAAAGGAATCTAATCCATTATATTTATATAATTTCTTATACGCAAAAGCATGCATACTTACATATACATGATCAAACTTCTAAAAATTCAGATAACATAAAAAAATAAAATAAAATAATTGCATTTTTATTTTTTACTCACAAATACAATAATCAAAATCTTTGGTAAAAACATTAATTTTTCTTTGACAATCAATATTTATCATTCGCATTTGTACTTATCCATGATATTTAGTAGTTTGATTTCACAATAATTATAAATTGAAAATCATAATACTTTAATTACAAAAATATTCCGAACCTTTTCTTATGAACCCACAAGAGAAAGAAAACAAAATGATCGAACAAAGTAACTATAAAGCATAGCATCTGACTATCTGGATCCATCGACCATGCTCGTTGGATAAGGTTTGCCTTTCTTAAGAGAATCATGCTTTTCCCAAACCTCAACTTCATGGCAGTTAATACGAATTAATTAATTTGGAGAGGAAAATAACGAAAAAAATGTCATCACGTACTCTTTCACACTGTATCTAATTAGCATTAATTTCTAAGAAAAATGAAAAAGAAAAAATATAAGCATTTTGGTTGGCTTTCTTTCAAAGATGCAAGACAGATTGATAGGTTCTGGTTCAATTCTTGGAGCATCACAAAAAAGAGATGAGAAAAGGTTATTCTATATACTAAAGAAGTCGATATTATATGATTTATAAGGAGACAAGGCAGTACAACAAATGGTAAGCAGTTAATTATTCGTTTTGAAGACAAAAGGGTAAACTTTGAATCAACTTTTTATCGCTCAAAAATTCTGTATCTATCCAAATTATTCTCCATTTCATCGTCTCATGATGGAAACGAAAGAAATAAAGAACGAAAATTTGATCATTGGAGACAAAGGAAACGTTTGATTTGATAAAAGCAATCCTCTCTAGAACTGGTCATGACTGTTGGGTTGCATTTGCGTCTCATTCAAGAAATTGAAGTCCATTTTCAACAACCAAATCTCATTTATTCATCTGATATATATGGAGATGGATAGACATTTTTCAAACAGCAGGCAGTTGTAATTTAGCTATGAAAAACAGTATATAACCAGCAGATAAATATAGACTGCAAACAAGTGTAGTAATTGTAACAAGCTAAAATGGACATTATATAGTGTACATGTTCACATCAAACATGGTAAAAACAGTGACAATAATTTAAACTTAAAAGAACCCAGCTCAACATATAGGATCAAACAGGTATTGAAGCATTACGGTCTTAGCCGCCCATTGCAAGTATATGTAACACTGCAAGTGCCATCGACAACAACTGTATATTGATGAACAGGCTTGGCAAGGAAGATGGGTAGATGAACCAGCAAGTCACAGACACACTCAGTATCCACCTCCTTTAACCAACGGCAACAATGTTTTTCCTCGGATGAGTGTCTGTGTCTGTGGCCATGCCTATGCCTGCGCTCATGATCATGTTGATGCTCTTCATCAGCGTCATTGTCATCATCATTATCATCACCATCATGATAAGGATGTTTAGGTGGCGGAGGAGGTAAAAGAGGAGGAGGAGGTGATACAGGTGGGGCTGGGCTATATGGCAGCAATGCACATGCATAGTTCACAAGTGAGAACTGGGAGGCACATAACGGCCGGGGTGGTGGTAGCGGCAGTGGCAATGAAATTGGCCTTGGCCTTAACTGGCTTTCCATCTTGGGAAGGACTGCCAAGACTGCCAAAAAAAGTGCCATAGGTATAAACTTTTCTCTTTCCATAGTACCTATCTTTGATTGACCAGGACTGGTTATTGCTTCTATTTATATCTGTGTGCTCATAGTTTTCATGTTTTCGTTAGTTAGAAAATTTTCGAGGTTATAAAGAACTAAAAAATGGCAATGATCAATTGGAGTGAGGCAAGTTTCTTATTGATGTTATGGAAGAGTTTCAGGCTCTGATAGGTTATGTATATTTCATTCACATGGTGTGCACTTTTTTCTAGGTGATGTACAGATGCCAACAACCTTGCTCCTACTAAATTAGTTCAAAAGAGGATGCCACCAGAGGAAAATATGTTGAGGTAGCTGGCATGAAGAAATTTCTCTATTTTCAAGAATAATACTGAGAAGACACAAGTACTTTTAAGAGGACTGTAAAGAAGGTAGAGCAGTGCTTGCACTATGGAATTCAAGTAACTTGGAAATGAAAATATTAAAAAAAAAGGAGAACCAAATGCCACAAGATAAATTCTGTCATCCATAGTCATGGGGAGCATGATTTTCTTTCTCAGGATTTTGCTTTTGTAGAAAACCCCACATTTCGTTTTATGAATTTTCGCACCTAGTAGAATAAAATGCCCATAATTCATAAGTTAACACAATATGATCTGGGTGGCCGGAAACAAGTTGAAAAGGAATTACAGGATGATGGTCAATGCAAAATCTGTCCCACTGTGCCCGTTTAAGACAGTGAAGTTTATGCACAAAAATAAGGGTAAGCCTCAGATCTTGCTTTCATGGTACATGCATAGTCAGGCCGAGTGAAAAAAAAAAAAAAAAAAAAAGAAAAAAAAAAAAAATGAAAGAAAGAAAATAGAAAGGGGGATGCTCTCTCCTTGCTATTGAAAAGCAGGCACAACTTGGTTGCAAATCTTATTTATTACCTGACCAACCAAAACATCTTATCATCAGATGAACCTAATTTTCTCTCCAACCTTGGCATAACTATGCTCAGAAACATCTGCTGCACTCATCAGAGCCGCTAAATATCTGACTCCTAGTCGGTTCTGCAGACATGAAACAGGTGTAGCATCTACTAATGGCTAATTGCTGCAAGTGATACAAACAAAATTGTAAACAAGAGCTTGAAAACCTGCTCCTACAGATTCTTCCCACATTTAAATTTTATACAGAAACCTATAATTTCTAAATTGAAAAATAGGAGCCATATTGAATTCCAACTACCAAGCTACTAAGGCAGCATAGAGTCCCCACAATGTCCTAAATTCATGATTGATCCTAAAAAAAATCTAATTCTTTATTCCTCCTAACTCTATTCGATATTAAACAATCAAACTAAATTCTCCAGGCTTTGAGAACCTGAAAATGCATGATATTTCTTGAAAGCCATTAGATCACTTCCTAAATGCCCTATGCAGTGAGCACTATCGACCATAAAATGCCTCAACAACTCCTACAAATGAAAAATGGAGTAACAATCAATAGGTCTCTGAGTTTTGGCAAAACAACAAAAAATGGACTTGTTTTCAGTCTACCCTTGTTACTAGAAAAATCCTTAAAACAGTGTAATACTAAGATCAAAAGAACTTAGAACAAACGTCTTGAGCTCAAAATTCAAGACAAGATGATCAAACCATCCTCACCCCTGGAAATCAATATCGTTAAATTGTACCAATTCGATACTTAAAAACAGATAACAAAACACCAAAATTGACCTTACAACAACCAAATCATTCAATTATGAACATTACCCAAAATCTCAAAATTCAATGAACTAGACAACAAAACCTCCATCTTTTGCCCTTTTTATAGATCTAGAACACCACCAAAAATCCCACAAACTAAAAACAAAAATATACGTGACTCATATTTACATGCAACCCTGACGATGAATCTCATTTATGCCCTTAATTGCTTTAACTGACGCTAACTTCACAAGAGTCAGGTAACTATATGTTAAAAACAACCAAAATGTGTTCTTATTTGCTGTTTCACTAAAACTTAGGCACCTATCTGTTACTAGCCCAATGATAAATAACACAACCGCGCAAGCTAAAAGGAGCACATTTGACTTTCAAATAATATCATGCATGATCTACTATGCAATATAAGTGTAACCGAATGCAAAATGTCAGCTCATGTGACTTTGAAAAGGCGTTAGAAGCAATCTGGATATGGCATGCAAGTAAATACAAAACTAACACCTTTGATTTCTAATGTTCTACCATACACAGAGCCAGAAACAACTATTAGAAATAAGGAAGGAAATCCAGAAAGTATACATCCTATCTAACATTACACATTGCATGCAGAAATCCTGCAACCGGTGTTAAGACAATCCTTGTGCCACAGAAAAGTTACAGAGCATGACAAAATCAACTTTTCTTAATTGTCATATGTCAAAAGCAAATATACCATGCAAACATATAGAAGTACCATAGTTGAAACAAGGCAAGCAATTTTAGCAACATATGCATAATTCAAAGACTTCAGCATTCTTATAATAAGTTAAACAATATTCTCAGTCTGCTCAGCAACAGATTAAAAAAAAAGAAAAAATACATTTATGTTAAAGGCAACAGACAGGGCCCCAACAATGCTTCACAATAGCGCAATTATTAAAGACAAAATATTCAGATGAATAATAACAATCATTTCAACTTTTAATCAATCCTTATATACCTGTGCTTGAGGTTTCCTTTGTAAGACTTACTCATCATATCATACCACTTAGAATCTTTGACATTCACATCTGTTGATCGCACTCATGCTCATCCAATTCCTCATCTGCATCCTCATTTCTCAAGGCCATCATTTCAATGTCCTTACTAACCTCATCCCTCTGCGCTCTCAACTGCTCTGCCCTCTCTCGTTTCCCGTTCTCCAACAACTCAACAAACCTATCTTTAATCTCAAGAAACGGATCCCTATCAATCAACTCACCATTTTTGTACGCCTCCCTCAACATCGCAGTCTTAATTCCTCCTTTCAACGACAAGTAAAAAATTCCTGAATGCCTTGTGAAAACACTTGAAAATGCATTTGAAAATCTATAATCGTCACTAAACTTTCCCAGTATAGGTACAGGAATCCTCTTCAAAATCGAGAGAGACAATAGCTCGTGAAAAACTCCAACTGTTCTTTTCTCCATTTCGCTTGAAGATTGATCTAAACTTGAGACATCCTCATACGGAGATATATAATCTAGCTCTAACCAATCTCTAACCCATTCCCTCATTTCCTTTCTCAAGAAAAACCCTGGTGGTAACTTCCAATTGAAGTTAGGTCTAATGTGAATCCCGGTGGACTTAGCTTCCTCTTCTGCTCTTAGCTGAATAACAGATTTCGCAAAATCGGTGTTCCAAGATTCCAAATGTAGGAACGATTGTCCCTCTCCAGGGCATCCAACTAATTTAAAGTAATTGGAATATTTAGGCACTAAATTAACCAGAAAATCATTAGGCAATCCAAATTCTCTCTTCACATGAACCAATTTATCAACATTCAGCACTTTATCTTTAGACATCATCAACAATTTACACAACTTAGCCACAATCAACTCTTCATTTTTAACATAGATCTTTCTTTCCTCATCAAGAAAATCTCTTAACCTCTCACTGGGCCGCAAGAATAAAACGGCGTCAGATTTGGGTTTGATTCGATCATAGTAAGTCTGAAAGAAACCTGGGTATCGTTTAAGAAAAGTTTTGATACCTATGTTAAGGCGTAATCTTTCCCGGCGTTTTTCGAGGTAACGGAGCGGGATGACTTGTCCCGGTTCGTTGAGGACTTCCTTAACGACCCGGGCGCAGAGTTTGTACTGTTTGTCATTCTCAATAGCTTGGTCCAGATTCCGGTCCTTTCGCCATACTACTTTGAGACTCGAAATGGGCTTGATTTGGCGTGTAAGGTTGAGGTTTATGTGGGATTTATATGTCGTTTGCAGGTTTTGTAAGTAGAACAAGATGCCTTTGGTTTTAAAGAGCATACCTGAAATGTATACCACCGCACGACCGGACTGAAAAGACCGTGGTCGAAGACGAGAGAGGGATTATTAAAACCCAGACTGCCAGTGGGAGGTCTGAACTTGAAAGGACTGATACGATGCCGTTTCCGGATCACCAATGTAGTCATCGGTAGGAAGTTTATTTGCGGCTAGTGATTTTTATCTGTCCTTTGAAAATTTGAAAAGTTTACCTACTAATTGGTATATGTTGTTATATTACATTATCAACTCCATATTTAAAATCGGGTCCAGTTGACTTGGTTGCAGTAAACTGCAAACGGCTCTAATAGTTATCATTAATCATAACCTTACTCCTACTAAGTAGGTAAAGAGTTTGATGATAATATTGACCACGGGGACGCCGAATACCTGCGTAAATATACATAAGATTGGCGCTACCTTGTTCGCCAAGAATGCCATCTTGGGGCTCCTTCTAAGTCTAAGGTCTCAAATTCGTCCAAAACGTACAACAATTTATTGCGTAATCCCCGTGAAGACAACCGCACGAGAATTTCACTCAAAAAGTGAGCCCATAGGCTTTGTGTCGTTTCTTCATAAGTCCACCTTACTAAGTCCTTGTAGCTTTCGTTGGAACAAGATCACTTTATTCAACGACAAAATTTCTCACTCCCCGTCACCACTACCACTGGCACTCATTTCCCGTTCTTCTCCTTGAAAACAAGTACGAAAATTGAAATTCGATGTTGCTGCTAAACGTCATAAAACTAGCTCGAACCTTCATGTCACCGAACGGCGTCGTATTTGAAGTCGACGACATCGAATTCGGGACGGCCTGGTGGTTCGTGGACGCTGCTGTCTCTTGCAGACTCGTACTCTTCGCTGGTATTACGTCCGGCCTAACGTTGGGATTGATGTCTTTAGGACTCGTCGAGCTAGAAATTCTACAGAGAAGCGGCACATCCACCGAAAAGAAGCAAGCCGGTATCTTTTCAACTCTTTATATATCGAACTCTTTTTGAATTCCAAGGAAAGAACGGAAACTGTTATAAGATTATAATTGAAAGTTTCTGAATTTTAATTAATTGAGTTTGCTTGCAGCTGCTATACTGCCAGTTGTTCAAAAACATAACCAGCTTTTAGTTACATTGCTTTTATGTAATTCTTTTGCGATGGAGGTAGGCGAATTTTGGTTACTATGCGGTTTGCAACTGTTCATTATTTTTCTCTGACTAGTGATCTGTTTCTTCATTATTGCTCTTGCAGGCCCTGCCTATATACCTTGATAAAATTTTTCATCCCTTTGTGGCTGTTCTGCTATCTGTTACTTTTGTTCTAGCTTTTGTAGAGGTTGGATGCTTTTATACTTAATGATGCATGAGTTTCAACTAATATAGTTAATTAGTTATAGCCCTGACGGAGACAGAGCTTATGCTTTGTTATATGGTGTCAGATTATTCCGCAAGCCATATGATCAAGGTATGGACTTGCTGTTGCCGCGAATTTTGTGTGGCTAGTGCATGTTCTGATGATTATTTGTTATCCCATTGCTTATCCTATTGGAAAGCTAATCTCCTAGTCCACAGTTGATTTTAATTTTTCTTCACATTTGTAATGCCACAAGACATACATCTATGATTTATTGCACTTGAAATCAGATCTCTTTTCAGTAATAGCTTCGGAACCGGTGCGATAGGAATGAGATTTACTTTATTTGAACAAGGATAATAAGGTGCTTGTGACGCCTAATCTGAAGGTGATAGTCCTATTCTGGATGGAAATTCTATTGGGCTTCAAAAACATGCGAATTGGGATCAAAGATATACTATCAACCATCTTCCTTTAGAGTCAGCAACTGCAATCATTCTAAGAAGTGGCCAACTTGTGATATTGTTTTCAGGTTTATAAAATATGTAACCCATTGCTCATGGTCAATGAATAAATATGATCCCAAGTATGAAAATTATTTGAAAAAGTCTACCAACCCGCTCTGAGTATGGACACATAAATGCTTACCTAATCTTAATCAAGTTGTGTTATTCAAGCTGAAGATACTTGTTTAGATGCATTTAAAATGTAGGCAATGCTTGATTTGTTTGGGAGGTTGTCTAGATGCATGGTTGGATAATTCATCATTTAACTTGAAATTGTAACTACACCATTCAGTGTTGCAGGAAAAGTAAATAAATTGTTGCTTTTACAGAGAACTTTTTCAACTCAAAAAGTTATCAGGTTCTGGATGCTGCACTTGGACACAATGATGCTTTATTCAGGAGGGCTCAATTAAAAGCCCTTGTTTCTATCCACAGTAAAGAGGTAACCTTCTTGAATCAGTTGTCTGTGTGACAAGTTTTTGTACTACATTTTGCCAAGATTTATTACTAGCAATTTGCTACCTTCTTGTTGCTTATCTGGTAAGAAGAATAAGTGTTTAGAAAACAATAATTTGTTGTAATAACCAGCTTCTGTTAAATTCTTGTTCTTATCAAATTTAGGCTGGCAAGGGAGGTGAACTTACGCATGATGAAACGACAGTTATAAGTGGAGCACTGGATTTAACTGAAAGGTATTTGTTTCCATGGGTTCTCTTCACTGTGGAATATTCTTTAATGGAAATTTCGAAGATCATAGGATCTCAGTTTGGTAAAGAATGCAAATAATTTGTGGAATGCATTTAAGTGCAGGACTCTCTTTAACTTAAACTTAAAATTTTTAACCGTAAATCTGCACAATCTGATGATATATATGACTGCTTAGTTGTCAGCATCAAATATAACTTTTGACTTTAGATCTCAACCACTGGATTGTGTGGATCTAATTTTTAAAAATTTGTGTTCAGATTTAGGTCAAAAATTTAAGTTAAGGGAGCCTTACCCTGTATTTAAAATGTAAATAATATCTTTTTATGGTTTGTGCTTGTTCTCATGGTTTAATTGTGGAATTTTAAATGGGAATTTACTCTGAACACAAATAAGAGCCCGTGCTTATAACAAAGAGAACACTTCCTTAAAATAATGCTTGTGAAATAACAGGCAACTATTATTCTTGTAATACGAGAAAATAACTAATGAAAGCCATTCTAACTCTTCGGACTGTGAGTTATCAACAGCAAACATATTATCTATTGATTTCTTTTGCATTGGCTTCTAAGGGACATAGACTCCACCTCTCAACTCACAAACTAAATTTGTGATCTGCATGTGCCTTTTCTTTGCACTGTCCTAAATCGTGTGATAACTTTAAAATTTACCTATTTTTCTGGCATTGTTTTTGTTCTGTTACATGGTTAAAAATTTCAATTTTCTTGCTATACAGACTGCTGAAGAGGCTATGACACCTGTTGAATCAGCATTTTCCTTAGATTTCAACTCAAAATTGGATTGGTGAGTTAGGCTTTATAATGGTTTTCTACTCAATTGCTTACCCTTCTGTGCATTTTGCTGTGAAATACCCGGTATGGAAGCATTTTATTTTCTGAGAAAGTACAATGTTAATCCGTTTCTACTGTAGCTTATGAGGGTTCATAATTTTCCATCAATATGACCATATTGAGTTTTATGCTTAATCTCAGATTCTTTGTTTTTTCGAGTAAATAGATGTTCGAGGTTAGGATATTGCGTTCACAGCTGAAGAATCCCTGATTAATCTATCGTGCATTTTTTGTTCTTGTTGTTTGTGAAGTCTGCTACTTTTATGAAGACATCCTTATATATGACATGATCATCTTGTTAGAGCAATCTCCTGTATGGATTAAACATGAAAAAGACATACCCCTTTCCATCTGATTCCTCATAATCAGAGGACAAGTCATTGATGTCTTCTTTATACGTAAGAAGTTATCTCACAAATAATTTATTTATGCCTTCTAATGCAGGGAAGCAATTGGAAAAATTCTAGAACGAGGTCATAGTTGTTTACCAGTCTATTCTCGAAATCCCAAAAACATTGTTGGTCTCTTACTGGTTAGTGTGAAAACCTATGGCCAGTGTTATGTTGTCAGTGTTAACTATGTCATTATTGTTGACTTGCAGAATGAATATTTGTTAACCCCTTTTAGCACTTCTTTTTTCTGAAATTTTAGGTAAAAGGCCTTCTCACAGTGCGAGCAGAAACTGAGACTCCTGTCAGTTCTGTTTCCATAGGGAGAGTTCCTAGGTGTGCCTTCTTTCTCCTACCTCTTATATTTTAATGCTACATCAAAATACAAGTGCTAATGCATGTATACCTCAGGGTTCCAGCGGATATGCCTTTGTATGATATCCTTAACGAGTTTCTAAAGGGAAGCAGTCATATGGCTGCTGCTGTGAAAGTTAAAGGGAAGAGCGAAAATCGTCAGCTTATCAGTGTTGGAGAAAATTTTGAGGGAGACAAAGTTGCCAGAGGGAATTCTCAATCAACTACTCTGTTGCTAACAAAGGATGACAATATATCAGAAAGTGTTGCCTTGACATTGACAAAACTTCAAAGCCCAGCACAAATAAGCAAATTCTTCCCCCACAAAATGGTGCTGCTGCGAAAAGCTTACCACACTTATCAGAAGATGTTGAAGAAGGAGAAGTCATTGGCATCGTCACGCTAGGGGATGTTTTCGAAGAACTTCTGCAAGTAAGCTCGTTTCCATCTCTAGGATTGGATGTTGAATTATCTGTTAATGTGCTTAATCTGTTGGTTAGGTGCCATGCTGTGTTATTCAAATTATGCCAGCTGAAATGGTGTTTTATACATGGTTATAACTGATCTTGTGGTCCCCTTCCCAATACAGGAGGAAATTGTGGATGAGACTGATGTATACATTGATGTTCATAAAAGGTATTATTGGTTCTAAATTTTCTTGGCATTATCTTTACTCTTTCGACCATAGCCCGTGCTCCCTCGAATCGGAAGTTGACTGGGCAAAGGACTGCTGTAAGTAATATTATTAATTTGCCAAGTCTGCATTCAAACTCATCAATTCTTATAAACAATTTTTTTTTGGAATACCTTATAAACTGTCATTTCCGAGCCAAACTAAAAGTTCAGAAAGATTCTTTAGTTTCTACAAATTTGTACACTTCTCAGAGAACAGAGTCTGTGTTTTGATCCAGTTGCACAGGTAGAAAAGTTTGTTGTATGAGCTGATCCGGTGGTTCTCAATTGATTATCTAATACTTTGTTGTCTGTCCTTCAGGGTGCTCAAGGTAAGCAGGGTCAACCAGAAAGGAAATCTGTATATACTGATTTACATGCAGCAAGATTTCCAGGCAGCGAAAGGGATCCTCTTTTAGGCAATAAGTAATGACTTGTTTTTTCTACATTGCGGAAAGCAACTTTGAAGTTCTTATTTCCTCGTCGCTCATGTAATGTGTATAACTATTTTATCACGAGGCCTTTGTCTAGAGCAAGATTTCAGCTTAACGCAACTTTGATATCAACTGGGCTTTTATTTAGAGTGGCAATTATGTGATGCGTCTCTTCAACTCGATCAGCACTCCCAAAGTTTTTCACATTTTTGCATCATTCATGACTTGTCCGTACAAATTTATACCGCTGATATCATAATGTCTGTAGCAATCGTGTCCATGGATTTGTAATGTACACTCCTTGCTTGTGTACTTGACTTGGCTTATAGAATAGTTGTTGGAGTTATGCAAGAGTTTTTGGACCACTGTTGGCTCATTCTTGTATACGAAATATAATACTTTTCTAGATGTTTTATTAAAAAGCATAGTTGTACTAAAAATAGTGATAAATCTTTAGATCTCCGTCTCTATATTTTCGATTAATAGAATCTTTTGCACGATTTTTGCCTACATTCTACTGAGTATTTTGAATGTAAAATTCTTCTTTTCAAGACAAACGTTTCTCTCTCTCTCTCTTTTTTATTAATTGTACGGGTGTTGGGCTTTTGTAGGAAGTTAACCCATTTCAACAAGTCCCTTACTATTTTACAAGCAACACAAAGGAATTATGTACCCGCTACTTTCTTAAAATCAGGAGTTTACCTCTGCCATCCCGCTGCTTTCTAATAGATGGGTGTTTGTGAACGTTACACTAAAATTTTTATAAAATAATGTTAATAAAATAAATAAAAATTATTATTTTAAAGATATTATTAATCAATTGATAAATAAATAATTTATTATTTATTATATTAAAAAGAGTAAAATATGACATGTGCATATATAAAAATTAAAATATTAGGGTATACATATATATATACACGTTAATAGATATTGTATTTATATACTTAAAAGATCAAAATTTAATATATGAGGTATATAAAATTTAATAAATATATACATACAATAATTGTAGCTATAAGATTTAGTGTTTTAAAAATATAATACAATTTTTATAAGTAGTCAACAGTTTAATTATTAAATTTATGTATTAAAAAGTTTAAAAATAAGATTGAGTTTGATTTAAGAATAAAAAAAATTCAAGTAACTTTATATGCATTTTTTTTTAAAGAAAAAGTGAATTAAAAAATATAAGTTATCAAATCGTGCATTTGTCAATGTTATGAATTTTTATATATTTTTAATCAATTATTAATTTATATTAGATCTTAAAAAAAAATTTTTAAAAGGTTATTGTCTTATGTATTTAGTAAAATTATTAATTTAAGAACATTGATTATTAGTTTAGTACATTGTCCTGACGGCTTGGGACTTAAAGATTTTATTATTTAAACCAAATTATTCATTTATTAAAAATTTACTTTATTGTATTTTTTAAAATTTAGATGAAATAGAATTCTTACAGATTAACTAAAGTTCTTAAAGTATTGGGCTAGAATTTCGTTATATGATAATATTATTATGAATACAAGTTTAACATAAATTATATGAAATAAAAAGTTCTCCGAAATTGAGTTGACAGAATTTATGGAATTTCTATTTAGCCAAAAATTAGCTGATCCTTCAATACAACAATTGTTCTCCATTGAATGGTGATGTGAAAAATGATTTCATTGGAGTCATTGACAAATGCTAGGTTTGTTTATTATCATTAATTGTAGCCTCTTTTATCTTAATTTTTAACTCTTTTCATTAGTAGCAATATAATTTGATCACAATAATCTTTAGTTTGTATTTTAATATTATATTAGGTTAATTAAAACCTTTTATTACACTAGAGCAAATAATATATTTCATTTTAAAAATATATAAGATATAATTTATTTTTAGACAAATTTATGGGATATTATTATTATTATTATTATTATTATTATTATTATTTATATTTATATTTTTTCTGAATAAAAAACTCAGTGCAACACACAAATTTTACTGTTACTGTTGATGTAAGAATCATATAAAGCAATATCCGATCTAAGACAATAACTTTTAGGAGATTACTTAAAATCAACGTAAGTAAATTAAGAGTAAAAACAGCTTATTGACATATAAATTTTGATATTTAAGTTAGTGTGTTGTGAAAGGTAGAGTTAAAGAAAAATAATAAAATGTGAGTGTTTAAGTTAATTACCGATTCGGAGCGTTGGACTCGAAAATATTTATAGTAGGGGCTAACTATTGTAAATCTGAATTCTTTTTTCTCCTTCTCTCAAAAGGTTAGAAGAGAAAAATTCAAAATTTTTCAGAGTCGTGTAGCTATTTCAATATTTATAAGACTTTCGCACGTGTGAGTATCGGAAAACGAAAATTTAATTAAATAGAATACGACTTTATTGGTCAACAGATTCTTTAACCACTTTCGTATGTTAATTAGGGTGGCACAATAAATATTTACAGTTTATAAGATAAAATATCTTTTAATATAATCGGACGTTCATGTTATCCTTTAAAAAAATATACTCGATTCTTTTATTTAATTTTTTTATTTTTAAAATATTAATATTAAATCACTTCGATAATTAAAATATCAGTCAGAATACTAAAGTGACTAAATTCGAATTAAGTCTCTTACATAATAATAATAATAGGGCGAAGACTAAAAATATCATATTAATAAAAATTATCATCAATAA
Source organism: Trichilia hirta (assembly GCA_035221805.1). Taxonomy (NCBI): domain Eukaryota; kingdom Viridiplantae; phylum Streptophyta; class Magnoliopsida; order Sapindales; family Meliaceae; genus Trichilia; species Trichilia hirta. The sequence continues at coordinate 10,214,371 of JAWDEX010000002.1, read as the reverse complement.
TAATAATTATTAATTATTAATTATTATTATTATTATTATTATTATTATTATTAAGATATAATAATAAAGGGAGGTTAGAGTAAGTAATGAACTCAAATATTACAGCCAACTTATGGAAGACACCACCAGCCTCCGCGTCTATTGTCTATCGATAATTTCATTTTTATCTAAATTTGATTATAAGAGAGATCGAAATTTATTTAAGAATTTAGCGAAATTTCCAGGAGCCTCACCAATTACAACAGCCAAATGCAATCGAAACCCACGATGGTGTGACCCCACCACGAAGGTCAAACTGAGTCACGTGATAGGACCATAATGCCCTCGTTCAAATCGAATATCTACAATTATATTCGGTTTCTTAGCAGCGCAAGTCTCCTCCTTGCCACCGAATTGTTTTTTGGTTCTCGATACAATACAGATGTCATAGTAACAGTCTCTTCTTCTTCTGTCACTTTCACCTGTCTTTTCATTTTCCTGAGAAACAAGCGATTTACTTTCAGCAGCGATTTCATCTTCTTCTGCAATTCTGGCATGCACACTCTCTCTCAACATTGGAAAGGTCCGTTATTTTCATATTTCTCTTGGCTAAGTTAATGAGAAAACACTGGAATGGAGAATTTAATCAGAATTCAAATAATATTTATTCTTTTTTCTATGATTTTATTCGAAGTTTAGGTTTACATAATTTTCTTTACCAGTATAAGATTGAATTGAATTTCTTGATTTTGGTATTGAATTCTGTGTTGCATGCAACTATCAGTATCTCAGGAAAGTTCTTTTTGTTTTTTAAATTATTATTTTTAATAAGTGAAAGCCCAGGGTTTTCTCATATTTGCTTTTGTTTTTAGAATTTTAATTGGGTATCTTAATTGCCTATTGTTACCTTACTGATATCCTTTGATTTTATTTCAAATTTTTAAAAAAATGATAAGGCTTTTTATAGGTCAATTTCCGGATTTATTTTTATGTTAAGCAATTTCGATTCAATTTTATTTTATTTTTGGTTTATGATTTTACTCAATATCTTCTGTGAATTATAGTTAGTTAATTTTCTTGTAATTTAATGAACGCAGATCGGTTGTTCTTGGATATGGGTTTCAATACTGTTTATAAGTGCTTGACGGACATTTTTCCTCAGGTATCAGTATATTCTAAAGACTTTGAATTCGTATACAACATTACAGTTCGTTTGTTTATCTTTTCTTAGCATGCAATTATTTTCTTTCAAAACTACTGATCAATATTTTATTGAGAAATTAAGCTAGAGTTTTAGTCTTATGAATTAAGAAAGAGTATCATCTAGTAAAATTTAAGTTTCCCTTTAAAGTTGTGTAGCTTTATAATTATTCATTATTCTTAATAATTAAATGTGAATTTGAATTTATTTTTCTGTATATGAGAATATCTTGAATCCTTGATGGACCAAGCGATTTCATCAAATTAGCTCGAAACTTATTATTGTAATTGTTGATTCTATCAATTTTTCTTTTCTATATTTTAGTATATTGCTATGGATTTTTTCATATTTTACGGTGGCTTAATTTGTTTTCAAGAGAACAAGTTTGAGGATTGATGTATTATTCATTTTTAGATATTGGAAAATTAACACATGCACCTACATTTTGGTATTAAAAGATTTTGGAGAAAAGCTTCAACTGAAGCAACTGATCCAGGAAAACATGTACCTTTTCTGTTTGTTGGTTTAATCCAACTATTTGATCACCTTTCTGAATAAAGGTGCCTGCTTTTCTCATTATGTGCACAGATTGATACCCGTCTGTTGAAGGCTGTTGCTATTGAACACAGCAAAGATGCTGATGCAGCAGCGAATATTGTTCTCACAGAGATTCTTCCTTATTGGGCGAAACAGGCTCGTGCTGAGGATCAGAGTGCTTCTAGTGCATCCTCGAAGGATCAAAATCAAAGAGGAGATCCTTCAGATGGTGAAGAAGGAGGTAGTGGTATTGCTTCCTTTAAAAACTTTCACTTTCTTTTATGTTCGAAGATTACAGAATCTGGTTGCTTGATGTAAAATGTTATTTCTTTTCTTTTATTTCTTCTTGACTCTGCTTTTTTGATTGGAAAGTTTTCTAATCATTTTATTTTTGATCAGAAAGTTTCTTCTATTCCTTTTTATTTTGTGGCCATTTACTTAAATGAATTATAAATTGTGTGTTGGACATGTAGCTGAACATGAGGAGCAAAGCACCCTGCACCAACAGAGAGTAGCAAGGAGAAAAAATAGAACTCTGAGCTCTTCGTTGGAACCACGATTTATGACCAGTTTATATGCTGCTAATACTGATCTTGCATGTGATTGTGATCATGATTTTGATTCCACTTCTCTGAATAAGGCATTAAATGAATCTACTGTTTCACATTTAAATGATGCAAATGGTGGTATTAGTCAGTTATTTGGTAACACTGAAAGTGAGGAGGTGATATTATTGGGGAAGACTCAAGAAATTGGTGTTGAAATTGGGTCAAATAAGGTTTTCACTGCTATGCTAGATGAGCTGATGGATTATGAAATACGTGCTAATAGTGATTTCAGTCAAGTATATGCTAATAGTGATGGGCCAATTACTGATTTCAGTCAAGTATGTGCTAATAGTGAAAGCAATGATTCAGTGTCATTGGACAATGGCCGAAACGTCAATGTCAAGGTTGATCATTTCAGTCAAGTATGTGCTAATACTGAAAGCAATAATTCAGTTTCATTGAACATAGGCCAAGACGTCAATGTCAAGGTTGATCATTTCAGTCAAGTATGTGCTAATACTGAAAGCAATGATTCAGTTTCATTGAACAAAGGCCAAGATGTCAATGTCAAGGTTGATCATTTCAGTCAAGCATGTTCTAATGCTGAAAGCAATGATTTAGGTTCCCTGGACAAAGGCAAAAATGTCGATGACAAAGTTGGTCCTGACCAGACTCCATTTTCCATGGCAACCTGTTTGGTACGTGTAAATGATTTTGCAGATGGCTCCTTGACTGATCGGAAAGATTTTGGTTGTTCTAGGGATGGTGTTCTTGGTACATCTGTCGGTGGGAAGAGTGATCTTGTAGAATCATGTTTAGATTGTCCCCCGGAGATGATCGAAAGTTCTATCCCTCAGTTGGTACCATCATCTGTTCAAGAGCATACATCAGATGTTCCAGAATGTGGCCTGCAGTCGGAGATTGGCTATGGAACCCCCAGCACTGATCGTGGAAAACCAGATTCGAGTGGTTCTTATGATCAGATGTCTAAGCAAGAAAACTCCTTGAGTGAGAAGTTTGATACTGAGGATGAGTCTATTATTAATACCGTTGTTACCAGATCTGGGCAAGTGTGCAGAATTGATCTCCTTGAAGAGATGATTGAAGATGCCAAAAATAATAAGGTATTTTTGCTTTGTAATTTTCTTGAAATTTATTCATTTCATTGATTGTGTTTAGAGGATGAAGTCATACAACATTAGTTTTTCCCTTATTTTTAATGGAGAAATATTTGTTCTTTTGTTGATGGGCAGTTAATAATTATTGCTTACAATGCAGAAAACCTTGTTCTTAGCCATGGAATCAGTAATGAACTTGGTCAAAGAAGTTGAAATTCGAGAGAAAGCTGCTGAAGAAGCTAAAAAGGAGGCTGAAAAGGGAGGTTTGGATATTCTAGTGAAGATGGAGGAACTCAAAGTGATGCTGGCACATGCAAAGGAAGCAAATGACATGGTAATATTAGTATTTTTAGCTATTGTGATAGCATTGTTCTTTTATTAATGAACCAAAAAGCTGACCCTAGATTATAACTTTTTCAGCATGCAGGAGAAATATATGGAGAGAAGGCAATTTTGGCTACTGAAGCAAGGGGGCTTCAAAATCGCTTAGTTGGCTTGTCTGAAGAAAGATATAAATCACTTGCAATTCTGGAAGAGGTGGTTTCTTAAATTTTATGTTTTATTTTGGCTTATGAATAGGTTTTAGGAATAATCATAAGAGGTAATTTGCATTTGTAAAAGCATGAATGTATCTAAAAACTGGTTCTCACCGTTGTTATAAATTCTTTCTCTATCTTGCTATTATAGTTCTTTTCTCCTAGTGGGGAGTCAGATTTAAAAGAAGTTCAAATGATTTTAGAAATTTCAACTAAGCAATTGTATTGGAATTTATTTTTTGGATGCACTTTTGCTGCAGTTGCAAGAAGCCCTTAAAGCACAACTAGATGCAGCAGAGGAGATGAGGAAAGCAGCTGAACAGGAAAAGCTTGAAAAGGAAGAATCTGCCGGAAATTCTCTTGCTGAACAAGAGGCCCTCGTGGAGAAGGTTGTCCAAGAGTCAAAGATTCTACAGCAGCAGGCAGAGGAGAATTCCAAGGTAGCAATACATATAACATCAAATGTCATACACCATTGCGCAACAAGAATGAAATTTGACTTCTAATCTTATCTTGTCACAGCTACAGGAGTTTCTCATGGATCGTGGTTGTGTAGTTGATTCATTGCAGTAAGTTGTAGTTACCTGTGTTCAGTCATTTAATGAGAATCTCTGTTATGATATGTGAGGATGGTAATGATTGCAGTAACTTGTAGTTACCTGTGGTCAGTCGTGTAATAGGAATCTCTATTTAATATGGGAACACAGTCATGTAAAATTAACTGAAACTAGTAAGTAATGATAATTCCAACTTTCCTGGTTGTTTAACTTGTTTCCACGTCTATTTTAATGGTAAGAGTTGCATGTATTGGTTATTTGTGAGTAATTTGAGTTTCTCGATTCTGTTTAGTTATTTTACTGCCATAATGCATCAAGCTATTTATAAGTACTGAACATGTTATGTGACCATCCTGGATTTACGTTCATATTTTATGGAGTGATAAGCTTTTATAATTTGTTCTTTTGGCAGAGGAGAAATATATGTTATATGCCAAGATGTGAGATTGCTGAAAGAGAAGTTTGATGAGCATGTTCCATTAAATAAATCTGTATCCTCAAGTCAAACTACTTGCATCTTAGCCTCTTCCGGCTCATCTATGAAAAGCATGGCATCTCTAGTTGCTGAGCAAGACCTGACATCTGATACCCCTGGGAAGAGTAGCCCAAACCCCGCCGTTGATGTCCTATCACCAAAAAGGAAACTTGAAGATGACCGAAGGACTTGGGATGACTTGGGGGAGCTTTCTGATGACGGGTGGGATTTCTTTGATAAAGATACAGAACTGAATTCCAAAGCCCTGTAAATTTTGGATAACACCAAAATCTGTAAAACTCTTCGGAGGATTTGTCATGTTGTCGTGTGGGTAAATCTAAGCGTCTGAGTACTTTTCTGCTACTAAGTTTCCAATTTTAACCCTCGCAGAGCTTTAATATGCTCTCTTAGTCATTATCTAATCGTTGAGCATTCAAAATGTTTTACATTCATAGCTAACTGGCTATGTATGTTGTACAGTTTAGTTTTACATAATAAATCAGTGCAAAGCTGTTGAAATAAACCTATATAATTAGTTGTTTGCTTGATGACCGATAAACTTTTTGTTCCGCTGAAGATTTGTTGGATTCTTCCGGATTTCAATTTGTCATTGATCTTAACTTTACACTTTGTACAGATTCCCAAGAAACTTTACAATATGTACCAATACTTGGTGGCAATGTCGCAACGGAAATGGTTATTGGCCACACGACAATCAGGATCGATGTAGCAAGGAAATAGATGAAATTGTTATGGAGCCTATGTTCTTTAAAATTAAGCTGCATTTTACCAAAATCAGAACTAATTTGAATGATTTTTCTTTGACATATGTAGAGCCTTGCGCTTCAAAATCTTTGAAAATTGAAGTCACTGAGTCATTAGATAGAATATGAAAATAAGCTCGAGGATTGAAAGAACCTCAGCTAGAGCAGGTTCTTGGAGAAACAGCGATCCCATTATAAGGTTTTGTTTCCATTGTACAAAGTAATTTACAATTGGCAAGAGTAGTGGATATTCCTGCCTTCATCCAGCAAACACTACTTGTGTCTATCTCCTAATATTTGAGGTAGGCTGCGGTCCTTTACCACCTTGAGAATTAAGAACCTCCATTGTTCTGCTTCTGCTGCATTCATCTCGACAGTCCACAGCAAGCCCCAATCATGAAAAGCCTATCCATGCCAACAAAGGAGCATTACGGAACATCTCCATATAATATAAAGGCGTGCACGCTGCTCTCGAATTTGCTTCGAACGCCTCTGCCATGACCGGGACTTCATGCTCCTCAACGCTGCCATAATATCAAGTACTACAAATGGGAATTACAATTAAGGATTCAGAATAGTTGAATTTTGGAGGGTAAGTTGTAGAAACCAGAGAAGCTGTTTGTGCGTGGGGTTGTGAAGGATTCTTGAAGGGACTTATACAGAAGTTGTAGAAACCAGAGAAATTATTTTCATTTTTTGTGTTTGTGGTTTGAATGATTCTTGAAGGACTTATATAGAGAGGAAGAGTGGAGGGATTATGTGAACCTAGAGGGCAATAGTATGTGGTGGTTGACAATTGTTGAAGGAAACAAGATAAAGCAGAGGTTATTGCATTGTCTGCTTTGCCAAACAATACTGATAAGGACTTTTCATCAACTTCTTCTATTGAGGGTCATCCCTGTCTCTTATCTTAATTAATGGATTTCTACTTCTATGAACGGATGCATGTCAGTGCATTTGACAACCGTCCATTTATAATACTGCATTTCTTGATAATTTCATAATTACTTGGTATAAGAATGGAAACAATGAAAGATTAAAGGTTACTTTGTAATTAACTTTGTTTGAAATCTTCAACGAATTAAACTAACATATCTGAATTAATCCAATATTCAAAATCAAAAAAACTGGTAATGTTGCGTAATACTTATTGTTTAGTATTATCTGGAGCTTGTAGTTGCCTCTTCAATTGGGATATAAGACTTAAATAATAATACTTAATCAAGTTTTTCTAAAAATGCTCGACTTTTGCTTGCTTGTTTACGGAATAAACCCAAATTCGGTCTTTATTCTACCAAGATTGTTTATGCCCTTGAAATTTGAAAAGTGCGCACAGATTCTAGCCACGGGAAACATCAAAAACTAGACTTCTACTTTCCCCATCATGCACGTGCGCGTGTCTAAATAAGTTAAAGCCAATCCATCTTGTTAGTCAATCCGACACATATGCCGGCCACATCCAATTTATCGTTTGCTGTAACTTCAAACTCCATTTACGTGCACCTCATCTTTCATTTCATTATTCTTTGCATGCCCTACTTTCTTATCTTTGTGGAGGCAAAACTGCTGACCCCTCATCTTCAACGATAACGTTTCTGCAACGCTATTTGCAGACAGATTGAATCATTCTGGGGCTAACCCTCTTTCAATCACGGGTTGGAGAAATGTGACACGTAGTCTCTTGAGTCATTTTCAACCGTTCATAATGTTCTATTTGTGGGCTCGGGCCACTTGGAATTCTGAGTCTTATGTAGTGGTAAAGTTTAGCAAGGAGGAAAGTTCACAAAACCTCATCTCAAAACTTAGAAAAATATCGAGGATACATATATATAAGTACTCGTATTGTCAAAGAATAGGGTGAGGATCAAATTCTTTGTGACCCCATTACAGATTGGAGATTTACAGTGTGATGATTAGGAAATGTACACGGGAGAGAGTAACAAGGGGGCATACCTGAAATACAATTTAAAAAAAAAAAAAAAAAAAAAAAGAAATTGGCTCAATCTTCAATGTCGACTTTATTATGAGAACGTTGACGTCGACGAATGTAATTGAATAAAAATATCCAATGTGTCGGGAGGATTTTCTTTGTGCTGTAATGGAGATTCATTAGTACAATCGATGGAAGAGGCTAATAAGCATCAAGAATGAATTAATTAATTAATGCACTGTATTACACGTGTGAAGGAAATGTCTAAAAGTGTTACATAAATCTGCATACCATTTATCTTCCTAGATCGTGCGATGTTTGCGAGCAATAAAAATACTAGATGTGTCAAAATTAGCAAGAATATATATATTAGAGTTGTAGATTAATTTCATGTGTTCTCGATATCCATTGCATTATTCAATGTGCTAGCTTGTAATAGAGGTTATTAGATGAAATTACGATAATGTTAATGATAATATTTGTATCTTAAGAAAATATGTCAGAGAGTAGAAAGATGATAAGTGATAGATGGAATTTTGAATAGTTAAATTATAAATTCATTTGAATTTGATAAGATCGCATTCGATACTTGTTATTTTTGTGCGGTAACTTTTGTTCTATGTAGTTATCCCTATAAAATAAATTATCTTCTATCTGTGGGAGCTACAATTATTTACAGGTGACAGAATTACATCCATGGTAAACCCGATATGAATTTCAGATTTCCCTCGTTGTTTTAACAAAAAAAAATTGACCTCTAAGCATTTTAATCTATTATTTTTAATTATGCCTCTTTTTATCTGATACATATTGAAAGATAAGACTCTTTGTGTACAACATAATTTGTATTCTTTTGTATTTTTAATAAATGAAAACTATCTTAACTATTAAAGTGATTAATTAAAATTAAAAATTAAGATCTTAAAATTTATTTTTTGAATTATTGATAAGAATATGAAAAGAATTACAATTTTATTTTAGTTTCTTATTTTGTATTATGATAATTGTATTATAAATATTATGAAATATGAGTAATTGAAAATACAATCATTCCATCATTTAATGAAATTTTTTTTTTTTTTTTATGATATCAAAACATATCTAAGGGTACAAATTAAGGTTCTTAGATTACTATCACCATATTGATAATGGGTTGTCATGCAAAACAGTTGCAGAGATGGAGTAAGAAAAGTAATGTGGGAGTGTCAATGATTTTTTATTTTTATTTTTTTTTTCAAATAAGTGTTAAATTAAGCTTTTTCACCCTTTCGCTTGTAAGTTTTAGAATGATTGTGAACCAAGTTTAAATGAAGTTCATTTTAGATTAGAAACAAAATAACAGTCAGTCATGGTGATTAGTGAATAATGACAATACAGAATTTACAACGTCTTTAGAGTCTCTAGACTCTTTGTTAATCACAAAATCTCTCTTGGTAGTTTAAAAGAGGATACTAGAAAATAGAGTCAATAGTATTTTTTAGTCTGTCTGAATCAGGGTATATATAACAAGAATCTTTATCAAATCTATTATAGTCAATCATATATTTGTAAGAAAAAATATTTTGAAAATTAATGTATGATTTTTATCTTTTGTAGAATTTTATTTTCTTCCTATAAGCATTGTTATTATAAAATATGATAATTAAGAGAGAAAACACGATTACTTCATCATCTGTGAAATTCTTCGTTAATTTTCTAAATTACATCTTAACACAAATGAGACCAAAGAAATGGAAGCTAATACACACCACCACCACATTAGCTTTCGACATTAACTGTTGATAAATCTTACATCGATGAAATCTTCTATATATTATAATTCCATGTCTCAGGGGATTAAAAACATTAGAAATTTTCATTTCTCATGATGAAAATCAAACACAAACACGAAATACTTTGAAGTAAATTGATTACAGAAGACAAGATATTTCATCTGAAACAGTTGTAAAACATTAATTCGTCTTTAGTTAGCTGTCTCTCATGACAGACAGGCTTATAATTGGCGTCTAGCATTACCAAAAATCAAACATATATATGGATGCTTGTCAAAATTAGAATTTCGATTTGCATATGATGACCAAATTGATCGGCATGCATGGATTATATAACATTCATGATTCATTATTTCAGAACTCTCTCTCTCTTCCATTGATATATATAACATAAATGCAAACTCCTTTCAAGTGTTTTGACTAACGAATTACACAAGGCCAAACCACTAATCTCAAAAACTCTAATTATTTGTTTTGAAGGTTGGCAGATATATGTCCCCAACTCCTAAACTTTGGTTAAACTTATGAGGGGCAATAGCTAGGACGACTTCAATATTTGCATAAAGTGTACATGGCTAGATGCTCCAATCTTCAATTTATTTATGTCGTCTCTCTCTCTCTATATATAAGGTTTTGTGTTGGTTTTTGTGATAGAGGGTATTGAGTGAGTAAATGAGCTTATGTGGCATACGAGAGTTTGACCAATATTTTCTAGTTCAGCCCCCGGCAATAGTCAATGATACAATACAATTAATAAGTAAATAAAATAAAAGTTACTCTCCCAACAAAGGTCAATAAAATATTTTAGGGACGGGTGAATTGTCCTCTAGAATGTATATATATAAAAAGAATTAGGCCTGGGTATTTCATGTATATGTTTCCACAATTAGATCAATTATTCAAAAATTGCCAAAAAAAAAAAAAAAATCAATAATATTGATGATTTCAATCAAACAGACTGATGATCGATGCAATTCTAATAGTGCCGGTTTTTGTAAAATTCTCAGAGAGATATGTACAAGGGCATGAAGGCTGGGTGTTTTATTAGAGCAAATCAAGCTGTAGGTGCTGTCTATGAATGTGCTTTGCGTATTTCTAACCACATTTAGGTATGGATTTTGTATATCTGACTTCGCTGGCAGCTGATTCGATCTCCTTTAATCCCAATAACCAATGGACTGACGAAATGCCTAACGAAGAAGAAAGAAAAAGAAAGAAGTAGATGTATAAGATTAATTTGTAAAATATTTAATAGAAAGGTGTTCTATATACATAGATTATCAGTTTTATGTTCTATTAAATACGTAGTCATACAGTATTTTACATTCAAACAAGACAGTCCTGTCTTCAGTTGGATTTCTTCTGTTTCTGTAACCCTAGCTAGCAGCCTGACCACAAACACTAACTAACAGTATACCCTACCCAATTTCAAAGCTTCAAAAACCTTGCACGTCACATACATAGACGAAGTTAATTAGCTTAGCTTATTATTTGGAATTGAAATTTCCTGTGTCCATTAATGCTACCTTTAATTTGCTAGTCCAGAGAAAGACCTAGTCATTCCAGCACAGAAGCATTACGGAACATCTCCATATAATATAAAGCCTCCCCCTTTGCTGTCGAATATTCTTTGAGAGCTTCTTCCATGGCCGAATCCTCATGTTCCTCACTGAAAATGTGTTTGCTGCCATTTCAAGGCTTTGAGTAAACGTTTCAAATAATTTGTTGAAATTGAAGTGTGCCTAGCAGAACTTGATGGGTTCTTGGAGGAGTTACGGCGTCATATATAGCGGAGAAGTTGAAGCTCTGTAGAAGATATGTGATAATGGATTCGTGGTGGCTGACAAACGTTGGGCCCCGGGATTTTAGAGAATTAAAAAGACAAAGCAGACCAATCTATTTGCTTGTTGTCCCCTTTACCAAGCCATCCTGATAAAGACCTGTCATCATCTATGCAGTCTCGATGGCATGAATTCAATCATTCATTCCAATGTTCACGAACAATTCTGATTTCTGAAATCAATTTTTATGTGTTTTGCAAGTTATTAGCATATTGTATTAAATTTGCAAAATTTGGCTAAAAGGGAAGATCAATGTTTGGTTTGGTTTTGCATGCCAACAGAAATATTCCTTCTTATCTTCCTCTGTCTCCCTCTCTCGATACCATTTATATGAAAGCTATGACTTAACATCTTCATTATATTTCAGGTATACTACTATTATATTTTAATTTTGAGGATTAATACTCAACCTCCGATTGCTTGAGTGAGTCAAATCAATGGTCAAACTCTGAAACAATAATTGGTTCGTTGTATACTAATATTCTAATGCTACCATGAGCTTGCAATTACGTGTACTCCATTTAGGATATACTAGGAATGGTATGGACATTAATTATTAATATAATTAAATGAATATTTTTGTAATGACCGAAAGTAGCAGAATAGATAAACTAAATTTTGATGATTAGAAAAGAAAAAAAAATTCTAAAATTACAGAATTAAATAAGTTAAGAATCGGTTTTTAATTAAGTTAGTTAAAAAGACCTTTTATATTAAAAACTGGTTAATAGGTAAAATGGTATATTACCTAAAATGGATATAATAAATAATTAAATGGACTAATTAATAATGAATTGAATTGAAATAAGATAAGAAAGTTGGCCTAAAATATAATTAACTTAAAGTTGTGGAGAGAAAAGTGTAATTAAGAAAAAATGAGGGCGTTAAGTGATATTTTCAAGAATCTTCTCCTTGTTTCTCTACATTTTAAACAAAAATAAAAAAAGCTTACTATTCATCTTGGACTTACCTTAGGGAGGAGAAGGAGAAATGAAGCTTAACAAAATTTATAGAAAAAGAAGTGAATCTTATACCAAATAGATTGCAAGCCTTTAGGAATTATTTTCAAGCTTTTAATCTAAGTTACAGATCGATGACCGGAGGCACAGACGGCAACGACTCCTTAGGACACTCCTTTGTCAGCCTCAAAATAGTGAGTGGAAGTATTTATTTTATTTGCTTTATGATTTAGTTTTATTGTTAAACTGATTTTTAAATTATTGTTGAAAAGCATGGGAGGATTTGGATTTGATGTTGTGGTGGAGGCTAGGAGTGTCTCCTTATTTGTGGCTAGTTGTAGCTATTGATTTGAAACAATGATATATTTTGATATAAGGTTTTATAAATTTGTTTGATATATGATATGTTTGAGAGGCCAGAGGCCGATTTTAATGTTTAAACATTGATTTTTATGATATAAACGTTAATGATTTATATATTATGATATTGGTTACATTATTTTCATGTATATTGAATTTATGATAATTTTGGCTGGAAAGCCAATATTTTTATGTAATTGATTTAGTTTATGCTTCAGAATATAGTTTAGAAAATAATCATTTTATGAGATGTATTACAGATGTTCTGAGATTTCAAACTCGGTCTAAATTAATTGTTCAGAGAATTTTTGGATTTTGAATTTTATTAATGATTTGGATTTTTTATTAAAAATTTGATGAGAGTTTATATTTCATTAATAACTATGTCCACATATATATAAAGATTTTGGGCATAACCCCTTATCTCAGAGTTTAAAGATGTAGGATACGATTCCCTATTTTAGAGATTATAGATACGAATAGTAGTTTCTATCTTAGAGAATGTATTATGGCTATTATACTAAAGATGTAGATATAATATTACTGTGTTTAGATATTATTTTCAAGAAAGAATTAGAACTAATAAATGATTTCATATGTTATATATATTAATTATGATTTCATTATGGATTATTGTTTTGAAAAGTAAGCTTTTGGAATGAATTTAAAATGAGTTTGGATGTTATTTAAGACATAGATTTATTTTTTCTAATCTTTTGGGACAAATGATATTAATAAAAATGCACAGATCGTAATATGGGGTAACTCAGGGGGATGCTCCTGGTTTATCCCATTTTCATGTTTAGATGATATTTTTAGATGTAGCATATTAATAATCGGTTGAGATACTCTCGGTGATAACTTATCTATTTTTCTCTAGATATTTTATGTATATGTTGAATTTTATTGAAAATATATTTTTGAACTTATCGATATCTTTTAAAGCCTATTCAAATTATAGATTTTAGTAAAATAAGAATATATTAAATTGATTGTTATTTTCTTACTCTATAGCTTCACTTATTGAGTTCTCTGACTCAACCCCCACTTTATAGTTAATTTACAGGAACGCTCCACTGATAAGCCATTGTTTATGCTCATAGATATGAGTGAGGAAGGGATAAAGTGCTGCAGTTACTAGTTAGTTCATTACATACAGAGAGTATTCATATAGAATGCTTAGTCAGTTATAGTCTATACATTTTTTATAATGCATGTTTTATATATCACTAGATATTATATATATGAGTTTTATGTATAAAGTGTTGCATTTTCAAGTTATATATGTCATGATCTATTTGTGTGCATTTGTATGGCATAATAATATGAATTGGTCTAGCATAAGCAAAGGCTTAGGATGGTAGCGTTGTCTGTCTCATGTCGATAGCATCTCGGCATTGGGAGATGTTACAAAGATGGTATCAGAGCATAGGCTAAGGGTCAGTGACTGTAGTAGAAAGATGTTAGTGGCTTATGTATATAGTATGCACGGGATACTCATATGCAAGAGGATACCTCTTTAGTATCCTTGTTCCTCAAGTTATGTCTCAGTTTGTATAATATGTAATGCTCTATGAGCTTATTTAACCTTATTTAAATTTTTCTATAAATATCGTGCTACCCTAATGTAAATCTAGATGTAATGATGCACCATAGTGTGCTGAGTTAGATTGGAGGTCAGCTGTATCTCATATTGAGATGGATATGGGACAGAGAGTCGAGCCGGTCTAAAAAAGAGTTGTGAGAAATGCTAGTGATAGACCAGCTGATCAGAGTGGTGCAGCGAAAGTGTGGTGGGCCCATAACCCATAAGTCCTAAGATGGAATTCAATATTAGCCTTTTATTTTAAAGTGTCTGAGATGCGTGAGCTTGAAAGTTCAAGCAATTAGTATAGAAGAATTAGATGACAGTGTCAAAGTATAATATACATTGCACTTATCTTTTTAGACATTCATCTCATTTAATCAATATAGAGGCAATAAAAGTGAAAAGGTTTATGAACAAACTTTAAGATTAGTTGTTTAAGTCTATTCATATTACAGAGATTACTATCTATATTCATGCCCTAAATAAAGTGCTTTGATTTAAGGCTCAGGTCTAAAAGAGGTAAAAAGAGAATAGACCTCGTAAGAGGCCTAGATTAGAGGTAGTAAATAAACCATAATAGGATGATTCTAGTAAATAGTAGCAGATATCAACCCTATCTTCTATCACTTTTAAGGATAGGAGATTTAATCTCAGGCCTACTCAGAGTATTACCTTTACCGTAATTCTTACACCTTTAGATTTGCTTATAATCGTAGCCACTCTTATTGAAATTTTATTGAGGTAATATAGGTTGTAAAAGCCTGTCTAATTATGATTAGTGGACATAGATATTATGTAGATTTGGTGCTACTGAAAATCTTGAGTTTTGATGTTATTTTAGGTATGGATTGATTGTTAGAGCACCACACAATTATAGATTGTTAGGAGAAGATCATCACCTTTTATATTCTAAATGAGCTAGTCAAAGAGCACTACTAGTATAGATATAGGTGAGGTCCACTCTTGTGGATGAGATTAGAGTAGCATAAGAGGTAGATCTTTTATTTAGTAGATTAGAAGCCATCGAAAGCAAGGTGATGGTAATGAGTATCATATAGATAATGATGGTATTCTGAGAAAGTAGGATAGGGTGATAATGCCAACAAATCGGGGATTAAGGCATTCACTATTAAAAAAAGCTCATGCCTTCTCTTATATTATGCATCTTAGAATCACTAAAATGTATTATGATCTCAGAAAAATATATTGGTGGGAAGGTATGAAGAAGGATATATCAGAGTATATTTCTAGATGTCTCACTTGTTAGCAGGTGAAAATAAAATATCAAAGGCCAGCGGAGTACTCTAGAGTTTAGATATTCCTAAATAAAGTAAGATAAAATCACCATAAACTTTATAGTAGGGCTTCTAGGGACCTCTAGGAGATAGTTTAAAATTTGAAAGTAGAAGTTATTAGGATCTAATTTGGTATAAGATACAGTAGAAAAGGTGAAGTTGATTAGGGAAAGAATGAAAACAATTTTGAGTCATCAAAATTCATATATTGATAATCAAAGATAAGGTTTGAAATTTTAGGTGGGAGATTTAGTATTTTTGAAGGTCTCTTTATTGAAGAGAGTAATGAGGTTTAGTAGAAAAGGCAAGCTCAGTCCCAGATATATCAAGCATTTCAGATTCTGTGCAGAGTTATAAACATAGCATATTAGCTTGCACTCTTAACAAATATAGATAAAATATATTTAATGTCCTATGTATCAATGTTACAAAAGTATTTGCACGATGAATCACATGTTTTAGAGCCTCAGACAATTGATGTTGGTCAATATTTTGTTAGCGTATGCCCTAAAAATCATTCGTATTATTGGTTTCAAGGCTTATGATCTTACATAAACTTTTGTTTATTAATGAAAGAAATAGTTTTTTATTTACATACATTAGCTACTTCCTTTATTTATCATGCAAATGAATAATAAATATATGTAAATTATTCAAATAATTTTATTTAAATTATTACATAAATTATCAAATAGGTTCCTTACGTATGTGGTATTGAATGAATAACTTTATCATATAGTAGGCATACTAGATGCAATCTAATGATGTTATTTAATAATATATGTAGGCTGACAATATGTGTATTATCATAAGAGCATTATTGTGAATTTATAATTAGTGAACTATTTATCGAATAGGACTGAATATTAATAAATTACATGGTATGTATGTAGTCAATGATTTATCGATAGATTGTAATAGTGTGCAACGTAATCTCTTGACCTGAGATATCTAGAATCGACTCTATATGAATGCGTATATTTTATATGGTATATACATGCAGGGCTAATTACGCCTTGTATAAGAAGCTGATTTGAGTATGCTTTATTCATATAAGTATTCAGTTGACAGTCAAGATGGGATTCGTTGGCTTAACTTATTAGGCTGAAAATTTCTTTACCTCAGTCCAAGTCAAGTTTCTAATCGAATGTCGATATGATATCTTAATTATAAGTTTGTTGCTACAGTATAATATTTACATATGATCAATAATTCGAAAGAGAGTCAGGATTAGAATTTTGACAGTCCATGAACCCCTATCTCGATAAAGATACAACGATGAAAGAATATTACTCACACATTACATACAATTAAAAAAAGATTTGATGAAAATATTTCTTTATCATAACTTAGAGACTATGGCGCATTGCTAAATACTAACCATAGCCGTTGAACAACTAAAATATTCAGAGTTAAAGTGATCAACATAAGTTCACAGTCGAGTCATAGTGAACCTTCATAGTCCATTAGGATCCTCTAATGCTTGTTTACAAGAGAGAGAGATAAAATATTATTGAGAGAGGGATAACACCCTTTTGATAATATAAAAATAGATCGAAACTGATACATATAATAGTTATACGTATTAACAATTCTTTAAAGTGTTAAAGAATTGATATATTGATATCATAAAGTTATTTAATGTAAATAA
>JAWDEX010000002.1:10178625-10191733 GCA_035221805.1 Trichilia hirta | reverse complement strand
GACTTTTTATCTTAGAGATTAAAGATATGGACAATAATTTCTATCTCAAAGCATGTATTATAATCATGATACTAGAGATGTAGATATAATATTACTATATTCAGATATTATTTTTAAGAATGAATTTGAGAACTAATAAATGATTTCAAATGTTATATATATTAATTATAATTTTATTATGGATTATTATTTTGAAAAGTAAGCTTTTGGAATGAATTTGAAATGAGTTTGGATGTTATCTGAGATATGGATTTATATTTTCTAATTTTTCTGAATAATTGATATTGACGACGTGCACAAATCGTAGTATGGGATAACTCAGGGGGATGCTTCTAGTTTATCCCATTTTCACGTTCAGATTATATTTTTGAATATAGCATATTAACAATCGATTGAGATACTTTCGGGGATAGCTTATCTATTTTTTTCCAGATATTTTATGTATATGTTAGATTTTATTGAAAATATATTTTTGAACTTATCAATATCTTTTAAAGCCTATTCGAGTGATAGATTTTAATAAGAAAAGAATATATTAAACTGATTGTTATTTTCTTACCCTATAGATTCACTTACTGAGTTCTCATATTCATCCTCCACTTCATAGTTAATTTACAGGAACGCTCCACCTATAAGCCATTGTCTATGCTCAGAGATATGAGTGAGAAAGAAATAAAGTATTGCAATCACTAAGATTGGTTCATTGCATATAGAGAGTATTCATATAGAATGCTTAGTCAGTTATAGTCTATACATTTTTGATAATGCATGTTTTATATATCAGTAGATATTATATATATGAGTTTCACGTATAAAATGTTGTATTTTCAAGTTACACATGTCATGATCTATTTGTGTGTATTTGTATGGCATAATGACATGAATTGGTCTAGCATGAATAAAGGCTTAGGGTGGCAGTATTGTCTGTCATCTGTCAGTAGCATCTCTGAATTAGGAAATGTTATAATTTTTAACACATAGAATTAAATATTAAACTGAAATTATTAGTTGTTTGATAAAAATTATACATTACATAAAAAGTGATTTTATTTGCATCTTAATTTTTACTTTAAAGAGTATAACCTTTAAAATAAATTAAAATATAATCTTTACTTTGTAAACCCTTTTAAATATTTAAAAAAACTCTTAATTAAAATTTTTTATTTTGTATATTAATTTTTTTATACTCATAAAAAATTAATTTTAAATTAAAATAAATTTTCAAGTGATTTTTGATACGATGATTGATCCAATAAACTAATTCACAAGTTACAAGTAGACTTACTCATGTATATAACATGATGCAATCAAAAGTGGGTGATACCTACAGCTGCATGTGACATGTATCCATGATTGATCGTAGGTCACAAGAATATTTAGTTAATTTCATCATTCATTGAATTATTATATAAATTAATTATATCAGTCATTATTCATTCGTAACCAAATGATTAAACAGCTTTGCCTAACCTAATGATCGAAAATGAAACACACGCACACACGAAGACTTATCATATTTCAGTACTCCATGAAAAATTTATTGATATTATAAGAATATCTAAATAAAAAAATAAAAAATCAAACAGTTATGACATAAAGTAACTTTAGAATTCAATAATTTGAATATACAATAGAAAGTTTTAGGAGTTTATTATGTCTCAAGTTTTGAATATTAATCAAACCTTAAGACTAAATCATGATTAAAATAAAGAGTTTAGTGTAAAAAAATAAATATTTTATATCAAAAAATATAATGATTCTGAAATTTACTTATATTAAATGTTGAATAATTTAATCTTAAAAAATAATTAATAGAGATGTCAGCCTTGATGTTGAGCTATTTTTTTAGGAGAATTAATTAATTATATGAAATATTTAAATTTATAGATTTTTTTGTAAATAAAAAAAATTAGTTTAATAATTATATCCCATAATAAAAACTCATAATTTTATAACGAAAAAGTTACGATTGTAGAAAATACGATGACAATTAAGTTTAAAAAATAATAAAAAAATATAAAAAAATAAGATATAAAATTTTGAATTAAATTATCAAATTGCTATTATTTTTTTTTTAAAAATTGTCATCTCAGAAAAATCTAAATTTAAACATTAAAAATTTTGGTTGGATTATTAATTTTACAAATATTTTCGTAAATCAACAAAATACACACATAATTAAAGTTAGACAACATGATTAACACAATTTTTTTTTCATTAGACACACTTCTTGTTGTTGTTTGTGAATTTTAATGTTATACGAATGTAAACCAAAATTTTCCTTCGTTTTCGCAGAAACAAAATTTGAATATTCTAGTCTCTCCTGGAGGATCCAAACAAAAAATTTATCAGTGTATTCATCATTCGTTTACTTTGTAAGTTCCCTTGATATGTATACATCGTACATGCATGCGCATGTGATGTGTGCGCGCACGCGGTTACGGCATATCCGACTACAGTTGCCGGCCACTTATGATTGCCAAAGGGCATTGTAGTTTTCGGAGTCTTCATTTTTTATTTCTTTAAATGGAAGAGTCATTCATTTTCATGTTGTAATTTTCTCACAATTCCATTGGTGGTGGTTGCACTGGTTGAGATGGAGTGATCATATCATAAAATAAACAAACCCACCATGAGTTCCATATGTGGTTAAAGATTGTGACACGTGTCCTATCATGTGACTATTATTTCTGCATGGCTGGTCAACCTTCCATTTTGGGCGGACATGCCCACGTGAGTGTTGTCGTAAAGTTTGACAACTTAATGAATGACACCTTGCGGGACTTGTTCAGTTCCTGACCGATGGCAGGCAGAGAAAATGAAATCATGGCTAAAGGACAGAACTGGAAGGGGGACAACCAAATTAAAAAAATAAAATGAAAAAATCTTCAATGTCGCAAGGATTTTCCTGAGCCAAACATCTTGGTTATACAACTCATATAACCTACACAAATTAATTAAATATAACAAAATTTTTAATAAATAACATAAATACGATCAAATTAATAATGATAAATTTATTTAAATAATCATATAATATTAACTTATTCATAATTTTTTTATTTTTATATGTAAAAAAATTTAATTTTATTTATCATATATCAAAAATATTCACTTGTATTTAAAAAAAAATTAAAACATTTAATAATAATGTTATAAAATATGGATATTAAACAAGTGACACTATGATAAATCGCTTACTTATTCCATTTAATAATAATATCAATTAGTGTTTTTGTTAGTATACAATTATTATGCATGCAACCTAAATGTTATAATTTATCACTTTATTACAGTACCGGTCTTATTGATGAAACCTAAAGATAATAATAATTTAACACTTTATTTTAATTATAATTACACATTAAAATAATTATATATATTAGTCCTTCAAACACGACTTTACAACATCTTAAATGTTAAGACCAATTGTATCATACTTAAAAATATAAATAATATTAAATACGAAAATACAATAATTATTAACTAATAAATTAAAAATAAAGCTTTTAGTTCGAATGTCAAATTAAGAAAGTCCAAGCCCTGCCCCAAGTTTAGTTCGGTCCGAGCCTGCAAAACCTTGAGCCAATCTTGACCTTTTGCCATCACTATCTCGAAGTCGATGTACCATCCTCTCAGTTTCACTATGGAAATGTTTTGCCATCCAAATCTTTACAAGAACGACTGCATTGCGTAACATTCTTTTGGTTCCTCTATTTAATAATCTTTTCAATCATATCTTAAAAATACCAAAATCCAAATATAAATTGATTACATCATATTCTATGAGTAAAAACTTTGCTACAGTAAAAACAAAATAAAAACAAAAGTAGACACAGGAATAGAAACAAAATTAAATGGCAACAGAACAGACTTCAACAGTCATGCAGAAATATCTTAAACCTCTCCCAGTGCTTTCCTAATGTCAGCCTGTACACAAAAGCCAAAAGTAACACGAAAATCAATAATCAAAATAACACAAATCAAGCAAATGCAACATGCAGGTCGGCCAGTACAACATATTATACATGCGACCATGTTTAAATATAAACACAGTACCTCAATTGCCATCGGGGAAGTGGTTGGGCTATAACGATCAATGATTTGCCCTTCTTTATCAACTAAAAACTTAGTAAAGTTCCACTTTATTCTAGAACCAAGAAATCCAAATTTACTTGCTTTGAGGAATTTATAGACTGGTGCTGCATTTGGACCATTGACACGCACCTAAATATAATAGGATTGGATATATGATAATTAATTACCACAGAACTTAATTAATTGACCACAACATAACAGTAAAAGGAATCAATCAACTTCAGCAATCAATGCAAAGTTACAGTCTAACCGGTGCAACAAGAAGCTAAACTTTCAAATACTGGCACACAGCAAAGTGAAAAAGACTACATATATGAAAATTCATTGACAGTGTAAAACATGTAAGGGGACAAGACAACCACCAAACTGTGTTGAAGATCTTGGACTATGAATGAGCTTTGTCCTCAATAAAGGTGAACATCAACCAAAAAGAACAATAGTAAGACTCATCAGATTTTCTGGATTTTCTAAGAATTTAGAAAGGCATACTAATGGCTAAAGAAGCAATTAAACAATATTGCAACATAAAGGAAATAAACTAAAACAATAATGATGTTGAACAAATTTCAAGCTGAAAATTCACAGTTTCAACTTGATATATTTGCTAACTGCTTCTCTATCAGTAATTGGGGAAATTTTAAATGAGGTGAGTATAAAATGTTAAGCCAAAGCTTCATGTATTTGAGATCATAAATTTTGAAGCAGTTATGCCAGTTCTTCTGATTACATTTGGGTCCTTTGGAAGGTGAAAAGACACATTTTTTTGACCGCAGAGTAAATCGTCATCATTGGGCTTGTAAGAGAACCACTGCATATTTCAAACTAAAATAGTTTTATCACATTAATAATTTTAAATCACTCGCATTTAGCACATTCCAAAAATTACCAGACTTTAAAGCAAGATAAATTGGATTGAACGTTATTAATACAGCAAAGTGTAGTTTAAAAAAAAAAAAAATCAATCCACTGCATAAACACAATGATTGGTTATCAGTTGATCTATAAAACAATATCAAGCAGCTTCCAAATAGACATGTTTATATTCAAATCAGGAGCAAGACTATACTATTATAACAATAAGAAGTTACCTTTTGAAAAATTGGATATTCAGCCTTGTATCTCGTACATGCAAATTCTTGGACCTCCTCACTTGTTCCAGGCTCTTGCTTCAAAAACTGGTTGCATGGAAATGCCAAGATCTCAAACCCTGAAAGCAGTTTCATAAAAATAAAAATTCTCAAGTTTCTAGCAAATGCACGAAAAGAAGATTATACACTAAAAATCATTGTAAAAAAAAAAAAAAAAAAAGCATTGAGCTGCAAGATACTATGTCACAAATCAATCAAAACAAAAAAGTTAAGTAATAATAGGTGAAATCCCCTTCGGAGTCCCCATTTCGGGTCGCCCTTCGGCCACGTTTTGCTCCTTTTTTCTGGTTTTAAAAAAATAACATAAGTGAGTACAGAAACTGTGCCTGCCCTGGTTCCTCATCCCAGATCCAATTTTCTGATCTATTGAGTAACAGGTAAGCACAGCTTGTAAGGCTGTCCTTAGGGCATGCGCTAAACTGTTTCTCCCAGAGAAGTGGGAGTGGTGAACCCCCTTCTCCGTGCCATCGTGACTGATAGTGGCTCCATAAGAGATAAGATAGGACATTATTAAGGGCAGATCTCCAATCTCCTAATCCTTAATATAACAGAAGAAATGAAAATATAAATTTATGTTCGACCATTTGTTCATGCCACAATCAAAAGTCACGCATAAAATGTAACTTAGAGCATTTTCAAAGGAATACATATCACAATTACTTGTAATAAGCAATAACAAGAAAATTTGTTCAGGTGAGTTCTGCCCTTCAAACATTCGAAATGAAAATAACGAAAACTAGCAAATTTATCAGGAAACACATATTTGAGATGACCCAACAATATCCAAAGGTAAAATGAAAAGGAACTAACCTTTATCCTTGTATTTATTGTACAGACCAGTCAACTGGGTGTAATTAGAATCAGTAAACCCACTGTTCCACAGCCAAATACATCACCCAAAAGACACCCGCAAATCAGATAAACAAATAACTATTCACAAACCAAAAACAAAATGTCTCCCGAAATCTAAAGAAAAAAATAGAGTAAGAAGGAAAAAAGAACCATTTGGAGGCCACGTTGACGACCAGGAGAACCTTGCCTTTGCAAATACTGAGGTTCACATCTTTTCCCTTGCTATCCTGCTCCAAACCCAGATTCCACTTTACTATAAACATCACAAAAATCGTTCGCTAAACTCGGAAACAAAAATACCTTCACTGTGAATTCGTGGATTGATTTCTCAGGAACTGATTCAGAAGCACCCATTTTTTTTTTTATATGGAATTAAGATGCCTTTCGTCCAAAGCCTGTTTTGATATGTTCGTTTGATTTTTGGATTGGGACCAAATGGCCGCGATGGAAATGGAATGCGAATGCCCTTACCATACGGATGAGGGAAGGTTTTTAAATGTGTCTCTGTTATCACTTTTGCGTGTTGAAATTTAATGACGGCAACCGCACCAATATCATGATTTTGTATAAAAAGATATTGTTTTTTTTTTTTTTTTTAATCTTGTAATCATTAATTGACAACACAAGTATAAAACTTGGTTCTTTGGCAACAATTACTCGATAATTATCGACAATTGTTGACTATTTCTTCCTCGTCGTTTAGTTTGAAATCAACGTTTTAGTAATTAATAGAAAAATTATCTGTAACTTCCGACAATTTCCTCTCAGAAAATTATATTTAGGGCAAGGTTTTGGTCCATATCAATATATTGTATAGCTAGCTAATTTACTTGGATCCAATTCTTTCAACGTAATTAATTGTAATTTTTAAGTATTTTAATATAATTTTCAAGTCTTTTATTATAATTTGCAATTTATAAATATTTTTTATAAGTTAAGAAATTATAATAAAATCTTTAACTAATACTAAAATTATGCAAGTATTTCTAGCAACACCGAAAAAAGTAGAAAATAAAATTTTATTAACATATAAAACTTTCTCCTTTTATATTAATACAACTTTGAAAAAAAGAAAATTACTTATTACAAGTTTGAAAAATCTATTAAGCAACATGGTAGTTGAAAAAAAAAATCACACATCAAAAAAGAAATTTTTTTTTTTAATAAAGATATTAAAACTACATGCTAATTGTATGGAATTTTCATTAGATAGAAAAATATGAAATTATTACTTTTAATTTAATTTTACTAAATTTTTTCAGAACTTCTTCAGAGTAATTGAACCATAATTATGCTTACTCTTATGGACCTTTTATGGCCATGATTCATATTAGCTTTTATCGACACATAATTTAAAAAAAAAAAACTTGTTTTGTTAATTTTGTTTTTAAATAATAAAATTAAACAATTAAATATTTCTATGTATTTATAATGAATATCTGCGAATATTTCAGCATACCAAATTCGTTCGAAACATGTTACAAGTCGTTCCAATCTACCTCAAAAACTTTATGTAAATTCTTTCTAGTGGAGTCAAATAATAATTAATTTGCAGGAAAATTGTTATTCTTATATATTGTAAGTACTAATAAATTTACAAGTTCGCAAATAAAATTATTATCCATTTACATATCACTACACTTAGTGCAGTCAAACGCAATACTTGAAATAATTTTTAATAACATGTAAAATTCAATTTTTAATCAGCACGCAGAACTGTTTTGACAATTTTCACTTATTAGTGTCACTTATTTTGGGTCCAGGTGCTTCTTATACCCCCTTTCCTAACAACAAACAAATTGTCCAGAGACCAGACACGTGTTGAACTGAATATAATCAATAAGGATAGAGACATGAGATCACATGCACTTTACTTATAATAAATTTACACTACATTTCCAACGACTTCATCAAACTCATTCTTAAATAAGTAAAATTTCTTATTCAGCCAATAAATAATTCCCCTCCATTACTGTACACAAAATTTAAAGCAGTTATATAACCTGATTCTGTTAATCCTTAATAATACAACACATACTCTAATCCTGTTATGGTAGGATGGTCAGGAGTAGGCATACCACAATTCTAATCCTGTTATGGTAGGATGGTCAGGAGTAGGCATACCACAATTGATTGCAAATCCACAAAGTGGTTCAAAACCAACCACCATACAGTATGCACATTCATTATGTTGACGTAAACAAAGACATCACAAGGAAAACGGTTAGGTTCAATTCTAGATGATATTTCAATATTAATTTTGTTATATTTTAATTAATCAATTATGAAATTACATACTGTAAATTAAAAACACAATAAAAAAGAACAGCTTTTTTACACCCAACCGTATCTCAGACTTGCAATGCAAGCAGACAGTGTATTCCATCCTAGCAGGCATTCACAAAGAAAAATTCAATTCAACACAGAATTTAGTTAGGATGTAACATTCAATTCAATGATATCCACAGCCCAGAAACACTCTTCTAGCATTCTTTTTTAAGTAGCAGGAATTTCAAATGTATGAACAAGTAAAGAACAAAATTGTTTACAGCAAATTGCGGAACCAAGTACAGCTCCCCGACACTGCCTCCACTAAAAACTTTGATGGAATATTCCTATGAGGGCTTCTGACAAATAAATTATTCCAAAAATGTTTTGAAAAAAAAAAAGGTAAATTTGATACGAGACCTCCTATAGTTAGTTACAGCTTCCCAAATCTCTCTACAATTGTCGCCCTCTGCATTTTGCACTTGCAGATGAGTTTACATGATATATATATATATATATATATATATATACACACAAACAAACAGGTGGTAGCAGCTGCAGGCAGCATGTCAACATAGGACGATCTCATCTCCTGTGCCTTGAAGCTCGCATATTAAGTTTTAATTTACTTGGTGCAAAGAGAATATGGCCAGGAAGGGATACACACTACTGAACAAGCCGCGGACCCACATCAAAAACTTCTCAATACCTATCAATTGCAAGGCATGACAAATAGTTCATAAGCATAAAACCACAATCACGTAATTCAAATTACAACAACATTTCACTTGCATGGATTACAGCTTTCAAATTAAAAATAAATGTAATTGGCCACAAAAATCCTTTGTTTCGAAAGAGGTGCACCTTTGACAAAAGCAAGTGTAGATTATTCAATAAACAAGAAGATTTACAAACATTATAAATCAAAATTACATGCAATTACACTATGGTTATATTCCATGCAACAGGTATAACCGAAATTCTCTACAATGACTTACCGGTTCCTTCTAGTCCAAAAATATTTTTTCACCTTGGCAGCCAAATGCCTGGAGCTGAAACAACAAATAAATAAATAAATAAGATAGAGATTCTTGAGCTCCTTCAAGTTTTACAACGGTAGCAACCTAAATGCAGTAACAAGGACAGAGCAAAAACTAAACAAATTATTGATACTTTCGGGACATTGCAAGAGCAGTTCGTGAAACAGATAGAAACTTCAACAGGCTAACAAACAATATTTTGGCTTTTCTTTCAAGCAGAAATCTAGTAGAAAGACACACGCACCTCTTATTCCCACAGGTACTGCACCTCCAGAAGGTAGTCTCATATTTAATGAGTTTCCGTGATTCATTGGCCTGGGAGGATATGCCCACCCTCGGTTTGGGAATCTTGTGTGCTCATATGGGGGACCACCGTATGAACCAGATGCATAAGGTTCTTTCCCTTCGTCAGGATATCTTGGACCTGGATGAAGACAAATAGAATATTAACAATGTAACTAGAGGACAACAGCGCTAACAATGACATGTCCGCAACTTCCTGCCATCCTTGTGAACTATATTTTAACAGAAAATTACCAGAATAAGAGGGCGCAGGAAACCTCCGGCTCTCTCGGTGTTCATATGGGGCCAGTTTCACTCTATCATGGTTATCATAAAAGTTTCCAACATCAATATTTGGCAAAGAATGGAACCTATGAGGGTGTGAATGGTGTGGGCCCTCCCTCCGAGACTTCACATATGAGAACTGATTTGAGTGTGGAGAATGAGGTGGCCGTGGAGGATATGGCTTGCTGTGGAACCGTGGGCTATCAGTATGTTGAGTACTATTAGATGGACATACAGTATAACTACCAAAAGAGCTAGTAGACTCAGACATCTGCATTGGCATCTGAAGATCTCTACACTCGTGATAATTAACCGCATTGATAGGTATCGTCAGATTGATTCTTGGTACAACTGACTGCTGTGTTACAGAATGTTGCAAATCATTTTGCATATTCTGCAAATATATGCCAAATCCATTATTTAAAAAAAAAAATCTATAAAAAAGTAGAGTAGATACAGATTCCATCTATCAAGCTACTTCTAAGCAAATTCCAGATATCCAAACAAGTATTGGACTTACGTGTGCACCGGTTCCATTAGTGTAAGGGTCAGATAATGCACATGGATGAGGGAGGGGAGGAGGTGGTGGTGGTGGAAGGGGAGGGGGAGATGATGGCAGAGGTGGTGATGATGGGGGCACATCTTGTGGCAGAGGAGGCACAAAGGGCAATAACTGATCAT
Organism: Trichilia hirta; assembly: GCA_035221805.1. Taxonomy (NCBI): domain Eukaryota; kingdom Viridiplantae; phylum Streptophyta; class Magnoliopsida; order Sapindales; family Meliaceae; genus Trichilia; species Trichilia hirta. The sequence continues at coordinate 10,181,079 of JAWDEX010000002.1, read as the reverse complement.
GTGATGTCTGTGCAGTGTCGACTCGAGGAGTCAAACTCATTTCAACATCACAAGTGGGAGCTACATCCTCCATTTCAAGTTCACCATCAACATCTTCCAAGAAACGACTATGCTTTTTAATTGCAGGAGTAGCATCACGTTCATCAGGGGCCTCAGGATTATGTTCAGGAGTGACAGCCTCAAAACTACCTCCATCAGAATCACTTCCTTCATCTTCATCCTTGAGCATGCGGGGCATACAAAATCCAGGAAGCTGGAAACTTGAATTGCTGAAACAACAGAAATGTGTCAGCAAATGATGTTATGGAAATATTGAATTGGTTTAGACAACGAAACAGCTCCATCAAAGTCATACCTTCCATATTCATCAACAAGCATACCCTCCATGTCTCTAACAGGATCATCTAAAGCCCTTTCTGTTCTTGCTGAGCGGCGAGAATAGGCACCAGCAGAAGATGAACAACAAAAAGAATCAAGTTCTCGCATATGGTGACGAATAACAGATTCTGGAAGGATTTTCCTTTCCAACCAAAGTCTCAAAACCTATGTAAAAGAACATGAAAGGTTACGAAATAACCAATATATAAGAAATTTAATAAATAACAGCGTTGAATCAGGAAAAAATCCTCTCTTGCCTTCAAACACTGCCTACGATTTTCCTGAGCCACACTTCCAGGAGGAGCAGCAGCCGACTGTAACTGTGGCAAGACTGCCAGAATAGCTGAAGGGTATATACCACCACCATCACCTGGACATCCAAGTCAATATTAAGAAAATCAGAATCCACATAAACGGAAGTAATATTTGATCAACACAAATTTTCATAACACGATCATGAAATCAAACTACCATAAGGAATTGTCCTATAACATGACTGTTGATTTATTACCTTTCAAACCTCGAGAACATTGCATGATAGAATCTATGAGGAAGAACAAATCCACCCTTCTGTGTAAGCTAGACTCACTTTCCAAATTACCGGCTACAATTTCCATCACCTAGTTTATATAGGAAACAGCAATATCAAAAAGAAATAGCTGAGCTGAATATATTCATTAATTCATTACAACTCTATTATCATGTGAAAGTTCATGTGGTCTTATTTCCATTATAACTACATCATCATTACAACTTCATGGAGAAGAATACTTATTCACTGCAAAATGATGAGATTTAAGTATTAACCACGCTAAAAAGTAAGAACAATACATAACTAAATTCAACAAAGATTTAATGCACCCGCTCAAACTGACAAACAATAAACCCACCAAGTCAGGATGGTAAAAATAAATATAAGCATAACTGTGACTTCCCTCCATGAAAGAAGTTATATGTGTAATCACACCAACCTACAATGAGAAAGAGAAAACACAAAACAGAAGATATATTATTAACTAAAATCTCTAGATAACTTAAACGATCACCATTAAACTGTCAAAATTTAGGTACTCTTTGAGATACTGCCTAGGGGATGTATTTCAAACTGCAAATGCTCCAACAGGAAAATAATCCAATCAAATGAATAATTATTCAAAGGCACATAGACAAAAAAACTCAAATCAGGTAACTGGTTTATAAGTTAGAAAATCTGAGAAAGATTAGATTTTATTCTCTCAAACAATAGGTTCAAGTATTAAAAGGTATCAAAGATTTAAAGAGGCATACATATACAAGAACTACACATTTGACACACTAGGTCATGTTAAATATATTCATAGGACTTTACTTTTGCCTAACAGATCGAATACTTCTAATTAAATATTTTGGAAAACAATCAAAATTAAACATCTGTTAACTGTCTCGAATAAATGAAGTACAATATATTTTTTGAACCCCATTGTCGATTAAGACTTTTGCTGGAAAGTAACAGCAAACCGTACAACACAATCAAGATGAACAAAAAATAAAATAAAATAAAATATAAAAATCTTACAAACAGGCATGGGCATATCATCACTACATGTAGGATAAATGAAATTTCTTAAAATCTTTCCGTGTCATCTTCTACTTTACACATATATGGATACCTCTACTTCGCGCATCAGTCTCAATCACCTATAGCGAGTTGGTTAATCTTTTGTAAAGGTACACAAAATTCAAGCTTCACTAATGATCTACAAAGAAATAAACTCTCACCACCAGTGAACAAGATAAGAGAATATATAGAATATATTCATCAAACAGGTTTACAAACTGGAGCACCATATGTTAAAAGTGCAGTAAAAGTGCAGAAACAAACTGGAGCACCATAGTCTCTCCCACTAACCACACTTAAAATCAAAACTTCTGAAAGGCAAAACAAATGACGCGTCTCAACTATTAGAAAATGACATTATTGTACCTTAGACGAGACACCAAATTTGGCACAGTCAATAGCTATGCATGTTGCTCGACCAATACTCTCCTTCGTCCTATTCAATGATCCAAGCACATCCTCAAAGGAAGATAGAGCAG
>JAWDEX010000002.1:10134399-10178525 GCA_035221805.1 Trichilia hirta | reverse complement strand
CAAACACTGCCTACGATTTTCCTGAGCCACACTTCCAGCAGGAGCAGCAGCTGACAGTAACCGTGGCAAGACTGCCAGAATGGCTGAAGGGTATATACCACCACCACCACCTGAACATTCTCAACAAAATCAGAACCCACATAAACAGATGTAATATTTGATCAACACAGTATTTCGCAACAAGAGCATAAAACGAAACCACCATAAAATTAAGGAATTGCACTATAACAAGACTGTTGATACATTACCTTTCAAACCTCGAGAGCATTGCATAATAGAATCTACAAGGAAGAACAAATCCACCCTTCTGTGTAAGCTGGACTCACTTTCCAAATTACAGGCTACAATTTCCATCACCTAGTTTATAAAGAAAACAAGAATATCATAAAGAAATCTGAGCTGAATATATTTATTAATTCATTAAAAATCTATTATCATGTGAAAGTTCATGCTGTCTTATTTCCATTATAACTACATTATCATTACAACTTCATGGAGAAGAAAAATTATTGACTGCAGAATGATGAGATTTAAGCATTCAACATAACTATGATAAGTAACAATACATTACTAAATTCAACAAAGATTTAAAGCAACCTTTCAAACTGATAAACAATAAACCACCGTGTCAGGATAGTAAAAATAAATATAAAGGTGGGTAAATTTAAACCGATCCAATCCAAACCGCTTAATCGGATCGGTTTGAATTAGTTTGAAAAATTTTGGATCAATCTCTGGATTGATATTTTACAAACCACTATTGTCGGTTCAGATTGTGGATTGGATTTATTTCAAATCGCAAACCGCCAAGCCAAACCGCTTAAATAAATATTGAATATATTTATTATTATTGTATTATAATATTATAATTATATAATAAAATAATACATTAATTATTTTGTTAATATTATACGACAAAATAATAATTTTATTATTTTAAAATTAGACCGAAAAATAAACTAAAACCTGAAATTTTATGTTTTAAATTTTATCCAAATTAATAAATTACTTTAATTTAAATTTAAGATTCAAACCGCGAATTCAAACCAATCCAAACCACATTATGCGGTTTAGATCGATTGCAATTTATAACATGCTATTAGATTGAATTGGATTGTCTAAATTTCAAACTGCAATATTTGGATCGGTTTGAAATTTTATTTCAAACCGATCCAAACCGCAAACACCCACCCCTAAATATAAGCATAGTTGTGACTTCCCTAATGAAAGAGGTTAAATGTGTAATCAAACCAACCTACAATGAGAGAGAGAAAACACAAAACAGAATATATATTATTAACTAAATCTCTAGATAACTTGAATGATAACTGCAAAAATCTCAAAGTTCATGTACTCTTTCAGATGCTGCCTAGCAGATGCATTTCAAGCTGCAAATGCTCCAACAGGAAAAGAATACTAGCAAGCAAGTAATCATTCAAAGGCACATAAGACAAAAATCTTGAATCAGATAACTATTTATAATTTACACAATCTGAGAAAGATTAGATTTTATTCTCTCAAACAAAAGGTTCAAGTATTATAAAGGCGTCAAAGATTTAAAGGGCCAATGTAAACAAGAACTACATATCTGACACAAGGTTACATTAAATATATTTATGTAAGGGCTTTACTTTTGCCTAACAGATCAAATGCTTCTAATTAAATATTTTGGAAAAGGTCAAAAATAAACATCTATTAGCTCTATTGAGTAAATGAAGTCCAATATATTTTTTGAAGCCCATTGTCAATTAAAACTTTTGTTGGAAACTAAAAGCAAACTGTACAACACAAATCAAGATAAATAAAAGTAGACTATAAAAATATTACAAGCACACATGAACATATCATTACTACATGTAAAATAAAAGAAATATCTTAAAATCTTTTCGTATTATATTCTACTTTACATGTATATGAATACCTCTACTTCACACATCAGGACCAATCACCTATGGTGAGTTGGTGAATCTTTTGTACAATGATCTACAACGAAATATACTCTCACCATCAATGAACAAAATAAGATTGTATTTAGAATATATTCATCCTACAGGAATACAAACTGGACCACCATATGTTAAAATGTGCAGCAAAATGACATAACCAAACCATAATCTCTCCCATCAACCATGCTTAAAATAAATACTTCTAGAAGGTAAAACAAATGAAGCATCTAAACTATCAAAATCCCATTTTTGTACCTTAGAAGAGACACCAAATTTGGCACAGTCAATAGCTATGCGAGTTGCTCGACCAATACTCTCCTTTGTCCTAGTCAATGATCCAAGCACAGCCTCAAAGGAAGATAGAGCAGTATGCGCTTCTGAAGGACAGCCCCACTTTCCAACAAATTTTGGTCTTTGAGTCACTGCTGTGTCAGTTTTGCCTTCATCGGCAACTGAAGCACCCAGCATTTTCTTCTGCAGTGAATGGACACGGGGACTACAGCCATTGCTTTGAACAATATTGGCACTTTCTGAAGTGGATATGTGGCAGAGCAAGGTATTGGGTGGAGAGACCTGTGCAGGAGAATCCACTCCCTCAATAGGAGATGGGACACATGTCACACCCTTGTCACCCAAATGATCGTCAGAAACAAAAACAGAACTTGTATCCTTTTGCTTTTCTTTTTGTTTGACTTCTTCCAATGCCTCACCCCTAAGATAAATATGCAAAAGCAGATATTGAAATTTTGAACGGAAAGGGCCAAAGATACTACCTATAAAAGAAACAAATAATGAACAAGAAACAGAACCGAGCCAATACTTTATTACTGTAACCCATTTCAAAGCAGCTTTCAAATTAACAAAATGTTATTGTAAAGAGAATTTAGTTAACAATGGGCACTCACAAATTCAACATTTAAACAGAAGTTAACGTCCATAAGAGAGGTAGGGCGAGGAGCATCTATAAGAAACAGACATTAAAATACTTTTTAGTCTTTTAGAGAATAACCATTGCAAGATTAGGTACATGAACTTACATGCTGTTAATATGGACATTGTCATCAATTTGTGACTTCAAAGACTCAGTATGCTCACAATCAACACCCTGTGGACCGTATTGATGCACATTTGCCCGATTTTGAGGAGAAAGTTTAGCACTTTTGTCAGCCACTGAGAATGGCTCCAGACTCAACTCAGCATGTTCTAAAGTAATATGGTCTTTATGAACAATTTCAGCTCCAAAATCTTCCAACCGAAGATTTTCAGTACTACCTTCATGCTTCGAAGGCAACAACTTATTCAACGAATCTTGATCCGATCTGAAGCTAGACCTTCTGTTAGTATTCGGCAATATATGTTCTGGACTTTGGGTTTTAACCACAGTTCGAATGGTATGAATAGATAAAGATGAGTCAGTAAGATCCTTGCCATTGGCATTGTCAACAGGTCCTACACCGTCACCACAAAATTCACATTTTCGGCTACTAGAATTCTCAATTAGAAGATCACAAATTTGAGCTTCTCCAGAAGATTTGGTTGACCCCTCCAAACCTATGGAGTTTGAACTGGAATTTAACCCAGAAGTATCATTACCACGAGACTCCACTCTCTGCAGCACCAAACTGATTCCATCTCTGCTACCCCCAGTCTCATGATAACATTGATTAATGGAATCAGCACAAAACCCATTAATAGATGTGTTTATGGTTGATGATGCTTCAACACACGTTTGGCCTTCTTCAGCAGCATTAGCTGACATTGCTTCCAAGGCACGATGAAGCCGTTTGGATGGAGGCAAAACAGCTTCACCGTCTGCTGAACAGCCAAATGATTGGCTTTTCGTACCTTTCCAGGGTTGTGGCCTATTTCCTGAAATTTCATTGTAAATCTTCGAATGTGATGCATCTGTAGATTCCTTAAAAGCAGGGCCTCTATCAGCAGGAACTTCATCATCGTTGTTTAAAGAGGGACTGGTTTGCTCCAAAAGATTAACAATAACATCCATGGAAGGTTTTTGTTCAATCTGTGAAGAGCTTTTCAACTTTTCAGCAGAAGATGGTTTGCCCATTCTCACCCTGGCCCGTTTCACCAATGGCAGGTGCTCATCTCCATCTTCTTTGGAATGCTTTTCATCTAAATTGCCACCAGTGTTTTGTGAAATATGACAAGTACTATGTGTCCCAACATCCAATTCTGCTTCCATGTCAGTTCTAGCAGGAGGATCAGCTGCATCATTAGTCACTCTCTTTCGATTTGGTTTTCTTTTTTTCTTACTGACAACTGCCTTTATTTGAAAATCAAGCCCTTTGCTCAACTCAGCATCTCCATACAAGCACTCAACAACAGTCTCTGAGTGTTCAACTTTACAACCAGAGTCCACTGTGCTGCCTTCATTCAAACTAAAGGCATCAGATTCAGGTGTTACAATCTCCGAACTATTGTCTTCAACGCTACCATTTGACATAAAAGCAGATGAATCCATTTCATCGCATTCAGATGCATATGGAGATTTCCTGATTTGTTTGTTCCTTCGCAAGGATCCATCTCGGATTACATTAGCTGAAATGTCCACACCATTCTTCCCATCAATATTATACGGCATCTTGAAATTTCGTAATTTACCAGATTCAAACCTGGCCGAGCTTCTAGACCTTCGAGCCGATAATGTATTTCTTTGTGTATTTAGGAACTGTAAACCTGCGGATCTTTTTCTTGAGGAGTAGGTCGCTAAAACAGGTGTTTCTTTAACAACTAAATTATCAGAAGGTTGCTCAGATGATGCCTCTTTAGCCGGCAATGCATCTAACAGTTGTGCAGATGGAGCATCCTCTAACTGCTGTGCAGCTGAAGCATCCTCTGTCAGAGGACTTGGATCATCTCCAGCCGTAGTAGAATTAGAAGGTTTCAATTGCGAATCAAGAGTTGCTTCAGAAACTTCTGTTTGATCCTTCATCCCAAAGTGGGAAGATGAATCCACTGAATTCCCACCATTGGCCAAAATGACCTCATCAGCAGAATTTGAATCCGCTCGATCCTGTTTCTTTGACTTCTCATAGCTATCTATAATCTCCTGCACTGCACGAACAAAATCTGCACCCCTTCCCTGGCGTTTGACCAAAAGAGATTGTTTCTTCTCTTCTGTAAATGCTTCAACATCAGCAGGGTTGCAGAGTGCTCTGCAAGATAAAGTACTCAAAAATTAGGAAACCAAACAACTGCATTCCTTTAGCCACCAGGAAAAGCCCTTGAACAGAGAAGCGTTGGAAGAGGTATAACTATCCCAACAAAATAAAAAGTAAAGCGTTGGAAAGCCCTTGACCAACACCATTAAGCTTTTGCAACATTGTACAAAGACCAACCAAGATAAGACATTGACAAAGTAAACAAAACACCAACAATAGATTACAAAGATAACATAAATAAAGTTCAAACACAGAAGAAAAAACAACATTAATTCTTTCATATCAAAGACAAAAGGAAAAGTATAAATGGAACAATAATTTCTTTTCGATAGAAAACATTAAAAGGAGTAGAAAATTGACAATCATATGACCTGTCTTTCATGAGAAAATAATAAATGTTGCATTAAACCAATCTTCTTACAGAAAATAGCATTCAAGTCTCAAACACAAATGCACCAGTCACTTATACGTAGACACAAAGTCAGTTCTACATGAACACAAGTGTATAACAACAAATGCTTGGTAAATGCACAATTCGCGAATATGAATCTATTAGCAAAAAAATAAATGTTATCTTTATCTTACAGAGTAATTCCACACAAAAGGAAAACAATAAATTTTTTTTTTTTCTGTTGCTTCCTTCAAAAAGCCCCAATAAGAATAAACCAGAAAGTTCACTTATATTCTTCATTACAGGTTCCACTTTCTACACTAGATGTAGAAGCCCATCAATAATCTCCATATTAGAGGAATAATAAGACCATCAAACCTCCTTGTAAAAAGACATGATTGATCTAGAGCATTTCAGCTACAACAAAGAACACAAAAGATAAGAGCAGAACATAAAAATCATTATAATCCCTAATTGGAGGCTACAATATATCAATAATTTTCAGCAACCAGATGTAATAATGTTTTTCCAATGCATAAATAGCATAGCAACAAAATTCTGTACAGTTAAAAAATTATTTTAGATCCCATAATTGATGATAGATACAAAATATAATTTCATATACTTACAAGCCACGAATATATCAATGATGATCAATGAACCCAAGTCCTTGCAAGATGCTATGAAGTTTTCCCATTCTTTAAATTTCATTGCAAGGAAATTTCAAACCTTGCATAAACATATCATAGATCCTATATTCGATATCAAACATAAAATAATTTCATATACTTGAATGCTAATTTTCTCATGTTCATAAACATCACTAGCAATGTTTCTAGGTAATTTTTCATGACCTTATTACAAATAATATCTATAATTCAGAAAAATATTCCTTTACAAATGAAACCTTATTAGATTTTACAAGAACATATAAAGTATCAAAAGCAAGGGAGAGAGAAGAAGGTCACATCATAAACCTTGATGGGGAACACATCACAAAAAGAACATCCTGTGAACATTTATCTGTAGTACAGAGCTCTCAAAGATAGACTGAATGTTGGAAAATCAAGTACCATAGAATTTCTCAACCATGGATCTATTTATTAACTTTGAAAAAGCTCTCTAAAAGGATAATTATTCCCAAAAGACAGTATTACAGCCTGGGTAGAGACTAATGCATAAAAAATGGGGCTACTTTAGGATTGTTATAGATTATAAAATAGCCTGCTTCTACTATGTTGGAGAAATAATTTGTCAAATTTTATTTTTAAAAGGATTGCAAGTTTCAAAGCAGTTGGTAAATTTTATAGCTTGAATGTTGTGAAAGTGCAAATGACTAAAATGTATACAATGTTGAATGAAAATTCTTTTTACTCAAAGTGCTATATGCATATACATGCATGCATACATACAACAAATATTCAATTTTTTGCTTTTTATTTTTGTATTGCTATCCTAAAATAAAGAAGAAAACAATTTTTTCCATTATATTTTCAAAAAATAAAAAATATAAAGAGAAAAGTAATTAAAAAATCTTGTTTAGGTTTCCTAATTTTGTTTCCTAATTATAGTTGGAATTCAATAAATATTTTAAGGTTAATTTTGGGTATTAAGGATAACTGCCTCTCAAAATAAAATTCTGAAAAACAACTCAATCCTTGCATTTAAAACTTTGTTGCACAATGAGGTGATTTTGTAAATAGTGATTTGAAAGAATTGTTCAAAATCAATTTTGACTCTTTCGAAAGAAATAACAATCAGACCTTAAATTTACCAGGCATCAATCTAAACTTAGAAAAAACAATACCGTAGCTCTGGTTATGGCCACTAGGAGCCAATGCAAGAGAATTCCCCAAAGCACAGGTCCCTTCAAGTAATTGATAAATTTACCACCCAAAACTTCATAAATTAAGACCATTTTAAAATGCACAGCACAGTACAAGAAAAAAAAAATCAACTCATTGACCTAATAGCTTTTGGCTTTGGTAACAATCACCAAAAAATAATATCATTAAATCATTCATCAAAGATGAGCAATTCCTCTCCATCACTGAACTTCCAAACTACAACAAATAGAGATCTAACTAAAGCATTTAATTGCAATTTAAATTGCAATCGAATTATGAATATACACTCCTCTAATATAAAATATTATGAAATTGTTCCATCATTTAGCTACTGGATTTATATTCCTCAAATTAACTTGGCTATGGACTTCTAAGACAATTTGTTAGACTCAATGAATTTCAAAATTTATTTGTTTAGAATATGCCATACATTTGAAAGAAACCATATTTCTATATTATTTTATACAAAAATACTCCCCAGCTCAAACTTTTTTATTTGTAAGTCTAGTTACATAGTCTCTAATATAAACATAAATGAATATAATGCCACATCAAGACAGTCTCTCAACCCCATTTCACCACCAATTGTTGTACCAATAAGCCCTCGTCTTCTTTCTTTTGAAAAAAAAAAAAAAATTGAAAAAGCCCCCATCTTATCTTATTCACAAAGAGCCTATGTCCAAATGCTTTCCAGTCAAAACATTTAAATAAGTCAACTGCACTATATTTCATATACGTAAACAGCTAGAGAAAAGATAATCTGAAAAACTAGTTAGTGCTCCTTAGACATCCTTTCACACAGTCGCTCTTTGAAAAATAAATTTCTAAAAGGAAATGAAACATGTATATTGTACACTAAATTCAACAAGACATCTGATAGTACATTTTGAAATCAGTATCTTAAGGAATTAAGTATTGGTGATTAGTCGAATCCTATTTTTCCAAAATGTATAAATGCCTGAAATTCGTTCAAGCCCAATATTATCTTCAAAGAATGAATTTTGCGCTTTTAAAATCCTGCTTTCCAAAAGCAGCATCATAAACAGGAAAAGAATATTCAAAACAGGTAACTAACAACACCCTTCACGATAGAACAGCCAAGGGAGACCATAGAACCAATGCAACCGACTGCTTCCACAGTAATCTGCGAAAACACCTCAACCATGTATTCTCAAGAATTACTCTACGCTGGAATGGAATGCACAAAAGCCTTTGTAACTCTTATTGAGACACCACTAGCCATCATGACCCAAGATTGCTAACCAAATACATCTTAACAAGTTGCAAGAATAAACACTCCAAATCCCTCAAGCAGTAAACACGATTGGAAGAAAATGCAATTTCAAACCAGTGGTGTAAATGAATAAAACCAAACAGATTAAACAGCAAGAATACCTAGAGATGATTATCTCCATGCTTTTTTTAATCTATCCATCATATGATTATCTATAAGATCAAAGAATAAAGTAAACAGAAAATTTTTCCAATTAACCTACTACGATATGAAGGACTAGCCTTTGCAGTGACAAAAGCAACTGTCATTACCGTGCATCACCAACACATTATACTTGCTCATTATTCCTCTCCTATGACAAATAACCTACAGACAGAAGTAGTTTGAGAAAAGGGTTCATATAAAATGTCCAGACTTCAATTGCCTATGGTGTACACCAAAAAGTACTCCCACTATTTGTCATATTTGCTCACTTTCAACAAGGAAATACTGTTTAATTTGAAACTCACCTACAGATTACAGGTGAATGGCGTTAAAAAAGAGGGGGGCACTTTCTAACAGACAACAATTTACAAACTCTCTTGCTCCAATGAGCAATGGGCAAAGATGAATTACTCAATATCCAATTTGTCATCAGGTGATCAATATCATCAAATCAGAAAAGCAACAAAAAATGGATGTGAAACTGACAAAGACAAAATAATGAAACAAACAAAAAAAATAGCAACCAATAGGAGTAGTAAAAGTTAGCTCACATCTGAAACATAGCCAGTTAGATGCCTCCAAAATCAGCACAGTCAACTTAGTTACCATGTCCTTCCCATAGTAACATGTAAAAGAAATACCAAATCATAATAAATCTATGATCATTAATAAATGAAAACTTTTTATACCAATTTATAAATCAACTCAAAACATCAAAGGTTTAAGCAATAAGAATTCATTATGCAACATATTCACTAGGAGGCACCCAAAAGACTATCGTGTATCTATTATAATGTTTATATGTCATCCACAATAATTTTTAGAACAATTATGACAAAAACAACCTAAACATAGCCAAGAAAACTCACATTTGTTGGGTTCCAAAGAAGTAGACCAGTACCTTCTTCCAATCAGTACGATAGCCCCACTTTTCAGGCTCACTTACCTGCAATCAAAACCAGCAATAAGCCCAACACCCAAGCAATACTACTATTAAACCAAAAAAAATCAAGGCAATATTGAAAAAAGAAATAAAAGGTCTCTACATATTCAGTTTGGTTAAGCTAAGCTGCAAGGTCCAAGCGCTAAAGAATAAACTTCTTTTGGGAAGTGAAAGCATTTCAACAACAAAAGAATCACACTTTAAAATTTAATTCGACAAAATGTTTCAATTTCAACCGAAAGAATAATCAATTACTCCAAAAAACCCTCATCTTAACAACAAATAAACAGAAGGTTTTATAACTTTATAATTCAAATGATGACAATGAGGTTTGTGACTAAATTATCCTAAAAATGGCTCCAAATTAACAAAAATTACAACGATGAATACAAAAGATCCATCTTTTATTAATCTGGCAACCAAATGACAAAATAACTCCTATCACATCAGCATGAAAATAGCATTAAGAGTTAAAAAAGAACTACTAAACAACGGATAAGAAATTAACCTTCACTACAGTTCTACAAAACATATCCCAAATAACAATATCACTACTACAGTAACCGATACAAACCCCAACTATATTCATATTCTTGAACTGCCCAATCCCCAAAAACTAAACAATTTTTCCTCTTAATGAACTCACATAAACAAGAACAGATAAAAGATGTGCGGCATACCGTAGCAGGCCAAGCAGGGAAGCCTTTGACTTTGGCTAGCACGAGATCGCCGACCTTCCATTGGCGGCGGGCAGCGGCGGCGGCCGCAGCTTTGCCCGCTCCTTTCCTCCGACTAGGAGCCATAGGAGAATCTTATCCCCGATCAAGAATTCTATGACAGCAAACGTGTGAAAGTTATTACAAAATAAAGAAACTCGGAAATAGGCCAAAATTGCTCGCGCAAGGGAGCTCTTTGGCAGTGTCTAGGGTTGTGGAGGCACGATTTGGTAATGAAATATGCAGGCATTTGAAAGGCACAATATCTAGGGCAAGAGAAGAGCAAGTGTTTCGGAAACCCTAATTCTGCCGTAACAGCAAACACCAGTGTGTATGTCTGACTGTCTCTGTAAATTGGTAGTTATTGTGGAAGAAGGGTATTCACACACAAAAGAGAAATGAAATGACAGATATTGAAATCGTTCGGCGAATGATTATCTAATATGCGCTTGTAGTATAGGTTAACACACCTGTATAGCGGGCTAACGTGAGCCGAACGTAGTTTCAGGTCAATTTTAGCCCGGATAGATACCAAGCTCCCGCACCATCCAATGCACGTGACCTACCAACCCATGGAGATAATCATATACATACGCATGAATCCATGTTTTGTTTCCCTCTGAGTCATCCTCGTAATTGGTAAATAAAAAATAATCATTGATTTTCTATCTAAGAGCATGGCCCTGCCTGGTAGGAGTGGGCTGATTAAATAGGCAGTTGGTGTTTTTCCGTAACAGAATGTTCGCGATCTTACATGCATGGGTCTGGGTTCGGGGGCCCGATTGTCCATGTTACAAATCCTTTCGAAACAAAGAATTGGGACCAATTTTTGGGGTCCCCTCGCATTCCATCATTTTCATGCGATTTTATAAATTATAAACGTTCAGAAACTACTCGCTTATGTTTTGAAAAATACAGTTGGAAAATAAATTAATTTGAGCTCATTTATTTTCTTTTTTCAAGTCACATTTTTTTACTTTTTTTAATTGATATATATAAATGACTAACAAGTCAAATCATGACGATCGAATTAAATATTTTTTTTTTAGGACGAGAAAATTCTTATACTCAGTCATCACTACAGCGACCGACTATACACGAATCAGATACTTATTCGTTTGGAGTACGTGTTCGTAAATCACACGGCACCTGTTCTGAATCAATTAAAATTATATCTATCTTAAATTAATTAAAATCATATACAAAAATTATACTGCAATAGTATCAAATATAGAATAAAATTTTGGCTATACCAAATTTTTACATTTAAATATATTTTAAAAAATTTAAATTTAAAATTAATATAAATATCTTTTAAAATAAAATTATTGACTACAAGGTGCGAATTAAACATTTTTTAACTATTATATACGTAATTCGGTAGCTTAAGCCTTGACAGGGCGGTGCCCTACCTCTGACCAAGAGTTTCGGCGTTGCCTATTTTAAATTTTCTTACTTTTTTTTCTCTCTCTCTTTGTTGTTGATAAATATTTCAAATTTGAAAATTGAAAAGACTGGGTTTAAATCAGAAGGCGTGTTCAGCTCTTGCTTCCTAAATTTCCAATGTATACCACGTGACGAATACGTGACATTATTAGTATAGGAGTTGCAAACAGGATGGTTTACCAAATCCGAATCCAAATTGGAAACCTTCAAATCAACCGGGTAGAACGTTAGAAGGTCAACAAATTCCAGTGTTCTATTTCTGTATATGTACCCACCGGACCTGCTTTCACAACGCTCCCATTCGCCGTCTCTTCTTCCCTCAGCTCAGTATACGTCTTCGACAGAAACTGAAATGGTGTTCTTCTCGATCCCTCGTACATCAGGTTTCTTACTATTCAAGTTGCACAAAAACAGACCCAGGTTGGTTTGCAGGGCAAGTGCTCCTTCTTTTGCCGCTGCAAACTCACCAAAGTTGACCGATAACAATATCTTCTTCTCTCGAGATTTGTCTCTCAGAACACGCTGGCCACCAAGAATGTTTTCCGACCAAATCTTGATCAAGGAAGATGATCCTGGTCTGAAAATGAATAGATAGATCATCATAATATGCAGGATTAGAGAAAGAGGTTTCAGATGTTAAATACTGTGGTGGAGAGGATGAGAGAGATGGAGATGCAGAAGTTCATGAGCAAAGTTAAGGGTGAAGTAATCTGCGATAGGGTTCTAGCGGAAGAGATGAGTCGAGATATTTTTAGCAAGTTTCTGGAGAAGCCATTAAAATATTTGAGCAGTGATGGAGGAGATTTGGAGAAGAAGCTGAAGGATGTTAATTTTTCGGTTGGCATTCTTGAAAAGTCGTGCTCCGAGGCGCCAAATGAAAGATAATAACCCATCAAGGTGAAGCTTTTTCAAGTCTATTCATTAATTAGTTTCTTATGAGACGGTATTATTTAGCATAATTTTATTATTTATACTGCTTAAATTTTTTTTCGACAAAAAATTTAGTGCATCACATATAAATTTTATTATTATAATTAGTATAGAGATCGTGCAAATTAATATCTAACTTTAGATAAAAAGACTTTTGAAAAACTATCTAAAATCAGAAAAAACGAGCTAAAAGTGAGTCGGATTATCGGCATAAAAATTTCGACGCTCAAGTCAGTAGATTATCTAAGGTCAAATTAAATAGAGAATAAATTAAAAATATTTGAGTAATTTACCGACTCGAGATATTGGGTTCGAAAAAATTTATGAGAGAGAACCAGTATTTGCTAGTTGAACTTATTTCACAGGGTTTCAAAAGATCAAAAAGATCCCCTACTTTATGTAACAATATCATTATTTATAAGATCTTTACATGTGCGAGTTTCGGAGAAAAGGAGTCTGATTAGACAAAGTAAGGTATAGTCATCTGGCAGGTCATTTTACCACTCCTTTATGTCAGGCTAGGGTGATATAATAAATGCCTACAGCTTATAGGGCATGACATCTCTTAATATGATGGGATGCTCAAACTGTTCTTTAAAAAATGTATCTGCTTATCCCATTCAAATCTCCTATTTTTAAAATATCGAAATTGGGTCGCCTCGATAATCAAAGGATAGTCGGGATATCGAGGTGAATAGAGCCGGGTTAGGTCGCCGCTTAATAACAGCTGGGATAAAAAAATATAGGATTGGTAAAACTATCAATATAAGCCCCTCAAGTTTCTATTATCGTGAAGCGATAGCAAAAATTTCAATAGCTGTAATTTGCTAAGGAGATTCGATTTTCTGTCGTAGACAGTTTAATGCTTCTAGCAGCCAACAATCTTTATTAAATGCAAATACTTTAATTCTTATCCACTGTTATCTAAAAGAACTTTACTGAAGTACGGCACCTTCTCGTAACTTGTGATACAACTACGTGTAAACAGATTGGTGTCTACTTTTGAATTGGCGCGACGCTCTAGAGTGCCCTCTGATGAAGTAACTCCTCAGGCGGAGGTCGAGCCACTACCAAAGACTATGGTTATTGTAGAAAATGAACCACAGCATCAAGAGTCGACAAAAATTTCCCTCGTCCTACTTTCTGCTTCTGGTATCATTCCTGCCAGTCTTGAGCAGTAAACTCCTCCCTTAGATCCCTCATGTTCTGATGTCGGTGCCGATGCGACAGGCGAGCCATTCGATGCAAATAAGAGGCCATAAGAAAACCCACAACCGCAGTATCATAAATTTTTTCTTTTTTCTCTTTGTGTACTTGAATACACGTAAAACTATATGTATTTATTGTTCATATGAATACAATTGTTATTTTGTTCAATACAAGGAAAAGATTTCTAACAATACCTTCTCTTGATTTATTTTGCGAATGATATCTATATCTTTTATAATGGTGACGAATTAGTAAATAATGTGTTAAGTATCCGTGTCGTTCTTTGTCGATAAAATGAAAAATTTAAGGTGAATTTTTTACCCTTGTCGAAGTAACGACGGCCGTGGTAGAAATTATACAGGGTACAATTCTATCGAAACGATATAATAGGGATCCAAAAGGGCTATTTTTGTAGTTTTTGAGATGTTATCTTTGCCATAGAGATAAACTAGTATAAATAAAATTACCGATCTCATTTAACTTAAAGCAATGTTAAATAAGTAGATAATAGTTTTCGATCTCGATTTGATCAAAGTAGAATCGTAAGTAGATAAAAATTATTTATCTCGATTTGGTCGAAGTAAAATCTCAAGTAGATACAAATTATCGATCTCGAGTTGATCAAAGTAGAATCCTAAGTAGATATTAATTATCGACCCTGATTTGATCGAAGTAGAATCCTTAGTAGATACTAATTATCATTCTCGATTTAATCACAATAAAGTTGTAAGTAGATAATAATTATCAATCTCGAGTTAATCACAGTAGAGTTATAAGTAGATAATAATTATCGATCTCGAGTTGATTAAAGTAGAATCCTTAGTAGATATTAATTATCGATCTCGATTTAATCACAGTAGAGTTGTAAGTAGATAATAATTACCGATTTCGAGTCAATTACAGTAGAGTTATAAGTAGATAATAATTATTGATCTCGAGTTGATCGCAGTAGAGTTGTAAGAGATAATAATTATTGATCTCGAGTTAATCGAAGTCCCAAATAACCGATTACTGAAGTAAGAGAAGTAGCAACTTCATTATCGCAGTAGAGCGATTATTGAAATTGAATGAACTCAAGTAGTGTAGTAGACATAACTTTGTGGATAGGAATTGTCATTTTCAATTTTTTATAATCGTGACATATACACATAATAAAGCAATCAAAGTAGATACAAATCTAAACTAGTGTTCAAACAGTAATCGTTCAGTCAATGATTTCATTTAGATAAAACACAATTGTCAAGGATAATACAATTTTAATAGCTCAGCGTTTCATAATTTTTTGACTTTTTGTCTGTCAGGGTATTACAGTTTATAGACTCAAGGTCCTTCTCAGTTTGGCCCTAATGCACCATTCTCGAGAAATTGATTATCGACACAAAATTTTTATAGTCGGACCTTCCCATTATAGTATCGAGCTATCCTTTTTTGGTAGGTAGGTATTTTTATTGCAGCAAGATCCTACCGCTCTTTCAACAGATCCAACTCAAGTCGTATCAGTTGTTCATTATGATCCTCATCGAAATATTTGATGCAAAAACTTAGAGTCCCTATTTCTATTGGTGTAACAGCCTCAACACCAAAGGCGAAGTTAAACAGGGTTTCCCCCGTCGCTATTTTTGGGGTCATTTTAAGGGCTCACAATACTTGTGACAGTTCGTCTACCCAGGCCCCTTTATAGTCCCTTAATTTTTTCTTCAGTAGCTGTTTGATTAAATTTTTTATGATTTTAACTTGTCCATTGACCTTAGAATGAGCAGGAAAGGCGAACTGTAAATCGATGTTTAACTTTTCGCAAAAACTTTGAAAACTGGCGTTGTCAAATTGTTTTTCGTTATCTATTATTATAATCTGAGGAATGCCAAAATGATAAATTAGACAATTTTTTATAAATACAGTAGTCTTTCTTTCGGTTATTGTAGCCAAAAGTTCAACCTCTATCCACTTGGTGAAGTAGTCCACAGCGACTATGCCAAATTTTATTTGGGCTCATTCGGTAGGCAATGAGCCAATCAAATCAAGCCCCTACTGCGCAAATGACCATGGGATCATCAAAGTAGTAAGCCTCTCCGGTGGCTGGCTGATGGTAGCACCATTTAATTGACAGTCTCAATATTTTCTCGTCGTTTTAATTATGTCTCTAAAATAGGTAGGCCAATAGTATCTTTGCCTTAGAATTTTATGAGCTAAAGTTCGTTTGCCCCCTAATTGTCATAAGAAGCTTCATGGACTTCTCATAGGATAAAGTCTGTCTCATTCTCACCAGACATCTCAGGTAAGGCGAATCATAGCTGCGTCAGTAAAGCATGCCTTCAATAATAGTATATCGGACCACCTGATTCTTAATCTTACGAGCTTGTTTCTCATTCTCTGGCACCATTTTGTTGTAGGTATAACTTTATGAGAGTCATCCAGAAAAAAATGTCTTATACGGTGAGCAGCTGCCTCGGACAAACATATCTCTTTATGCTCTTTTTGGCTAACATGACTATTAGTATGAGCTTGAGAGCCTTCTTATAAAATGTGAATGCTAGTTTAAAAAGAGTATCGGCTCAAAATTATCGGCTCTGAAAATTTGCTCAATTCTGACATGGTAAAATTACTTTATTTGTTCATGAGCCAGTGTAAGGTAAACTTGCATGTTTGCCTTGATTGCACAGAATTGACCGTTTAGTTATTGAGTTACAAGCTGTAAATCCTCCTTTATTTCAACATCATCAGCACCAAGTAGGAGAGTCATTTATAGTTCCGTAAGAAAAGCTTTATACTTGGCTTCATTATTAGTAACGAAAAACTCAAACCGTAATGCGCTCATGATTTTCTCGCCTTTAGGGCTTTCAAGTATAATTTTTGCTCCACAACCTTACACATTTGAGGCCCCGTTAATAAAAACTTTTCAAGGCCTGGGTGGGTAAGGCAATTGCTTCTCACCTCTTTCGGTGCCATGGGATTATCTAACTAGGAAAGATTTCGAGACAGCGTGTTCGGTGATAAAGTCAGCCAAAACCTTTACTTTAATGGCTTTTCGTAGCTTAAATCGTATATCAAATTTACTTAATTCAATGCTCTATTTGACCAACCTTTCTGAAAGATCGGGTCGGTGTAATATTTGCCTAAAATGCTAGTCAGTAAGAAAGATGATGGGGTGTACTTGGAAGTACGGGCGAAGCTTTTTAACTATAATAACCAAGGCTAGCGCTAACTTTTTCTACTTCGAGTACCTAGTTTCTGCATCAAAAAATGATTTACTTATGTAATAGATCAGTTTTTATACCTTATTTGCATCTTTCTTTGTTAAGTTAGTGCTGACTGTATGATCACTTACGGCTAGATATAGGAATAATATTTCTCCCAGTCTCGGGCTAGCCAGCACAGGAATTACGGTAAGATATTATTTTAACTCTTGGAAGCTAGCCTCATATTTTGGCTTCCATTCTGTCATTTTTTTCCTTTTTGATGAACTGAAAAAATCTTAAGCACTTGTCGGTTGCTCTTGGATAAATTGGTGAAGGGCAGCAATCTTTTTAGTCGGACTCTACATCTCTTTTACTATAGAAGGGGACTTCAACTCCAGGATCGTCCTTACTTTCTAGGGATTGGCTTCTATGTCACGTTCGCTCATGATGAATCCCAAGAATTTTTTTGAGCTAACACCGAAAATATATTTTTTCGGGTTTAGCTTCATGTTGTATTTTTTTAAAAGGGAGAAAGTTTCTTCAAGATGTTCAATGTGGTTATGCCTTTCTTCTGACTTGGTGATCATGTTGTCTATGTAAACTTCTATGGATGAACCTATCAGAGGCTTGAATATCCGATTGACTAATCATTAAAAAGTTACCCCAACATTTTTTAACCCAAATGGCATCACCCAATAAAAATATAATCCATGATCGGTGATAAAGAAAGTCTTTTCTTTATCGGACAGATGCATGGTTATTTGGTTATATTCAGAGAAAGTATTCATAAAACTTAGAAGCTGGGTTCCAGATGTAGCGTCCACTAGCTAGTCGATCCCAAGTAGAGAAAAATTATCCTTTGGACAAGCTCTGTTTAAGTCAGTAAAGTCAATAAACATCCTCTCTTTCTCGCTCGCCTTCTTTACCGTGACTATATTAACTACCCAATCAGGATAATGGACTTCTTTAATAAATCTTGCCTTCAGAAGTTTCTCTACTTTATTATAAATGGTCTCTCTTTTTTCTTGGTTAAACATTTTTCTTTTTTGCTTTACGAGTTTTATTGAGAATCATGCTCCTAACTTGTGTATGATGACTTCTGGGCTTATTTCAGACATGTCATCATAGCTCTATACAAAAATATCTTTATTCTGGCGTAGGCACTCCTTAATTAATTGGGCCTCGTTACTACTAAGATGGGTGCCAATTCAGACTGTTCTCTGGGGGTCGAACTTGTCCACAATTATCTTTCTCAATTTTTGCGAACTCAATAATTGAATCATCGCAAGACTGGGCTTTTTTTTTCTCCTACTAATTTGTCGTCTCATGTCTTAAACTGTCGTCCCTAATTTAATCCTTCTCCTGATCTCATTGTCGCTTGAGAAGGTAATAGACAAGCCTAAAAAAGATGGCAAAATATGATCATACTTCCCTTTGCTTTCTCGTATTATGCCAATTTTATTGCCGATCCGAAACTTACGTTTTAGGTAATGAATATTTTTTACTGCTTTAGTGACTTAGAGAAATGGTCGACCCAAGATAATAGATATGGCATCCGCAAATCTATCACTTGAAATTTGCTCATGATGGTCTTTTGATAGGGCTTATCCCCCATGATCATTGGCAAAGACACCACACTCAGTGACATGACACAAATTCTCCAAAATTATGTAAAGTGGATTTCGAATTTTCTAACCTCACATCTTTGATGTCCAATGCATCTAAGGTGTCCTTGAAGATGATGTCGACCGAGCTTCCTGTGTCAATGAAGATCTTGTTGACTTTTATTTTTCATATCCTTATCATTACTACTAGAATATCATCATGAGAATAATGCACGCCTGCCTCATTCTCATCGATAAATATAATTGGTACCGATGCGACTCTTGATTTTCTCAATTCTCGGGCATTAAGGACAGGAAGTCATTATTTGGGTTCAGTAATAAGTATTTAGAATAATTCTTTCTAAATCGATTTAAATTTTTTGTCAGAGTAGGCCCACCCGATATTATCATGGTCCTTTGCTTCTTGGTTGGATTGGACTTCCTGACATTGAGGTTAGCCACCAGATGGTCTAGATAGAAATTCTTTACCAGAAGATCAATATGTTTTCTTAAATAAAAATAATTGTTAGTGCTATGCCCGTAACATTTATGGTAATCACAAAATTGTACACTATAAATATCAGTTTTTCCCGATCTGATCGGGGTCGGTTCTGTCACATAAAGTCCATTGTCTCTAGCGTATCGCAAAGCTTGTGAGAGAAAAATATTCAACTGAGTTTCGCCTATATGAGTCACTTGATGGAGCTCTTTGTCTGAGACAGACTTCTTGACTAAGTCTTTTTGCCTAAAATGTCGAGAATGCCTGTCGCCTTTATTCTTTTAATTGGCATGCTCACGCTTCCTCATCTTACTCCTCGAAAAAAGTTTTCTTTCGTTCTGCTCATTGTGGCTCACTCTTTCATCTTGCTTTCTTAGGAGTACCTATTCTTTTATATTTATCTCATCAAATAGCTCCCTCTGGGCAGCCTCATAGGTGTTAATCGATCCCTTGTTAATTATATACCATCCTTTCTCCACCCGAAATCCTCTTCTTAACCCCTCTAATGCGAGCGAGTGGTAGAAAGCCCTCAATTGAATTATTTTCTCATGATAATTCGGTATAAAATCCTAGAGGCTCTTAGTAGGGCCCTGTCACAGCAGCAAGAGAGCACTTATACTGCAAGTAATCTCGACGATGCCCTAAAATTTTTTCACAAAATTTTGGCTTAATTGTCGAAAACTCCTAATGGTGCTTTTGGGGAGACTTCTGAACCGCATCCTGAGTTTTTCCTCCAACATCAACGGAACAATCGATACATTTGGGGCTCATTCAGTCCTTGAATCTATATTATTTTGCTGAATATGTTCAAATATAGGGTGATATCTGTCTTTCCTAAATAGGGCATGATCTGCAATATCTTTAACTTTTTATTGATGGTTAACTTTAGTATATCCCTGGTGAAGGAAAAATCATCGTATTTTTCTGCATCAGAATTTTTTCCCGTGTTCTTAATCAAACTTGCTTTCGCTCTTCCGATCCCGATTTCCTCTAGTATATTTCTTACACAAGTTTCTACAATCTGCAGATCAATAGAGCGAGCACTGTAATTTCTGAATCTGATCTTATTTAATTGCGATCGCAAGTTGATCATGGTACGTCTTGGCTTAATGCCTATTTTTGGGATTCTTCTAAAACTGAACAGAGTGACGAACACCATTGATTTATAATAATCACTCATTTCCTTGCTGACATAAACATCAGTCTTGCCTTTTTCTTTTTGCAGGCTAGTGAATTGACTATTCTTGATAGTAGCTCTCCCAATTGGGTATTGGGTATTTTAACCCCTCTCTTATTGTGGACAATCGGCCCTTATCTCCGAGGCTTCTAGTACGAATTGGTGTCTTTATTCATCTTTCTGCCGTTGCACTAATGTCCTTAACCTCGCAATCTCCCTTTTCAATTTTGATTTTTTCGTTTCAACGCTAGTATCTTTTCGTTATTCGTTTCGCTTGTATTTCTCTACTCCACTGGCCCTCCTTCCATCTGCTATGACCCACATCCTTTGATTCTAACAGTCGCTTGACTAATCGAACTTACGACAGAATTATCTTGTACCTCATTTTCATCGAACGATTCTATAATAATTCCCTTTTCATCAATACTAACAAGGACCTCGGCCTTCTCCATTTGCACTTTTCTAGAAAGGCGACTACAATTATGCCCTGATATTTTCACATAAAACACTTTTCAGGGTCCTTATTCAGGCTTTTAGTTCGTATTTTCACAGACGACGTCAACTATTGATTCCTATATTCTCCTTAGACGAAAAATTCAGCGCACCACATAAACTTTACTATTACGATTGATGTAGAGATCGTATAAATCAGTGTCTAACTCCAGACAAAGACTCTTAGGAGACTACCTAAAATTAGAAAAAATGAGTTAAGAGTGAAGTCGAATTACCGGCATGAAAACTTCGATGCTTAAGTCAGTAGTTCATCTAAGATCAATTTAAAGAGAAAATAAATTAGAAGTGTTTAAGTAATTTATCGAGCCAGGATGCTGGGTTTGGGAATATTTATGGGGGAGGGTTGGTCTTTGCTAGTTGAATTCCCTTTTTTCTCTCACAAAGTTTCGAAAGATCAAAAAGATCCCCCACTTCATGTAGTAATTTTACTATTTAGAAGGTCTTTACACGTGCGAGCATCGAAAAACGGGAGCCTAATTAGATAGGGTAAGGTATGGTCATTAGACAGGTTATTTCACCACTCCTTTATGTAAGGTTAGGGTGATATAATAAATGCCTGCAGTTTATAAGATATGACGCCTTTTAATGTGATGGGACGCTTAAACTGTTCTTTAAAAAATATATTTACTTATTTTATCCGAATCTCTCGTTTTTTAAATTTCGAAATTGGATCGCCTCGATAATTAAAATAGCTGTTAGGATATCAAGGCGATTAAAATCAAGTCAAGTCGCCTGCTTAATAACAATTGGGTCGAGAAATATAAAATCATTAAAATCATTAATAATTTATAAATCGGACACGATACGATCGATAATTCAATTCATTGATTCTTTTTATTTTGTTGGTGTAAAGCACAAATTGATTAAGATTAACGGTGTTTTTGTAATTTTACTCTTCAAGTTAAATTAAGGTTAACAATAACACTAAAGAACATCAACGTTTTCTAGGATTTAATGACTTTTTAAATAACATAATAACAACTCCGTACCAAGCAAAATCACAATTCATTTCAGCATATGGATTAACCATGCCACCTTAAGCTTATTTGACTTTCGCTAATTTGGAGGATACATGCCGCAATGAAGATACTTATTAATTATCGATCGATCTCAAATTAAATTTGTAAATATTCTATAGTATTCTAGTACTTTAAGAAAAATATAGTTTTTCTATTGCTTCTTCTTCTTAATAATAATAATAATAATATATAAATTTTAAACTAATAATAAAAGTAATAAAATAATATTTTTATATGTTCAATATTTTTAATTTAATATAACATCTATTATGCACTAATCCAATTTGATTAATTTAATTTAATACAATCTAATACTTGCTATCAAAAGCTCCTATATATATTATTTTACATATATTTAAAATTTTAATTTTAGAGTTTATGTTTAAAATTTTGTGTTTAGCTTCAATATTTCAAATTCCACGTTATATATTTTAAATGTTGTGTTGAATTTTTTAATATTATATAAATACTTTAAATTTTTTGTAACATATTAAGAGGTGTTACAACTATGTATTTACTTATTTGTAAGATAAAAGTTAAAATAGTAAATATTAATTAAAATATAACCAAATCCCATTGTAAATTAGTATTATTAAATACATTTTATAATTTTAATTTTTAAGAACTAAACAAAAAATAACAATATGATACATATCTTTTTTTCTTTTTTCGAAAGGGTACGTAACATATCCTAAATAGACATATTGTTTTGTCCAACATATAGCAGTTAAGTACATGATTCAAACGATGTAGCTTGGGGCTATTATATCAATTCGTAGACGTCATTAAATGCAGGTAATATATGTAATAGGAAAATGACGTACGTGACCAACAGAATATAATAGTTTGAGCTAATGCACATTCACTCTCAATTAATCAAGTTGGTCAAAGTCAAAGTTTTATATATTGATTCAGGATATAATTGAAATTATAGTAATAATTTTTAGTAGTTTCAAAAAATGAAAGTGCGTGAAGAGTTCAACATCTAATATATTTTTAGTGCCATGATGCATAGTTAGTTGGTTATTAGATAAATATAAACATTTTATATTATACTTTGCTTACTTTAATTTTAAAATTACATAAATATGCCCTCAATCCTCTTGAAGGTGATATTTGATAAACAATAGTATTAAGGATATAAACTTATTCATATAAATTAAAATTAAAAAAATTATATAAACAAGAAAAGATTTTACAAAAATAAAAAATTAATTGACTTATATAAATGAAAAAAAAATTTATAATTTGTATACTTTGAATATTATTGTTAGATACAATGCAACCTAGCATAACGAAGCCTAATACGCGACACCGTTTAAAAATATAACCGCACAAAAACGACAGAAAACATCCGTATCAAAAAAATATCTTCATCCACATCAGACATCCAAATACGGTGGTGGTCCGTCAGCCTTCAACGGTTGCCACGTATCAGACAAATCTTGAAACAGAGTTCACATACCCATCCGTTCCTCGCATAATTCCATGGTGAGTCACTTCAGTCTTTCATCATTACTCTTCGACTAAAACATGTTACCGAGTGCCACGTATCAGTACACGCGTCATAATCTTGCGATAGGTTGACCCGTTCATCTTTGGGTGCGATACGCACCACAATGTACAGTGCAACATCGAATGATATCATCATTACCCAATCACGGCTTTGTCTCCATATTTCTATTAAGAGGACCCAGTTAATATCTTATTTGGAATCATGTCTTCATTTAGCTTAAGTACAAGAGATACTAATAAAAATAGTTCAATTATCAAATTATTACTAATTAAATTACCAAAACCTCGTCTTCTCCCCAATTAGAAGTCGACAAAGTCATTGAGAGGATCCTCGTTCTCTTTAATGGACAACGGAAAAAGTGCTGATTAGCCTTTAGGTCACAACACGTCCCATTTTCCGACCCCGTAGCCTTTGGCTCGTGCAGGATGCTAACTAAACCCCTGATTGTCCACTATTATTTAATCTGTTATCTCCTTTTTGGTCCATACCATGACCACGTGATGACACAAGGAAAAAACCCGCTATCTTAAAATGACAAATAGAATCCAATTACACGAGGATCAGGATATTGTAGACATGCGTCTTCTAATTATACGTGTAAATCTAGTTTCTGATATGATTACTAAGGATATTTGTACTGGATTTGTAACATTTCCCAGACTTTACTTGAATCGGACACACAGAAACGGAGATATTTAGGCACTATGATGACACCTGGCGGACAAATACGGTTTCCAAAGCTGACGTAATCGCTGATTCACCTTTCACGGCATTTCTCCAATTGAATGTCAACACACGTCGCAAACCAGTAAGAAACTGACACGCTATCATCTCCTAAACCAGGATCTGTGCGACGTTATCATCCATTTCTTACTCGCCTCCTTCGTGTCCATTAGCATTTACCACTGGGCTGCTTTTGATTTAAACAAAGAGGCGCATATAAGTACACAAACAACGTCACTATCTGTAGCATAGTCTCAATGGATCCAACTACAAACAAGAGACTTCGACCAAACCCGACGTGTCCGGGGACTGAGGCGGGTGAGTCGGGAATATTTAATGACCGGATACTCCGACTCGTCTTCGAGTCCGTGCAACGGGACCTTCGCATGCTCTGCTTAACAGCCATTCTCAACCGCAAGCTTCGCGCCATCGCAGAACGAATTCTCTGGCAGAAGCTCTGCGTATAACGTGCTCCGCGCATGGTGGAAGGGTGTCTAATGTTGCACCAAACGGTCGTCTCCACGGTGGATGGAGCGCACTGGCCAGCTCATGTTTTACTGTTGCGGTTGTGTTTCAACTCGTAATTTCAAAATTAGTAAACCCTCTCCGGGTCATTTTGTGAAAGCGTCTCGCTTTTCTAAAACCTCGGGTCGTAGCTTTTTGACGAAAAGGTGTCGTGGCGATTTGTTTTACGTAAGTGACCCGTGCGAACATCCAATTAGCGAAAAGGAGGACGATTTGGGGATTTTAAGGGTATTTGGGGGATTTATGCAATCCAAGACTAGGGCTTGTTTGATTGACCGGCAGGTAGAGCTCGAAGAGAAGGTTCGATGTCCTAACTGTGGGGCTCGCGTTTGGAGTAGGACTACAGCTCGGCTCGTGGCGAATAGCGCGGCTAGCAGGCTCGGGTACCCCGAGGTTGGGTTGGAGTGTTTTGTTTGCGTGAATGGGCACACGCAAGGAACTTGTTGGCTTGTTCCCTTATCGTCTGACGACGATTGTGGTGACAACGAGGGAGAATATGGTGCTGATGCTTCTGACGGTGATGATGTTGATAAGCATGATGATCGGACGGTGATGTATGGAAGTATGAGTTCGGTGGGAAGACAGTCCACTAATTGATTGTTTTCGTGACTCGCGTTGCTTCCGTTGATGTCTAGACTGTTCCCCGTTACGTTTCTTCCCATTGTATTTTTGTGAATCTACGTTTCTTGAATGAAAACCAAATTGTTATGGCTAACTGAAATGATAAACATGGAGGATTGGAATGGCAATAGCATCTGCAATTTTGAAATTGCTCTGACGTGGATATTATGCCTATTTCACATAATTTTGATATTCTGTTGAATTTATATTTTGATTTTCCTTTCGTATACATTCTTCTATTTATTTATTTTTAATATTATTTTTATATTTTTAATTTTGATGACAGTTGAATGGTTACTGTCATGTAGCATCTTCGGTGGTAACTGAATTGCCTTTTTTTTTTTTTTTTTTTAAATGGCATTTTACGTTTCCTGCCACGTATGTGATCATCTATATATAAATTTGACATTTTATAAATAATAATCTACTAATCAGATATTTATGAGCGAATTTGTGTTTCCAATGATTTGTTAGATTTGCAAGGTGAATGGTCTGTTTCTTCCTCCGAAGAGACGATGCCTTTGCAATTACACTCCAACCGTGGAGATTATGCATATTAAAATAGAATTAACCTCCACCTTTTTGGGATCATCAATCAGATTCAGATAAGTAGCAATTAAAAATTTTATATACAATGTAAAGTAGGGGCAAAAAATTCATCAATGGCTCAACAATAAGGCCTTTGCTTGAGATTAAAGTTTTTTTTTTTTTTTATGTTAAAAATATTTAAATAAATTTAGAGTTTGTTTGTGTTTGTGTTTGTGTTTGGTGCAGCTTATAAAATATTATTACTATTATTATGTTAAACAATAATTATTTTTAGTAAATTGTACTATTGAACATTATATAAGTTTTGAAAGTGGAGTTATTTAACAAATTTTAGCATTAAAGATTGTAATAATATATAATAACCATAACAAATATTGTCTAAATATATCTTTATTGTTATATCATGCAATATTATGTGAAATTCGCAGTGAAAAAAGCATAAAACGATAACAATAACAAATTTTGATTGTATTAATAAACTATTACTTATTTAAAAATAAGAAAAAAATCATTTAATGAGGTGTAATATTAACGTAAATTAATTTACTTGGTGAATTTTTGGAGGCTCTATGATTTATGAAATAAATTGTTATCTAACAATGAGAATACAACATAATTAGAGTACAAAAAAGGTATATTTTTATTTGACTAATTTAAGAATAACGATATCGCGATATAATATAATATGTTTTAGAAAGTAATACTACCGTACAACAGTTTGCATAGCATCTCGTTGGGTTGTGATATAATCGTTTTATTATTTTAAGAATGATGATAACTGAGTATAATATAATATGCATTTGAAAATAATATTATACATTAAAAATTTGCATTACATTACATTGAGCTATAATTTATAGTTGTAAATATTTGATTAAAATTAGACGACAAATTGTACTTAATTTGTAATACGTGCTATTTGATATTTTTATGAAATTGTTAGAATATATTTGAACTTTAATGCACAATTTTAATTTATTATGTTTTTTGGACTTATTAAATATTATTTATTTATTATTGTTTGTAGTTAGTATAATAATTTTAATTATTTTGTATTTAATTTATATTTAAATAAATATAATTTTATATTAATTAATTAATCAAATTAAATAGGTCTAAATAATTAGTTACCCATTTAATAAACACAAATAAGTAGTTGTGTCGTGTCGTTTTATTCTTTCAATAAACGAGTTATATTGAAACCAAAGGTTCCAAGCATATTTAATGAATAAGTAATATTTGAGTTAATACCCCAAAAAAAAAAATTATAAATTCATTAATATAATACAAAAATAATACGTTTATTTAAATTATTACCGTTAGGCAAATAAGTAAGAGTAATATATGAAAATATAGAAAGAGAATGCTAAAATGACACCCAGTCTATTTTTATTTAATACTAGAAGTTTTTGTACGCTTGTCATTTCTAGTGTCAGAAGATTTTGCACATTAATTGCGTCTTAGAATTTTTCTATAAACCTAATGATATAAATATTATTCATATCTAATTTATATTGATTATTAAAGACTTGCATGTTATGTTTGACTATTATTTAAACTAATTACATTATTATACGAAAAATAATAAAAAAGTGAATATGTTAAAATTAACGTATTTCTTATTGTACGGGATGACAATGAATTCCCATATTTATTCGAGGCATATAGTTCACTTGATAAAAGTGCATTGCCTTACTGAATTTATTTTAGTACTGTAGATGATTATTATCACAGTGAAATTGTATGGTCTAATGTTTTCACGTGCGATTGTGAAAATCACATAACGTATATTTTCTTATATATAAATTTGTTGCATATTTATATTTAAGAATACTATATTGTTACACTAACAATATGTATCACAAAATTGTGACATGTAGCATGGCGAAATCTTTACACAACAAAACTAATTAAATTAATTGGTACTCACAAAAATAATTTCTTATCATTTTGTTTGATCCCAGAGGACTTATGATAGATTAATCCTAATTAACAAATTCTTTGAAATTGGGCAGATTATTGCCAATGTTCATAACGAGAAAATCATATCCATAAATGTTATCTTATTTATAAGATGTTAATGAAAATCAAGAACGGTTATTTTCAAGATTTCAAAAGCTTTTTCTTCTTTTAATTGAAAGAAGGGTAATATTTTGATATTTAATTAAATTTTCCTTTTTTTTTTTTATAAATTAAATAAATTCTTTTTTCGTTGAGAATGTTTTGAATCAAGAATACCATATGGATGACCTTGGCTTACATGTTTGGAACAACTTCTTATATTTCCAAATCGAATCCCATCGCGACACGTTCACAAAATCTATTAACCAGAACTGCGAACGAGGGTCAGTTTCGTCAACAACGAAAGATTCAAAACGTTTTCACTATTTATAGCTGTAAAATGGAGAACGGTTTCCATGATTCTTGTTGCCGCCATTGTTCTTCTGTCTTCCACTTCTCTAACCTCCGCTCACACGCATTTCCAAAGAAGGTTTTAATAATCTCAGGAAAACTGAACCAACTAACAATTCAAATTATCTAAATTTCATATATTCTTCAAAACAATCCAAGACTCAAAACTCAAAACCCAGACATTGGCAGGTATTGTACATTTTTCTCTCCATTATTCCAGGGAATCAAACAAAGACATTCTGTTGATTGATTTCATTGTTAATATTTTTCGGCATTTGTGATAGATTGAGATATGGTTTAGGATTTGAATCAATGTGTTTCTTTGATTATGATGATTTTCTTGACGGAGAATTTGGCCAGTGTTCATTTGTGGTTTTGATGACTATACGACGGTTGTTTTTATGTGTTGAATTTGGAGATGCTGGTTATTGATTTATTGAGAGAAGATGAGTTCATTTCCGTGGAATTTCAATTATACAGTTGAGATATCGTCAATGGCAGCCTTAAATCTAGTTAAAAGTTAAAAATCCTGGAATTGGATTGCAAATATCATATTATTCTTATCGTGATCTTTTTTTTTTTTTCTTTTGAACAAATAAATAGAATATAAATACACGTAATGGAATTCTATCATTTTGTGCAATGTCATTCTGTTTACTTTTCATGGCTTGCTTCATATGTTTCAAGCCGGAACGGTACATGTTAATTGTTAATTGCTGATTGATGGATTGAAATATGAAAACTGGGTAAACCTGTCTACGGAATTTGGAATCATCTAAATTTTGCATTATAGCATGAGGGCTGTTTCAGGGAGTTAGTTTCATTTAGTTCATAATTTTGAGAATCACGAGTGAATATCATTGTAAAAGCAACTCTACTATGGTAATGCAAGAAAAATAGCATCATGCTGAGATGGGGAATTTATCTTAATATCCAAATATAGAATGTTCTATACGAATGTAGCTGCTGTTAATAGTGTATAGAAAATTTGGAGAGGTTTCTCACTTGTTTGTACCGTTGCTGCAGTATATTAACAAATTCAAAGGAAGGAAATGGCCACTCTTAAAGATATTGGGCTTTCAGCAGCTATTAATCTTCTATCCGCTTTTGCCTTCCTCGTGGCATTTGCAATTTTACGACTTCAACCGGTTAATGATTGTGTTTACTTTCCTAAATGGTATCGCAAGGGAGTAAGAAGCAGCCCAACACGTGCTGGAGCATTTATGAGCAAATTTGTAAACTTAGACTTTCAAACATACCTAAGGTTCTTGAATTGGATGCCTGAAGCTCTGAAAATGCCGGAATCCGAGCTTATTGATCATGCAGGACTAGATTCTGCTGTATACCTCCGGATTTACCTTCTTGGGTGCATTTCTGTGCTCTCATCTCCTATTATACTGAACACGGATTCTTTGCCATTTTGTTTGGACTAACATATTATGGCTCTGTCTTATTCTTTTAAATTGGTTGATTAATATATGTCTAATATCATTTTCAGAACCAAATAGAATGCTTCTGAAACTGATGTGGCCACACGAGCACATATACAAACGTCTTAACACATAGTGTAAATTGTTTCATTTTTTTGTTTTCATGGATTGAGCATCTGATCTGAATGACACTTCTGATTTTCAGCTTAAAAATCTTTGTCCCCTTAGCTGTGCTTGCTTTTGTGGTTTTAGTGCCTGTCAATTGGACGGGGAAGAAATTAGACCAAACTAAAAATTTGACATTCAGCGATATTGACAAGCTGTCAATCTCCAACATCCAAGATGGATCAAAAAGGTGAGAATTGATTTATTATCTCTCTTATAGTTTTCTGGTTTTTGTCTCTTTTTTTCATTTTTCTTTTAAAAGAAGATATTTTCCTCTGTTTCGTAGAAGAAATATATTAATAGAGTTTAAATTGTAATAAAATGTGTTTACCGCTTGACTTATACTGATCTCATAAGTTATCTTTCTTGCTCTAATGATTGTTCAATCTTAGTACTGGTACTGTCAATGAAAAAATTGTCAGAGATTTCATTTGCCGAGATCCCATGCATCACTCTGGAAACAAATCCTAGAATGTTTTATTTTTGAGCAGCTGTGACATACAAGACCAACAAGAATTCTTAGATCTAAATCCATCTATATTTTGGTTTATTTTCCAGATAACACACACACAAACACACACACACACACACATATTATACGTGCATATTATCTTTTGTGGAGTTCATCTTCAGATAAGACAGCCTTTTGTTTTATCTTTCCAGGCTATATGCACATATAGTTATGTGCTATGTCTTCACATTGTGGACATTCTATGTGCTACGAAATGAATATAAGATGATAGCAGACATGAGATTGAAATTTCTAGCATATGAAAATCGCCGCCCTGATCAATTCACAGTGAGTTTCTCAGATATTTTTTGGTTCTGCAATTTTTGTTTGATCCAGTGTTCATGTCTGTATAATCTTGCTATGTCCAGTAGGTTTCAGAAATATCATGGAACATTTGCTCTATTGGATGACTATTAACAATCTGATAGGCTTGATTTGATTGAACAATATTTTCTGACACGTAAAATAATTTCACTCTATAATTGAAGGCAGATATTTTGTGAGATAAGCATATCGTATAATGGACCAGCTGAGGAACATGGTGAAGTTGATTATTTTTTGTGCTTAGACTGGATATTGATTCAATTTCTTGCCTAACAACTTTTAACAGATGCACATAAGTCTTTGCGCATAAAAATTCACAACAAACTTTAGGACTTATTTGAACATCAGCTTCTAACACGAGTTAAACTAAGTCTGAGGGTCATAAACCATGCAAGCTATCTTCATCAAAATGATTCCATCTTGTTGTTCTGTCCTAATTTAGATTTTTTTTGGCTCCTCATCTTCTTGTTGTTCCTTTATCAATCCAAATTTGATTAGCCACTTATTCTTCCGTTTTCATTTCTAGAGGTCATCCCTTTTATATGAATGTTCATGTCTGGGAAAGTATCTATTACTGAGCAGTATCTTTTCATTAGAGTTTTGGCAATGGCTTGCCGTCTATTGATCTGAACGCCATTGGCAGGTTCTTGTGAGGAACATTCCTCCAGATCCAGATGAATCAGTTAGTGAGCATGTTGAACATTTCTTCTGCGTAAATCATCCTGATCATTATCTTACACATCAGGTATATCTTTTATGAGCTGTTTTATTCGGAGTTTGACTCATAAACTAGTAGCATGATGCTGCAAAGAAGGAAAAGAAGTTGCTCTCACCTCTTGTATTTCAAGTTTCCATGCAATCCACTTTTCAGAATGCACTGGAGATTCACTATGTCAATTTTCTAGGTTGTCTACAATGCAAATAAGCTTGCAGCATTGGCTGCAGATAAGAAGGGTGCGCAAAACTGGTTAACCTACTACAAAAACACTTACGAGAGAACATCAAAGAAGCCAACCACAAAGGTTTTTCTCTGCTAGATGAACATTCAATTATCTTTTGTTTGCTTTCCATTTCTCTCAGAGAGGGACAGTCTACCAAGATTGTTCAGTAAAAATCCCACTTTAAATATAATTATTGGTTGACAATTATGTACTCTATCATCTAAATGTCTATATGTATAGACAGGTTTATGGGGTTTATGGGGAGCTCAAGTGGATGCAATTGACTTTTATACTTCTAAGATTGAAAAGTTAACTGAGGAAGTAAGTTTTAATATGCTACAATATAGATTTTGTCATTTGGTGATTAATTCATCCTTTATTAATTACTATTGCTGCTGCTGCTCTTATTGTTGTTGTGTGGGCTACATTTTAAGAGTTTGGTAAAACTTGTGGCAGTTTAACATTGGTTCCTTGTCTTAGCCACCTAATTTACTGTTCATGCGATAATTTTATCGGGCCAGAGTTCCAATAGAAGGAGATGCCTATTGATTGTAGCATTCTCTGTCTTGATGGATTATTTCCCATTCAATATCTATGTGAATTCTTTGCAGTCTTCAATATTCATATTAAACATTATAATTAGAATTAATGATAATTGAACAAATGTTACATATGCACTCAAATCTTACAAGCAAGGTAGAACAACCCCAGTAATCTGTCCTCTCTAAAGGGATGAACAGAAGTTGGATCTGGATATAGGCATGAATTTTTCCTTAAAAGAGGAAATAATAACACCAGCATGGTAGAACATGCAAATGTATTGAGGTTCTAGAGAAATTCTAGACAGACGTTCTATGGAAAACTTCAAAAATTCTGAAAATAATTATTTCAAAAAAAAGAATGATAAGACAGCATAGAACATTAATATGGTAAGATCAGAGCCGGATCATTCAGATGCAGAGAAAGTGATTGTTGAAGGTGGCATATTGTCTGATTGTTCATCCTCTTGGGGTAGTTCCATCTATTGCACCTTGTTATGAGATCTTTATTTTTGAAACAAGAAGAATGAAATAACCCAAGATAATAACATGACTAAACTTTGTTTCTACTGGCTACTATTTATGTTAGCATTTTTTTCCTCTGAAATGTAATAGTGACATTGTTTTTGCAGGAGAAAGCAGAAAGAGAAAGGGTTATAAGTGATGCCAAATCTATAATGCCAGCAGCATTTGTTTCATTCAAATCTCGATGGGGAGCAGCAGTCTGCGCTCAAACTCAGCAATCAAGTAATCCTACAATTTGGTTGACAGAGTGGGCTCCTGAGCCACGGGACATTTACTGGGATAATCTTTCAATACCATATTTTGAGTTGACTATCCGACGATTGCTCATGGCTGTTGCTCTGTTTTTCTTAATCTTCTTTTTCATAATCCCTATAGCATTTGTTCAATCCCTTGCCAACCTAGAGGGGATTCAAAAGGTTTTACCTTTCTTGAAGCCACTTATACGTATGTAAGTCTATTCTTCCATATATTACTAAAGCTAGTATTTTCTTCATGTATTTTCATTTCAATCAATTATGGGCAACCATGGTGTAAAATGCTAAAATCTCCTTTTGTTGTAGAGCATTACTTTCTTTTATCTTTTCTACACTATCATTTGAGCTACCGTTCTGATGAATGGACATCTTAAATTTTAAAAGTGACCTTCAATATGATGAGGGTAATGAAGGAAATCTAAAATTTTCCTTTAACTTCCACCAGTCTGAAGAAACTATTGAGCAATGCTTTCATCTTCTAGCAACTGTTACCAAGGTTCTGACTTAACCAGGATAGTAAGGAAATTTAGATTTTAGCAGTACTTTAATCTTAAGTAGTACAGTTTTGAATGATGAAACAAGGCCAAATTTATTCATGGATTAGTTTTTAAAGTGTATTTTCTTGGAACGGATTACTATGTCTATTACTTCCTCCTTGTCAGGGAATGGTAAATACTATAGGATATCTGGATTTTTTGACTGCCTTGCCCCCAGTAATGCTGTTTTCTAGTTTGTGGAGGTCAAAGTTTTTAATTGTAGGAAATATAATTTTTTTCTGCAGTGACTTTCTGAAGTCATTAATTCAAGGAGTTCTTCCTGGGATTGCACTGAAGATATTCCTTATTGTTCTTCCACTAATTCTCATGAACATGTCCAAAATCGAAGGATTTACATCACTCTCGATTTTGGAGAGGAGGTCTGCAGGGAAATATTATTTGTTCATACTTGTCAATGTGTTTCTTGGAAGTATTATTACAGGAACAGCTCTCCAGCAGCTTAAATCTTTTCTTAATCAGCCCCCAACAGAGTATGTTGCTTTACTTGTCTGTTTATTAATATTATTATTATTTACCTTGAAAGGAAGTTGTTTACTACATTTTATTCATTCTGGCTAAGTTATAGGAAAAAGTCTTCTGGAATCCTACTTTACATATGAAACTAAGCAGGTCAATCAAAATTGGAGGTCCAGACATCCTCAATTTTCTGTTGTAACTTCTTACTAGGAATTAAATGAATTAATCATCAAATTTTCATTAACAACTTTTTTTTTTTTAATATGTGCTTTCTATAGAGCATAACTCTAATATGTGACCTAATGATACTTTGATGGGTGCTGAGCTTCCATGCTTCCAGTGGTACCCTGCAGACATGTTCATAACATCACTGAATCAATGACTACCAGTCATTTTGCTCGAATTTCAGCACCACATGCTATTATACATAGTTACTGATTTTCCTGATAGCTGACATGACTTGTACTGCTTTGCAGGATTCCAAAAACTGCCGGTTTTTCCATTCCAATGAAAGCCACTTTCTTCATTACTTATACGATGGTTGATGGTTGGGCTGGAATTGCTGCAGAGATCCTCAGATTGGTACCGTTAGTTATTTTCCACCTGAAGAACACATTTTTAGTCAAGACAGTCCAAGACAGGGATGAGGCAATGGATCCTGGTTTCCTAAGATTTGCTCAATCTGAACCTAGGATCCAGTTTTATATCTTGCTGGGACTTGTGTATGCCACTGTCACACCCATACTTCTTCCTTTCATCATTGTCTTCTTTGCCTTTTCCTATGTGGTATTTCGTCATCAGGTACATTGACAAAATTGAATTTCACATTTTGCATCTTTCAACAAGTGTATTCTTTTATCACTTCCTCTGTCCTCTTATATGTGAAAATAATTATAGGTAACATGGTAAGGATCATTTGCCATTCTTGACTTTTTTTAATATTTCTCATAGCAATTGATATGGCTCTCTGTAGAGGATTTGGTACCTTTGCATACACAGCTCTGACTTGTCACTAGATTTTCAGTATCTCAATTATTTTTGACCAATGCATAAGCAATTTCTGCATATGATGTGTACTTTTACAGTTAAATTATAACTATACTGCCATATTTATCATTTATTAATCAATCAGCATAATGTATTTTATATGTGTTGACCTAAAAAATTGCATATGATCTTTCTCTTTGTGTCTTTCATTCTGATAGGAACTTCTTTTTCAAAAAATCATTAAAATTTCAAAAAAAGAACCTATCTAAAGGAAAATGAATTTTTTTTTTAGTTTACAAGTTTGTTAGGAAAAATCATTTGTCTCAAAAAAGGTATTACTTTCCCTATCAAATAATAGAATCAATAAAGGGCATTGCACATTTGTATATTTATGATGTGCAGATATGGCTCGCAATTCGATGTTCATGAACCTTCTGCCTAGATTTGTCCGAGGTTTGACTAGTTTTATTCTTTGCTACTTGGCACTGAAAAATTTTCTTAGTTGGCAAAAAACTATAAAAATGAAAGCAACTCTAGGTCTATATAATTTTTTTTTTCTGAATTGCTGTGTAGGATGTGTAATTTTAGTACTTGGATGAAAACTATGTCCAGACCACTTTCCTGATTGAAGAAAAACTGCTTATCGGTTGGTTATGCTAGTGTTTGTTTAATGAACACTTACACTTATTGTCAGAAAATGTGGTAAGTCAAATTGTAGTTTTGATTGTCAATAAAGTCTTCTTGTGTCTTTTTGCAAGATTATCAATGTTTATGATCAAATCTATGAGAGTGGAGCAGCATTCTGGCCTGATGTACATCGACGTCTAATTATCAATCTAATAATATCTCAACTTCTTATGATGGGTTTGTTGAGCACCAAGCAAGCTGAGTGGTCACCCCCTTTCATGCTTCCTCTTCCAATTATAACCATTTGGTTCCACATCTATTGCAAAGGCCGTTTTGAGTCTGCATTTGTAATGTTCCCTTTACAGGTTCGTCAACAATTCAATCTCTGCGTCTTTTCTCAAAATTGAATGAATTGACAATGATCTTTCTAACTTATGGGACATTTTCCCGCATTGCAGGATGCAATGGTGAAGGACACACTAGAACGAGCTACTGAACCCAACCTGAATTTGCGCGCCTATCTTCATGATGCATATATCCACCCAGTATTCAAGGGTGGTGAATTGGAGACAGCGCAGACCGTTGATGAAGAAGAAGAGCACAGCCCACTGGTTGTAACAAAGAGGAATTTGAGTAGCAAAAATGATTCTGATGGCAGTATGAAAACTGGTCGTTGAGATATCTGGATACCATTCTTATTCCGTATTACAAACACTCATTTCCGACTTTAATTTTAGATCATGATTGTATATAGAACTCTGTTTTGATATTATTTTTATCAGAAATAAGAAAAAAAATTGTTAGAATTCAATTCTCTCGTGTGCGCTTCTATGTGAATGGCAGTTGAGAAATTGTCTGGAGTTCTCAAGAGGAAACTTGCGAAATTTCGGTGTGTAATTTATCCTTATGAACGATGACCGACGGTGTTATATCATATGTTTTACTTTTTTATAAAAATTTTAAAAATTATATTAATTATGTAATAACAATTTATTATATTTGTATGTGTGAAAATTGGTATCCATCAGACCATTATTAATAAGGATTTTTTTAATAGCCATACTATAATATTATATATTATTATTATTATATTTAACTTTTTTTATTTATACAAATATAAAATAAATGAGAATTATTTAATTTTATCATATTAATTTATGTTAATATCATTTTTAAAAACTTATTTAATCTGTCGGTTTACTAACTTGATTAATTGTGATATTTACAAAAACAAAAATCACTTAGTTTGATGGTTATTTGGGAGCCGTTCAGTAATCAGCTCTGTTCTTGGAAGTAAAAGTTCGCAAAACGCAGTCGTTTTGTTCTTCCCTTTCAATTTTGAAATTAAACTCACCATTTATTCTTTGAATACTCCCGCACCAAATACAACCACCAACACAGTTTCATTCTGCGTTGTGGGGGCCTTCGCAAACCTATATATTTGCGGAGGACAAATTGCCATTGTCTCTTACCTCCGATTTCCACTTTCTTTCGCACATTTTCTTTCTATATCATCATCATTTCCTGCTCATCTGCTCAAATCGAATGATGTAAGTTCGATTCTCTGACTTAATCTTTTATGATCCCATTAGATTTTGGCTCCCTTGCCTTCATCTATATTTTTTTCTTAGCTGTACTTGATTTTGCGAATGAAGTAAATGGGATGAGTACATTTTACAATTTATTACGATCATGGTATGTTTCGACTGATGAATTTATATTTTGTATTTTTCTTTTGCATATGGTTGTGGTTCTTGATGATAAGGTTCTTTCCCTTGCTCCATTGATTTGCTGTTACCAAACAGTAGCTAGACTGTTAAGGTTTTGCGTACAGATATGGACATCAGAGTAGGTCACTGTTATCTACAATTAGAATATTTGGAGAGCATACTAAAATATTCTCAGAGAATTCGTCCATTATATTTAACCGCAATGAGAATTTTCATTTTTCGTTGGAAATATTCATTTGGTTGATTAATCCTTCCTATTTTTAAACAGAAAATCTTTTCAAATTCAGCAGGGAAATCTGCTCCTTGCCAAGGGTTTCGTTCTGAGCATTTACAACTGTAGATGGCAACACGTGCTTCATCACTTGCAATACGGCCTGGTTGTCTCAATTGTGGAGCCATAAAATCATCTAAATTATGTGCCTCCACACGTAATGTCTGTAAATAAAAGATTACACAATGCCCTGGGAGACTAGATATGGACGGAAAGCTTTATGCACAAGTTTCTCTGAATGTTGTAAGAATTCCTCATAAAGGTATTGATTCAAGAGTGTATGCTGCACCACAAGTTTCTGTTGACCAAACTGAGCAGCAATTTACTACAACAACTGAAGTTGACAAGCTTCAGAAAGAGTCCAATTATCTATTTAGGACAGAACTTGGAGGTCTGGTGAATGTTTCTGTCAGAAAAATGTCAAATATGTCGTGAATATTCAAGTTTCATCCTTGAAGCTAAGTAGTGTTGGCAATAGGTTGGTGCTGATTTTGGGTATGCTCAGATTGGATTCATCCTCTCTGATGCCTCTGGACTCTCAATATTTTTTTCCAGCTGCTGAAACTGGGACCATTGAAACCCCATTCAGACAGAGTTCGTCAGGTACATTAACTATTGAATTGGGGTTTGAGGCAAAGCAACCCCTTTCTACCTCTCGTTCTTGCTAAAATCTCTATTAGGTGATGATTAAAGTGATTCAGAAATGAGGAGTCATCTGAAGGCAAAATTTTGTGTGCCAGTGGGATTTAATGCTGGCTTGTCCTCTCCAACGGGCCTCTCCTTTTCAACTGATGGTTCCATGAATTTTGCTACCTTCTCAAAAAATACAGACAGTGTGGTTCTATGCTTGTACAATGTTGATAAACCTGCTTTAGAGCTTGATCTTGATCCTTATGTCAATCGATCAGGTGATGTAATGGAAAGTGCGTGCAATTTTGTGAGATACGGTTATTGATTCAAGGGACCTATTAGTCAGGAAGACAGATACAAGTTTCATCCAGAGAGTGTTCTTCTGGATCCATATGCTAAAATTATTGTAAATTCCTTTCCCAATCATCATGAGGCAGGTTCGCTTCCGAAGTATCTTGGACGATTATGTAAGGAACCTGATTTCAACTGGAACGGTGATGTTCGTCTGAACTTGTCAACGGAAAATTTAGTGGTTTATTGGTTGAATGTCATGCATTTTACTGTGAACAAGTCTAGTAAGCTACCTACTTACATAGCAGTGACCTTCTCTTGTGTAACAGAGAAGGTGCACCATTTGAAGGATCTTCTGTAAATGCAGTCTTGTTAGAGCCAATATTTCCATTTGATGAATGGAAAGGACCATATTTTCTGTGTCATTTCTTCTCACCAATGAACCTACATGGCCCTTCCCGTGGCTCCATATCTGCCATTAATTCAATGAAAGAGATGGCGAAGAAGCTGCATTCCAATGGGATAGAGGTTTTATTGGAAGTTGTTTATACCCATACTGCTGATGGTGGAGCACTACAAGGAATTGGTGATTCATCCTTTTACTATTTGAAAGGAGTTGAAGACTTGGAAACAAAGAATGCTTTGAATTGTAACTATCCCGTAGTTCAGCAGATGATTTTAGATAGTCTTAGGCATTGGGTGACTGAGTTTCTGCTTCATCAATGCCTCATCTCTATCGAGAGAGTTTCAAGGCGAATATTTGTCTCATCCTCCGTTGGTTGAAGCAATTACTTTTGATTCCTTTCTCTCAAAGGTCAAAATGATTGCAGATTATTGGAACCCATATGACGTGGAACCAAAGGAAACTCATTTTCCCCGTTGGAAGAGATGGATGGAAATGAATACAAAGTTTTGTAATGATGTGAGGAATTTTTTAAGAGGTGAGGATCGTCTTAGTGACCTAGCTACTCGACTTTGTGGCAGTGGGGATATCTTTTCAGGGCGAGGCTCGGG
The DNA here is from genome assembly GCA_035221805.1 of Trichilia hirta. Classification (NCBI taxonomy): domain Eukaryota; kingdom Viridiplantae; phylum Streptophyta; class Magnoliopsida; order Sapindales; family Meliaceae; genus Trichilia; species Trichilia hirta. The sequence goes on along the minus strand of JAWDEX010000002.1, from coordinate 10,138,891 downwards.
GTTTTCCTTCAATTATATTGCCAGGAGCTCCAGACTTCTGCTAGTGGACTTGGCCAGCTTCAGTAATGATGAATTAGCTTCAGAATTAAGTTCAAATTGTGGAGAAAAAAGACCTACAACTAAAACTAGTGTCCTCGAGAGACGACTAAAAGAAGCTCTTAATTTTCTCTTTGTTTTATTTGTTTCACTTGGTGTTCCTATCCTAAACATGGGTGATGAAAGTGGCCAGTCTTACGAGGGATCCCCTTCGTATGGTGACAGAAAACCTTTTGATTGAAATGCTCTAGAAACGGATTTTAACATTCAAACCAGATAGTTTATCTCATTTTTGAGTCTTTTTGAGATTGAAACGAAGCGATCTTCTTCAGCAGCAGAATTTTTTGAAAGAAGAAAATATTAATTGGCATGGAAGCGACCAGTCTCTACCAAAATGGGAAGATCCGTCCTACAAATTCCTGTGGGCATGAGGTTGAAGGTTGACAATGGTCAAAATGTGTCAAGCTCTGAATTTATCTCAAATAAAAGGTGATCTATATATTGCCTTTGATGCAGCTAATCACTCTGAAAATATTAGTTTACCCCACTGTAACATTCCAGTCCTAAAGGATGAAAAGTAGTGTCAGGATAAGAGTGTCTGAGTAAGAAGCGACTTTTGACAGGTTTCAGGATAGTTGTAAAAATAAGAGTGAGTCCGACATTGAAATAGGAAAAAAAGTTCATAATCTATAAAAATAAAGTTGGAAGCAATATGTCAACAAGATTTTTTGAGAAAAGTAGTGGTTTATTCTTAAGAACTCCACAATTAAGCGTACTTGGGTGAGAGTAGTATCATAATGGTAGCCTATTGAAAAGTCCTTATATTGACTCATTACCAAGAATAAGATCGTGAGGCTCTAAGAGTTGGGTCAGAGTAGATAATATCATTAATAAGTTTTGAACCAGATCGTACAGAGTATAGTATCGGACTTTCTTTTAGTATCATTGTGGGCTAGAGGACAAGCTAGGCAAAAATTGGTGGGCTTGTAACATTTCGATCTTAGAGGGCAGAAAGTGACGTTGGAGCGAGAGTGCCTAAGTAAGGAGAGCCTTCTGACAGGTTTTAGGATAGCTGTGGGGGTAGGAACGAGTTCCATAATGGAATGGGAGAGAAAATTTTTAGTATATAAAAGTAGAGTTGGAAACAATATGTCAATGGGGCCTTTTGAGATGGGCGGCTTATTTGGGTTAGAGCATTACCAAGATGAGTGACCTTTTGGAAAGTCTTTCGTATTGACTCATTACTAAGAATAAAATCGTGGGGCTTTAAGAGTTGGGTCAAAACGAACAATATTGTTAACAAGTGTTGGATTGGATATCAAATATAGTATCAGAGTTAACTTTCTTTCATTACCATCGTGGACTCGAGGATGAGTCAGGTGAAAGCTAGTGGGCCTGTAACATCTTGGTCTTAGAAGACGAAAAATAGCGTTGGGGTGAGAGTGCATGAGTAAGGGGCGAGAGTGCATGAGTAAGGAGCTGCTCCTGACAGACTTTAGGATGGTTATGGAGGTAGGATTGAGTCCAATATCAGAATGGAAGAGAAAATTTCTAGTATACAAAAGTAACGTTGGAACTAGTATGTCAACGAGATTTTTTGAAATGGGTGATAATTTATTTTCAATAACTCTGCAGTTAAGCGTGCTTGGGCGAGAGCAGAATCAAGATGGGTAACCTTTTAGAAAGTCATTAATGAGGCCTTTTAAGATTTGAAAAGTTCTCGTATTGACCCATTACTAAGATGAAAATCGCGAAACTTTAAGGATTGGATCAAAGCAGACAATATCATTGACAAATATTTGATCAAATCGTAAAGTATAGTATTAGAGTCAACTCTCCTCCAGTACCATCGTGGGCTCGAGGACGAACCAGGCAAAAACTAGTGGGCCTGTAATATTTCGATCCTAGAGGACGAGGAGTGGTACTGGAGCAAGAGTGTCTGAGTAAATAGAGACTCTTGACAAATTTTAGAATGGCTGCAGGGACAAGAGCAAGTCCAATATGTCAACGAGGCCTTTTGAGATGAGTAGCTTATTTGGGCGAGAGCATTACTAAGATGAGTGACTTTTTGAAAAGTTCTCGTATTGACCCATTATTAAGAATTTATGAGGCCTCAAAGGTTAGGTAAAGCAAATAATATCGTTAATAAGTATTGAACTAGATGGTATCAGAGATAACTCTCTTTTAGTACCATTGTGGGCTCGATGATGAGCTAAGTAGAAGCTCATAGGCCTGTAACATCTCGATATTAGAGGGCGAAAAGTGATACTAGCGAGAGTGCATGTATTGACCCATTACTAAGAACAAAATCGTGAGACTCTAAGTGTTGAATTAAAACGGATAATATCATTGATAAGTATTGGATCGAATTGTACAGTATGGTATTAGAGTCAATTTTTTTCCAGTAGCATTGTAGGCTCGAGGACGAGCTAAGCAAAAGCTGGTGAGCATGTAATAATTCAGTTCTAGAAGATGAAGAGTGGTGCTGGAGCGAGAGTATTTGAGTAAGGAGAGGCTCTTGACAGATTTTAAGATAACTGTGGGAACAAGAGCAAGTTCAATATGTCAACAAGACCTCTTGAGATGAGTGGCTTATTTAGGCGAGAGCATTACCAAGATGAGTGACCTTTTAGATTATTTTCGTATTGATCCATTACTACGAAAAAAACTATGAGGCCACAAGGATTGGGCAAAAGCAAATAATATTATTAACAAGTATTAGACTGGATGGTATTAGAGCTAATTCTTTTTCAGTACCATCATGGGCTCGAGAATGAGCTAGGTACAAGCCCATATGCCTGTAACATCTCGGTCTTAGAGTACAAAAAGTGGCGCTTGGGTGATATGCATGAGTAAAAAGCAGTTCCTGACAGGCTTTAAAATAGCTGTGGAGACAAGGGCGAGTTCCATATCAGAATGGGACAGAAAGTTTCTAGTATATAAAAGTAAAATTGGAATCAATATTTCAATAGGACCTTTTTAGATAGGTGGTGTTTTATTTTTGAAAATTTTTCAGTTAAGCGTGCTTGGGCGAGAGCAGTACTAAAATGGGTGACTTCTTGAAAAGTTCTCAACGAGGTCTTTTAAAATTAATGATAGTTTATTCTTAAGAATTCTGTAGTTAAGCGTGCTTAAGAGGTTTATTTCTTAAAATTTTGCAATTAAAGTTGAGCGAAAGCATTATCAAGATGGATGACCTCTTGAAAAATTTTTGTATCGACCCATTATTAAGAACAAAATTGTGAAGTTTTAAAGATTGAATGGATGACCTTTTGAAAAGTTCTCAACGAGATTTTTTGAGATGGATGATAATTTATTTTCAAGAATTTCATAGTTAAGCGTGGGTTTATTCTTAAGAATTTTGCAGTTAAGCGTGCTTAGCGATTTATTTTCAAGAACTTTGCAATTAAACTTGGACGAGACTACTACTAAGATGAATGACTTCTTAAAATTTTTTTATATTAATCCATTATTAAAAATAAAATTGTGAAGCTCTAAAGATCGAATGGATGACTTTTTGAAAAGTTTTAAATAAGGTTTTTTAAGATGAGTGATAATTTATTTTTAAAAATTTTATAGTTAAACATACTTGAATGAGAGCATATTAAGATGCATGACCCCTTGAAAAATTCGTATTAACTTAATGTCATTAATAAATGTTGAACAAGATCTCATACTCACCTCCAAATGGGATGAGATGGTTTTGCTTGTTAACAGGGCTCTTCCATTCCCAGGTTTTTTCTCAATTAATGGTGAGCCTGTCTTTGAGCAGACGCTAGGATCACATACTTACAAAATAAAGTCTCACAGCTACACCCTATTTGAAGTAAGTAGTTGGAGCAATTGAAATATTTCTCCTTTCTTAAATTGTTCAGTGCCCTGTAATTAATTATAGAATTTTACCAATTTCTTGTACAATAATGTTGTAATAAAAGGTCAAAAGAAAAAAGTGCATAAAAAGGCTATCGCTGCTCTAAATTGTAAACACCCTGCTAGTTGGTTTGAATTTAAGGTCATTTATTTTCTATTCTTGCAAACTCTCAAGAAAATAAAACTCTATTGATTGGATCCCAGACGGGTTGTCTAATTATGTACAAGTTTTACAATTAATGTGAAAGACCAATGTAAAGCCATTTGTTCGAGAAATTGATTATTAACGACATTAATGAGTTCATTAAATCATTATTAATTGTTATGGATACAATTTATAATTCATGAATCATGTTATCACCATGCTTGTGATTTTGGCCAGCAAAATATAAGTTGGGATACAAAAGGGAAAACAGTAAAGGTCTTGATGAGTACATAAAAGTGTATGGGTATTAAAAGTTAAATTCATCATTTTATATTTGAATATAATTCATTCCCTCAAATTATGCATATTTCTAGTCTTTGGAATAAATTTTAAATTGTTGGTAATTTGTGTTTATTTTTGTCTTTGATGCAGTGATAGTAA
>JAWDEX010000002.1:10106648-10129117 GCA_035221805.1 Trichilia hirta | reverse complement strand
ACTCCCTGTGGATACGACACTTGGACTCACTGGACTATACTATAACAAGACTACCTATACTTGGGTATAACAATTAAGTTATGAATCAGGCCTCCAATTAGAAAAGGTGCTCAATAAACAGAAACACATTTTCATTTACAAATTTTTTGAAAAGCCATATAAAATGGAGAATATCGTAAACACAGTTTTATTTAGTCCTACGATCTTTGTAATAGAAAAATCAACTTAAATAAAACAGTAACAGTAGAAATGAAAATGTTGAATTAGGGACTTGCCTTAGTCTTTTCTGCCAAGCAAGGAACCATGATTACCACGTCAAATTGATGACCAAGTCTAACAGAGCTTCTATTTTATGATTCACTACTTCTCCAATTGCTTTAACCCTACTGTAACTAACTCATGATTGAGCCTTTGTATAGGTCGTGCTTCACCTTGTTCCATCCTAACCTCTTTTATCAATGTGTCTACCTCTCTGATAAAATTTACCCTCAAGAGTATCACTTGCTTCTAGGGGTTGCAGAAGGGGCCCTTGACATTGATATAGAGATTAAGGGAGCTAATTATAAAATATTGTAATCATGTACTAACTACTTGAAACCTTTACAGGCAGATCATCGGCTAAAAGAAGAGGTAAAATCAGTAAGCAGTTAAAACAAAACAAAATTGTAGCATTTAGAAGCAGAGAGCATATATTCGGAGCAGCTCAATTACAAGATGTTATAATTATGTTGAGTTACAGGAACTATTTAAGAAGACTTAATATCTATTCTCGTTCTTACTCAAGAATTATTTAAAAATACTTAATAATTTTTCTATTCTTCTCTAACTCAAGAATATATTTTTTTTTGTTCTTCCCTAATTGAACTGATGCCTAGTGTTACATAAAGTAATATTAATGATAGTGTTGTCTGTCGTATAGGTATTTTTTTTTTCTAATTTTTGATTTTTTGTGCGTGCCTATTTGTAAGTTTGTTTTATACATCAGATAAATATAAAATTGTGTAGTCTGCATATTTATAATATACCTTAAAGATGTCAAATCCTGCAAGCACAAGAATGGCAAATAGATCCTCTTGCCGAAAGGTATCAACCATGCATTTTTCACCTGCCTTTAGCCATCCTTCATCATCAAAACAATCATGCATATTCAAAAGATCGTTGGGCAGTCTCATAGTAGGAGAAACCTCCTATTTCAAAATCTCAGTCTAAAATGATAAGATGAAGTTTAGATGATCCGGTAAGAAAAAAGAGTTAAAGGAAAGAAGAATAAAGAACGAACATAAATTTCATGTGAATTAAAGAAACCTTTGACTCTATATTGTGAAATGCATGAATTGAAAGTAACAAATTTGTCACAGGAACTTGTATTCTCGGTGTAGCGCATATCTTACCTTAACCCTATTGTATTATAAATCAAGACTTCTTATAACACGTCTTGTAAAACTATGACAACTGTCTAAATCAATATGATAAAATGCGAGTGGAATAAATCATCATACTTAAGAACTTAATTAAGAAAGTCACAAATCTCTGCTAGAAGTAAAAATAATATGAATTAAATTAGAGTGGAAGGCCAGAGCATGAGTCAGCAAGGAGGTCCCAAATTTTAAAAATTATAACAAAGGTATCATTATTAGAATGTACGATTTCGTGCATGCAGTCATGTATGAAAACTTGCACTCGGAGAGGGATGTATCGATCTCATATAGATCACATCTTCAAGAAGATGGTATTATTCCTCTTCGGAGAATTTTCATAGTTTATCCAATATTTGAAAATTTTAGTCTTCAATGCCCTTCATCAATATGGAACTCCTAATCATTGTCAGATTACCCAATTGTCGAAAAACTTAGTACTATATTTTATCTCTTAGCAATTCATTAGGTTCTTGTATGATGTCGGATTCATTGCAATGAATTCATTATGGAATCCCAAAAATGAAATGCAAGGAAACAAATCAATTTAATCAAATTTGTCTGCAAAAAAGTACTTTATTGATGTAATCTCTAAAATGTATCCAATCTCAAGACCACATTCAACAATAAAGAAAAGACTAAGTATTAGTGCTGAACATTATGATCAAACCATCAACAAGACCACATAAAATTTCATCCTTTATAAAGTAATGAGAGAAAACAAATGAGAAATGAACAAAGAAATTTAATGATTCTATGACTAATTTAAAATAATAGGATTATAATTACCTCTCGTCAAGCAAGATCAAGGTGATTCCATATAACCATTAGAATAAGTTCAGTGAGCTCTCCTTTCTCAGCAGCTTTTTCAATTTTCTATAAAGAAAAAAGTTATAATATCAATTATCTAACATCAATGATTTCACCTCAAATCCACAAAACAGAATGGTGCCATTGCTTGTCAGATCAAATCCCCCCTTGTTTTTAGTGTTATTGATTATAGTTGAATTCGTTCCCTCCTACATCCTATTTATAAATCACGCAATTCATAAATAGACTTAAAAAATTGGGTTAATAATAGTGAAAAATGAAAGACAATGAAACAGTGTGTTCAAAAATAAGAATTGAATGTATTTACATGATAATAATGGATACTAGAGACGTATAAGCTATTTTTAGAGAAATTTTCACATTAACTTGTGTGTGCAAAAAAAGCATGTCTTACAAATTAAAACAATGGATAGTAAGAAAATTGCGACACAAAACACATTCACTAAACTATCCAGTCGAGACCTAAGAATATTTTTCTTCTTATTGTGCAGAGAGATTTTGACAATATATCTCATAATTCCCTTGAAGAAATATAGTTTCTAAACTTCTATGCAATTTGTCTCAATTAGGATGTTCAACTATAAGTAAATTTATCTACAACATGTAACTCATATTGATATTGAATCAGTTAATACCAACCCTTCAATTTCAATTTTTTTGTAGGAATGACAAGGGTTGTTGAGAGTAGTCATTATAATACTTCTACATATGCTGTTGATGTTCTTCTAATTAATACCAAATAGGAACTGTCAGGTTATTGAAAATTTGTTCTAATAAGCAATAACTTATTGCTGTTACTCCACTACATGGTCTCTATGAATTTCGAGAGCACCATGTTCTGATCATAATATTTCATCATTATGTAGAAGGGGAAAAGGAAAGAACAACCATTTAAGCATGTCTGGATTTGTACCTCTTCCACCTCTTCTTCAGCTCTTATAAAGCTAGAAGCCAGTCTTCATTTTCTGACATCCTCTTCTGGGTTTTCCATCAACCTTATGCCAATTTCATGATACTTTTCAACCTTTCTTTCCTCTTCTTCCTCTTTCGCCAGGCGTATCAGATGAAACTTCTTTGTCTTTTCTCGTTGTCGAGCTTGCCGTTCCTAGCCAAGTGAAGCTAGAACCATGAAAAATATAGGATGATTAGTTTGATGAAAGTATAATATCAAAAGTACTTTAAATAGGAAATCACGAAAGAATTTTCTGTCCTTAAGCTAGCACATCATTGTAAACACGGCACAAGTAGAGCCAAGCTCTTACACTAAGTGTTAAATATCACTTATCATACTTTCAAATGAGACCAATCAAAATTAATCAAAACAAACTCCAAAAGTTTTTGATTCTTAGCAACCTAGCAAAATCATTGTTTCTAATAAGGAGAAAATAAAAGGACCAAGTTATTTTTTACCATAATTTATATAGGAATAATCGGTCTAGCACCTTGCTAGTAGTTCAATTGTATTATTAATATGAAATAACGGGGACTGAGGACCAGCTTTTAGAAATTTGTGTAAGCATTTACTTGTCTTGTCAGTGCACAACGCTCCCAAACACATTAAGCCACCTATCTGATTCCAAGACTCAAATATCAATCACATTATTTTCATTTACAATATAGAAAATACAAATCAATAAGATTCATACAGCCTAAGATCATCTACAAATTATCAATCACTTTATCGAATATAGAATACTCAACGATCAAAAGTAAATAATCATAAAACCAGCGTAACAAACAGGAAAAAAAATAACGAGCTTTTAATGTTCACTTCGTCTATTTAGATGATCCACAAATTTTCCATCAACCAGATAGAATAAAGAATACCCAATCAAAATTAAATAATTATAAAATTAGCATAGCAAACATAAGATAAATACCAATAAACAGTTGAAAAAGAGCGGCATAATAATGCAATAACTTTTTTCTTACAACGTAAAAAATGTGAAAGATAAATTGAAATTATTAAATAATAAAGATTGAATGACAGCTTCTAATAGTCAAACCAACTTAATACGAATTTATTAAAAAAAAAATGTAATGAAATAATATTTTAAAAAAGTATTTTATTATTTTTTTAATAGGAAATTCTAAAACAACTGGTAATTTATCCTAATCTAACGTCTGTTCTGAATAACAAATAATCCCCTCCAAAAGACCGGTGGCGTAGGTTTTTTTCTCTTCCTCGCAAATCCTAAACCTAACCTGTTGTAAAAAACAGTTTCCTCTTGCTGTTTGCTTGACCTTGTAGAAAAGAGCGTACAACAGAATTAATTTTTTATATTATTATTAAAGAGCAATGCATTTCATAAATCAATCTAACGACAGTTTTTAAACAACAGCCATCATCAAATCATTAACAAAAAATAACACTATTACAACTTTCCATGCTTAGATTTTACAGGTATTAACTACACCAATTGAATAAGACAGGCATTCTCTTATCTCTAGACGAAAAGTAGAATATAGTACATGCATATTAATCAGATCATATAGCAGGCACCACAGGATAGCTGCAGAACTTAAACTAAATTCCAGTTTCAACAATCAATTCAGCGGCTGCACCCAATGCATCAAACCCACCAACTCCCAGCAGTGATATGGCCAATTCTTCCTCATTCCACTGCCTCAGACCCTTGCTGAGACTTTTTAATACATCCACAGGAATCTCCAGCATCCAACTTGGCGTGCAAGATACCATCAAGGTAACAAAACCGGAAACATAGGCCTGCCATGTGGCATGATCACAACCAAGTGATATTTTCCCATCTAGTGCACTAGCCAGAAATTCTAAGTGAGCACCAAGACCCACGGGCCGCTTCTTTGATGCTCGTGATTCCGAATCCACACCCCAAGCAAATGTGGAGCAATACAGCGAAAAGTAAGCAAGTGCATAACCCCTCAGCATAGCAACCATGCCTCCTGATTCACCACCTTCCTGCTCCAGTCCATGAACTGATATAAACCAAGATGGTAAAATTTGTGTCATCAAAGGTTGCACCAAACCTAATCCACCAGATATCCAAACTAATGAAGCCCCAAGTGAAGCGGCAAGTTTGACACGTGCCATTGCAGCAGCAAGAGAAAATTGCCCATATCTCATTCCGTACTTAGTCTTCTTTACCTTCTCCACTTTCTCTCTGGGTAAGCCACTACTAGCAATATCTCCAACAGAATGCATTAAAAGAGAGACAATTTCTTCTGTCATGAACATGGTATCTCTGACAGATCGGTGCACTCGTAAGTAGAGAATACCAGGTGCCACTGGAGAGATTCCACCTGAAAAGTGAGAGCCAAATCCATGGCCAAGAAGGGCGCCTACACCACCATTGCTGCAAATGTGGGAGGGAGTCAACCCAAGAGTAGATGTGAAGCAGCTTCTGAGAAGCTGTACTACAGCATCACTATTGTGGTGGAAGACTGTGCTAGAAGCGGAGAACACAAGGAAGTCACTCCAACGTTTAACTTTCTGAGCCCACAGGGAGACTATTATGGGCATGCATGGCCATGGACAACAAGCGGCAAGAGAACTTAAGGCAGGACCAACAAGAGTGAGAAAACGTTCAGAAGCTTTATCTAGTTTGTAGGTAATTGTCAGGCTAACTAGTGCAGCCAAGGGGAAAGGAAGTGTAGCCGGAGAATTCCCCCCTGTAAGCAAAGGTATAATGTCAAACACAGTGACTTTTATAACCATTAAATTCCCTAAAAATATTAGAAATGATTCGCTCATCCAACTCATTTTATTATAACAAGAGCAGAACACAAACACTCACAGCAGGCCCCCCAAACCCAACTCAAGTAATTGCATTCTCCCACTTTATCACCACGATCAATCCTTCTGTGTCATAAAAATGCAAACAGGCTACTCAAAACTTCCAAGATAAATTATTAATTCTATGCTATTTTTTGCCTAGTAAATAATACAAATCTATGACACTGTTGATTTAGGAGAGTTTAACAGATGCAATTTTCCTCAGAGATGAAAACATGAGCATTCAACAAACAAATATAAAAACTTAAAAAACTAACAATGTGAAAAAATACCTATGGCAAGGCTAGGGACATTGACACCTGTGGCAGCTAGGATTTTCTTGATCTGCTGCTCAACAGTCGATAAATTTGCAGCAGGACTAGGCCAGTCAGTTCCATTCATAAAAGCTGGCTTCCATATGCCCCTTGTCACTTCAGATGAAAAGTAACTGACAATGGTTCCCAGAGAAGCCGGAAGAAAATCAGCAAGTTCTTTGAGTCCTGAGATAGGAGAAAAAGCTCTTGGATAGTAGCCAATAAAATGATCTGTTCGAACATATGAATATACTTACTAGCTCAGACGTGCAAACAGAGATTCTTTTTTCAGGCCATTTGACAGATAATATATATAGTAAATCTAAAGCTCAAAGTGGATGTAGACAAAATTTCTAGGCCAGCAGTAAGTTTTGGTAAAAACTCACCATAAACTGTATATTTACACGTCAGAATTTCAGATATTGATATGGGCAGATCAGTAAACAACAATTTAGGATAAGAAATTAATGCACAGTTTCCCATAGTAGATTTAAACTTCTGTATAGGAGAATATAACAGTACAAATTCTTAAGGAAGACAAAGTCACAATATTACATGAAATAAGTGGTGATTGACTTAAATATTTATATCAGCCCTGACATACAAAATTAAGCAAGTAACAATCTATATTATTCAGTTCTAACCCAAGTAACTGGATCTACAACTCTCTTACTCGCCAAGTTCTTAGCAAACGTTCATCTTTAATGCCTATGTATATTAAAATATGCTCAAAGTCCACTCACAATAAAAAATATCTTATAGACAAACCTGTAGCCAGTTCACGAGGTGACAGCCTCCCATGGGCACAGGCTGTCAGAGCAGCATCCAGCACAAAAGGTGTTGCTTCCAGTATGTCCCATGCGGGTCTAATTAACAATTCATCCACTGCAGACCCCGACGAATTAGTACTTCCTGAAGTTGTAGGAGTTAAAGATGTCCCACTTCTATCAATCTTTCTAAACATCATATTGAGGAGCGCATCAACAATCTGATGAACAGGTGTTCCATGTGTGAGTCCAGTGAGAGTGGAAGCCATACATTCTTGGTGCTGTCGGTGCCACTTCTTCAATTTCGGAAAAGAGTCCATAAAAATGGGATCTACAGAGAGATTATTTAAAATTTTTGAAAATCTCAAGCTTTTCATACGATCCTTGGGTGAGTTCCCAAAAGATGACAATATAGAGTTCCGAACTAACAAGAGATAATCAGGACTTTGTTGGGAAGCCACCGGTGGCGTGTCTCCCCTGACATGGTCATTAGGAGGATGATCAAACCTCCATAACTTTAGTAGAAGAGTAAACGCATTGCAGAACACTGCATGAGACGAGAATTCTTCCCCCGTTGGAAGAGTCCATGAGACATTTGGAGTGCTTGATCCAAAAACCTCACAAATGGGCATCAACACACCGGCGAGTAGTGGAACCTGCCAATAAATACTGAACTATAGTTAGCCCACAGAACATGAAAGCCTAGGGGTATTTTTTTCCTCTGAATGGACTATGCTTTAAGTTATTATCTCTTTTCATATCATAAAATTTCGTTATTTTCAATTATTGAGCTACCATGGACATCTGCAATCAGACAAGCTTCAATAGTTAGGATAATGTAGTAAAATGGCTTTCATGGGTGCGGAGAGCAACACTAGTTAATTTCTTTTTGTTCTTCATTTTTACTTCTCGAGAATTCTTTTTGGTTCATAAATATAAAGAAATGCAATCAGTCCTCTCTTCATCTTCCTCTCTTCATCTTCCAATAGACAGGACCTTTCTGAATTTCATTTATTCTTCATAAGTGGAGGACATACCCCTTTCTAGTAACCAACCTCTTCAAGAACTTGTGTAGCTTCTATTTTAGCTAACAATGCAAATTTCAAACAGACACCCACTTATACATATTAGTCAGTCAGAGCATAGTGTGTTGGAATACAACGTACCAGGCCATGTAAGGACAACATCTGGATGCAGTCTATAGATGATATTCCAACAAGAAGAACGTTTAGTAATGGAGCATAACCAATTAAATGGCTTTCACTCCCAGAATGATCAGCAGGAACTAGAGGTGACAGCAATTTTATAATTAAAAGCACTGTGTTTTCCTACAAACAACAGAAACCAAAATAAATTCACTATCAAACACATAGGAATCCAGAAAGGTGAGAGAACGGATTCCTGAATCGATAAGGAAGATAATGAGAAAGTTTGCTCTTCAAGACTCGAAACACTGCTGTTATAAAAAGTCTATGTTACCTGAAAACTCCAACCACGAACCAAAGATGCCCCACAAAGAATTGTAGCAGCAGATATCTTCTCGTCATCTGAACCATTGATTGCAATCTCATATACTTTCTCTATCTCTGCTAAGCTTCCATCAGATTCATGAGCTTAATTAAGTTCCCTTACCACTGGGTAAAAATAGAAAAAAGAGCATCTGATATACCTGGCTTCAGGAAAAAGGAGGTTGTCACTGAAGACCAGGTCTAGAAATATTGTTAAGAGACAACCATACTGTTTTCCCAGCTCAATTGGAAAGAGGAAGAAAAGGGAAAATAAGATGCATACATTCCAACATATCTATCTATTATACTTCACGTGTGTAATTGTGTAACTACATTATGGGGAAAAGAGGAACAAGAAGATATAGAGATCAAGAAAGGAGAAGAATGATACATTCTTCATATAAAGAACACATATTTCTTGAATGATAGCGTGGCCTTGACCACACCACAACAAACACTTCATGCCATAGCATCATCAGGCAAATTGATTTAAGCCAAATTGACTCCAAAAGCATGAATAACACATATATTATTGATTCAGCAGATACTAAATGTACAAGCCACAAGTCCTGATCCATCAAAAGAACCTTAAGATATCAAGATATGCTTGAACAATGAACGTCTTCCAGACCACTCAATCTCTAATCTTCTTTTCCTAGATCTTTAATAATATTTTTCTTTATTTTGACAGAAAATTCAACAGGAACAAAGACAAATATAATTAGAGTACATCAATCATTATCAATGATATTTCATTCATGCATGCACTTTCATATGAGAGGATGAATAATTTATTCATAAAACCAAAATGAAAATAAAACAAATAAATCAGTAGAAAATAGGTTAATCCAGAGACAATGTTAGAATGACAGGTCCAGCTACAGAAAACTTAACAGTTGTGATATTGAGCAATACAAGCAGCAGCATACCTAGAAGCTGGAGTTGCAGCTAAAGCACTTGCCAAAGATGGAGTTAGTGGGGACCCCTTCATTAATGATGACCAAGCAGACATTTGGGTACTGACAACACGGGGTACTTGGTTGCTGCATGCATGCACATAGCCTGGCCAGAGATATGCAGATGTATCCAGCAGATTCCTAGCAATACAAGCCTCGACAATTAGATGTCGCATGTTTCCAGCTGCAAGAAATGGCAAAAGATCAGAAAGCAAAACTAAACAGAGATAAATGTATTAAAATTGAAACAAGACAAAATCTGCCCAAAATCAATTGAATGGAAAAACAACTACATATTTAAGAAAAAGAATTGAAGATGAATAATTCAGAGAAGGGCTGTAATAGTCAGGTTCACTTACATTAACAATTTCTTTGTGTGAAACCAACAAATTTGAGGGAAATTTCAGAAATAATTGACTAATCAACCATATGAAAAATTGTGCTTTTTCACAAGAAATGCTCAGGGCAGAAATATGAAAAGACAAACCAGGCAAAAATGTGAATCAAAACTATCTTATTTGCTCCTCAAATTGGAAACTTTCTAAGTAAATAAGTAAACTGCAATAACAACATAACTTACAACAGTCCATCGGCAAGTCATTCATGCTCACACTTTCATAGCAACCATTACCAACTGTGAGACCTGAAATGTACATAATTGCTTTTGTGGCTGCCTGATTGGCTGTTGAACGAACAGATTTAGGTGGAGTCAACAAGTCCTCATAATCACCCAAAAGCTGTAGGCTTGTCACTAAATCTTTTCGCCGTTTTCCTGGACCATGCTTCTCATTTCTTTGATTGCTTGGGATGTGTTCAGTTTCATCAATCAATTTGCTTTCCTCTTCCTCAATAATATCGGCAACTGCAAGTGTTGTAATAGACAATAACATGCACAAGCAGGTGTCAAGGCGAGGTACAGGACCTTCACATGGATCCCTTTCCTAAACGACACCCCAGGCAAAAAAGTTTAAAAGAATAAACAAATGTCAAGGTATGTCATTATAAATTTCTTATAACAGAAACATATGAAGTACTACTGGAACTTTACAAGGACATTGTGTAGGACCATTTGCATGTGATTCTATATCGACTAGGACGATTAAACAGGAATCACCAAATTTAACTTGGCATAAATATCACAGCAAGTCCACAAACCCTAGTGTAAAATTACGTAGTTCAGCATTAACTTTTTCATCTCTCAACATTTCCTTTCCCTGTTATTGCTCTATGTATAAGCTAGGTACTCTATACATTATATAGAAGATCAATGTTTTAGATTCCTCGGCCATAAATCATACCACATTCAGAAAAATTTAGGGCGGCAATTTGAAAAAACTTAAGCAACAATATAAGTTGGTATTAACACCTACCCTTTGAACAAGCCGCAAAGCTGCAATCCACAGACCCAAAAATGTGTCATGCCAAGTGGTACCATTAACAGCTTGCAGAGCCTTTACTAAACCTGCAACATCAACTCTGCTCAATAATACAGCGTAGAAGAAGTAGAGGTTTATCCACTTCCAAATAAAGCAATGAATTAAAGTATTAAAATACAACTATTGGATTTTACCAATAAGAATTTCAACAACACTATTTGCAGCAACTTGATACCCATCCATAGCATCTTCCAGAAACAGATCAATTGGAAGCCACAGGGAAGACTGACTAGTCCAATTACATTGACCAACCGAAGATATTAAAGAACCAGAAGCCAAGACTGCATTAAACTGTTGTTGTGATATTGCTTTAGATTCCCCAGAAAAAACCTTACGTGTATCAGATATCAACTGTAGAAGTCCCTCAGGAGTTATATGGTTTGAATTCCTCAACACAGTTGACTTCACCACAAGCAGTCTTAACCGCTGAATGAAACCTCCCCAGTGTGATGGCCTACAAAAAATAAAGAGAATTGTGGGTCAATTACCTCTCAAACATACCTGTCTCCAAATTCTAAAAACAAATAAACTCCAAAATTCAATAATACCACAGCAATTTAAGCATTGCTTGAGTTGAACTGGAAAAGTATTCAATAAATACTATCTCTTACATGTTTTCACGTGCCAGGAAAAGAATCCTTGAAGTGACTTTGTTTCGCAGAAACTCTCCTATTATCTCAATGGCCATTATAGTATTTGCTTTGGAAAGCCCTAGATGGTGCTCAGTTCTCTTATCATTAAAGCCATTGATTCCACCTATTTCCATGCCTTGTGGCCTACTTGGCCATCTAAAATTATTTTCTGGAGCATGTTCCAGCAAGCCTTCATCATCTAGTGATGCATCAAGCAACTGCCATACAACCGAAAAGACAAATTCAACTAGAAGAAACCCTGAGTCACACACTTTAAGGCCAAAAATCTGGGAAAGGTTAAGAACATCATCTATGGATTTCATGATCCTGTAATTTCACATGAAGGTTGAGTTAATACTTATAATTTAAGTAATGTACACAAAAAGATCAGACAAAAACAGCAAGAAATGGGAAGCATGATTTCACAATTATTTCTCTACTATGTGGTAACCTTCTGTTCAGCATTTGTTGGACGTACACAAACATCTAGAAGAATATTCTTTGTTTTCCTTCTAACCAAAATCACATTTAATTTGTCTCTGAACAAGTTAAATAGAATTTACAGAAAATAAGCAAGAGGCTATTAAGGAAGACATTTGTCAGAAACAAAATAAATGAATATGTCCCCTTACTTTTGATAATTTGGCCCATGTACCAGCGACACAAAAGAGAAGGCATGGCGTGACAGGAGTTCCATATGAAGCCTATATGCTGCAGGGTGGAGCTGTCGATTTGGTATGACCCTGTGGTGAACAGAAAAAGCAAGAACTCAAATTCAACCAGAGAACTGAATTTATTTACTATGATGATATGCAACTTTTAACATGTGATATTAAAAAAAAAAAAAAAAAAAAAAAAAAAAAAAAAAAAAGCCACACAAGTTCCAATGACAAATTATTTGGCTAATAAAATGCATTACTGAACAATGATAAAAAAAAATGATGCACTAATTCAAGAATTAAACTGACGTAAAATTATTAATTGATATGGCCAGTAACAGCCAAATGAACATCTTAAACATGGTTAGTATCGTTTCGACAGCATAAAGAGAGACCGAAAATTTCAGAACTCAGCAAATATCATATATTAAAGGAATCAAAGAAACAATTTCCGCTCCCAAAAAATTTATAATCAGGAAAAAAATTCAGCAGAAAATAACAAATAGCAAGACAAAGAAGCCCAGACTAGTAAATTTGCAAAATGTTCCTTAACACGAACATATCAATAACAATGTGAACAAAGAAAAAGAAATGCGCATGGATAGATATCCGTGTAGAATCAAAATGCAACCTGATGGAAAGAAGAGCGAGGACGAGAAAGGGTGGGACGATTTTGACAGTCAAGGCTTTCTCGAGGAACTTCCACGTGATGGGCACGTGATTGTCCCAACAGATGTAGGAGACAAGGAGGTTAGCCAGGTCGATGGACGGCAGAATGACGCCGGCGGAGTTTAGAGTGGATGTAAGTTGAATCGCCCAGACAAGAGGGTCACTGTTCTTCTCTTGCGCTTTCTTGGTCAACTCCAGAACCGTGTCCCATAGACTACTACTCCGTTGATTGGGCTGTACGGAGGCAGCCGCAGCCATCGTCATCGCCATCCCTCAAGGCCAAGGGCCTGGAATTTCGTTTTTCGTTTTCGTTTCCAATAAGATTGGCAAATTAGCATTCATAAAAGACAGGATGTGAGGCGGAAATCGATAGAATCAGAGAAAGGTTTTGTCTGATTTTCTTGGCGTAGGGAAAGAAAAAGTGATAAAGAGACGGATCTTATTGGTTCATTAAAAGGATACAAAAGTCACGTGGAGAGGCGGGTCTTCTCTAATTTAACAATTATTATTATTTTTTTAAAAAACTAATTTTTATTATGTTATGCCTGCTAGTAAATTCGAGTAGTTAATACATAGTTTAAGTGTTTGATATATTCTTCTTAAATTATTTGTAATAAAATTAAAAACTCTATAATAAATTTTGAAAAAAACAAAAATTAAAATATTTTTCAAAATTTAATTTTATTAAAAATAATTTTATCATAAATAAAATTTTAAAAATATATTTTATATAATAATAAAATTAATAATATTAAATAAAAAAACTAAATATAATATGATATAATAAAATAATATATTGTGTTTAATATAAAATATGATTAAATATAATTAAACATATTTAATTATTTTTCTTTATA
The DNA here is from genome assembly GCA_035221805.1 of Trichilia hirta. Taxonomy (NCBI): domain Eukaryota; kingdom Viridiplantae; phylum Streptophyta; class Magnoliopsida; order Sapindales; family Meliaceae; genus Trichilia; species Trichilia hirta. The sequence goes on along the minus strand of JAWDEX010000002.1, from coordinate 10,115,322 downwards.
ATATTTTAACAACAAAATCTATTAAACAATAATATTTTAAAATAAATGTTATCAAAATATTTAGCTTATTTTTTCTTTTTAACTCAGTACATTAAGAACAAAATTTAAAAACCTGCAACAATTGCAATTCCAAACTGATCCTTTAGATCATACTAAAATCTAAATTACGATAAGAGGAGGGAGGAATCCGTGTAAGAAAAAGGTTAATTGCTTTTCTGTTCATTAGATTAATTTTAGTAATTAATGTCCTCGAAATTTTTCATTAACTTTTCGTATATCCCCGATTCTCCGTTGCGTAAAAACATTTTAAATATTTTTTGTGTTCCTTTCATTTGCATCTCATATTTGTCTTTTCATGTTCTCTTCCCACTACCCAACCAGAAAGCAAAAATATTTTAAAAGATCTTTTTGTTCTAATTTAATAGTTCTGATTCTCATACTTTAAAACATTTCCATTATAAATTCATTTATACACTGGAAATAAAAAAGAAAAAAAAAAAAAAAAAAAAACTTAAATTGTACTGTTGCAATCATTTTGTATAATTTTTTTTAAGGGGGGGTGTATTTGAAATGGAATATAATTGCCCTCAAATATTGATAAAAAAATTTAAAATTTATCAGAAAGGTATTAGTGTGAGGGGCGTACTACATGAAGATTAATTACTATCTAAAAATGATGAAGAAAGCGAAGAACATAAGCTAAGGCTGCATAATTTGCCTACAATCCTGGCACCAGCACCTGTAGTTGGATCTTGAGATCTCATAAAGCTCACTTGAGCTCATCCTCTCAAGTTCCTTAGATTTATAAGAATTTAGATCACCAATAATGTTTTGGTTTCCAATTTCCTGTACCTCATGATTTCGACCTCGCAATCTCTTGTACAATCGCATGACAGATACAGAGTCTTCATATGGATCATGAACACTAGACTGGATATCATACCTGTAAAGCAAAGGCCTCGTTAATACAGAAAGTGATTTTCATATGCTTAATTCAAATTGCATAGTGACCTAGAAACTTCAAAAATGAACAAACATAGTATTTGACCATATCAAACTCTAAAAATAATATTTAGATGTTATTGGAGTTCATCAAAGGCATTTTGTGCACAGTAGTAAAAACCCTACGCACGAGATTATTTTCCTTTGGTCTTACTAAATGTCTTTGGCCTTCGAAAATAATTATTGCTTCTCTGATCATTATTACAACAAATTTTACAGAAGAAAGTATACCAATAATTGGCATCCAAGAGCTTTGTATACTTATGAATTCTGTAACAGTAAATTCTACAAGAGGCAAATGAGTGAAAATTTTTCTCTTCCACATTGTATAATTCAAATTTAATTTGAGAAAGATCTTCCATATACACTCATAGTAAAACAAGGTACAATCAGTAGCTGGTCCCATAAGAAATATCGGGATAAAGCAGGACTACACAAAATTATAAGAAATCAGCATAGATACGATAAGCAAAAAATGAACTAACTTGCCCTAGATAAGTTTTCGTAAGGTACTTCAGCGAGTGGCTAACCAGATTTGTCTTCATCAGAGGACGATATTTTGCAGTATCCCTGCGTGAAGAGGGGGTTAGAAGAAGGCAAAAACAAGAGGCATGCTTCTGTGTGGCAATAAAGCTTTGTTTATAAAACATACAAGTAGTCAAGAACTTCTTTATGCCAGATTGTACATCAAAATCGTGTCAAAAAATATCCATTTCTTAAGCTATGGAATCCAATCTCCTAAAATTTATTAGAACTCATCAAAAATATTTAGATCAGAGTTCTTTGTCTACAGGTAATGGTATAGCAATGCTACTTTGGTTTAGGTAGCCTGAACTGGAGAAGAAATGAAATGGAATCTAAATATGGCAATGGAGGTAATAACAAAAGTTCACCAAAATCTGAAAAAGGAGTATGATGCAGAAGAAGAAACAACTCTCCCTGTGTTACACAGGTAAAATATACATTCAGGATATCTTAGTATATGGATTAAAAGAAAAAAAAAAGGAGGTTTTCCATATCATTTTTTATTGTATATGAATGTAATATCTATTTTTCATCATGAAAGAGAACTGGAGTAATCCCACTTAACAAAGTTGACAAAAAGTAACTATATTGTGTCTACTCATGGACTGCTTTAATGAATCTGTGCCTAACAGAAAAGAGAGGGTACAAAATTGTATGCAGACAAGATAGACATAATTAAAATGAGAATTGGAATATAGAACTAATGCTATTTCCAAGGGGTCTAAAATCCAAATGGCAAGTAAGGTTTGGCCTCCAGCAAACTGCAAAGGTGTTTTGATACGCAAAACCCAAATGTTAACTAAGTTAATTCAAGCTGTATGGACGAGATTGGTCCACAATGAGAAAATATAAAGTTCAGCTGAAACATACAACCATTGTTGTGGTCTATATTTTTCGAAGAAAGACATTTAAATGGACTTAATTCATTATATCGGAGCCTCAAAACCTGAACTTGTTGACCATACCTCAGCATGTGATCAGGATAATTCATTCTCAAGCAATTCAAATCATGGTCTAAGCCATGACCTACAAGAAGTCTACCCTTTCCACCATCCAATTGTAGCCTCCCAGTAGACTCTCCATTGTACAAAATTTCATAAATCTTATTTCGCACTTCATTTAGTGGCATGGCATCTTTTAGATGCGCTTCAGTTAACCCGGTTACTTCACATCTGAAAGTCATTGAAGATACATGATTGATGAGCAGATTCATTCACAATGATTGTTTTGGAGAACCAAAAATAGAGAGAGCAGGGAAGTACCTGTAATTGGTGACAGGAGTTTGTGGTTGCACATATGCATGGAAAATGACATTCTCGTCTTCGTCAACAAGGCAGACCCTAGCACAAATGTCAAGTGATCCATCACTTCCACCACCAACCATTTCACAGTCAATCGCAACTGCTTTGCTAATTCCAATTTTATTAACAAAGACTGAAATTTTATTTGGAGATTCTGCACAAGGTATTGGTGTCCCCTGCAACAAAAGGCACAGATTTCATGGACTGGCTAGCAATTGATTACATGTCATTGATCTTTAAAATGTTTAAAAACACTATCAAATGAAAGGCTTCTCAGTTTCCGTATGGGATGCTTAAAAAGATTCACCAAGGAACTTACAAGGGGAACAGGAGAAGAATGGGAACATTCTTCCTTATGTTTGCTAAGAGAATTGGGATCGTCAAAAATTTTCAAACAAAGATTGCAACCTTGGCCAGAGAAAATCCTTGAACAATTTGCTTTGGCTAATGGGCCTATACCGAAGGATGAAAGAAAATCAAACTAAGCCATCCATATAGGTAGATCAATCAGAGTAAACTTGCAAATACATTTTACCAGTAAGATGTTCTCGCAGAGACTCAAAAGATTTACAGTGCTTTTGACAAACATCACATTTTGGTTGATGAACTGAGTGATATGACATCTTCATATGCTCAATAAGATGATCCTTTCTCTTAAATTGTTTGTAGCATGCAGGGCATTTGTGCCTATATATAAATAAACACTGAGTCAAAAACTGTCTTAGTAGTGCAAAAAATGCAAATTCAACATCATACTGGCAAACAGAAACAACCTTTATGGTCAAATTATTCAATTACGCATCACCATAACAAAAAGGCTATACCAGTTAAGTGGAAACAATAAATTACAAGTTTATTAGGTTTTGGCACTACTAGGAAGCATTTTGATTTGTGAGGTGTGGAGAAAGTATCAATTCATCAACACTCAAAACCCAAATCTCTATCACACTCTTCCACGGGTGGAATTTAAAAAAATAAAAAAAAATAAAAAAAATAAAAAATTCCTCAACATGCCAAATGCAATCGCCATCAAACGAAAAAACAGCGATCAAGCACCAAAGTGGTCTTCAACTTACTCCTGAAATAAATGTAAGAAGTCCCCGATTTCCATTTTCTTTTGGCAACTGTACAAATTGTAAGAAAGCTCAATTTTGATTGCCTAATATCTTCCATTCCAATCATACCGTGCAATGGACAGCTATAAATCAGACAATAGTAAGTAGTTCCAGGTTTAACTGACTAAATCTAAGCCACAATGAAGTACGTGCTCTAAAACACAGCCTTGTTAAGAGAAGCTGAACAAAATAATTATTAAAAAATAATAGACAAATCGAACCCAAAAATTAAGAAAAAACAAAAAAGAAAGGTAACAGAGAGAGAGGTGCCTTGTGCTTGTGGTACGGTTTTTGGGAGGGTCTGGTTCAGTGGCCATCTCATACACCTGCGAGACAAACTTACGAAGGCGGGAAATTTCTCTCTGTATTTAAGTATATATAGTGAACGCGACATTTAACAGACACAACTCAGAATCAGAAGCCACCCAAAAGACAAGACACGGGCATTACTTGGGTTTTATAAGTAGTACCGTTAATTCCTGGTTCTCTTTCATTTTCTTGAACAACCCTCACTCCGTGCATTCGTAATTTATGAAGACACCGAGAGGAAGTAAACCAACCGGAGTCTTCCACTTGAATTGAGGGCAACCATGGAATAAAAGGGGAAAGGTTATTTCTTTGAAAAAAGAAAAGAAGAGTGCAAGAGTCCCGGTTGCTTGTCAAATTCCAAAACCAAAACACTTTACAATAGAAATTATCACATAAGATCCTCATATTTTCAGATTCTATCATCTAGGTCCCTCATCTCTTGATTATATTATTTATTTCTTCAACCGATTCATACATAAACCGAAATTAAAATAAAAACTGATTTTGCATTATATTAAATAATAGTAATGGCAATCTTTATAAATTACTTTTATTATTCATTAAATATAAATTCAAAAATTATGAAAATAAACTAAAAATAAAAATACTGCCATTAGGTCTAAATTCAAATCGGTTGGATTTGATTTGAAGTAAATTTCTTATACGTCGTGAGCCCTAATGTTAGAATTTTTATTTTTAGTTTATAGTCATAAAACTAATTTTTTTTTTATTTGGTTCATTTAAAAAATTAAAAAAATAAATAAATCAAATTCTCTGTTGCTCAACCCTTAAGGAGACGAAGAAAACAAAGCCCAATAGAGTGAAATTAAGACCATGGATGTATCCTCTGGGCATTTGAAATTGGTATTAAAGATGCACACCAAACTATGTTTGTCACAAGTTATCCCATTCTTACTCAACATCAAACCTACTCACTCATAGTTAACATCAAAAATGGCTCAATCCCTAACATACCTCAAGTATTTCTAGTGAACAAATAAATCTTACAACGGTGGTTTTTGATATCCTAATACTGCAAAGGATAGATTGTTTTATGGATATGGAAGTGATGACCTTGCCTGATTAGTATACCGAGGAGGTGGAGATTGTCTGTCATAAATCATTGGATGATCATTCAGATGCGCATAGTTTAGTTTTGCAAACGATGATATTGGCTCTGGAAACACTCTTGTCATGCTACGATTTGGATGATGACAAGGCATGCTATTAGGCCATTGGGGCACATTATCATGAGCCATGCAACCAGCATCATTGTAGCCATGATCAGGTTGATGATATTTTACACTTCTTTTCTTGTCCTTGGAATTGGAGGGGCTTCCATTTTGGCCATGACCAATCTGCAAATAGTGGTCTAGTTCCTTTTTGGCTTGTATAGGATCTTTTTCACAGGCCAAAAGCTCGGCTACCATACCAACATTTTCCTGTGTCATCATGAGGAAAGCTGGATCTAAGAATCCAGCAACTATTTATCTAGACATGTAAACTCCTATATTATAACATAAATTACAAATTATTAATAGCAAAAAAAAAACATTAAACTTTATACTTTTTTACCTCTTTTTCCTACTTCCAATTACACTGAAAAAAGAGGGGGACAAGTAAATGTATATTACCTTTGATTTTCTGCAACATCATATTCGCTTTCTCGGGGCATGCTTGCCAGTACTGGAGACCTACTTTCAGAAAACATAAATATGCGTGTACACAGTAGAAAGCATTTTGCATTTACAAAACAAGATAGAAAACGGAAAATCAGGGGAAAAGAGAAAGATAAAATACGAGAACATAAAATACCTGAGTAGGTATATAATTGTCTGCCATTGGAACGTGGTAAGGCCTGGCAAAAACTCAAACTGTTGATGGGATATAGAAAATAACGAAGGTAACTCTTTTTTGAAACGTAAAGAGAGAATTTATTCGTTGCAGTTGATGTGTAAATGAGTCCAATGTGGATTGCAGCCTAGGATGTATCATAGAATATCATTTGCAAATATCATTACACTTTGTATATGCCAAAAATATATATAGAAGGTAAAGTTTGATCCTAGTCTTTTGCAAGTTTCCATTTATAAATAATAATAATGCATGTTCAAAATGCTGGAAAGTTATGAACACCCATATGGAAAGAAATAGAAGATGGCAAATCTAATTAGATTTTTGAGGAATGTAAATCCTAAAAGAAATCTCAGAACTTAATGTGAAGATTGTAAAGACCAACTGTTATATTTGATGATTCTAAACAGGAGTTAAACCAATCAAACCGTTAACCTTCAAACAGGATCATTCTGCACTCAAGAAATATACGTCTTCTTATTCAAAAATTGGGGAAACATTGTACGTCGTGATTTACTCTTCACCTCGTGTGATTCTGATCTAGCTTCAGATAAATAATACATCATGGTAACGACAGTTTCATACTTCGGACAAAAGTATATTGAAGATTTAGACAATTAACTTTGGCCATCCCCAACTTCTCTTCTAGTGGTATCATGAAGCAGGTCAATATAAACTCCTTCGGAAGCTAGTAGTGTTAAGAATTCTGTTGATTTGATGCATGTGTTGTCATTTTGACATTTTGTAATTTTTTCTGAAATAATTATGGTCCTCCATACCTTGTTAGTTGGAGTTGTTGTAATATTATGGAAGAGCTTAAAGCATGATAAGTTTGGTGAACAAACTTTCTTAAATCATGGTAGTTTGGTTGACAAACTTTTTGGGGAATTGCTATAAATATACTGTAATATTTTTTCAGAAATAGATAACAGAAATCCTTTGTTCATCTTCTTGCTTCATACTCTTTCAAGTTCCAACTCTTTATTTGTAACTTCAACCTACAGTTTATGCCTTTCTTTCAAAAATGGGTAGACCATAAATATTTTTGCCATTCAAATGAAATAGTATTTGATAGTTTAATGCATTGCCCTCGTTGCAACTATTGGTAAGTTTATGGGAGCCTTTATAACTTCTCAACGATGCCAAATTATAGGGAGAAACGCTATCATGATTGGTCTCGTCATGAATTTCCTAGGGGTTCTTGAGCTTGCCACGTTAAAAATGATAATAATAAGGTAAATCTGACATTGATTTTCTCCCATCAATAATATCCTATGCTTTTGCATGAATGTCTGTCCCTTTCTAAGTAATTTTATTGCTATACATGGAATGCTAGTAATAATGAAGAAACGAGTTTTAATTCAACCAATCTAAAAACTTCGTTCCCTATGATTCGAAGGCAATAGACACTATTTTGTGATCGTGTGCACTTTCATGCTGCTATTAATAGGCACCATCACACCCATCATAAGATACCTTTATTATCCTTCAAGAAGGCATGTAGATTACACGACCAGATCATAATGCATTCGAGGTTTGACTCGGAACTTAATGATACTAATTTGGATACATGATCAAGAGAATGTTCTCACTACCATCAATATCCTAGAGGCTTTAAATCCCAACAAACCAAACCCTATTAACATCTACATGCTCCACTTCATTGAGCTCGTTGGACATGCAAACCCATTCCTCATTCCCCACAGCCTGAATAAAAGTCCCCCTTCCAATGCTAGTGCATCGAAATGCATTGTCAACCTCTGATACTTTTGAGGAAAGAAGCCACAGAATGGCGTCAGTTTTCCATTTTACTGCCATATCTCCTCAGAAAACAATGCATGACGACATCTGCACTATGGCGCTTGACAAAAGGACTTCCCTTGTTATGGATCCTTTCCACAAAAGATTCCATGTCAATGGCACAATGGCATCAGCCAAGCATGCTGACAAGATCATCAATGAAAATGTCCCTGATAAGGCACCTGGCTCTGTTGCAATCGTTGATAATCATGGGCTCCCGAAAACATTGAGGTTTTTCTTGCAAAACTTGTCTTCATACCAAGTTATTGTTCTCTTCTTGGGTGCACTTGACGATTGTGAGGCTCTAGCTTTAGGGTAAGAATGACTGGGCATCCCAGCATCAACTTAACATTGATACATCTCCTCAACAAAAATATCAATGATGATGACTTGAATGAGGGAAGGCTTGACAAGAAAGTTGTGCGGATGTTTAGAACCGATATGGAAGGAAATTCTCGGGTAAGGTACACATATCATTACTGTGATTAGATCAATGGAGAACGACTGTGAACTTATGATAGTGGGAAGGAATCATGATAATTGGTCATCACTGCTGTCGGGGCTTACATTTTGGGATGAGCCGATAGAGTCGGGAGCAATTGTCATGTGTTAGCTTTGGCATATTTTATGGGCAATACCACAATCTTGGCTGTGCAACAACATACTAACATAAAAAGTCAGAGGATTCATAAAGGGGATTATTGCAACCATAATTGCATAGAGGAAGCAAAAGATGCGCCATTTCAGTATTGCGTAGTAGGGACTTAG
>JAWDEX010000002.1:10087360-10106548 GCA_035221805.1 Trichilia hirta | reverse complement strand
CAAGATCAAATATCATGCAATAAGAGAAGCTGAAAAAGATAAAGAAGTGTTGATCAGACATTGCAATGGAGAAGATCAAGCAGTTGATATATTCACAAAAGTATTGCAGAAACCAAGATTCAAATTTTTGAGATCACTCATTGATGTTTATTCCATCACATGCCTCAAGTAGGAGTGTTAAGAATTCTGTTGATTTGATACATGTGTTGTCATTTTGACATTTTATAATTTTTTTCCGAAATGATTATGGTCCTCCATACCTTGTTAGTTGGAGTTGTTGTAATATTATGGAAGAGCTTAAAACATGATAAGTTTGGTGAACAAACTTCCTTAAATCATGGTAGTTTGGTTGACAAATTTTTTGAGGAATTGCTATAAATATGCTGTAATATTTTTTCAGAAATAGATAACAGAAATCCTTTATTCATCTTCTTGTTTCGTACTCTTTCAACTCTTTCAAGTTCCAACTCTTTTTTTTTTGTAACTTCAACCAACAAGTAGCACATATCTAACCATCGATGCCCTGATGAAACAATTCCTCACCGAAAGCTGCAATGACGTAGAAAGATCATCCAAAGTACCCAGTAAGTTATTCGAAAACGGAAAAAGAAGAAGAAGACGAAGATCAGGGTGAGGAGAGAGGGTGAGGAAATTACATTATATGAAGTTCGTTCAAAGTTCAAAATGCATCGACACTTTTGAAAGGACACAAATCTAGTTGGGTCAAAAAAACAACGGCAGTTTTATCAATAAAGAAAACCAGACTGCAGATAGACATATTAGGCTATCGGCACTCGGCAGACAGACGTCAATATCCCCAAGATGCAACATTTAGGCGCTTGGCAAGTGATCTAAAATATATGCAGGGAGAAGAAAAAGGAGGGAAAATATGAACAAATAGATGAATGGATGATTAGTTTTTCAAAATCATATTTTACCATGGCATCTAAACTGAAATTTAATTTGCTCAAGGGAGCATCACAGAACCACGCAATGATTGATTCGTGAAAATCCCTCCCAATAATTCATATAATATTAAATTTTTTGACCTTAATAATATAAGGATACTTAATCCATAAGAAAAAATATATTTCAGTTATTTTAATTGAAAATAGGAACTTATTTAATATAATTAGATGAACTATACTTATATTTAAGAAAATCAAAAAATAATAAGGTTTCCAAATTCTATTCACGTAATTTTACAATAAAAAATGAATATTCGTAAGAAAAAAATAAAGGGAAAGAAAATGTCAAAGCTGTCGAGTAAATTTCATTTAATATTGTGAGTTGTAGACCTACGGTGCGGCGACTTTCAAACCACCATAAAATAAATTGTCAAATATAAATATAAAAAAAAATTATTAATCCCCTAAAAATTAATATTATTAACCTAACGTCTCATTGTTTTAAATTTTAATTCAAGATACTATGAATATCACATTATTTGAGTAAAAATTTATAGATAATTTTTGGAATGACTAATATTCCTCTTGGTATGCTAGTCCTGAGACAACTCCCAGTACCCCTGTGTTCCTCATCCGATAACAATTGCCATAATGTAAGAGAATGGCTGCATTCACGTCCAAAACATGTGACTCGGAAACAGATTGTGACTCGGAAACAGATTGATCTGCCAACAACAATACTGGGACTTTCCAACTTAACGCAGGAACAAGCATACAGCCTTCAGAATGTCAATTAGGATTTGTTTAAGTACCCCCAACCCCCCAAAAAATGACATCTTAAGTCACTAAATTGATGTTCATAAAAGTACATTGAAGATAGAACTCAGCCACCCCGAGCCTCTCTTCTTGTGGCGTCATGAAGCAGGTCAACATCAACTCCATCGGGAGGTAGTTGAACGTATCTGACCACCGATCCCCTGATGAAACAATTCCTCACTGAAAGCTGCAATCAAGCAGAAGATTATCATATGTACCAAGCTAGTTACAAGAAAAAAGAAAGTCAGACAATATGTGAAAGGTTTCCTAATACCAACACCTATGTAAATCTCAGTAAGTGCATTAAAACTTTCACAATGATGCAAGTCTAGCCAAATCAAAAACCAACAGGCAGGTTACCATTAATGAAAGTCATACTGAAAGATATGGTGGACTCATGACATATAGAAAAGAAATGAAAAATGAAAAACGTACTAATAGATAGACAGAAGATTAGTACTACAATAATTACATTTTACCATGACATTTTAACTTTTTAACTTCTTATTCGCACATCTCATTACTTTACAGAACCAAGCATATAATAATCAGTGCAATAAAACCCCTCTCATGTAAGATCAGACAAAGCAAACGTCAAATAACACCCAGAAAACAGGGCTAAAAACACAAGCATTTCACAATTAGGCGGGCTCCCAAATTTCACTCTATACATGCTGCAACTACAGATTCCAATGTCAGTGTACCAGATTAAAAAAAAATCCACACATTTTCATCTCATTGCACCAGAAATTTAAAAAAAAATAAAAATAAAAAAAAAAACTAATTAGAGAACTCATGCATTAATTTAGAACCAATCTTTAAGTTATAGGTAGTTAAAGTTCAAAAAAAAGTGTCTTTGACTTCACAATTAATGGGACTCCAAGTGAAACTATCACATTTTTTTTTTCATTTTGGAGATCAAACTGTCACAGCTTGAAAAAACTTCATATACTGCACCATCTCAGTTAGCAGAAGCATATGCAGATCTTAAGGTACCATCAATGGTCAGCAGAAAACTAGAATGATAAATTATCAAAAACCATTATCACAAGGTGCAGCAAATCTCTAAAAACCAGAAGCATCACATTGTCCTTCCAGATAACTGTTATCCTCAAGTAGTTTATTGCAAACACAACGAAAAAAGCCAATCCACTCCAGGCAAAAATTCAGTCAAAGAAGATAAACAACAAGGTGCTGTATATGTATTGAGAAATTGCTAAATAGACTTCATTTTATTGAGGTAAGAACCTCCAGATTCTATACAACCCGAAAAAATTTTGCATATGATAGCCAGAAACCATGATTCACCATACACATCTGCTTATTTTATTAGCCAAGTTCTACCCTGCCACGGACAGGAAGCAGAGGAAGTGCAAAGATAAAATGAGAGAACAGTACAACTTTTAAGATTCAAGCTATAAATAAGGACATCACGGGACTTGAAACTCATTACCAGTACAATAACAAGGGGCTAGGGCAAAATAAAGAATTGACATCTAGACCTGTGTAAAATTTTATATTATTTACCACTCAAAGTTGCAAGCTGCTATGTTTATGTAAACAGATAAATAAGGCTTCCCTTGTTACTTTCCTTATTACAGGATAAAACAATGCTATCTAACCTGCATCAATGCAAGTTAACTAAATCCTAAAAGTTCAGCGAAATTCTTCTGAAACCCTAGTAAGCTACGAAGTCCAATTCCCAGATCACATTCGAACATCAAATCAATAGTGAATTGAGAGGTAAAATAAACAACAAATAGCAACAACTAGGTCAAAACTTCCCGAAATAACAGAGGTTTAAGGTCCTATTGAGTCCCACACCCCTAAATTTCCAAATTCCAATCACATTATAGTAGAAAATAACAAACCCTGGAAATATAGGAGTAAAAGAGTGAGTATTACCATGTGAGGGTACTTGTCTTGATCAACAACCCTAGTACTCTCCAGTTTGATATTAAGGTACTGATCAACTGAATGCAGAGTTCCTCTAATTGCCAAATCGTTCTTCAACTCCACAGTCACTTCTCTGCCAACCAAGTCCTTGAAATAGGAAAAGAACAACTGCAACCAAACGAAACACATAAATAAATCAAGACCCAGAACATAAAAAAGAATAAATAAATAAATAGCAAAAAAACTCAGAAAGAAACCCTCCAAAATTTTAACGATATTATTATATATTTTCTATATAAGCGAAGCTTCAAAAATAAACATTGAAAAATCGGGAAGAAAAGAACCAGAACCCAGTAAATAATATTTACAAAGATAGAAACTCCACCATTTTTCTTTGTCGCAGTAGAGAGAGTGCTGTTTCTTTGATTTCTGCGTTACCTCCAGCTCCTGGGACAAATTCTTTAGCCGCGCGAGGCCAAGCGCCTGTAGGCTGTTTGGGTGACAGTATATGTATTTCCCTGAACCCGCAGACGGTTTCTCTATTAGGTAGAAAAGATTTTGATTTTTTAGCTATAAATAATTTAATTTTGATAATAAGTTAATTTAATCTAATTCATTTTAATTCTTTAATTTTTATAATATGTTAATTTAATCTAATTCATATGCACAATTTTTGTATCTCCCTTCAATAATTTTATCACATATGGATCTAAGTTTTGTATTGCACAATTTTTGTATCTCCCTTTAATAATTTTGTCACTTACGGGGCTAAGTTTTGTGAGTTTTCACTGAATGAATTAATGAAAATATAAAATATTGTAGAACTTTTTTTTAAAAGAACATATTGTCATTTTTTCTTAATACACTAACGCTAGAATTAAACTATTTTTAATCATAAGACTATGACAAAGAAGGGAACCAACTTTAAATATATAATTACATCAAAATATTATACAAAGCCGCCAATTTACAGTACACATTTTAAGAAACAAAATATTTTCTATTGTTTGTTTATTGAAAAAGAAAGAAATTTTTATAACACAATTAAATGAATAAAATCAGCCACTGCGTACCATCAACAATGGATCCAATAATAAGCTGGTCGGAATAGGCAAGCGGATGAGTAATACAAGAAACCATACGAAACAGGGAAAAGCAGCATAGGACAGACTACAAAATAAAACGACCAAAAGACAAACCAGCAAATGCAAAACACAACAACTACTAAATTTACTATACTTACAAATACAAAACGAACAAGGGAAAATTGTTTCTAACCCTAAAAATCAGAAGATTTTTCTTCTTATATTTGTTTGCTACAAAGAAATGATGCTTTTCCTATAGCCTTTGCTTCACCCGTCTACCATTCATGTCACTGCCATCAAGTATAGCCTCGTTACCGCGCTGGCATACTACCACGGAGTGCTCACTGACTCTAGCCACATACTCCAACAGTTCTGTCAAAACAGAGGGGCAACTTTCCTTCAAGTACACAAAACCATCAGTTTGCATCACAGCTGCAAATCAATGAAATATATCAATATCTCAAGAAATCTGACATCTTTCAGCATAATGGTATTTTCGTAAGGATGTAAGCAGACCTTTCACGTTTTGCTGAAATATATAAAGCTATTATAATGCACTTTTCATTATTCTAAACAGCATGGCTACTGACAAAAGAAAAGAAGAAGCACCATGGCTGCCAAACTTGCATAACTTAAAACATGTTTCCACTGCATCCCAATTTACTGACATTTCCCAAGTATTTGGGTGCCACAGTGCCACAACGCAAGTTTAAAATGATGGATGGAGTTGAATGTTCAAGGGATGACCGTCAATCACATTAATGGTCAAACCAACTCGTCATCATGACTAATAAAACTAGATTTTCCAGTGACACCAAGTTCTTAAAACAAAATTTTCATTCCCAAGGGAACAGAAAGCATGACATAATAATAATAAACGTATTTGACACAAGATGTATTTACAGAATATGAAATAGAATCTCTGGAAAAAACCACCTCTCAAGTTTTCAGGCATTGCAACAAATTTTAAACACACAGACTTCAGCTGGAAACAATGATGCTGCTCTGCCAAGGCTAATGTGGTCGCCACAGTATTAATTGCAATGTCCGCACACAAGTTCGACTCACATAGCAGCCTAAGCCTTTCCAGACCATATCTATCAGCTGCTGCCAGCAGATGCTGAGACATCAAAGTAGAAGCCCATTTTGAATTCATACCGATAATTTCTTCCATATCAGGCAGGGCATCCCAGTATATAAAATGTAGTAAAGCCTGAAAGGTGTAAAACAAGTCATAAAAGTAATGAGTCATGGGTAATTAGTGTCAGATCATCACACAAATCAATTTGCCAAGCTAGAAAGAACTGCCAAATGTCATATCTGAGTTAAGTAAAAGAGCTAAGCAGGATATAAGCGCAAAGAAAAGAGAAAGTATGTGATATCACAAAATTGTCAACACAAAATGCAATAATGCAATTAGGTAAATTATTCACATAATAGGTATCACAAAGTGGTATCAGATTCATCATACATCAAAGTTTTCATTAATGCGCCAGCAAAAATTGCTATATGCCACAGTACAACAATCACCTAGAGCACTTCTCTCCAAACAAAATTAAACATAACAAATTTCGAAAAAAAAAAAAAAAAAAGGGATCTTATGCATCAAGCACAATGATATCGGAAACAAAAACTAGATACAGGAGAGAAACAAGAAACAGAATATAACCACAAAAAAATTTTATATAGGCTCCCTAAATTTGACAAACTAACTCATTTGCTATTGCTTAAATTGCTGATAGCTTTTCAAACAGAGAAAACCAATACAATCTCTTGCATCAAGCAGAAACATGCAACACATTACTGCAGACTGATTAAAGAAAACCCAAGGCCAAAATAAATAAGAAAATGTATGGAACCTTAAAAGCCGGGGCCTCCATATCCTCAACTTTTATACACTGGGTGTTCTGATCCTTCATTGGACCATAAAGTTGGGCTCTAAATACAGGTGAACGAGCAGCAAGAACCAATTTGTGTGCAGAAAATGTTTCATCATTGACTTCAAAATTTACATCAGTTCCTTTTCCACTTTCCAGTAGTTGGCCAAAATGCTGACCAATGTTAGAAGGTGGTACTACTATGGAGTAGATCTTAGGCCCCTCCGTGTGTGACTTCACAACACCGACACTGCAATGAACTGAGAGGCAATCATCTTTGAGATAGTCCGATTGTTCCAGAAGAGTTCTTTTGAAAAAACGCTTGTACCCCCTGTAACATCAAATAATTAGACCCTTTATATTGTGTTCTTGATTCCCGAGCAAATTAAATCAAACAATCTTACACTGAAAATGATATAACCAAATGGCATCTAAGCTATGTAGGACAAAAGAGAGTGTAATTTGCAAAAAGCCATATGCTCATGGAGATGTTCCAGAAAATATAATGGTTAACTTGAAATACAATGTAATGGATAATGATGCCACCATCCTATTTGATCAACTAAAGGAAAAATTCTATTAACCATAAAATTATTTACCTGTGTAGTTGTGTTCAAAAACATTTCGCAATCTAATAACTACACTTTTATTTCTTTTTTCCATATTCGCTCGTAAATAAGAAAATAGTGTCAATATATATGTGACACAACAACTATGAAATCCAAGCATACAGAAAAAAATAAAATTGGCGGCTATGATCATATGTATTCAAACAACGCAAACACCCACGTTTATGACAAATTCTTTCTCTGGAATTTCTTGATAAACTCATAGTATTGTCCGTGAAAATGAAATGTGACAGAGAATAAGAGACACAATCACGAATGAAATCAGGTCAAATAAAAGAAACGAAATCTCTCACCACATGCTACCACGATACTTAAGCGTGTACGGCCCACTCTCAGGCGTACTTCCGAAATGGCTATGAACCTTGTGGCGTTCCTTCCCGCTCTGATCCAACAACGTCAACTCAAAAAGTGCCCTCACGTCGGTTCCCTCGCTGGCCAGCGCAATAAAAAGAGAAACGTACGCCGCATTGTCCTCCACACTTTTACCATCCGGATAGAAATAAATCGCCCACGCGTACCCCCCCACCATGAACGTGTCTGACGCTATGTACTTACCGATCCCAAGACCCTTCGACAGGGAATAACCAGTATGGTGAGATCCGTTAACGGTGTCGGTAATTGACGTCGATGTGGTGCTTTCAGAGGAAGAGGACGAGGAGGCTCTGGGTTTGCTGTATTCCCGGAAAATCTTTCCCATGACCGGGAATTTAAGAGAGGAATTTCTTGGAAAATCAAGAAAATGACAATTTCGGAGGGGTTGTGAACTGGGATTCTAAGTCAGAGAATTTCTCGAGAAAGTTGATGTTGTTTGGTTGAGAAAATCTAGGGTTTCGTTAGGGAATGTTCCCTCGAAGGTGAATCAGAGAGAAAAGAAAAAGATAAAAAGGCAAGAAGAGAGAAACGAACGAGGATGATGAATTTAAGTATACGTTGCTTCGGGGATTTAAATATATATGTGTGTGTGATTTTTCATTTTTATTTTTTTATGTTTCGGTGACGGACATGGAAATTATTGATGAATGTGCCGTAAAATGTATTGGGGATGTACATAAATTTATGAACTCGCTGAGTGATAAAGACACGTTCAAAATTGGGGATTTTCTTTATGTGATTAATTTGGGAAATAGATTTAATTGAAGATACCTACGCAAGCGCAAAAATTTAATTTTGATAATTTCAAAATGAATAATAACGCATGAGTCCCTAAATTGTCATTTTTTATTATTTTCTTACACACCCGACCCAAATTTTGATGTCATACGATATCAGAAATTATCTATTATTTTACTTCAAACATAATTTATTTATTTATTTATATCGAGATAAATTCTTAATTATCTATAAAAAAGACTGCAATGCCCGACATTTATCAAAATTTCATACTGTAAAAGGGATAGTATGATTATTTTATGATTATTAGGACTTAGGATTTATGTTAAGTAAATACACAAACTGTATTCTTCTTTAAAATAATGTTAAAATTCAGGACTCGAAAATTATTAACCCAATTGAAAATCCTTCTCCTAATATAACTTTTCAATTTACATATATTGTTAAGCCATTAGTTGAACTATCAAACTCTACACTTTTATCTCATCCATCAACCGTCTGATTTCTTGTCGATCGGATGAGATTCAGTTTTGGATCCGCGTGATGGAAAGATAATTGCTACCCGTGGTACGTTAAGTCTGTGTTGACTGTTTTTCGTTCTGCTGTGCTTGTCCCAGTCCGCTGTCCCACAAGCTGCTACGTCAGTACATTCCATAATTGAAGTGAGAACCTGGCAGTTGGGTGTCGAGACAGTGCAACAAATTCTCGACGAATCGTACGGAAGTTTAAGACCAGAGCATACACCGTTTGCCTGGAAGATTTCTTACCACAAAATCATTTCGAAAACATTATGCTTGGGTCCAATCCTTTTTTATTTTTTTACCTTTTAACGGGAAATTGAATTGTAAATACAATAATTTTAATTTTTTAATATAATTTTAATATTTATTATATTTTTCTAAATTTCTTATCAAGTTCGCATTAAAAACACGTTAATTAACAATACTTTTATTTATTATTTTTTATATCTTTAAAGGCAGATAATTATTGATTAACTACCAAGGTTGAATGAAAGCAACCACACCATTATTTCCATTTAAAGTTTGACAGTGTTTTTGGTTGGTGTTGGAATAATATTATTAATTGGCCTTTCAAAAGGTAATATAAAAATAATGCAAGATGTTGATTTGCATTTGACTAGTCATCAATGTTTTGTATTTTAATCGTGTTGATTATTTAAAAATTATTAACAAATGTATAAAATGTACAATCCAATTAATAATAAGTATCCTATCATTTATTAAGATCAAATATACACACAATCATCAGATAACATTAAACTTTTGATTTATAATAAATTAGGATGACGACTAAAATCTTAACATTCATACTTAAAAAATAAGGACGAAAATTAAAATAATGATTAAAATGTA
The DNA here is from genome assembly GCA_035221805.1 of Trichilia hirta. NCBI lineage: Eukaryota > Viridiplantae > Streptophyta > Magnoliopsida > Sapindales > Meliaceae > Trichilia > Trichilia hirta. Next base: position 10,096,854 of record JAWDEX010000002.1, on the reverse strand, counting down.
TAATATTAATTTTAAAATAAGGAGATTGACAAAAATTCATATACAAAATAATGAGATATACTGTCGTTGTATAATTCATATATTTTATTTTAATAGTGCGTAAGTATAGTACGAGAATATTATAATATTATTAAGTCAATTTATATGAAACGAGTCTATATAAAATTTGTGTACATAACATTATTTTCCTTTAATATTAGAAAATATATAATAAATTTTGACTTTTATTGATATTGTGGCCCTTGTGTTATATAAACTAAAAACAATATTTAATAATACTAATTTTTTAATAAAATTTATCTAATTTTATATTAATATTAAATATTTATAATTTTTATTACATTATAGTTATTATTTAAAAATTATACACCGTAATATTAAACAAAAATTTTATCAAAATGACGAATACTTTAAACGAATCAAATTTTATTTTTGTTAATAAAAATATCGTATTATTACTTACATAAATTTACTATAGAATTTTACATCCATCAGTTGTGGTGGTACCATCCAATTGAATACTGAAAAATTATATTTTATCATCAATTGTTGCTTTGTTATTTATATATTTTTTAATTATATCATATCTTGTCATTTCCCATAAATGATTTTATTTTAGTATTATTCTTGTAAAATTTAAACAAAATTCTCTCAAATTTAATTTGAAATTGAAACCTAACCTACTACATATTATAAAATAAAACAAGCGAAAAATAAAAAAACAACCAATAACAATTTTATTAAAAGAATAAGTTTAACAAATTTATATATATTATTTTATAAAATATTGGGTGTCTTGCAATTAAAAAAAAAAAAAGAAGTAAAATTTCATGAAATTGAAGAACTTTTTATACAAATTTATTGTATAAATAGATATAACGGGTTGTATATAATTGTGAGGTATTTTACATTTTGTAGAATAATGAATAAAAATTCACAAAATGAAAAAAATTATACAAAATATATATTAATTTTATTAAAAATTATTTTAGAGCACTTATTAATTAAAATTTTTATATTAATTTTTAGTATTTAATTTAGTAATTAATAATAATTTTAATAATTTATAAAATATAAAAATCTTACAAGTATTGTTAATAAAACTGTTTTATTATATTAATTTTTTTAAAAAAGTTGTATAAAAATTTAAAATTTTAATATATATTTTTTAAATTTAATTAAAAGAACCCAACCATTCCATCAAACTTTTATATATATATTAAATTTCTCAAATTCCCTTGAAACAAAATCTCAACTAAAACCACGAAAAACTTGGTTTGACATAACATAAACCCTGATAAAGAAGTCAAATCGCTAGCGCCCTGTGGGCCATCATAGATTGTTTTTCTCTTCGTCATTTCCTGTACAGAGAATTAGATACACTAGATTCTCCCACCAACTGTAGACAGTAATCAACGTCTGTGATTCCCTTTTGACCCACCAATGATTAATTGGACGACTGAGATGAATCGTATACAGAATGAAACGGTGAGCCGAGAACCGAAGCAAACGGACTGATACATAAATTACAAACAGACAATTCTGGTTTTGTCTGTTTTACGGACCCAACTAGATTCTCAAGGCGAGTGTTGACCACAGATTATTATCACAGAAAATTCTCAATCAAACGATATGATCACGTAAATCTAAATCACCTGCTTTTATTTTGTTCATTTTTTGTTGCCACCAATAAGTAAAAATTTCGAAAATTTGTGGGTACATTTTGATGCTGAGGTCGTTCGGAGATAGATTTTGGATGGATAAGTCTATGGTACCGTAGCGAAGCCACAGAAAGAAGAGAGATTTGGGCTCAGAATCTTGCATTAAGAAAAAATGGGCAAGCTTTGTTTGATGGCCTCTCATGGGTACCATCCAGGGCTTATTCTTCCCCGCGAACAGGGCATGAACAGGGTTATTAAGGTGTGTCTTTATGGTGAATGCATGGTAGTTGTTCGGATGTTTAAGGTTCGGTTATTTAGGTTGCTGAATTGTGTTATGATTGTCCTTGACTTGTTTATTTGTTCATTATGATTCAATTGGGCTTTTATGGTTTCTCATAAATTGTTTTTATTTTTGTTATTCAAATCAAAATTGAATGCTAATTCTAGTTTGAGCCATACCATGTTCAGGTTTGGTACTCTGGTATTTGATTTCCAAGTCTGTCAATTTTCTACTTCATTTTCATGTAATTTGTTTGCTGCTTTTTAGTAGGATAACTATATTCCGTTTTCATGTATCTAACTGTTTATACCGTATGACTTGCATAGTTGTGTTGTTTTAATTTTTAGATTAGCTGATACAAAGTTAAATTTTAGTGATTACATTGACTGATTTCTTAGTTCTTGTTTTTCTTAATTGCTTGGGCAAGATATTGATCTTTTCATCGTGCTTGCAATCTGTTTGGTCAGAATTCTTTGGACGTTCTGCGTGTTAGACGATTGAATTCTTGTTTATCTTTGGTGCTTCAGGACTGTCAATCTTATTTGCCCTGTCAAGGTGCTAGACAAGAGGTAATAAGATCTGACTGCCTCAATTTGAGGTTGCATCAATCTGAGGAGCCAGGGAAACCGATAAGTGGGTTGTGCCAGTCAAACCAGTTGTGGAAGCGTGATTCAACTGTTACAAGGCCTGTACTTGTTGATGTGCAAGGTTTGTAGCGCCATGAGTTTGTTGTTGAGCACTTGTATTTTAGGGAATATCATCCCTCTAATTGGTTTCTTTTATTATAATTCATTTAAAAGATGTTTGAAAATCACATGAAATAAAGGTTTTAGTTGTCGTGGGATTCTTTATATATTTCCTATAAAAATCAAACTTTTATGTCAAAAGTTTTAATTACGGGCAGCTGTCAAAATATCTACTACACTTTGCTGCATGAATAAAGAACATATGCCAGTCAAAACTAATTGTAAACAAGTTAGGATTAGCTTATCTCTAAGCTGTTTCCATAGGTTCCTAAGCCTCACGTGTTTTCAAAAGTTATTTTTGAGCCTTTAACACCCTTGGCCTTATAAAACAGTGCTACTATGCAAATCTACCAAACTAGTACATTTAAATGTGTATGCACTTGATTATAGCCAAGTTATAGTAAGATAAGTTTGTTAATGCATTAGCTGATAGTGTGAAGAGAGGATAATAGAATATAAGCTTCAGCAGAATCATGTTGGGTGGCTTGGTTGATTGGATGAGTAACATTCAAAATGATGTGAAGCTCTAGATAGCACTGGAGCGAATGGAGCAAATGTGTCTGTTTATTTACCAGATCTATCATTTACTATTATTTGTTGACAGATAATCCTTTTCAGTCCATTTTCTTATGGTTTGCATCAAAGGGTACTCTTTACAGTTGGGGAATGCACAAGTTAATTGCTTCACTTCTTGTTTGTGAGCAGACACTCACCCAGACTCGGTACTCTTCGGTCTTGGAATAGCTAAGCAATGCACAAGACATGAAAAGATCGTGCAGTTTCTTGCGTCCAGATCAAGTGAAACAGAGGAAGTTGTCTTAGATCTGTTACTAATATCTGATTTGATGGGATGTCAAACATTAATATATGATGTGCACCAACAGCCTTCAGCTCCTTCTCTCATTTATCCTACTAACGAATCTTTTGACCAGAGGCCACTCCTGGACTTTGTGGGAGAAATGGCTTGTAGTTCAAAAATCACCATTCATCCAGATGGTAAAGTCTTGTTCGCAGGTAGTGGGGCAGAGATGAATGATTTCCCTTCGGTTATGGCTGAGTTTTCCTTATCAAAGAATGCAACTAAGTGGTCAAAGCAGTCACTATTGATTCCACACTTTGATAGGTATGGATATATGCGAGTATGGTTGATTGATTCCGCACGAGAATCAGTTAACAGACCCATGTGTTGGCTTCTTCCATATTTTGAAAATTGTACTTGTACCAATTCATATAATTGTTTCATCGATTTATACTGAGAAGTATGATGGATCTGACGACGATTGTTAGTTTAGGCCCTGGCTTTAACTCATTGTATCCATCTATCTAATTGTCAACCCAATTTTTTGGAACGGCATTGCTCCTGATGTTGTTTTTTAATTTTTGATTTTTTTTAGCAATATTTTGAAATCTATTAAAGACATAACAATCCCTTTGCTCAAAAACAGCGTATTGCATTCTGTTATCATCTAATAAATGGCAATGTGTTCTAGAAAGCATTCTGCCTTCCACTGGTTACCCTTTATATAAGCACAATCTTATGTTCACTTCCAAATTTTTTTAGTTCAATCCTTTGTTATTCAAGTTACTAAAACACTTGCATATGAATTATCTTCTTGAACAGACTGCTAAGCAGTGAAACTCTGGCTAACAGTCATGGCTTCTCTATGAGGATGGAAGCTATAACTGTCGCACCTTGGAAGAGGTAACCGAATTATCAAGTGGTTTACATTTTGAATGAGAACGCTACTATGTATCTATTATATGAAATTGGTGCGACTCTGTCACTTCTTTTATAACACTTACTATGTTCATTCTTATATTTCTTTTGGCAGTCCTGAGAAAATTAAGATCAAACCACCGAAGAAGAACAGCAAGAAGATTGGTAGAGAGAGAGATCTCTATAAAAGGAACTACTTCCATGTATGTGAGAGCCTGTTATCCTTGATGATCAACAAGAAGGAACATAGGAAAACGGCTATCCTTTCGCTAAAGAAATCTGGCCCAGAACTTCCCAAGCTTCTAACTCATTTATCTGCTGGCATTGCGGGGACTGGCCTTGCTGTTCTTTTCTCTGTCATCTGCAAAGTAGCTTCTGGGAGGGTACCATTCTGTGGATATAAAGTCTTGAATGCTGGTCTTGCGTTCGGGCTGGTTTGGCTCTCTTGGGCAGTTAATGGACTGAGGGACACGATTGTGTGCATCAGCAAGAACACAAGCAAAATAGCTTTGAAGGAGGAGGAAATGAAGAGAGTGAATAACAGTGTCAATGATATTTACTTCAGAGCTGCAACTTTGATGGCAGTAGCTGTTTCGACACTTGCATGAACAACAAAAAGAAGAACACATTTTCATAATGAAAGTGTCTTAAAACTTTGGTGAACATCCCAATTGCACAGTTTTAGCTTGTTACGATTAGATTGGCTGAGGCTTATTGGCCTTGCGTGATTCCAAGGCGGATATAGTTTAGTCAAGAAATATCAGGAGAGCAAGTGGCTTGGCTACAAGCAAATCCGGCTTTGAGATGACTCTGTGCTCAAATAAGCCTCTAAGGTCTATCTAATCATCAGTCAGGGTTAGCTAGTTCTATGATAATTTGGTTGTATATTCATACTGGGGTCATAAGCCAAAAGACTGTAACGTACAAGCAGAAATATTTTGTCCGTCGAACTTGTATTCAATTTCTGCCCAGTCTTTCTAGTTGATTGGTGATAAGTTCGTGTTCTGAAACAGCAAACAGAAGAAAGTTAGGCTCACTTGTAGAGCGTAGAACGTTCCGCACCGGCGTCAACTAAATCTCTCGAGAGTCGGGGAATAGTGTATTATAATACAATAGAAGTTTAATAATGTAACCTGTAAAATAAATCAACTTGCTTTTGCTTTCCAGTAAAGACTAATTCACCGTTGATTGGGGATTCGGAAGTAAATCGACTTGCTTTTGCTTGCCAGTAAAGACAATAATTCACGGTAGACTCAAGATTTGGATAGTTGGAGACTTTTTTAACTTTCACAACACTTTTAACACAGCCACAAATTGATGATACTGACTGGTCGTATGATCTTGCACTAGGGAGATTTCCTTGAAGCAATCTGGATTGGACTGTTTTTACATATTGTGACAACTATAAGACTGCTCAATTGCTTCACAAATCATACTTATACACCCACGGTGATTGAACATGAACTTACAGCGTCAAGAAAACTTTTGACTATATCTCACCCAGCTCCATGCCGCAAGCATGGTGAACACTTTCACAAAAACAGTAAACAGCATCTGAGAAAAACATTATTCTCACAAGTACAAAAGATATGTTTTGAGGAAATCAAAAACATGTTCATTAATTATTGCATGACAGTACCAAAAATGAAGATGAGTTTTCCCTTTAATTTCTCAATTTTTAAATAACAAAAATCTTCGGAATAATTCCTGGAAAATAAAATGAAATGCAAACTTCTCAAATACTAAATTGGCACTTGTTTATGCGAAGCAGTAATAAAGTCCTATGTTTCTACCCGTTTTTGCAGCTAACTAGACAAAAGTTGTAAAGCTTCTGGAACCACAACGAATCAGCTAATTACTTTCGACACTACACCAGCACCAACTGTTCTACCTCCCTCTCTCAAGGCAAATCTTTGTCCTGTTTTTTGACAAAAAACAATATTGTAAGATCATTTTTGCTTTAAAAAACAACATATTTATATCATCTTTGCTTTAAAACTAAATCTTGTATTAAAAGAAAAAAAGGAAAAAAAGAAACCCAGATTGAACTAAGAACATTTCAGATCACGAATTTGTACACGAGTTATTTTTTGAACTCAAAAGGTGAAGAATACAGGGAGGACAGCTGCCAGATTAACCCGCACCAGATAGGTTCTGTCAAATAAAGTGCTTCTGGCTATTGAAGTGTACATGTTGCTTTAATACACTTAGGTGATTGTATAACTTCTCTACCGAAATATAAAATTCATTATAAAAATATAAAGAAAAGAAAAAAAGATTTCATCTGATAAAAGTGCGAAAATTGGGTAAACAGTGTACAATTACAATGAGCATTTTTTCAAAGATTATGTTAAACGGTATATACCTGCTTCAAGAGGCACTGGTGATATCAGCTCAAAAACCGCAGTTACATTGTCTCCTGGCATAACCATCTTAACATTTTCAGGCAATTCTACTTTTCCAGTGATATCTGCAGTCCTCATATAAAATTGCGGTCTGTAGTTTGAGAAAAAGGCAGTATGGCGTCCACCTTCATCCTTTGTAAGGACGTAAATCTCAGCCTCAAATTTCTTGTATGTTTTCACAGATCCTGGCTTGGCAATCACCTAAGCAGTATGAAGTAAAGAATTTACTATAATTATAAAGTCCATCAAACAATTCAATGTGAAGGTTATTTTAGTTTGCAAATATTTCAGATTGGAATTTCTCACATAGGTCATAAATTTATTCTTCAAATAGTTTTCCATCACGAAAATAAGACTATATATCAAGAGAAACAGTTATTTGTTTTTGTTTTAATCTTTTAAAAAAACTAAATTAAATTACACAGGGTAATTCATCAACATCAAAAGATTAAAATGTATGGAGATTGCGGTGTGCAAGTGCACTAAAAAATCAGGATACATAGAAGTCATTTTAAAAGCTCAACTTGCAGATCCAGAATCCCACTGAAATAAACTCTTTGCAGCTTAAATGATGCTACTTACTTGTCCTCGTTGCACATCATCTCGTTTTAGACCACGTAGAAGAAGGCCGACATTGTCACCAGCCTAGGAAAATGTACAAACCCGTCAATATCTCAATACAAGCACAAAAGATCATGTGCAGTCTAACGAGAATCCAGAAACATTTACTTACTTGCCCTTGATCCAATATCTTCTTGAACATCTCAACACCAGTGACGGTGGTTTTCAAAGGAGCACCCTGCAGAGTAAAACTTGATGTCAGGGTTCAATTATTGTTCATAATAGCCATTTGTATATCAAAGGAACCTCCACCAAAATAACATACAACAAACAAGCCAATCTGAAGTAAGAGTTACATGACTCCCATCAGAAAGGACAGAATTGAAATTGCAGAGAAAATTATCAACTTAGCACGGATAAAATTCATAATCACTTTTAAAAAAAATTATTTATTCATCTCATCTACCTGCATTAACCCCAAAACCTCTACTTCTTCACCGACTTTGATGGTACCTTGTTCCACACGTCCAGTTGCAACAGTTCCACGTCCCTTTGACACACAAGCAAAAGTTATCAATGCTGAGTAAGCATCAACGATCAAGAAACAGCCTTTTTGCAGCTAGTGGAATTTTACAGAAATATGAGTAGTGAAAAAGGTAAAACCTGTCTGAGTTTAGAAAAATTAAAAATGAAGGACACTGTCTTAAAGAAACTTTCAGAGCCCCAAAATGAAGGAAAAACTGTTGGGACAAACAATCCAAAACCAAGAATGAAATAGTTGACAAAGGCCACAACTGTGTCCTACTTTACCTGAATTGAGAAGACATCTTCAATTGGCATCAGGAAAGGTTTATCTAATTGGCGTAAGGGATCAGCAATGTACTCATCTACAGCATCCATCAATTTTAAAATAGCCTTTCTGCCTAGTTCTTCATTTGTACCCTGTAAAGCTGATAAAGCTGAACCTCTAATAATGGGTATTTCATCACCAGGAAACTTGTAGAAGCTAAGAAGTTCTGCAGAAATATAAACTCATGTGACATACTTTTGAAGTTAAAACAACACCTTAGACAATGCCCTCAAAAGGCCAACTTACCTCGAAGCTCCATTTCCACAAGCTCTAACAACTCTGGATCATCAACAGCATCACATTTATTTAGGAAGCACACAAGTGAGGGCACACCAACCTATACAGAGCATCCAGAAAGCTCAAAGAACATATTGCCATTCCAAAAGCACCGGCCAGAAAGGAAGCATGCAAATCAAATATAATTCACAAACCATTGATAAGATACCCCACCTGACGTGCAAGCAGAATATGCTCCTTAGTCTGTGGCATTGGCCCATCAGGAGCTGAAACAACCAAAATACCACCATCCATTTGGGCAGCTCCAGTAATCATGTTCTGCAAATCAACCACAATAAACAGCTCATTAAATCAGCATTCATGATGCTAGAAACTTGTCAATATCTCTTGAATGACTACGAGCTTAGAAAATCAGATGAGCCACTTTGCAGTTGTAACAAATCTTCATGAAAAAATGAAAATATCTAACTCAAGTTAAAACATGACTCAGATAAAAAGTTAACAAGCCTAACATTTCCCTGTGTTTCAAATGCACAAATCTACCTGTTAATAGTTAATTTTTGTATTAGAAATACAAGCATCTATAAATCCCCTATAACTACGTGAAGTTTGTCAAAAAAGAATTAAACAGTATGCTTTCAATTGCAAAATATAACATAAGAGTCTAAGGTGCTGTTGGCAGAACATGTAAACATCACTCTGATATCTTCATCAGCTTGGAACATTCCTCACATCTTCCCCAACAGAAGACTCCAACAACTAAAAATTTATTCAATAGTGTCATAGTAATTACAACTTACTTTAACATAATCAGCATGTCCTGGACAGTCAACGTGTGCATAATGACGCTTAGCAGTCTCATACTCCACATGAGCCTGCAGAAACCAGGCAGCAAGTAAAGACAAAACGTTACAGATGAAAATGAACAAGTGGTAAGAATTAAATTGAGGAGTAGAAAGAATATCCCAACCGTTGCAATGGTAATTCCTCTCTTTTTCTCCTCAGGGGCCTTGTCAATTTCATCAAAGGCAACAGCT
>JAWDEX010000002.1:10068446-10087103 GCA_035221805.1 Trichilia hirta | reverse complement strand
CGTAATTGCTGCAGTAAGTGTAGTCTTCCCGTGATCAACGTGTCCAATTGTTCCCACATTCACGTGAGGTTTCCTGTTGAGAAAAAACATAACTCCTAATAATAGCATTCAATTCACAAAACCGAACTCAAAATTCTCACTACCTTTTAATAAACCCAAAAAAAAAAAAAAAAATCAGACACACATGCAAATACTGGTTGTCATGTTTTAGCCAAAATCACGAGTTAGCCGATCATTAAGAATCCGGAAAATCTCTCCATTTTACCACAGCAAGAACAATAATAGAAATAAGTAACTGTAATACAGAAGACATATACTCCTTATATCAGAATAATAACGCACGTGCGAGTGAAGGTGGCCATGGATCTCCACCACGGCATAACAGAGGTACCGCCACGAGTTGTGTCATTTGCGGAGAAAGAGTCCGAGATTGAGAGAGAGCCGCGACAGCAAAAGTAGATTTGGGATGAAAACGGCACGATTTTCCTGGAGTTCGGGTTTCTAAGAGCCACTGAAGCCATGGATTCCGAGGAAGAGTAGAGAAAATGAGACCGTGAAACCTCGGTTAGTAAGGGGCGGAATCTATGCGATTGGGGGTTTAGGGGTTATGCCGAGGGTGAGAGAGAGACAGAGAGAAGAGAGAGGACGAGGTTTTGTGGTCTTTAGGCCCATGCGGCCCAGCTGATTTCATTTGAAGTTCTGTCAGCTTACTTTCTTTTGTAAATTCTTTTAAAAGAAAAAAGAAAAATGAATTGTATTTTATTCAATACGAAATTATGAAATTTAAGATATTAAATTCAAATTAAAAAAAAATCCAAATTACTCTAAATATATATATGCACATAATATTCACTGTCATATTAATTATAATGTTATGTCTAGTTAAAATAGTATTTAGCGCTAGCCAAAATTATATCATCCATAAACGTTTTAAACGAATTGAGCCGGCATGACATTGCAGAGGTTTAATATAAAAAATAACTAGTCAATACAATATTAAGTTCAAGCTCGAGTTTACTGATGTTAGGTTCACAATTTAATATTTAAAAATTAAAAAATCAATAATATTTACACTAGCAGCTATATAAAAACTAAATTGAATAATATTTTGATGACTTTAATTGATAAAAACTAAAACAAATAAAAGTCAAAACCCAACATCACTAGAACGTCTGTATGCTCCCAAGACTTCTATATTTTCTCAAAATCTTTTGGTTTTTGTACTGAATTTGTGGTTTTGAACAGTGCGAAAACCAGTTGTATATTTGCCGGTGAAATGACGTTTTATCAATCATACAACTTTTCCGTGGAGTTTGTATGGTCCCGCACACCTGTTATCGTTTCTTAATTCTTATATCTTACCAATGGCTTGTGCTATAGAAAGGCAAAGCATGATACACAAAAGGGAGAAAAAGAAGAAACTTATCGTCCTCGGACTGCGATGTTTTCTGTTTCCTGCACAGAATTACTGAAACAAATCTCATTTTCAGAATGATTTCAAGTCATTTCCCATATCTTCTCCATTTTTGCGTGGTGGATGCCAGACTAGAGGTTACGTGGATCCCATGTCCCTCGTACTTTAGTTGCGGCGTGATTTATTAATTTAACTTTTTTTTTTTGCTTCCCTTCCCTTTTCAATTAAGCTGGGAACATTGCTTGTAAATAGAGTGGATACTTGCAGCAATCTCCATGTTTAAATTATTTAATTAATTACCTTCCTAAAGAGGGCACTTTGGCCACATCTGAACGTACTTCTAGAGATCTATGCCTTTTGAATTTAAACTAATGTTCCTGGCTTTCAGTTTGTAAGCATATTATTCCACTGATTGGTTGCATTATTTGGATATAAACACTTGTTTGCATTGTATTCAGAAAAATGTGATAGAATTCGATGTATGGTCAACTTGCAAGTCCCATCTCTCACCAAACTTAAAGTCTCTCTTTTCCATTCACTTACTCCAAGGCAGTTTATTATAGTTTGTTTTCAGGTTTCAGCCATCTTAATCATTTTCCATGGCTCAAAAAAACCCTACTTTCCAGATTCTAGCCTCAGTTGTTTTATGTTTATCTGTAGTGGGCTCCTCGAATTTCAGCTATCCCGCAGTTTTCAACTTTGGTGATTCAAATTCCGACACCGGCGGTCTTGTTGCAGGAGTGGCTTTTCCGCTCGGACCACCCAACGGACAAACATACTTTCACGAGCCATCAGGCCGTTTCTGCGATGGCCGTGTGATCATCGATTTTCTAAGTAATAAATATTTCGTCATTGCTTATTCTGTTATGCTCATGCGTCTTTTGCAACCTTGGTTCTTAAGAATATATATAATATTTCGTAGTCTAATGCATAGCAACAAATGCGTAAGTGAAATATGATAGATTATATTTCAGAATGCATTCTTATTTGCATTTACATAAGCTGTAGTGGATGCAATGGACCTTCCTTTTCTCAATCCATACTTGGATTCCGTTGGTGGCCCCAGCTTCCGAGCCGGGTGTAATTTTGCAACTGGAGGGGCTACCATACTTCCGGCCAATGCAGCTGTAAGAAACCCTTTTTCTTTCAATATTCAGGTGGCTCAATTTGTCAGATTTAAGGCTCGAGTTGTTCAATTACTGGCAAAAGGTACAATCAATATTTAAAGTGTGCATGAAACAATCGTGTGTCATGGAGCAAATGAAACTTGTTGACTTGAAATATGGGATTTGTTTCAGAGAAGAAACTAGAAAAATATCTTCCTCCAGAAGATTATTTCAAGCAAGGTCTCTACATGTTGGATGTGGGTCAGAATGATCTTGATAGCGCATTCGACTCCAAAGCAGAGCACCAAGTGATTGCATTTATTCCTACAATATTGTCGCAATTTGTGTCTGGAATCCAAGTCAGTTTATTTCATTCTAAGATAAACTTTCATAATTTTTTTCTTAAATTTGGAACTCATTATTTTATAAAATTCCAATTTGTATATAACATTGGCTTTCGGACTAGACAGAGAATGGCTAAAAGCTTCTCCGCTTGCTTTCCAGAGGTTATACAGCGAGGGTGCAAGAAATTTTTGGATTCATAACACAGGTCCCCTTGGATGTTTACCTAGAATCATTGTTACATTTGGTAATGATTCATCGAAGCTGGACCAGCTTGAATGTGTTAAATCACACAATAACGCTGCTAATTATTTCAATCAACAGCTCCATGATTTCTGTATAAAGTTTCAGGATCAATATCCTGACTCTAATGTTACTTACGTTGACATTTTCTCCATAAAATTAGACCTCATTTCAAAATTTTCTAAATACGGTAAAGTTCGCTTCGTCCATTAAATTTTGTTTTGACGTGAAATCAACACCCTTTTCACATTGGTCATTTTCTGCTTGGTGACTAAGATCCTCTCATGAACAATGGGTTTCAGGATTCAAGGAACCTTTGGCTGCTTGCTGTGGATACGGTGGGCCACCATTAAATTTCGACAATAGGATTGCTTGTGGGCAAACTAAGATTCTGAATGCAAGCACAGTGACAGGAACTCCATGCAACAACACTGATGAACATGTTAATTGGGATGGAAACCATTATACAGAAGCGGCAAATCGCCATATTTCGGAACAAATACTAGCAGGTAACTAATCTTACGCTGTTATCCTTCGAACTAGGTGAATCTGCGTTTCTCGTCAGCTTCAAGTTGAAGAAACTAAAAGCGTTGTACGTTTTGTTCTTTAGAGTTGGCAGCCTTAGAAATATGCATGTATTTTTATTATTTCTGAATGAATAAAATTGAAGATAAGAATGACTTTTATATAGCCAATATATATGAGCTATCTAAAAAAGCGAATATAGAAAATTAATTTATATATTAATTACATGAAAATATAGTAAAGAATCATAAAATCGTATGCCAAAGGAGAAACAGACGGCCGAACCAGGAAAAGAAATTGGGGTTGCGTCATCCGAAACTTTTCGGGTTTGTACGAGCCAGCGATGACTGAGAGAGATGGTGCGTAGGATTTACACGTCGTCAGTGGCGGTGGGTTGAAACCGAGGGACAGTGAGCCGAGAGTAAAATCAAAGAGAGGAAACCGAGATCAAAAGATTTTCACTGAGCTCTGAAATATGAATATAATTTTATAATTTGAACTTATAAAATTGAATACAAAAATGATCTTTATATAAACTTTACATAAAAGCTAACCAAGGAAATATACAGTATATAAAACTATAATAAAAAATCATATAATTATGTGACAAATATCATTATATATCTAATGATTTAAAGCAAATTATGAGAATTTGAAAGAGCAATTCATTAATACATTAAACGGTTGAAATTGTACTTTTACTTTTCCAACTGCGTCATTTGATCTAGTAGCATTTTAGAAAGTGATTTGAGATTGCTCGATTCGTAAAGTATGTTCCATTCGCAATGACCTTTTTTATTTTTATTTTTATTTTTATATTTCCATTACTCACTCCTTAATTATATTTTGTAGACTAACAATGATGACACCAATAATTTAATTTTACATCAATAAAATAAATAGATCTATATTTAAATAATTGCACGTAATCCAATTACTTTTAACAAAATTTATATTTCATCAGTCTATTTTTTCTCACCAATTATCCACTTGCAAATATTTCCATTGGCCGATAAAAATTCTGACTGTACAGAGATGATGAAAATGAGGCGGTGCGAGTGAGGTAAATTACTCTCACGCGCTCTATACGCTTCAAACACGCAACTCTGTGGGTTTACGCACCCACCTCGATTTTTCCTCTACCGAACTCAACGCATCTAATTCTCTATTCATCTCTCTCTATCTCCAAAGTATCAAATATCAATTGAGTAGCTTGTTGCCAAAATCTGATTTCATTGTTCTTTTGGTTTGTTTTTTTGCACTTTGTATCCTGTGCGTCATGTTGTGTTATTTCAGTATGCGAATGAAAAATTTTCTCATGGTACGTAATTGAGAAATTAGGTTTTCAGAGAGGTATAAGACGATGATGTTTCCCTGGGGAGGCTTAAGTTGCTGTTTGAGTGGGGCTGCGCTTTATCTGCTTGGCCGGAGCAGTGGCAGGTAACTCTGTTAATTCTCGCTTTCTTATTTTTTTTCGTATTAAGAACATGTAATTTGTTTGTTCATTGATTTTGTATGTTTTGATTTGGTTCAGGGATGCGGAGCTTCTTAAGACAGTTACGCGAGTCAATCAACTCAAGGAGTTGGGTATGTATGTTTTTCGTGGACTCAACTCAACGTTTCACTGCAACTGCAACTGTTAATTTGGTTTTGATTAGTTTTATAAAGCTTCTGTGTTTGAATTGGCTTGGTTTCGTGGTGCATATGCTGGCTTCTGGCGGTTAATTGTTCTTTGGTTTGCTTTAGATGCAACATACGTTCCAAACTCTGAAGGCATATTACAATAATGTAACTAGGTAATCTGGACATTGTGACTATTTATTGAGCGGATGCTCTTCTGTATTTCTCGCCTTTACATTCTCTCTCTTCTTCTTTTTTTTTTTTTATATGTTTTCTGTGTATTGAGCTGGGTTTGGATGACATTTCGTGAATGGTGTGAATGTGTAACCCTATGAAAGATATTTGTGTAACATAAAAACAAGATGCAAGTCTGGGTTGACCACGCGTTATCAAAATCTGATAACCTTGAGTTGAAGTTGTTGGTATATACATGGATCGATTGTTGGATTTTGAAAAATGGGCATGTGTATGCAAATGGCAGTATTTGTGTTCATGGCGCTGTTTTAGAAGATATAGTTCTTCGTATTCACTTCCAAATGGTACCTGAGATGGAAACTGATATAATTAGTTTCTAATGGCATTAGTGGAGCAACGATATCTATCTCAGGCAATAAGTTTTGTCTCCTTTCACCTTTCAGCACAATTACTTGACACTGGAAGTAAAGTTTTGCCATTCATTGTTACGGTCTCCGGAAGAGTTGGCTCTGAGGCACCAATTATCTGTGAATATAGTTTGCTGAGAAGCGTGATAGTGGAAGAAATGGTGAAAAAATTTATTGTCCAAAATGGAGCCTAAATTGAATTACGTATTGACATTCTTTCCATTATCAATATGTAAACGTTATTGTTAATTTGCTTCTCAGGCCGAACAACACTTTCTGAAACACAATGATGCTGGATCTTGGATACAAGATTCTGCATTGATTCTATCTATGAGTAAAGAGGTTCCTTGGTACCTGGTAAAACTCCCTGCCCACCTCAACCCCCCTATTCTCACTCACTCTCATTTTACTAGCTTGACAAGTTCACTGAAATTATTGCTTCTGTGGTTTGATGAAATAGCAATGTTAATAGACAGCATGAAGGCTTATGATTATTTGTATGTTGCATAATCTAATGCTAGATTAAAGGATTCATTGATGGTTTCTTTGGTACCTTATCAGGATGATGGGACTGGTCGTGCATTTGTAGTTGGAGCTCGTGGTGCCACAGGTTTCGGATTGACCATTGGAAGCGAAGTGTTTGAAGAGTCAGGACGATCTCTTGTACGTGGAACGTTAGACTACCTGCAAGGCCTCAAGGTTTTTGTTCTGCAATATTTTTCATTTATCCAAAAAGGCTCACACTGCTCTGTCTTGCCTTATTTGATGGGACTTTATAATTTTAGATGCTTGGAGTCAAGCGAATTGAATGGGTACTCCCGACTGGTACTCCCTTGACTGTGGTTGGAGAGGTATGGCTTGGTTTAGCAATTGAGTTATATTTACTCATTTCGTTATGTACAGAGTGAGATTGAACATTACCAGATCTGAGATGCTGCATATACTTTTCAATAACAAAGTCTGTCAGATGAAGATGTATTGAAACTAATCACCTTTAGTAGTACATGTGACAGAAAAATGTATGAATGGAAAGGAAAAGAAAATTCGGCTCGGAATTCAGAATGAGGATCTCTGTAGGTCAACTGTCAACACTAATTAAAGAAGAATGAATATAGCACAATTAGGAATATCTCACACAAAATTTTTATAGCAACAAAATTGACCTTGGTTGCACAGTGTGACTGGAATGTTGTTACGCTTGCCCCAAATGATGAGTCTTGTGATGGCATAATGCAAGCCTGTGTGTGCATGTAATATGATGCTCTCTCCCGCTCTTTGTTGGCATATGTGAGCCAATATTCTTATATTCATCAAATGTGCTTGCCAATGGCTGTACTAAGTTATTTTCATGGCTTCTACTTTTGTTATTTAATTTGTGGTCAGGCTGTGAAAGATGATATTGGAACAGTTAGGATTCAGCGACCACACGAAGGGCCTTTTTATGTATCTCCCAGAACTATTGATGAGCTCATTGCAAACCTTGGGAAATGGGCAAGGTTTTACACAACACATGCATACAATGCTTGCTCCTGTTTCTTTACATGAATTCTCATAGTTGAATCCACTAGAAGGAAGAAAGAAACAAACTAATGGAGATGTGTTTACCAGGTTGTACAAGTATGCGTCTTTTGGTTTAACAGTCTTTGGTGTTTTTCTGATTACTAAGTGTGCAATCCAATATATCTTGGAAAGAAAGCGCCGATGGGAATTACAAAGAAGGTATGCCTAATTGGTTCGTCATTGATATTTAATAACTGTATACAAACAATAGACTTACCAGCATAGCAAGATATTGTATGTTGATGTTGCCACCATTGATAAAACTCCTGCTTTGCCATAGGTATTTATATGCAAGTTGAGAGTGAAATCATGGTTGGCCGGTTCTTTTGCCAACAATTCATTATGATGATATGTTATTAGTACTGTCAATGGTTGTTTCTTATTTTGTCATGACAAAGTGAGTTGAAAATCCCTGTCCATGCAGAGTTCTTGCTGCAGCAGCAGCTAAGAGAGCAGGGCAAGATAATGAAGGTAAAGCGGTGTTTACGTAATTGTGTTCTCAAAATGAAAAATCAGATTACCAACTAGTCTTAGAAAGTTGCAATTGTTTCTCAGGTATAATCAGAAAAACTGAGAATGGATCAGATAGTACTAAAAGAGACCATTTGATACCAGATCTATGCGTGATATGCCTTGAGAAGGAGTACAATGCTGTTATTGTCCCGTAAGCTCACTATATATCAATTATTTGATTTATACGGACTGTTGGATTGCCATTGTGCTCGTGGAACACTCAAATACTACAAAATTTCGGCCATTTATCAACAATCATTTCAGCAAGTGACAGTTGTCAGAATAGGATTATAATGTATGTATATGGCCTTTTTCATCTCGTGAAGTTGTTTTCTCAATGAATGTGAGATACTCTTTTTTCCTTTTCCCCTTTGAGGATATGGTACTCTTACCACTTTCCTATTGGAATTCAGATGATTCTGTTTTGACCACTGACAAGAATTGTTCATCGTCTTGCAATAGTCATTTCTTCTATGTCAGCACATTGAAGAATTGCTTGTGGTAAACGCTTCCCTGTCTATAGACAGACAATTTCTTGATGTCCGTGTTGGAATACAGTTCCCATCACCAATGACTTTCACATTTTCTGACAATATAACGTTCAAGTTTGCAAAAATTTCTCTCTTGATTTGCCAAGTTGGATGGTTTAGCACTGTTTTGCAAAACACTTACCCTACCTTTAACAATTTCATCAGAAACAGTTTTGGAGTTTGACTTGTGCAGCTTTGTGACTAAATGAATTGCCTACTGGTTATGATCTTCAGGTGTGGTCATTTGTGCTGTTGTATAACATGCTGTTCGCACTTGACCAACTGTCCTCTTTGCCGGAGATGGATTGAACAGGTGGTGAAGACATTCCGGCATTGAAGACATGCATCAACTAATGTAGCAACTGTATTGCATGAAAATAGTTGGATGATCAAGATCTTGAATTTTTAACCTATGTAAGATTTTGAAGGCATAACATTCAATCCATAATGTTAGTTACTAGACATGTTCCTGTAAATTCCTTACCTATCAATGTCTGATGTAAATGGTTGGAAATTTTAGTTTCCTCCTGAAGAATGATCCCTATGTGGTTATCATAGTGGATTAATCTTCAGTTAATCAATACTTGGTTATTGTCTCCATCTTAGATAATTTGCCTTGATACACAGTTGTATTCGCTGCAGAGTAGTATTATAATTCTATCTTTTCTGTGTTTAACTTAGTATTACATTTAATGTTCATGGCTGGCTCAACTTCTCTAATACAGTGATATATTTTTTTCAATTTCTTAAAAGCAATATTAATATAGCATAAATAGTCAGATGTACAGGAGCATAAGGTTGCAAGTGTCATGGAATAATTATTATTTATTAATACTATTCTTACTATTACTTCCAACCAAGTTAAATTTTATAATCATAGAGGGATGTATGAATATTTGTCTGGGTCTTTTTTTATATCAGTCTTAAGGATTTGGATTAAGTGGTAATAGTTGCCAATATTTATTGAGAATTTGTCAGTTTTGGAAGAGGAAATGCGGCTAAATGAGCGGTGGAGACATTTGTTCTAAGCGTGCTCGATAGTCTATATCTTCTCTATAGGTACAATTTTATGATGTTTGCTTTACTATTCTATATTCCATCATCAACTGTCCTATCAATGATTCTGCTTTCTGCATCTGTGAAGTGACTACGGCCTCCAGGACATGGGCACAAACATGCGTGGATTAACTCGACATTTTAAGAGACAAGAAAATGTGCTAGTTCCATGCTTTATTTCAAATTTCAAAAAGTGACATGTCGTATTATATTGAGAGGCAGCAAACCAGAAAAAGAAAACCACAAAGGGAATGTGGTGTGAAACACATAACAAATTTAAGATTCGACTCTTTGCGTCTGAAATATGTATTAAGAAATCATGAATCAGACGTGTCAAGGTTTTCCAATATCTTTAGATAATGTTCGAATCTAGTAGGTGATTTAGGTAATATATTCATTTATAAACAACATAATAGAATAATACCATTTAATAAATCGAAATTTAGTATATTTAACAAATTGAATGGGTTATGAACTAACAAGAGAATTTGCCGCATACGACCACAGGTTATCGTTAAATAGTTCTTATATTTTTTTGTTTCAAGCTTGACATCTTGAAGGAAGATTCCTCTTTAATTGATTGTCAAGAATTCATGGAGTCTTCTTAGAATGAATCTGATACTTTCTTGACGTTTTTTCCAATTGGCCCGACGATTTCTTCAAGTTACAATGGATGTCTTCGCGAGAACAGCTACAAACTATTGTATCTCTTAATCAATTCTAGACTTTCAAGATGGAATAAGGAGGACAGAAAAAAATTCAGGAATGTGATCCCAAACCATCAAATCGTTTTGAAAAAATGGAAAAGCTCTCTACTTTCTCTTTAGAAACTATTGTCAAGGGATCTTGGCCACAAGTTCTTCCCATGGAATTCTGTAAATCATCAAGTTCAGATTGGACTCGACAATCACACCAATCTGTTGTTTTAATGTTACTTTTTCTCCCCACCTAATCCACTTGTTTCCGCTTTATCTTCTGTCTGCTTAAACTGGTGCAAGTATAAAATCCCATCTTCTGCAGCCTCACAATATGCGGTTTGTTTCTATCAATCGATTCACTCTTATCTCCCAATACCTACTCCACCCAATTCAACTTTTCATTAATATCAATGGAAAGGAAGCGCAATAATTGCCCACTCGATGCTTGTGAGAAATTCTTCAAAGCAATTACTGTCAGTTCTCCTTTCAGAACAAATCGTCGCGTCTCACACAACCATCAAGATTGCAAGCCTGCCAATCCTGCTCCAAATCCTATTGTGAAAACTCATCATTCAGGAAAACATGTTAAGCCAGTAGAATCTACCCAACAACACAAAATTACCAAGGATGGGGAAGCAGCTGAAATTGTTCCCATCAAGTTCAAGGATTCAGAAGTGTTGCCATCTCCAACTTCACATGCAACAGTTAAGAATCCAAGGAAGGAACCTATATCACAACTTGCTCAAGCGAAAAGGGTTGCAACCATGCACCAGGCCGACATGGCTGCGCAAGCTCGGGAGAAATACAAGCACAAGGGAGATAATACTCCTCCAAGTGCAACACATGCAGCGGTTGGCTATGGCTGCCAAGGAGTCAAGACTAATGACAAAGTTGAACCACCTCGATTTTCCAGGATTGAAAGTAACAAAATGGGTACAAATATGGAAGATAAGTTCACAGATTACATCAATCGTACAGGTATTAAGATTAGAACTACGTCAAGTGTTAATGGAAAGAATAATCCATCAGCAGCAGGAGAAGATGACAGTGGGGATCATTTCTCGGATTATATTAATCATGCTAAGAATAGGATGCTCAGAACTATGTCAAGCTTTGTTGGTGGAAGTAGTGACCCTATGAAATGAAGAATTTTCAAGGGCATAGAGTCTGCCCCGGGTGCCTCGGCTGTTACTTACAGGTTTCATGAATAAGGGTGGTTTGCTTTCACGTTCATGGTAAGATTTCTATTTGCCATTAATTCGTCCTTTTAATTTATATTGAGTCATAATTTTCTTGCAATTAATCTATCTTATTTGTATGCAATTAACTATTATTTCCTTGTAATGCCATTTCCTGTTTGGATTGATCATATCCAATAAACGAATACTATTTGTGCATTTCTTAATTCTCTTTTTCATGTAATCTTGCACAAGTATACATTTTAGTGATGCTATATTTTCGTATTTTTGTACGTACGTCACCATGAACAAAAAGTCAACACCCTTTTTTTTTTTTTTTTTTCCGATTTTTGTTACGGAAGTTGTTCCTTTAAGTACTTTAAAAATCTAGGTGTTGCATTTTCGGGCACCTGATTGGGATTAATTAAATCAAGATTTGTTATTATTAAATTGAAAATTTGTGGTGCATCTATATCTATATCTATATCTATATCTATCTATAGATATAGATATGAATGAGTTCAACTGCAATTCTAAAAAGGAAAATGATAAATTGATGAACGTATGATATAAATTTATATTTGATAATAACAAACAATTTAATTTCTAAATTTTTATATTTTTACAAATAAAAGTATTTCTTTTTGAATCGAAGTTTAAAATTTTTTTTGCAATATTTTTTTCATAATTATATCCCCACTCCCAAATTCAAACTAATTAGAAAGTCTCCATGTATATTCAATACACTGCTCCTTGAATAAAAGTAAAATGTTTGATCATTGTTTATCGATATTTTTATAACATGAAAATGTGTGTAAACTAATTATTTTGATTAAAAAAATTAAAAATTAATATAAAAACTTACTGTTTTTTAAATATTTTTTTATTGTAAATTTTTAATCTTCAATTATTGTATATATCAAAAAAAATAGTTGAGGAAATAATTTAATGTGTATAAAAAGAAATTAGAATTTGTGTGGTATAAAATATCTCTTCAATTAATAAAAATAACAATTTAATTAGTATTTATTCATTTTTTTATCACAATTAAGTAAAAACAAAATTATAATTAAAAAATAATGATAGTGTTCTCACACAAAAGTCAAAACGTGAGGTTGAATTACCAACATCTGTTAACAAATTTATCCGGCATATCTCTCTTCAGCCCAGGCCCAATTATGTTGAGTACCAGATGGATCCATTTATTAGTTGCCCGGCTTATTATCACTAAGCTCAGTACATGAATTTTTTTAATTATCGAGTATATAATTAAGTTATATATATATATATGTTTAATGATATGGCATAAATAAATTATTACATGTAATTTTATTATTATATGTAAGAATACAAAAGTTATTTTGTAAATAATAATTTTAAGAAAAAGGAGAGATAAGTAATTATTTTTTTAATTCATTTATTTAAATAAAATATTACCAAACTTCCCGGCAAGTAAGTGATAATCACCGTTAGTTACACCAAAAGACTAATTTGAAAAAAATTAAATATATTTAGCAAAAACTCTAACTAATCCAAGCCCCGTGTCCTGATGCATTACCCTCTTCTATCTGAGACGTTCAATTTACTTTTGGACCAAGCCCATTGCTCTGTTCTTCAAGAAGTTGGCGCAAGTCCACGAACAGTTTAAGCAGTCTGTGGTCATGATAAAGCAACGCGCAGCTGCGCGCAGGTCTTTGTCGGTCTACCTACGCCGACAAAATTTAAAAGATTTTCATTATTACCTAAATTGGTTGCTACTAAGACTCTTTCTATTCTTCTTTTAATTCCCTTGTTTTCCTCTTCATACATTTTATTTTTAATCCCATCTTGTTTGGATCAATTAGCTGTTTTTAGGATTTTTGTTCCCGATGCTTTATTTGTCTCTAACGCCATACGACTAATCTTGGCGAAAATTGAAATGATAGTAATCAATTTTAAAACAATAGAAACTAAAAATGGCAAATTTTTTAGACACTTTCGAGGAATGTCAATTGTGTGTATTATAATTTGGGAACAATTAATCAAATGAATATTGTTAAGCAAAACAATGGGGTCGCTTTCTAGTTGACATTTGATGCCCCACTTCAACCATAAGAGAACAAATAAAAGAATGACAATCCACATAAAAACTATTCCAATTTTCAAGTATCCCAATCCCTATGAGATAGTAGTAATATTAATCTATGGAGTGAGGCAGCAATGACACTTTCAAAGTTAATAACAAAACCCCATAATTGATAGGAACCAATATCGGAAGTTTTATTTTTCTCTTTAATACCTCCAAACAAATGGAGACATCAACATTCAAGAAGAACAACCAAATTTGTAAAACTCAGCTTAATGCAAGTAAATCCATTTTGCCTTCATTTCAGAACATGAATTTATTTATTTATTTTTTTTTTCATTTTGTCAAGTAGAAAAAAAAGCTTGAGGCTACCCCAACACATGATTGGTTTGACCTTCAGCATTAAAGAATACATGGGAATTGGGATGGGAGTTTATAAATCTTGTTGTCCTCCCGAGTTCTAATCTGGCTGATTTTAAGGTCTCTTGGGTATTCTCAAAGAGTACAGGAGTTCAATGATTTTTTTTTTGAATATCAAACTCTGATTTTATATTCTATTAATTAATACTAGAATCAATAATGTATGCCTATGCCAGCATTAAATCATATGGCATGCACGATGTCTCTTTTCTTCTCTTCGTAGAAAACATAAAAAATAATATTAATAATAATAATAATAATATATTTCCCTCTAAGCTGACAACTAATTAGAGAGGTCAATACATGTTATCAAACGAATTGATTCTATATCAAAATTCTTATAATCTTTTTATTTATTTATTTTATTGGTTTATATCGACAACTTGGCATCAAACATTATGTCTGTGCCTTCTGCTGATGTCTAAAAGTTTTTAAGATGATTTTTCCATTTGGGTTGAGGTGAAAGTGTAGGATTATCCGATTATTTGATGATAAAGTGTTAGATGTATCGAATATGGTGTTTCGATTTGTCAAAATACACTATTTCGGTTATTTGATAGAGCGTACATAAGACTATATATTTTATTTGATTATGTGTATGATGAAATCCAAGGTCATATTACCGTTGATAATGAAAGAATATGTCACTTTCAAAATAAATGATGGAAAGAGATTTTAATTTGTTTCATTCATTGTATGTACGCATGCATCCTAACATGGATGTGAAGATAGAGAAGCACAACATATTGGTTTTGGTTTTATTACTATCATTGTCACATAAATAATTAGAATATATATAGATTAATAATTTTGATTTCTTATATTTATCCAACCAATTTTAGTTTTTGTAATAATTATGAAGTAAAATGTCCTATATTTTATATACAAGTTACAAAATAAAGAGATGAACTCCAGACAATTGAAAATGGATGATATGAATTTTAAAAAAATAACCTGAGAGTTGAAATATTAATTATGGATTTCAAATAATATAATAAGTTGTTTAATTAATTGGTCAAGACTCTCTTAATATTTTTCTTTGAACAAAACAGCCCTAGTACTCTTATTCTTAATTTGATTAATTGCTTTCATAAAATGTCTATTCATGATTTAACATGAATTTTGCCACCGGCATGACATAGACATATTATTATCATTAGTTGTATTTGTTTAATTAAAAATATGTCAAACCAATATCTCTCTTTAATCTCAAATATCATTTTACTCTTGCATTGCCTGCCTCCCTCTGTCAACAAAATTTAAATTAAACAGATAGAAAAATGTTTTTTTTCATATACAATAGAATAGAACACTTAATTAATTAACTAATGTAAGTCGATAGTATGCAATATGCACTCCGAGCCTATATATATATATATATATATAATTTTGTTCCATTTTGTTGTTGATATCCACCAACTTCATTAAATTGTTATCCATTTTCGTGGCCTCCTCCCCTGTGGAATGTCCCATGAGAAATGACTAGTTATTGTTCTTTTCACCTGATTTTGTACTTTGTAAAATTTGTTGGTTCATCAACTTCCTTTATTGAACTAATGAATCGATGCAAAGAAATCAATACCTAATTAATTGACTGTAAAGCTATCTTTTATACATTAATTCAGTCATCATCATCTCTCGTTTATGTTTAATAAGATTTCTTATTTTAAACAATAGGTTTTTTCATGAGAATAGAAGATCTGAATGTGATACTCAAACTAATCGAAGCAATAGCGTTCGAAAAAAGTTAAGGCCATGCTTGTTTGTTGACATTGTGAAAAGAAAAATAAATTAGAACCACCCCATGTTGGCCTGCCTTTTTTATTGATTCTCAATACCTAGCTTCTACGTAACAATACAATGGATTTCATGAATCCCGTGCTGTGCCTGCAATTGTTTCCATCACCTTATCTAGTTTTCTTTTTCAGTGTCTTCACAACACGAACAATATACGAACTCACTCATCTCAAAATTTTCAATAAATAATGCAAAGAACTGTTGGATAGAAACATGATAAGGAAAGAACTTCCCAGAAATTAACGAAGATAGGATTTAGCTTCATGATGGAACTATTCACGGTTCCATTTCATTTTCAAAAAACAAATAATTATTAAAAATCATCCAAAAGAATCTCCTTCTGTTCATTATTCATCTTTCCTACTTTAAATGGGAACGGTAGGTAATGTACCCACGTGGACCATGAACAGATTCTTTTGTTATCTAGATTACTAGTCCACGATCCCAAAATTATACAAAAACAAAAGCAACCACAAGTGACGGCAAAATGCCACAGAGAGAGAGAGAGATTGGGAGATCTTACCACCACATTGATCGATTGGGGATTTTTCTTTTTTTCTTTTTTCATTTTGCCTACTTATTTGCTTGGATTCTGTAGGACATAGGGGAAACTATCCAATTGATCCATGTAGTTTGTAAAAATAATAAATAAAGGAAGGTTTTGGGAACTTATTTATTACTTTCTTGCAAAGTCATAAGGACCAATTTGATAATAACTTGTGAAATATATATAATCTTCGTGAAACAAACAAAATAAATTCAATAATAAAAATAGAAATGATAGTGTTGACACCTAAGTTTTTCGGGGACAAAAAATTCAATGCACCACATAGATTTACTATTATTATTGACGTAGAACCTCCTCGGAAATCACCTAAAATCATAGAAAAACGAGTTAGGAGTGAAGTCGAATTACTAGCGAATAAACTCCGACACTCATGTCAGTGGACTGTGCAAGACTAAATGAAAAGAGAGAAAATGAGTGTTTGAGTGTTTTATCGACTCGAGAGGCTGGGTTCGGGAAATATTTGTGAGTGCAATCTCTCTTTTTTCACCGTTCAAAGATAGTCCTCATAAGGAATTTTTCCCAAAAAATTCCTCTTCATGTATTACTTTTACCTTTTATAGGATCTATGTACGTGTAAGTATCGAAGAACCGAGATTTGATTAAACAGGAGTAGGTATGGTGGTTGGGTCAATCTTTTTACCACTCTTTCATGTTAGGTCTGGAGTAACAATGAGTGCCTGTAATTTGTAGGGCGTAGCACACCCTAACGTGATGGGACGCCTGAACAGTTACTTGAATAGCGTATTTATCAGTCTCATTCACAACTCATATTTTTGAAATAGAGACGTTGGGTCGCCTAGGTAATCAAGGTGGGTGTCGAGATACTAAGGCGACCAGAGCCGGGTCAGGTCTTCTGCTTAGTAACGGTTGGGGTCATAAAACTTTAATGAAACAGGTCTTGGATCGATAAACGTCATCAATATAAGTCCTCCAAGTTTTTGCTGTCGCGAAGCGAGAGTAGAAATTTAAGTAATTATTTTGGTCGAGGCGATTTAAAATTTTGATTCGAAAATTATCATGCTCCTAGCAACCAACAGTCTTCATTAAATGCAGCTACTTCGATTTTAATTTATTGTTTCTCAAAAAGACCAGACTTAAGTGTAGCACCTCCTCGTAATGTGTAACGCAGTCATGAGCAAGCACATTGGTAGTGACTTTTATGATGTCACCTTTACTGTGATGATGTCGAGCAATAGGTAGTCAAACTTTTATCGATCCCACTTTTTATTGGAGTGCTGTTAAATTTTGGATCGAATGTACAAGGTTAATTGGCGTGTAGAATAGCTGGTAGATAAAATTACCGATCTCAATTCAAATGGTGTGTAGATAAAAATTATCAATCCCGAGCCAAATGGTGTGTAGATAAACTGGTAGATAAAAATTACTGACCCTAAGTCGAATGGTGTGTTGGTAAAATTATCGATCCGAGGCGAATGGTCTATAGATAAAAATTACTGACCCTGAGTCGAATAGTGTATGGATAAAAATTACTGACCCAAGGCGTATTGTGTGTAGATAAAAATTATTGATCCGAGGCAAATAGTCTATAGATAAAAATTATCGACCTTGAGTCAAATGGTGTGTATAAAAAAATTGCCGACCTGAAATGAATGGTGTATAGATAAAATTTTCTGACCCCGAGTCGAATGGTGTGTAGATAAAAATTATCAACCCGAGGTATATTGTGTGTAGATGTAACATCCGGTCCAACGCTTGTCAATTATATTGTCTGCTTTGACCCAATTCTTGGGGCCTCACGGTTTTGTTCTTGGAATGGGCAATCGAAAACTTCCCAAGAGGTCACCCATCTTGATATTACTCTCGCCTAAGCAGGTTTAACTGCAGAGTTCTCAGGAATAAACTACCACCCATCCCAAAATGCCTCGTTGACATATTTGGTTCCAACTCTACTCTATAGACCATCAACTTTCTCTCTCATTCCGATGTGAGACTCGCTCCTGCCCCCATTGTCATCCCAAAGTCTATCAGGAGCTGCTCCTTGCTCAGGTCCTCTCACCTCAGCGCCACTCCCCGCCCTCTAGGACCGGGATGTTACAGGTCCATTAGTTTTTGCCTAGCTCGTCCTCGAGCCCACCATTATACTGAAGGAGAGTTAGCTCTGATACTATATTATAACATCTGGTCCATCGCTTGTTAATGATATTGTCTGCTTTGGCCCAACCCTTGGGGCCTCACGATTTTGTTCTTGAAATGGGTCAATCAAGGACTTTCCAAGAGGTCACCCATCTTGGTATTACTCTCGCCTGAGCACGCTTAACTGCAGAGTTCTCAAGAATAAACCACCACCCATCCCAAAAGGCCTCGTTTGGAATATGAAGGGTGATAGTCTTTTCCCGACAATCTACAATTGCATGGTGCTCTGATAACCAATCCATACCCAAAATAACATCAAAGCTCAG
>JAWDEX010000002.1:10042120-10064314 GCA_035221805.1 Trichilia hirta | reverse complement strand
CGATTCATGGCAAATGTTATTAAATAAAAAATTACTATTAATTTTTTATTTAATAACATTTGCCATGAATCGCATGTACCGCTCCATTTACTAATCATACGCTCCCTACACACCAATAGGCAGATATAGTATTAACAAAACAACATAATCATTAAACATCGACCAAAATTACCATTTTTACAAAGTACAATCCTTTTTGTCTAGACACCCTGCATGAAAATGACCGCAATAGCCCACATGTCGAATACACGGTCATTTAATCAAAAAACCTAATTATTTTCCATAATTACGATCTTACCTCCTTCCCAAAACTCAAAACACCAACTTAAACTTCAGCTCGAGCCCACACTCCCCAATCGTTCGTCTTTGTATTCCAACCATCCTTAACAGCCCTTCGTTTTTTGTTTTGACACGTCACCATTGTCCAAAGAAATTGCTACTCGCAGGCCTCAATATATAATTCCGAAAGGAGCTAAAAATCCACTTCACCTGTGACCCAAACCCTCGGTTTCACATTCTACTCTCTGAATCTCAACAAATACCCAATATTTTTAATTATTTTCACTTTAACCGTGTTCGTGATCAACGGAAAACTCAAAAACCAATATTTCCGATATTTCGGACTGAAAATATAGTAGAGCAAAAATTATATCTACACAAACAGCATAATAATCCGACTTACAAGGGATGCCTATGGCGGCAGGGATAGCATCGCCGACGGATCAAGCTGGGTCGGGGGGGGCCGCAGGGGTGATGCCGATGCAATCACCGCCGTTGATGATGATGTCAGATGCATTTACCAAGGATGCGATTATAGCGTGGTTTCGCGGGGAATTTGCTGCAGCGAACGCAATAATAGATGCACTTTGTGGACACCTGTCACAGGTGAGTAGTGGTGGAGGTGAAGGATCAGAGTACGAGAAGGTTTTCTCGGCGATTCACCGGAGGAGGTTGAACTGGATCTCGGTACTACAGATGCAAAAGTACCACTCGATTGCCGAGGTGGCACTCGAGCTACGAAACGTCACGGAGAAGAAGCTGGAAATAAAAAAAGGAGGCGGTGATGAGAAGATCGATGAGATTAAGGAGTGCCTGAACAGTTCAAAATTGGTGGAAAACCGCGAGAAAATGACGGAAAATGAAAAGAAGTGTGGAGTTGATGAAGAGACCGTGGTTGAAGAAGATGATTCACCTAACAGCGATATAACTGATTCAGGTAAGTGGATTTTTCAATTGTGGTATTTTATTCTTCTAGCATTTTGTGATTCGTCCTTCTCGATTTGTTAGCGGAATTTGTGACGGAAAATCTTTTTTTTTTTTTGGTTTATATGATTGATAACAGTACTCTCTTGCGCAATCAAATTTCTCAGTTTTGTTTTTTTGTTCTTTGATTGTTCCCAGTGCACAGCTAGATAACTGGGGACAGTTACTGATTTCGCTTCGATCTTCCTTTTTTCAAGTAATTAGTTAATTGGTCGAAGAAATTTACCATAATTCAAATATACTTTTTGTTTGGGAGAAAAAAAAAGGCTTTCTGAAATTTGATATGTTTGGTAGTCGAAGAAAATTTACTGGATTTGGTAGTCGAAGAAAAATAAAATCTTTTTCCGTGCTTGAAGTTTTAATTTTTTATCATGTAGTTTCTATTTTTTTAATAAAAAGTTCTAATATTTTTCGTCCATTTTCTCGGGAACGAACTGAACCATTCTTCACTCCAACAGATCCGATGTTCAAACCCGTTCTTTTGCAAATTTAACTCACTTTGAATTCAAAGTCTGTCAGTTTTACGTTTTGATCCTCGTGTTTTGGTAGATTCTTGGAAGAGAACATCCCAGAAAATCCTCTGCTTCACGGCTTCAATCACTTTTATTTTAATAACGCTTCAATTTACAAACTTTTTTTCTTACAGATTTCCCAAAAAGAAGGTAACATTTCCTCGTATTATAGAATATTCAAAATAAGAGGGGTTTGAGATTTTGAGGTCATGAAAAAGTTTGGATGCATCCGGTGTTACAGTTAGTTTCGGGAGTAGTAAATACCTTATTTTGTGTGCAATGACTTTATTATAGGTGCCGCAGTCTGAACCGTCTGATCTTGGATTGACATCAGGGAAGCGCAACGATTGATTTTTCGGATGGGATTGTTTGGTTAGGCAATTTTGACCTTCTGGATACCCTTCCGATAGATTAGCCGGTGGAGCTAATTGATTGGGCCGAGTTTGGGGGTCAACTCAGGCGTGGGATCCCATGAAAGTTAGATCCGTAAGGACAAAAGTTATGTTTGGGCGATCCAATGTAGTCGGGGTTGTTGTGTACTTTTTTTCAGTTGTCAGCCGATTTGCTGTCGTAATCCAAACGTCTGCAAAGGGTTGACTGTAGAATTTATGGGGTAGTATCGTAGAATAGTTAAAGGAATGTGAAATCGTTCACAACTATAAAATGGTTTAATAAATAGTAACATGATAAATAAAGTGACCAAAATATGGAAGGGTCTCAATGAGATTCGATGATCGATTGGGATCTTTCAATAACAGCACACTGTGTGTTGATTTTTCCGTAATTTATTGAAAGTTGCAATTTTTCTACAATTGATCAAAATTTATTGGATGAGTAAGGGGCTTAATGAGATCCGATTGAATCGTTTCAATAACAACACGTGGTGTGTTGTAACTCTCTCCCAAGATAAAATTTTTTACCTAAAAGGGTAAAAATTCGCATTAGTCTTGTCTTAAATAGAAAGCTACGTTTTTCTTAAAAGCACGGCATATAATTA
Organism: Trichilia hirta; assembly: GCA_035221805.1. Taxonomy (NCBI): domain Eukaryota; kingdom Viridiplantae; phylum Streptophyta; class Magnoliopsida; order Sapindales; family Meliaceae; genus Trichilia; species Trichilia hirta. Next base: position 10,061,542 of record JAWDEX010000002.1, on the reverse strand, counting down.
ACACGACACAGAACAACGTTCTTCGGATTTGTTCTTTTTTTTGGAATGTACTCCTCAGTTCAGTGATAGACTCACCTGCCATGTTCAATAAATTTGCTTAGCATTAACTATCATTTATCAACTACATTAACTATTAGTTACTGTAGCCTTGTTCTGCCCTTGTTTTCTTAGTGGTGTACTTCTTTTGCTTTTTAATAACTCATCTTTACTTTTTTCTGTCGGAATGTAGGGTCTCAAGAAATGCAGCCTGCTAATGAAAATATTGAGATATGTTCAAACCATGAAGAGTGTGAAGCGCGAAGATCCCAAATCAAGTTGACAAAAGGATTTGCAGCTAAGGAGCAAGTGAAAGGCCATATGGCGAGTTCTTTCTCTCACGATTTACAATACACATTATTTCCATAGAGCTAGAGAAGATGGATTTCAAAGAGTTGATATGATATAATTTTTTTGCCGTAATAAAGAAAAGCAGCTGGCTGTTATTGATTGATCAATAATTGCGACTGGCAGGTGAATGTTGTGAAAGGGTTGAAGTTATATGAGGACTTTTTCAATGATTCAGAGTTATCTTTGTTAACTGACTATGTCAACGAACTTCGCCTTGCTGGACAGAATGGACAACTCGCAGGTAACTCACTGGCATATCCTTCTTGTAATTATTTGATGACTCTGGGTGGTAATATTAAGACACATGGTTATGCCTTGAGGTTGCTCTGTAAAATGCAGTCTGTTTAGTCGTGCTAAAACAGATAAAACAATGTTTAAACTTCATTTTCGTAATGCTACCATCAGAAACCCGTAACAAATTAGAATATTACAAATAGTTTTGCGAAATTTTAGTTTGCAATAGCTAACCAAATGTTTTATATTGAATATAGGCGAGACCTTCATTTTATTCAACAAGCAGATGAAGGGAAATAGGAGAGAGCTAATTCAGTTTGGTGTTCCAATTTTTGGACACATAAAGGACGAAGCCACAAGTAACAGTCAAATTAGTAAGACACATACTTCTAAATTTTGTTAGATTTGATTTCTCCTCAAACTTGTGCTTGGTTCTGGAAGTCCATGACAAATTTAAGCAGTTAACCTTCGAACTGAACTTTTCATTTTTACAGGTAATCTAGAACCAATTCCTGCTCTTCTTCAATCAGTCATCGATCACCTGGTTCAGTGGCAACTAATACCAGAATACAAAAAACCAAATGGTTGCATCATTAACTTCTTTGATGAGGTGACTTCTGTTTTGGGGCATCATCATGTTTTCTCTGTTACTACTTTTAGATCCTTGTTGAAGAGCCTTGATTTTTCATTTTTTATTGTAGCCTTCTGCTTTCTTTTGGAAAGATTATGACATAAAATTGCGCCATGTCACATGTCTGTTCTTTTTTTCTCGCAGAGTGAATATTCTCCACCATTTCTGAAGCCACCTCATTTGGAACAACCTATCTCTACACTTCTCCTGTCTGAATCAGCAATGGCTTTTGGACGAACTCTTGTGAGTGATGCAGATGGGAACTATAAAGGACCACTCATGCTTTCACTGAAAGAAGGGTATGCATTAGAATTTGTTTGAAATGCAATAGTGAACATTGAAAGTGAACAGAGAAAGGTAATTATAAACAAAAAACTAAAATTAGATTACGACAGACTTGAAAGAGAACCATAGAATGGTAATTATTGGAATTTATAACACTGAAGCAATTTGGAAAAGTAAATTTGGTAGCTCTTCAGGATGATGTATTAGAGCATCTTTTACTTTGCTGTAAGGTTCTGTCCATAGCCAGTGCTATTTTTTTCCATGTGAAATACTATGGAATTGACAAGAGTGTACAACATAATCCTGAAACCCTTGCAGGTCACTTCTAGTGATGAGGGGAAACAGTGCTGACACAGCAAGACATGTTATGTGCCCATCTCCCAACAGAAGAATCAGCATCACATTCTTCAGAGTCCGACCTGATTCAAAACAGAGCCAGTCTCCGCCAACTACTCCAACTAATTCAATGAGTGGTGCCATGACTGTGTGGCAACCAGGCGTCCCAAGCCCATATACGATGCCAAATGGAACTGCCAGAGGCTACGAGGCAATGAACGTGATGCCCAAATGGGGAGTTCTTGGTGCCCCTGTGGTCATGTTAGCTCCAATGCGACCTATGGTGTTGAGTCCTAGGAGAATGCCTCGTGGTGGTACCGGGGTTTTCTTGCCATGGACGGTGGGATCAAGAAAATCATCGAAGCATCTTCCGCCGCGTGCTCAAAGAGGACGATTTCTTGCCCTACCTTCCCCAGTTGAACCACTTGTGGCGGAACCTGCTTCTGAACCAGCCATTGGTCTTGATGGGAAATCAGTATGAAGTTACACCTGAGGCAGTCCTGCGAAAGAAGGAATATGGAAAGAAATGTATCATTCTCATTCGTATCATGTTCGTAAGAAGCATCTCTTAGTGTACAAACAGCGCTCAATTCATGTTAGAAAAGTTTTTTCTTTTTCCTTTTTGGTTCTTGTTTCACTCGGTAAGAATAGGTTCTAGAGTTGGTCACTACACTCTTTCTTGGATACCAATCGTGATGGGCTTCGGAGGTAGTTGAGCTTTCTAAGTCTTCAGGCACATGAATTAGCTCAAAACAGAGGCGGAATTTTGTATTCATTTCAGCTATTTATATCAATCCTTTTTTTCATTGACGGATGGTATTGCTTTATCGTTGCACATATTTACAGGATAAGTAAATCTACGTGAATTTCCTTAATACTTTACCTTAACAAAATTTTAAGACCATGGTTTTCTGCATTTAATTCCTTAACACATATAGTAGAATTTTGCTCCTAGTCTTATCAATCAGTGTACATGCAAAATTGTCAACATGCAATTCTTGTTGAAAGGAAGAAAGCATGAGAAATGAAAAACACAAAACAAAATGGATGGAGAAATTCAGAAATCATTTTCCATAGTGTTCGAGAACCAATCTGTGAACCGCATAATAATTATTTTTACCCTTTTTCAGAGATAGGTAACACAAAACAATAATTTTTTTAAACCAGGTTCCCGCAAGAAAGTTCTACCCCAACTCCTGCATTTCCTGAGCAAGTTTGTTCAATTCCCCCTACGCATTGATCATTGTCAGCAGTATAGCAAAACAGCGTCCTGTAAATACTCAACTCCTTCATAATCCTGGAGCTTTAAATAGTCGATTACTTAACATCATCAACTTAGGATATATGGAAAATTCTGTCTTGATGGTATTTCTCAATTCTCACCTTCAATGATACACGCTACCAAAGAATGACATGCCCAATAGACAATACTCCGCTCCACTTACCGTTGGAATTTTATGGCCTTCAAGAAATTTGGTAGTATGCACGTAAATCTATGATTGGCAAAAGGAATACTCCAATCCACAACACAAACAACATTTGGTCCCTTCCTGCAAAGATAGGTATAAGAAACTTTTAGCAATTCCGAACCATTACATCAAACCTTCAAATATCATTCACATCTGGCGAATGAACTTGGATGCAGTAACACTGTGGAGAGAAGATCAAGTTGGCGAACATCAAATGATTTCCCACCACCACAATTTTTCCGACCATAACATCTGCCATGAGAGTAAAGATATAAAAATAAGGCCTCTAAAATCAAATGGCTCCTAAACTTGGGATACATATTATAAGCGTCAAACAAAACATTGAACCAGTAAAAAGACCAACTACATACAGCTATACAAGGTAAAGAATCGATGTACAACATTAATATACAAATTACTGTAGGCATTGTAGAAAAATAAATGTCGATTAAGATTATTATGGCACAGAAGTTTCCACTTGAGGTATTAAGACACAATCATGATTATATTTGCATTTAAACCAACCATATAAAAGAAACTACTCCCCAACCACGTAACACTTGCAGATATAACTGAGAAGGAAACAAGAACAGGGTACAGAATAATTGCAAGGATTATAGAATTAAATTTGAGTTGCATCAAGCTTTAATTGACTCATCCTCATCTTCCATATCCCAACTCAAGTCTTCATCGTCTTCTGCAACACTCAGCCGCTTCCTTAAGTCAGCTCTGTTTGGGCTCCCAACATGAGTCACTTTCTTCTCATCAATGCTGCTAAGATCCTCAATCTCATCCCAACCAAGATCTTCTTCCTCAGGCATAGAGGGCTCGCTTGAAACAGCTGAAAAATCACTATCTTTACTAGATTCTCCTGGCTCAGCCTTACCCACCTTCTCATCTGATTTCGTTCCCGAATTTTCTTTATTCATTCCATCACTCTTCTCCAGACACATTTTCTCCTCAACAACATTGTCATTGCTTGGTTCCGCAGCATTTCTCTTACCATCATCATCTACATTAGAATTCGAAACCTTCTCTCCCTCATCATCAGGCCACAAACTCTCCTCCTCTACAATTTTCTCAGATGCCTTATCACCCAACTTATTATTTCCAGTTAAATCACTTTTAGCAGCAACATTAGCCTCTTCACCAACAGCTTTCTCAGAATTTGTACTATCCAAATCCTCATTTTCCTTTAAATCGTTTTTTGCCGCCGCATTACTCTCATTCTCATTCTGGTTCTCATCATCATCATCATCAACATCCCAACTCAAGTCCTCCTCTTCGCCTAAAATTGCTCTGTTCACAAGAGTAGCCCTCAAATTCTCAGCCTGTTTAAGCTTAAACAACCTATAAAAATACCTAAACCAAAAGGTCTCATGATCAACAGCATCTGGTACAACCCTTTTGTATATATTCTCCGTAGCACTATTTTCTTCAATCAACCTCTCCATTTCCTCACTCATATCATCCAAAACAAATTCAGATTTCCACTTATTATAATCATCCAAGTCATCAACTTCCTCGCAATAAGTATTAACATCTCCCCGAACCGTACGAACCTGAGCCTCAAAACGACTATACCCTTTTTGTTGCCCGCTAGTATTCTGATTATTACTAGTATTACAATTGCTGTCCGACGAATCGGATTCGTTTTTCGCAGTAAGGATTGCTTCCTTACTCTGAGAGATGATCTGGGCTGTCCCTTTCAACAAAGAGTTCCCAAACTCATCAATGACGATACTGACGTTCCCCAGCGATGCCTGTGCCACTTCGAGTTCCTTTCTAAGTCCCGAACCGAATTCCTTCAGATCCCGGCGGTAGGTTTCGATGACCGATTCTGATTTGGTGGTTAGAGTTCTGATTAAGCCACCAAATGACCACGCACCGTGCCGGGTAGCAGCAGTATCGGGATCAATTTTTGAAGGAGAACCCGAATCTGGGTTTTGCTGTTGTTGTTCGTTGGCCTTTGGAGAGTTGGATTCGGTTTCAGATTTAGGGCTGGGAGGATCTAGGACATCGGAGAAAACGGGTTTGAAGAAATTCATGATCAAGTTTTAGAAAGCCAAGAGATTTACAAGAGATGGCTTGAGGATTTGCGATCTGGTTGTTTGTGAATTGAGTAGCTGTTAAACCCTGCTTCCATCTAAACCAGTCTGCTCCAAGAAACTCTCTTCTTCTTCCGATGATGAAGCGCTTGGATTTTTGCTTTCTAGTTTTAACTTGATTAATTTATAAATAATGAATTTACTATAAATTATTTTGGTGACTTGCTTAATTTGCAAGTTAAGTCTACCAAAAATTTTGCAAGGATGCTTATGAACGAGCAACGTCAACCATTTCAAGTTTTTACCTTCAAATAATGAATATCTTCAAATAATAAGACATTCATGTATTAACTAATTAGCAAAAAAAAATTTATATATATTAATTAATTCTAACAATTTTGAAATTATTTTTTCAAATCTTAATTCATGAATACTAACTTTTATGATTTTTATAAAATAAATAAATAATATGTAGACTCCTAAACTTTATTATAAAATAAATAAAATATTTATTTTAATTATAGTATATTATGAAATATTATATTATTAATATACTATAAAATAAATTATTAATATATTAAAATTTTTTTTATCAAATTTTAAGAATTTATTAGTTATTTTCTCTAACTAACTATTATTGTGTGAGATTATAAGAGTTATTATACCAATGAATAAGAGTATTAAAGGGTATTTTAAAAATTTATAAGATAATTAATCTAATAAGTTAAAGATTACTAATTTACATGCCTCTCCCCTTAACAATTTTATAAAATTATAATAATTTGATATTCAATTAATGGATGTTATCTTATTTGTCACATTATCTTAAATAAAATTTTTAAATCAAAATTTGATTTAAGATTTATGGTATTATTGTTTAAAAATTTATATAAAATTGTGTTTTCAAGAAATCAAGAGAGTGATTTGCCATAACACAATTTTTTTTAACATGTTATAAAAGATTTTTTGTGTCAAAACCATTTGTAATTTCATTTATGCAATTTAATTGTCATTAAAAAAGACACTTTTGAATTATTAAATATGTTATTTTTATATTGTTAAAATAACCCAAATTTTAAACTTTCAAAATAATTTTTTTGAAAATATTTAAATATCAAATATGCCTTATCATTATTTTAGTCATTCCGCCGTTCTCTTAATAATAATAATAAAAAGAATTCTATTAGCCCATTATTACATTTACAGCCTCTATTTACCACTTTCTACAACACCCCCTTCACTCTATAAATTTCCTTATATATCACTTGGATACTGGCTGGACATCAATACTTAGATTAGAATAGTTTATAGAAAATAAATTTTAAAATGACATTAAACAATTTATTAGTTCAAAACATGATATTTAATATCCTTAATATAAAATTCAAACTAAACCTAACCTTTTATCATCTTATATAAATTTTTAAGTACCCATGTCATGCCCTCGATCTACAAATGTTATCTTTTAATATTATTTCAGGTATAAATTTGTTACTGTGAAATATTGAATTTTTGATATTAAATTAAAAGTGCTTGATTTATTTAATTTTTTGGGAAGTGTTTTTTGTAAGGGAAGGCTTGCAAACCCTTTGATTTTATTTAGTTCTTATTTTCAGGAAACCAATCAATTTAATTTGCTTTTGGTTTTAATTAAAAAAATTAACTAAAAATGAAGAAAAAAGATACAATTAAAATTGTTTAAGTTTGAGTTGATTAATATCATCAATATGATTTTAATTGGTTATGAACAAATTGATTTTTTGTTTGAACCCATTTGGTCTCTACCCCTAATTAGTGGGAATGACAAAAGGCGGCCTGGATTTTACATTCATATATATATATATATTTTTTGAATTTTAATTTGATGGATAACAATTACTATAATTTTAAATTTTTAAAAACAGTTACGTAATATTGACAAATTAATCCAAAATTCAAGATGATTGAAAGTAATATATATAAACGATTAAAATATATTAGATATATCAAATATAAGATATTGGACTGTTAGTTTAATTTGTAAATGTGGTTCTGGCCCAATTCAGCTGAAGCCCGAAACAATAAATTTTGAGGTAAGTTTGGGCCAGGTTAAAATCCCTGGACCTCGATTAGGCCCAAACAATCCTGGGCATTCTGGTCATCCATACAAATTAGTTGTTCTTCGGGTAAGTAGTTGAAAGAGTAAATAACAACACACAGAATTGAGTGTACAAAATGCTGAGAATATAGATTTTAACATTTTTTTTTTAAAATTTTATGCCACTAGAAATTACACACAATGTCAACATGAAATGTTTTCAATGATTTTTTGCAATATCACCACCTATTACTACCGAACGGGCTTTTAAAACTTATAAAATTGTAAAAACAAAAAGTGAAATTTAGAAAAATACATCAAATCAAACCAAAAAGTATGTGAACATTCCTGTTCTTTAATTTATTCTTATTATTTTAAATTATCTATCATCTTCTTCAGTTAACTGAGATAACAAAAAGCAAATTACTTTTTAAGGGCATAATAGTCTTTGTAAATTGTCAAACTAATTATATATATATATATATATATAAGAATGAATGAATTCTTCTTCTGATGTATAATCTATTGTATTACTTCTTTCTCCAATATTAAAAGAAAATAATAATAATAATAATAATAATAATAATAATAATAATAATAATAATAATAATAATAAAAGTAAAATGAAAGAAAAGAATGCCTTCTTCTCCTCCCAATGTATTGGATCTCTTCTTTCTCCATTACCGTCCATGTCCCCGCCAGCCTCCATCGACTAACCAAATTAAAGCAAAATTTGAAAACAAAACTCCTCCGTGTCCCGCCAGTCTCTTTCATCTATTTCCGTGTCCTATCACCTTCTCACCAACTCAACCTTTCGACAATAGCAACCGCAGCTCCAACTGCAATGGTGAAACACAAAAAATTATATTTAATTTAATTTGCCTCTACTTGAAGGCAGACTTACCTTTTATACTATAAAGGGAGAAAAATATAAAGATTCTAAACTTACAAGAGTTAAAACGATACATTTTTACTTTTCAAAGAGACTAAAATAAATAACCTATTATAAATACACTAAATGTGTTAAAAAATTTTCACGGGCATCCAATAGGCCCTAATATAACACCGCCATTCCTCCAACTTTAATACATTTTAATAAAAAATTTTATTAAATATATCGATGACATTTATCAATCAGTTATTGTCCAATTTCAACTGTTATTTAGCAAGTGACCTGATCCATCTCCTATCGCTTCGGCATCTCGACCTCCACCTTGATTTTCAAAGCAGCCCGATTTCTTTATTTTAAAAACGGGTTTCTCGAATAGGACAGACATGTACATTTCTCAAGAAGTAGTTCAAGTATCCCATCACGTTAAGAGGCGTCATGCTCTTTAAGTTGCAGGCACTTATTGCGACTCCAGACCTAACGTAAAAGAATGGTAAAAAGATCTGCCAAATAACCATACCTAATCCTGTCTAATCAAGCTCCTATTCTTCGATGTTCACACGTGCTGAGACCCTATAAATATTAAAATTGCTACATGAGAGGGGATTAGATTCTTTTGGGGCCATTTTCAATAGTTGAGAGAAAGAGAAAGTTCTGCCAGTAATAAGTAGCATTCTCTCATAAATATTTTTCGAGCCCAACCTCTCAGGTCGGTAAATACTCAAACACTCATAATTTATCTCTTTCTTTTAACTTGACCTTGAATAATCTACTGACTTGAGCGTCGGAGTTTATTCGTCGATAATCTGGCTTCACTCATAACTCATTTTCTTGTGATTTCATGTAGTCCCCGAGGGTCTTTGTTAGGAGGCTTTACTTCGATCGCAATAATAAAACTTGTGTGGTGTGCTAAGTTTTTTGCTCCCAAAAAATTTAGCCATCAACAATTGGCGCTATCTATGAAAAACGAGCTAAAAGCCTAAATAAGAAATTTGGAAGATATTTCGTGCAAACATGACTGGAAATACTCGCAGTCGTCTCTCTAAGAAAGTGTAGAAAGAAAAAGCCGAGAATTCTTCTAACACTGGCATAAGAGGACCACTATAGAATTGTCCAACAAAAACGAGATACAGGCTCACCATGTTGATGGTCCAGCCAGTCGAGCCATTATTAGAACTAAGGTGTGTGAGTCCTGGCAGATAAAAGAAGGGCCAACAGAGCATAAAAGTATAAAGGAGACTAATAATCGAAAGATTCTTGAACTAAAACACAAAAATTAACAGCTAGAAAAGGAAGCAGTAAGGCTGAGGGCATTGGTTCGACGGCAAAAATACGAAAAGAGGCACCAAATCGTGCCAGAAGCCTCAAAGATAAGGGCCAATTATCCTCCAGGGGAGAAAGGCCGAAGAGCTCAATACCCAACTAGGGGAGCTACTACCAAGAACGTTCGTTTTACCAATATGTAGAAAAGGAAGGGCAAAGATGACGCAAATGATAGAACAAGGGTGAATGATGGCAATGAACCAATGATGTCTGTTATTTCGTGTAGCCCCAAAATAGACCCAAGAACTACCATCAGACCAAGGTATATCATAGTGGACCTACGATCTCAACTTGATGAGATCAAGTCCTGAGATTACAGTGCTTGACCTATGAACTTGCAGATGATTGAAACTTGTATAAAAGAGATACTAGAGAAAATTAGGATCGGGGGAAAAAAAGGCAGGTCTACTGAGGAGTACAAACAAAAAATCTGAGACAGAAAAATGTAGCGATTCCTCTTTTACTAGAAATATACTAGAACTGACCATCCTCAGAAAGTTTAAAATGCCGCAAATTACACGTTTATACTAGAAAGACTGACCTCACACTATATCTAAATACCTTTAAGAAAATAATGCATATTTAAGGACTGAGCAAGCTCCAAATGTGCCGATTGTTCCTGTTGATATTGAAAGGACAGTCTAGAGTGTGATTCAGAAAGCCTCCCAAAAGGTAATATTAGAAACTTTCGACAATTAAGTCAAAGCTTCATGGACAAGTTTCAAGACATTGTGAAAATTGCCTATAGCGCAAATACCCTCCTCCTGTTGTAGCAGGGCCTCGTTGAGAGTCTTAGGAGTTTTATGTCAAGATATCACGAGGAGGTGATATAATTGGGGGTTTTTCACCACCCACTCGCATTAGAAAGATTGAGAAGAGGGATCCGAGTAAAAAGGGAATGATATGATATTAACAAGGGATCGATTATCACATATGAGGCTGCTCAAAAGGAGCTTTTTGACGAAATAGATATTGAGGACCGAGTATTCTTGAGGAAGCAAAAAAAAGGGCAAACAGCCCTGAGTGAAATAATAGGGAACCTTTTTTGAGGAAAGACTTGAAAAAACATGAACGTGTCAACTGGAAGAACAGAGGCGACAGACACTCTTGACAGTCTTGATAAAGGGACATAGTTAAGAAGCCAGCCTCAGATAAAGAGCGACATCAAATGGCTTAAGTGTGTGAAAGAAATTTTGTTCAGTTAAATGTTCTCCTTTCGTAAGCTTTATGCTATGCAAAAGATAATGGAATCTACGTGACAGAGCTAATCCCAATCAGATTTAAGAGGGATAACATTTTAGGTGACTAATTTTGCGATTATCACGGGTATTACGGGTATAGCATAGACAATTATTTTTATTTAAGGGAACAAATTGATCTTTTAGCAAAAAATTAATACTTGGATCAGCTGCTGGCCAATCTCAAAGACAGAGAGCCTTATCAGGCAAAAAAGCACCAGATTATAGTAATTTTAGGTAGGCCTACCTTGAAGGAGAATTTGAACTATTTTAAAAAGAATTATTCAAGATACTCACTATCGAATCCCAATAACGATTTTCACATCATGAACGTTCGAGAGATAAAGAAGCCAAGGGTTACATCAGTGCCAATAATATTTACTAATGCAAAAAAGGTAGGCGTGTATTATTCTCATAATGATGCCTTGGTAGTTACAATAGGAGTAAGAGGAAAGAAAGTTAGTCGAATTCTCATTGATACAGGAAGTTTTACTGACATTATTTTTAAGAATACCCTGAATGTGTTGGGAATAGAGGATGTGAGACTAGGGGATCTAAAATCTGCCTCATATAATTTTAGGGAATCTTATGTCACACCCTTGGGCATGATGTCCTTTCCAGTAGCCATGGGAGATAAATCCCAACAAAAAATCGCCATGATCAATTTTTAAGTAGTAAACTTGTCAATGCCATCCTTTATTATTTTGGGTCGACCGTTTCTTCGGGCTATCAAAGTGATGAAGAGTATTCAAATCTAAAGCTGAAGTTTTGGGTCGGTAATAAAGTTGGCATAATACGAGAAAGTTAGAGAAAAGCCTGGTCATATTTTGCAACCTCTTTCAATCTCATCCATTGTATTTTTAAGAGGAGCCGAGGTTTGGAAAATAAAAATGCCGATGATGATAGTGTAGGACAAGCTAAAACAAGTCCCTAAGAGGATGACAGGGCCCCGTCTAAAGACTATTCCATCATTGAATCTGCTGAAAAACTGAGAAAAACAATCGTAAATAATTCGGACCCTTAAAAGATCGTCCGAATTGGCACCCATCTCAGCTTTGACGAGACCCAAACAATGGAAGAATGTCTGTGACGGAATAAAAACGTATTTTCATGCTGCCAGGATAATATGCCTAGGATAAACCCTAAAATTATCACACATAAGCTGGCAATACGGCCCTCTAGCAAACTTATAAAGTAAAAAAAAAGAGTGTTTAATCAGGAGAGAAGGCAAGTCGTTAGAGAAGTGGTTGATAAACTCCTAAAAATTGGGTTTATTAGAGAAGTTCGCTATCCTGATTGGGTAGCTAATGTGGTCATGATAAGAAAGACGAGTGAAAAGTAGAGAATGTGTGTCGATTTTATCGATTTGAATAAAGGTGTCCAAAGAATAGCTTCCTTTTGCCCCAGATTGATTAGCTGGTGAACGCCACGACCAGGTATCGGCTCTTGAGTTTTATAAATGCTTTCTTCTAGTACAACCAAATAACCATACATTCTCCCGATGAGAAAAAGACTTCATTCGTCATTGATCAAGGATTATATTATTATCGAATAATATCGTTCGGTCTAAAAAATACTAGGGCTATCTTTCAACGCTTAGTTAACTGAATATTTAAGCCCCTTATCGGCTCGTCCATGGAGGTGTATGTGGATGACATGATAACAAAGTCGGAAGAAAGACATGACCACATTCAGCATCTGAAAAAGACTTTCACTATTCTAAAGAAATACAGCATGAAGTTGAACCCAGAGAAACAGATCTTCGAAGTTAGTTAGAAAAAATTCTTGTAGTTTATAAGTAGTGAGCGTAGCATAGAAGCAAACCCCTAAAAGGTAAGGGCAATCTTGGAGCTAAAGTCACCCTTCATAATGAAAGAGATGCAGAGTTTGACAAAAAAGACTGAAGCACTTCACCAATTCATCTCCAAGGCAACAGACAAATGCCTTGGGTTTTTTCAATTTATTAAGAAGGAAAAAATGGCAGAATGGACGTCAGAGTGTGAGATCAACTTCTAAAAATTAAAATAGTATTTTGTCACAATTCCTGTGTTAATGAGCCTAAAGCCTAAATATGTTCTTTACTTATATCTGACTGTCAGTGACCACGTCGTCAGTGTTGTCTTGACAAAAAAAGATGAAAACAAGGTATAAAAACTAATTTATTATGTGAGTAAATTATTTTTTGATACAGATACCAGGTATTCAAACCCAAAAAAACTAGCACTGGCTTTGGTAATTGCAACAAGAGAGTTGCACCCGTATTTTCAGGCTCACCAGGTCGTCGTCCTTACTGACCAGCCTTTAAGGCAAATCTTACACTGACCCGAACTCTCAAAAAGGTTGGTAAAGTGGTGCATTGAACTAAGTGAATTCGACGTAGAGTCCAAACTACGAAAGGCCATCAAAGGGCAGGTTCTGGCCAATTTCATCGTTGAACACACCGTTTCAGAGATCTTGCTAGTCATAAGACCTCACAGCATGGGCAATAAAGAGGTACAAGTGCCTGACTTAACCCGTTCTTGAAAAATCTTCATTGACGGAGTCTCTAATGCTCAAGGCTTTGAAGTAGGGATTGTCCTTGAAAGTTTTAAAGGTGATGAAATTATGAGAATGCTTCGATTCGAGTTTTTTGCTACCAATAATGAGGTAGAGTATAAAGCCTTGTTAGCTAGCTTATGAATGGCTCTTCTACTAGGTGCCGAAAACTTAGAAGCATAGGGGGACTCGCAACTTGTGATACAATAAGTGAACAGTCAGTTTCGAGTAATTGGAGTAAACATACAGTGTTACTTTGCGTTGGCTAGTGAATAAGTAAAAAAGTTTCACCAGTTTAAGGTAGAACAAATCTCCAGATCAAAGAATGACTGAGCTGATGCCTTATCTAAGTTGGCATCCACATTTCATAAGAAGGCCCCCAGGCTCATACTAATAGCCATACTGACTAGAAAGAGCATAGATGAGAATGTTTATTTAAGGCAGTTGCTCATTGTGTCAGAAGATTCTTCACGAATGACTCATTTGAAGCTGTATCTACAAGAAGAAAAGCTGCCAGAGGACAATAAGTAACCTCGTAAGATTAAAAATTAGCCAGCCCGATATAATATAATAGATAGTATGCTTTATCGACATAATTATAGTTTGCCGTATTTGAGATGCCTGAGAAAGGATGATACAGATTTAGTACTGAGAGAAGTCTATGAGAGTTCTTGTGGTGACCACGCGGGTGGGCGAGCTCTGGCTTAAAAATTCTAAGGTAAGTATATTATTGGCCCACACTACTCAGAGATGCGATCAAAATAACGAGAAGCTGCCAAGATTATCAGATGCACGGTGCTATAATTTATTGACTACTAGAGAAACTTATCACTTTGGCAAGCCCCTGGCCATTTGAGCAATGGGGACTGGATTTGATTGGTCGACTACCCACGGGGCAAGCTTAGATGAAATTTACCATAGTTGCTACAGATTACTTCACAAAATATATAAAAGTTGAGTCTTTAGCCGTAATAATTGAAAAGAAGACCACAACATTCGTGAAAAATTGTCTGATCTACCGTTTTAGTATTTTCAGGATAAAAATAATAGATAATAGGAAGCAATTTGATAATGCCAACTTTCGTAGTTTTTATAGCGAGCTACACATTGACTTGCACTTCACCTCTCCTGTACATCTCAAGTTCAACAGACAAGTTGAAGCTACCAACAAATTGATTAAACAACTGCTAAAGAAAAAACTTGGAGACTATAAAGGTGCTTGGGTGAACGAGTTATCATAAGTTCTATGGACTCTGAGAACGACTCCAAAGATGGCTACAGGTGAAACCCCCTTTAATCTCACCTACGGTGCTGAAGCCGTCACGCCAGTTAAGATAAAAACTCTAAGCTTTCAGGTTTGATATTTTGACGAACTGCGTAATAAGCATTCAAGGCGACTCGAGCTAGATATATTAGAAGAACGACGACAGTTGGCCGTGATAAAAATAGCTAAATACCAAAGAAAGGTGGCTCATCACTATAATGATAAAGTTTGGCCCCAAAAGTTTCATGTAGGAGATTTGGTTATTAAAAAAGCTAGAGTCGGTGCTCAGCTTGCAGGAAATGGTGTAGTAGTGCCAAATTAGGAGGGATCGTATCGGATTATAAACATAAGATGACCCAGTGTCTACAAGCTGCAGTACCCCGATGGTTGAAATATCAAAAAGCCATAAAATACCGAGCTGTTAAAACTGTATTACCCCTAATAATTACACTTTTTGAGCGAAATTATAGACCCTATGATCACTACTTTGACATCGATTCAGATGTATTTTCACTTCACTTTGTTACGATTGTATGTCATGAGTTCGAAACATAATGTATGTTATACCTGAAATTGATCTACTACAGTAGTAAAGCTGCTATTCCTATCACCTTTGTTATATGACATCTTTATGGTTGCTTATTTGACTCGAATCGGTGATTTTAACTACTTATAATTCTACATTATTCGACTCGAATTGGTTATTTTATTTATTTATAATTTTATATTATTTAATTTGAATCGATTATTTCATATACTTGTAATAAGATATTATTCAACTTGGATCGGTGATTTTATCTATTTGTTATTTCAACATAATTCTATTCGGATCGGTGATTTTATCTACTTATTATTTTAACATAATTCTACTCAGATCGGTGATTTTATCTACTTGTTATTTTGATATAATTCTACTCGAATCGGTAATTTTATTTACTTATTCGTCATTATTCAACTCAAGTCGGTGATTTTATCTACTTGTTATTTTAACATAATTCTACTCAGATCGGTGATTTTATTTACTTGTTATTTTGACATAATTTTACTCAGATCAGTAATTTTATCTATTTATTCATTATTATTTGACTCAGATCGGTGATTTTATCTATTTGTTATTTTAACATATTTTTACTCGGATTGGTAATTTTACCTACTCATTATTCGATATTATTCGACTTGGATCAATAATTTTTTATACATGTAATTCAACATTATTCGACTCAAGATCGGTAACTTTTTTTACTTATTCATCATTATCTAGCTCGGATTGGTAATTTTATCTACCTGTTATTCATCATTACTCGATTCAGATTTGGTAAAAATTTTTTTCGTCTACTTACTACGTTTATCAGTATTATTTGAACTAGATGAATGATCGGTGCCCGAAAAAGTTTGCATATTTGGTGTATTTTATTCGTTTATCAATAGTTGAACACTCGTACCATTCATAAAACAAACTATCATAGAAGGGTTTCCTGTTCATATTAAGTAATATGAATGTCATATCTAAAAATAATGTATAATATTTTACTACTACATAAGAAAATGATAAAATACACGCCTAAAAAAAGAAGAATATTTGCGACTAAGGCTGCGGGTGTTTCTGTCCCAAGGTGCTAGGGTTTATGTCGGCGTCAGATGATTTGCCCATTACATTATTACAGATGTCCAGGGGCTGAACAGCTGCAAGAGAGGCTTGCGGCTCTTGGCCAACTAGGGCATTACTAGGGACGAAGGAAAATATTTCAGTAGGCCTCTGTATTTACGGCTCGTTCTTCGTAGTTGCAAGAGTCTTTGGAAGGGGCTTGACCTCTACCTCAGGAGTTGCTTAGTCGTTCGATCTCTCCATACTTAACTCTGTGAAAAGTCAGTTGAAGTCTATCTCGGATAGGCATTCCTCAACCAGTGCGCTTACATTTTTGAGCTCGAATAACACACCTTCTTTATACTGACCATGGGCTCGGTCATCAGTAGAGCAAAGGTTAGCTTGTAATTTTCGTATTGTGGTCCCTGCCTTTAGCAACTCCTGACTGTAAGAGGACAAGTCCATCTCTAACCTTTTAGCTTTCTTTCGAAGTCCTCGGATAATGTTTTCCCTGCTGTGAAGAAGGTCAGCAGATTTGTCGTTTATCTTTCTCAGCGAGTCCAAGTGATTCTTCAGTTATAAAATTTCTCAATCTAAATCCTCCATCCTAGACTCGGCAATTGTGACCCTCTTTTTAAGCTTCTTTCTGATCTTGGCCCAGTCTTAGTGATCCCTCTCCAGTTTTTTATTTAAGCTGAGAATCTCTTTTTTCAGCCGCTCATTCTCCCGAGCTTGAGTAATTGCGCCTTGAATATAGGACTTCATCTACTTCTGCTATCAGGAGAGCATGTGGGCGATCTGTATAGGCAACAGTTAGACATGCAAACTTAAAAATAAAAATAAAAAGATGAGATCAGGGGAAGATCCACCATGATCGAGGAGTCTCTCACATAGTTTATCGCTGCCTCAGGAGTAAGGTTTCTCACCTCTTTGTCGATTATCCTATCCACCAGGAGAACTGTTGCATTTTGCATTGATAAGGTACAGGAGTCAGGCCACCATTGGCCTCTTGTCCTCGTCGATGTCAGAGAGCTCTAGCTCCGACATTTAAACATGGGATAAGGTGAGACGACGAGGAATTTCCAGCATTAAACTCTAAAAGACGAAGTCGGGGCTCGTTGGCTTGAACCTGACGTGTCGGTGGAACGAGATCAGGAGGAGCGAGCAGCTAAAATAGTATTACTCAGCAACTTATCTTGTCCCTCTCTGGATCTGGGTCTCTTTTTTATTAGTCGAGGAGGGCTACTACTGCTAGCAGACGTCTCTTGAGACAGAGTTACGACTTTGTCTTTATCCTTTGTGGAAGTTTAGGAGCTTCCTGTTGATGCTACGGGGGAGGAGGTAGCAACTGGCCTCTCCCTGCTCCTTTTGTTGCTCTCCTTACAGTTGTGAGATGATCCAAAATTGAAGGGCGTTGATCTTTTCTCGACATCTCTGCAGAAAGCAAACAAAAATGATTAGTGCCTTTGAAATACGAGGTCATGCACCTCAAATGTCCTCCCCTTCACTTTTGCTCGATTAAGGGCGATGCATGAAACGTAGGAGGAGACCAGGTTCAATTCTACCAAGTTTGTTTCAGATAAGATTTCCTTTTAGTCGACAGTAATGTCATCGAGGAAAGTCATTCTATCTTTAGACTCCTAACTCAGGGCGAGACAACCTGACCACGTCGTTGCTGACCCAAACTTATATGAAATCTATCCTCCTATTGCGAGGTCCCATTCGCCCCTAATAAAGAATCACTTGTCCTTTCAGTACTTGATACTTAAAGAATTTTTTCTCACCAGATTTAGGGTTCTTGGCCTGGTTTGTAGGTAATACCATCTAGGACTAGACGTTGGATTTTTTCTCAAAGTATAAATATAGGCCACCTCAGGAATATTTGGCAGCTTGCCGAAGTATTACTGCCACAGCATATATAGCCCGATCAGAATCCTCAAACAGTTCAAGATAAGCTGGTATGAAGGAATTTTGAAATACGTGAAAATGATGACAAAGAATTGCTAGAGCGATAGCCTCACCCCCAGTAAGAACAGCTCTTCATTAAAGGCGGTTTCATTTGGAGGAGGGCAGCTCAGTATTTTTCCTTTTTTAGGAGCTCTCATGGTCACCAGATGGTCTATGGAAATATCTTCTGATACACATCCAGATCGTGTACGGTAACAATAGAGGGGAATCAATCAACCTCAAACTCAATCCTTGTTCTGTATACTGGGATCAAATCGATTGTAGACCCCTCGTTGCTCAAATTTAAGAGTGAACCGGGTGCCAGGTCTCTCTCAACATTTTCCCAAGGCGACGGACCCAATCCCCCTATTTGGTAACTCTCGCTGTTGCTGCTCATCTTCTACACGCAGAGAATAGAACGTCAAGATGAAAACTCCTCGTAGAATTGACATCTCTATAGGCCAAGGATAGATGAGGGGCTTGCAAGCATTTTCTCGCTTTGCCCGCCCTCATTACCTCGACTACACGATGATTATACGATCCTCAACTATGAACTCTAGTTTTTCAGCAACTATTTCACAGCCCCCTCCTCCCCCTCGCGTCATAAACCTGCCACAGCATTACCATAAGAAATAAGTAATAAAATAGGCAGCCGCTTAACACTCAAGCATTACGAGGCGTTCGAAGGTTCGAAGTGGTGTATGGTCAGAAATGTACCACTTCTTATAACGTCAAAAGGGTGCCCTTGCATGCAACGCCCGTTCAAGAGTAACTGCCAGTATACTTACCTATGGTTATGCGGTGCTTTACATGGAAATGGCGCATTTAAGTCAGGTTTTTTTCGAGGTGCAGCGAGTCAAAACTGAAGCAGCTACATTTAATAATGACCATTAGTGGCTAAAAGCTCGATAACTTCTGGGTCAGAATTCTTAATTGCCTCGACAAAAACAGTCATTCAAATTTCTACTCTCGCTTCGCAACAGCAAAAACTTGAGGGACTTATGTTAATGACTTTTACTGATCTGAGATCTATTTAACTAAAAGTTTCCTGACCCTAGCTATTGTTAAGCAAGTGACCTAACCCGGCTTTAGTCACCTCAGTATATTAACCCTTACCTTGATTATTGAGGCAACCTAATTTTTTTATTTCAAAAATAGGAGTCTCATATGAGAC
>JAWDEX010000002.1:10024925-10042020 GCA_035221805.1 Trichilia hirta | reverse complement strand
GTGTCAAGTGGAGAGAGCTCATGCTTTTGAGCTTGTTCTTCATCAAAAAGAAAGCACTCATCAAGTCTTCCAAAAACTCTAAGGTAATTTGTTATCATTTTCATTGAATTTCATGAAATTAGCCTAGGGTTTTATGTCAAAAATTTACATTTCAAGCATGATTTAGGCCATAGAACCTTTAATTTGGATAAATGATAACTCTACTTTTACGTTCAAATTTTAGATGACGTCGACAAATACGAATGTGTATTTGCATAAAAATATAATCAGAATAACAAGGTTGTAAGATATAAAGCATGACTTGTTATTTAAAGATTTTTCTTAGAGATCTGGTATTTCTTTTAGTGAAACTTGTTCTCTTATAATAAATATCATTATGTTTCACTTTTTAATCAATTTAACAATCTTTGAAAGGCTTGGTACATATTTTGTAGATGTAGTGATTACTTATTTATATGGGTCACTTGACTTAGATAATTATATGAAAATCTCTGAAAGATTCAGTATACCCAAAGCATGTAAATTAAAATATAATAGTTTGTATTTAATCAAAATACAATGATCATTGTATAGATTAAAACAATCTGAGTATATGTAGTATAACTGCTTAAGCAAATATTTGATAAAAAAAAGATATGTTAATAATTTTATATGCTCACGAGTATTTATAAAAAAATTAGAATATGAGTTTGCATAGTAGTATATGTTGATGACATGAATATAAATAAAACTCTTGAAGAGATTCTAAAAGCTATTAAATACTTAAAAATAACATTTAAAATGAAAGATTTAGGAAAAATTAAATATTATCTCAGCTTATAGATTTAGTATATATCTAATAAAATATTTGTCTAGCAATTTACATATATTAAAAAGATTTTAAATTGCTTTAACATAGATAAATCTCATCCATTGAGTACTCCAGTAATTATTTATTCTCTTAATCCTAAAAAGAAATTATTTTGTTTTAAAAAAAATGGCAAAGAAATACTTAGTTCAAAATTGTTATATCTTAATGCTATTGGTGCTTTATTATATCTAACACAATATACTAGACTAGACATAGTATTACTATAAATTTATTAGCCAGATTTAATTTTAAGTCTATTCGAAGACATTGGAATAGCATTTAGTATGTATTACATTACTTTCATGGAACAACAAATTTAAGATTATTTTATTCTAA
This sequence comes from Trichilia hirta, assembly GCA_035221805.1. Lineage (NCBI taxonomy): Eukaryota > Viridiplantae > Streptophyta > Magnoliopsida > Sapindales > Meliaceae > Trichilia > Trichilia hirta. Next base: position 10,040,834 of record JAWDEX010000002.1, on the reverse strand, counting down.
TAAACTAATAAAAAAATTCAGAGTTGATTAGCCATACAAATACTATTTATCTTTCTGACTCTCATAAGGCCTGATCACAAATAGGATATGTATTTATTTATAATAATATAATAATCTCTTGGCAATCTAAGGATCAAACTCTTTTTGCCACATCTTTTAATTTTTTTGAGATTATTGCTTCGTATAAAATAAGTTGTTAAGGTGTACGTCTACATTCTGTTATATATTATATTTAAAATATATGCAACTTATCTTCTACTTTAAAAAATTTAACTGTAATTTATAAATATAATATTATTTGTATTGCTCAAATTTGAGGACATATATCAAAAGTGACAGAATCGAGGATATTTTATTTAAATTCTTTTATACTTATGAGTTTTAGTAGAGCCACAAAATTGATGTTAAATAGATTAGTTTTTCTTGTAATATTATTAATCTTTTTATCAAAAATTTACCTACATCAACTTTTGAGAAGTGGGTATATTCTGTTAGTATGTGTCACCTCCATAAGTTAATAGATTGAAATATATTATTTTAAGAAAAAAAATTTTATCAGAGGGAGCCAAATATGCACTGGACTCCTTTTTTCTTCAACTAGTTTTTAGTCACATTGAAATTTTACTAGTAAGGTTTCTATTGAGATAGTATAAATATTTGCGAAATCTATTAAAATCGGTGAAATTCAATGAGGAGTATTGTAAAGTCAATAATTAGTGAATTAGGTGAATATCACTTATTTTTCTCTTGTCTTTTTTTTTTTTTGTAAATAATAATATTTTACTAAAATAGTAAAATAGATTGATTAAGAACTTTTCTATAAATACCTTGTTTTTATAATGAAACGGATGAATAATTTTGAAATATCATTATTCATTTTACTCTTCAAAAAATGAGGGATTTGAGATTATAATTATTTTACTTAATTTCAATTACAATATCAATTCTCTTTTATTATATTTTGAGTTAATAATCATGACCCAAATTAAGTTATTTATATATTACAATTGAATCTTTTCTCTTTGAACTTCATGATTCAAATGTACTATATTACAAATAGTTTGATTAATTTAGGAGGTTGTTCAATAACGTTTTATTTAATAGTCCTGCCAAATAAAATATTATTTTATTTTTCATATAGTTTAAGCTGTGTGTTTCGTATACCATCTTACCACCTCAAACTTCACAAGGAAAGAACCCCACACAGCTTCGCTGACATTGGCTTTAGCTTTACGATGGAACCCATGATTTATTTATGTGTATAGACAATACAGTTTCATTTCATTTTCAAAACCTAAATAATTAAGATGTCTTGCTTAAAAATCATTGAAAAGAATCACGTTCTGTTCCTTGTTCGTCTTGCCAACTTTATATACGAATGGTAGATAATGTACCCAAGTAGCACTTTGTCCATTCTCAATGATATGATATATTTTTTTTTTCCCCAAAAAATAACCATAGACTTCTATTTGTATGGCCCGTGGAGCAGATTCTTTTGTCATCTCGATTACTTTATCCACCATCCAAAAATTACACAAAAATGAAAGTAGCCATAATCAACAGCAAAAGGCAAAGACAGATTGGGAATTCTAACCACATTGGTCTTTGGATTTTTCACTCTTCATTTTTTATTTTTCTCCATACTTGGTTGGATAGTGAAGGATATAGGGGAAATTATCGAATTGATCCATGTAGTTTGTTAAAATAATAAATAAAAGGAGATATTGTGGGTTTCTTTACTAACTTTCTGAGAAGTAATGAGGACCAATTTGATAATAACTTGTAAAATACATATAATCTTTACGAAAACAAAGAAAATAAATTTAATAATATTGTAAGATTCAATTTTGTAAGCAAGGATGATAATTTTATTTATGGCTACACAGATTTATCTATCTTTTGTAGATAATAATAGTTATAAAATAAATATGAACTGAGCAAATGTGATATATTTTTAAAACGAATCGAGTACAAATAAATACAAATATTCATAGATATTTGAAATAAATATTTATTTATTAATTTTTGAAAAACAATATCGTTTTTATCAATAAAAATATGAATACAAATTTTAATATCATCATTTATCATAAATACAAATATAGATAATATTTTAATAAATGAATACAAATACAGATATAATAATATTGTAAATATGAAAATAAATAACATTTTGGAAAGGGGCAAAAATACAAAAATATCGGTTGCCATATCCATAAGAAAGAAATAAGAAAGAGTATAGTTACAGAATGTATTGTTAATAAGATAAATAAAAGTTAATAATAACTAATAAAATATTTTAGAGAATATGCTTTTCACTGAAAACGATTGATGGTTCAACCTATGAAGAGTTGGAATTGGCAACTAATTGAAACGAGTTATGAGTGATCCACGTTACTCATTAATAATGATGATGGTAATTAGGATTTGAGTTTTCAATTTCTAACTAGTGTATGGGCATGGTGGATGAGTTTGTGTCCATCCAAATGCCACACTTTTTGAAGGAGTTTGTAGCCCAAAGAGATGAACAAATACGTACCTCTCCTACCTTCACATGGGAACCCTTGACCTTTTCTCATAAAAGGATTTTTTGTAGGGTGGATTACCACTTTTTTGGGACATACCAAGTTGACATTTTTGCCCTTGGTTTTAGTTGCTAGTTCCTACTACAAACTGAGCCACGTATTGTTTTGATTCGGTTTGCGAAATAAGAATCTAGAAAAGCTAAGACAAAGTTTAAAAGTACCAAGGAAAGAAGCAAAATTCTTCCGACTTAAAAGGGATGGCTTTCTCTCATTTTTTTTTTTTTTTTTTTTTTATTAACAAAAACTTTTGTGAAAGTGACTGATAAAGCTTTATAAATCAAAGAGATTCTTTTAAACCCCTCAATTTTTTTAAAAATGCATTTAAAAGAGTATACTACATTACATTATATGCCTTTTAGAGTCAAAGAGATCAATTGGCATAAGATTATATGCTTCGAATGCACTTTAAAACAAAAAATAAAGTCTAATATAAAAAACTAAATAAATAAATAACCCTTTATTCTACTTTTGCAAAGTTTTCTGAACTTTTGTGGTCAATTAATAAGAGATTAATAAAGACATCAAGTGTCGTTTAAAAACCTTTTATTTACTAAAATTTTGAAGCAAAATGTAGAGCCTAGCCGATTGAGTAAGACTAAGAGTGGCTAATAGTCCAAGTGGACTATGGACTCGGTCTTTTTGTGTTGGTGGTGAGCGGTGTGAGTGGTGACTGGTGACTGGTAAGGGTATCATGTGCATGTGCGCAATAGAGGTTGGGCGGACACAACAAACCAACCACAATACACAACAGGCACACGCACACAGACACAAAGGCAGGTAGGCAGGCGCACTCTTTCCCTTCACGTTGGGTCCCATAACAACTTTCCTTCCTCGACCATAAACCAACATTTGAGGCAGGCAAATGACTCGTTTGAAAACTCAACACAAGCCTTACTGAATGATGATGACGATTTGGACCCCACAGACATACTGGGACATCATCTTCCTTCAAGTTGGACGTGTCAGCAAGAATAAATTCCAGTAGGACCGAAATTAAAATTAAAATATTATATTTAAAAAACATATACAATACAAATCATTCATAAGTTTTATCATACGTACTGTTTAGGGATTATTCTGTAAATTTCATACTAACAATGCAGATGATTAAAAATAGACGGACGGGAGCTATCACGCAGTCCACAGCCAATGAGTTGTCTTCATTTAGAATACATATTGTATTCAGACCAACTTAATAAATTAACTGGCTTTACTTGATTGGTTCATAAAATATATTCCTATATATGCTATGAAATCTTTATAAATTTTAAAATATATAAAATTAATATTAATTTTTAATTTAATAACATTTGTCATGAATGGCATGTACGCTCCTACCCACAAATACACACATTTAATATTCACAAAGCATCGTAATCATTAAACATCGACCAAAAACACCACGTTTAAAAAATACTATCATTTTTGTCTACACATCCTGCACGGAAATGATCTCCGAATCTAATAGCCCACGTGTCGAATACATGGTCATTTATTAGAAAAAAAACTAATTATTTTCCGGTTACACAAGCCCATTTTCGTAATTACGATCTTACATACTCCTCAAAAATCAAACTCTTAAACTACATTTCGAACTCAAACTCCTCCAATTTTTCATTTTTGAATTCCAACCATACTTCTTAACAGATCATCATTTTTGTTTTGACACGTCACCACTGTCCAAAGAAAAATGCCACATCACCACATAGTCCCCACATGTACGGACATGCCACTAGCAGGCCTCAATATATAATCCCGAGAGAAACTAAAAAAACCCTCACCTGTGACCCAAATCCCAGTTTTCACATTCTACTCTCTGAATTTTAATAAATACCCTATATTTTTCATTATTTTCATTTTAACCGTTTTTTTGATCTACGGAAAACACAAAAGCTGATTTTTCCGATATTTCGAAACGAAAATATACCTGAGAAAAGTTATATTCGAAAGAGACGGCATAATAATCCAACTTACAAGGGATGCCGATGGCGGCAGGGATAGCATCGCCCACGGATGGAGCTGCATCGAGGGGGACCATAGGGGTGATGCCGATGCAATCACCGACGTCGATGATGATGTCAGATGCATTTGCCAAGGATGCGATTATAGCGTGGTTTCGCGGGGAATTTGCTGCAGCGAACGCAATAATAGACGCACTTTGCGGACACCTGTCACAGGTGAGTGGTGGTGGAGGTGAAGGATCAGAGTACGAGAAGGTTTTCGCCGCGATTCACCGGAGGAGGTTAAACTGGATCTCGGTACTACAGATGCAAAAGTACCACCCGATTGCCGAGGTGGTACTCGAGCTAAAAAACGTCACGGAGAAGAAGGCGGAAGACAAAAAAGGAGGTGGTGACGAGAAGATCGACGAGATTAAGGAGTGCCTGAACGGTGGGAAATTAATAGAAAACATCGATAATATGACGGAAAGTGAAAAAAAGTATGGAGTTGACGAAAAAGGAGGTGGTGACGAGAAGATTGACGAGATTAAGGAGTGCCTGGACGGTGGGAAATTAATAGAAAACATCGATAATATGACGGAAAGTGAAAAAAAGTATGGAGTTGACGAAGAGACCGTGGTTGAAGAGGATGATTCACCAAACAGCGATGCAACTGATTCAGGTAAGTGGATTTTTCAACCCTGGCATTTTATTCTTTTATCATTTTGTGATTCGTCCTTCTCGTTTTGTGACGGAAAATCGTTTTTTTTTTTCCTTGTGATGGATAACAAACAGTACTCTGTAAAGGAATCAAATTTCTCAGTTCTGTTTTTTGTTTGGTTGATTATTCACAGTGCACAGCTAAACAACTGCTGACAGATACTGATTTCGCTTCAATATTCTTTTTTAAGTAATTAGTTAATTTTTTGAAGAAATATACCAAAATTTTCATATAAATTTTATTCTTGGGGAGAGAAATAAAAGACCTTTTGAGTATGAACTTTGAAATTTACTATGTTTGGTAGTCAAGAAAATTTGCTGGATTTCGTAGTCCAAGAAAAATAAAAACTTTTTCCGTGTTTGAAATAAAATTTTAATTTTTTATTCTGTACCTTCTATTTATTTTTTCATTTTTTCCTCCATTTTCTCGGGAACAAACTGAACCTTTTTTCACTCCAAGAGATCCGATATTCAAATCCGTTCTTTTGCAAATTTATCTCAATTTGAATTCAAAGCTTTCGTTAGATAGTGATAGATGTGTTATTTTACGTTTTGATCCTCGTGTTTGGTAGATTTCTTTCGAGAACATCCCAGAAAATCCTCTGCTTCACGGCTTCACGCATGTTTATTTTAATAATTCTCCAATTTACAGTTATTTTTTTTCACAGATTTCCAAAAAATAAGGTAAGATTTTTTTTTAATTATAGAATAATACAAAAAAAATAGTTGGTATTTCCCGAGGTTTAAGGTTTGAGATTTCAAGATTGTAAAAAGGTTTGGATGCGTCCGGTGCTGAGTTAGTCTCCGGGTTGGGAACTACCAATGCGTAGGTGTAAGCATGCCTCGTTTGGTGTGCCACGATTTTATAGTAGGTGTCGCAGACTGAACCGTCTAATCTTGGGTTTACAAACTTTACATCAGGGATGCGTAATGATTTTGACCTTCTGGATATCGTTCCTAAGTACATTTATAGCGTTTGACTCATGGTGCTGATTGGGCCGAGTTGGCGGTTCAACTCTGGCGTGCGATCCTATGAAAGTCAATTCAGTGAGGACAATTGTTCTGTTTGGGCGATCCAATGTAGTCGGGGTTGTTCTATACATCCTTTTGTAGGATAGACAGCAAAATTGTTGTTGTAACCCAACTTTCTGCAAGGGGGTGATTGTAGAATTGAAGGGGTTGTATGGTACGGTACAATAGTATGAGGAATGTGTGAAATCATTGACAAAATATAAATGGTTTAATAAATAGTCACATGATAAATAAAGTGACCAAACAAAAATCAAATAATGACAAAGGGAAAAAATTTATATGGAAGGTTCTCGATGACGTCCGATTGGGATAGATCAATAACACCACGTGTTGTGTTGTAATTTTTTCTTAATTAATCAAAAAGTTTTCAATAAGATTCAATTTTGATTATATTCAATTACAACACGTGGTGGCATTATAATTTTTTCCTGATTCATCAAAAATTATTGGATGGCAAGACTTTTCTCTTTCGAGATACAGTTTTTTCCTTCAAAAAATATTTTATAATATTCTGTTATAAATAGTGCGAATGCGTAAGTGGAGCAGTACAAGACTCGTTCCTTTCAGTAGAGAGATACGGATTCGAGATGCGGTGTGACTACAACTTAATTTACAATTCGTTATATAATTCTTCGTTTTTCTTAAAAACACAGCTTAATTCTCTTTTTCTGTTTCAGTTCGTGGATAGGCTCATTTGCTTGTAAATGTTCATTAAATTTGCTCCCCATTAACTATCATTTATCAAGTGCTATTAGTTACTTCAAACCCGAATAGGGCTTTGTTCTGGTCTTGTTTTCGTCTGAATTTACTTATTTTTCACTGCCGGAATGTAGGATCTCAAGAAATGCAGCCCACTGAAGAGAATATTGAGATATGTTCAAACCACGAAGAGTGTGAAGCACGCAGATCCAAAATCAAGTTGACAAAAGGATTTGCAGCTAAGGAGCAAGTGAAAGGCCATATGGCGAGTTCTTTCCCTCAAAATTTGCAAAATACATTATTTCCATAGAGCTAGAGAAGAGGGATTTCAGCGAGTTCATAAACTATAATTTTTTGCCATGATAAAGAAAAGCAACTGGCTGTTATTGATTGATGAATAATTGCGACTGGCAGGTGAATGTTGTGAAAGGGTTGAAGTTATATGAGGACGTTTTCACTTATTCAGAGTTATCTTTGTTAACTGACTATGTCAATGAACTTCGCCTTGCTGGACAGAATGGGGAACTGGCTGGTAATTCACTTCATAGGCTTCTTGTAGTTCTTTGATAAATTTTAGATGTAATATTCAGACACATGCTTGCGCTCTGTAAAATGCAGGTCTATTTAGTCGTGCTAAAACAGATAAAACAATGTTTAACCATCATTTTCTGATGGTACAAAAACCTGTGACAAATTAGACTGCTACAAATCGTTTTACAAAATCTATGTTTGCAGTAATATCTAAGCAAATGTTTTATTATTGAATATAGGTGAGACCTTCATTTCTTTCAACAAGCAGATGAAGGGAAATAGGAGAGAGCTAATTCGGTTTGGTGTTCCAATTTTTGGACACATAAAGGAGGAAGCCACAAGTAACAGTCAAATTAGTAAGACATACTTCTAAATTTTTTGTTAGATTTCATTTTTCTCAAACTTGTGCTTGGTTCTGGAAGTCCGTGACAAATTTTAGCGGTTGACCTTCTAACTGAAATTTTCTCTTTTACAGGTAATCTAGAACCAATTCCCGCTCTTCTTCAATCAGTCATCAATCACCTGGTTGAGTGGCAACTAATACCAGAATACAAAAAACCAAATAGTTGCATCATTAACTTCTTTGATGAGGTGACTTCTGTTTTGCAGCATTATCATGTTTACTCTGTTACTACTTTTAGATCTTTGTTGAAGAGCCTTGATTTTTCATTTTTAATTGTAGCCTTCTGTTTTATTTTGGAAAGATTATGACATGAAATCGCACCATGTCACGTCTGTTATTTTTCAGGGTGAATATTCACAACCTTTTCTGAAGCCACCTCATTTAGAACAACCTATCTCTACACTCTTCCTCTCTGAATCAGCAATGGCTTTTGGACGAACTCTTGTAAGTGATGCCGATGGGAACTATAAAGGTCCACTCGTGCTTTTGCTGAAAGAAGGGTATGTATTAGAATTTGTTTGAAATGTGCTAATAAACATTGAAAGTGAACAGAAAAAGGTAATTATAAGCATAAACAAAATTAAATTATGACAGAATTGAAAGTGAACCAAAATGGTAATTATCGGAACTTATAAAATGGAAGCACTTTGGAAAAGGGAATTTGGTAGTTCTTTAGGATGATGCATTAGAGCTTCTTTTAATTTACTATAAGGTTCTGTACATATAAAGTGCTATTTTTTTTCCTTGTGTGCTTACAATGTAATAGATCAAAATGTACAATATAATCCTGTAAACCTTGCAGGTCACTTTTAGTGATGAGGGGAAATAGTGCTGACATAGCAAGGCATGTTATGTGCCAATCTCCCAGCAGAAGAATCGGCATCACATTCTTCAAAGTCCGACCTGAGTCAAACCAGAGCCAGTATCCACCAACTACTCCAACCAGTTCTATGAGAGGTGCCATGACTGTGTGGCAACCAGGCATCCCAAGCCCATATTTGACGCCAAATGGAGCAGCCACTGGCTACAAGGCAACGAATGTGATGCCCAAATGGGGAGTACTTCGTGCGCCCATGGTCATGTTAGCTCCAATGCGACCTATGGTGTTGAGTCCTAGACAAATGCCTCGTGGTGGTACCGGGGTTTTCTTGCCATGGACTGTGGGATCAAGAAAACCCTCGAAGCATCTTCCTCCACGTGCTCAAAGAGGGCGATTTCTTGCCCTACCTTCCCCAGTTGAAACACTTGTAGCAGAGCCTGCTTCTGAACCAACCCTCAGTCTTGAAGGGAAATCGGTATGAAGTTACTCCGAGGCTATCTGAGGCAATCCCGCGACGGAAGGAATATGGAGAGAATGTATCATTCACATTCATATCATGTTCCTAAGAAGCATCTCTTATTGTACAAACAGCGCTCAAGCGATGTTAGAAGAGTCTGTTTTTTATTCCTTTTTGGTTCTTGTTTTGCTCAGTAAGAATAGGTTCTAGAGTCGGTCACTATACCTTTTCCCGGACGTCAATGGTGAAAGGCTTTAGAGGTAGTTGAGCTCCAAGTCTTCAGGCGTGTGAATTAGCTCTAAACAGAGGCGGAATTTTGTATTGGATTCAGTTATATATATCAATCCTTTTTTCATTTTTTGTTAGTTTAGACCATGCTTGTATTAATTTACCTTACAAATTTGTTAGTTTAGACCATGCTTGTCTGCCTTCTATTCCTGAACACCTATACTAGAATTTTGTTCCGACTCTCAACAGTCACTGTATCTTCAAAATTGGCAATTTGCTATTCTCGTTGGAAGGAAGAAAACACGAGAAAAGAAAAACACGAAACAAAAATGGGTGAGGAAATTCAGAGACCTTTTTCCGTAGTATCCGAGAACTAATCTGTCAATCGCATAATAATTCTTTTTTCCCTTCATCTGAAATAGGCTACCTCGACATAATACTCTTTATCAAATAAGTTTCGGTCAAGAAATGAAATCCTGTATGGTCCGACCTCCTACACCTGGCCAAAAGTCTGACAGCCCAAATTACCAGTTGCTTGATGTGGCTTATAAGCATCAAACAGAAGATTCAAATAATAACAAGACAATAACTGCATACGACCATACGAAACAAAGAATACGGCTATACGAAGCAAAGAATCAATGTACGTCATAAATATACAAGTTACAGTGGGCATTGTAGACAAAGAAATGTAAATTAATCTTATTATGGCACAGTAGTTTCCACTTGAGATATGAAGATACACAATCATGGATTCTATTTGCAATTAAACCAACGATGGGTAAGAAAAATACTCCCAACCACATAACATTAGCAGAAATAATTGAGGAAGAAGCAACAGGGTGCAGAATAATTGCAAGGATTATAGAACTAAATTTGTGTTGTGTCAAGCTTTAACTGGCCCATCCTCATCTTCAATATCCCAACTCAAGTCTTCATCGTCTTCTGCAACATTCAGCCGCTTCCTCAAGTCAGCTCTGTTTGGGCTCTCAGCACGAATTACTTTCTTCTCATCAATGCTGCTAAGATCCTCAATCTCATCCCAACCAAGATCTTCTTCCTCAGGCATAGAGGGCTGGCTTGAAACAACTGAAAAATCACTATCTTTACTATATTCTCCTGGCTCAGCCTTCCCCATCTTCTCATCTGACTTTGATTCTGAATTTTCTTTATTTATTCCATCATTCTTCTCCATACCCAATTTCTCCTTAACAACAATGTCACTGCTTGATTCTGCAGCATTTTTCTTACCATCTTCATCTACAGTAGACTTTGAAACCTTCTCTGTATCATCATCAACCCGCAAAGTATTCTCCTCTACAATTTTTTCAGATGCATTATCACCCAACTCCTTGTTTTCACTTTTAGCTGCAACATTAGCCTCTTCACCAACAGCTTTCTCAGAAGTTTTACTAACCACATCCTCATTTTCCTTCAAATTGGCTTTGTCCACCGCATTACTCTCATTCTTCTCCTCCTCCTCCTCAACATCCCAACTCAAGTCCTCCTCTTCCCTCGAAATTGCTCTCTTCACCAGGGTAGCCCTCAAATTCTCAGCTTGTTTAAGCTTAAACAACCTATAAAAATACTTAAACCAAAAGGTCTCATGATCAACGGTATCAGGCACAAGCCTTTTGTATATATTCTCCATGACATCATTTTCTACAATCAACCCTTCAATCTCCTCACTCATATCATCCAAAACAAAACCAGATTTCCATTTATTATAATCATCCAAATCATCAACTTCCTCACAATAAGTATTAACATCTCCCTGAATCAGACGAACCTGAGCATCAAAACGACTATATCGCTTCTGTTGCCCACTATTATTCTGATTATTACTAGTATTATAATTGCTATCAGACGAATCGGATTCGTGATCAACAACAAGAATTGCTTCCTTACCGTGAGAGATGATCTGGGATGTCCCTTTCAACACAGAGTTCCCAAACTCATCAATGACGATACTGACGTTCCCCAGCGATCCCTGTGCCACTTCGAGTTCCTTTCTAAGTCCCGAACCGAATTCCTTCAGATCCCGCCGGTAGGTTTCGATGACCGATTCTGATTTGGTGGTTAGAGTTCTTATTAAGCCACCAAATGACCACGCACTGTCCCCGGCAGCGGCAGTATCAGGGTCGATTTTTGAAGGAGAACCTGAATCTGGGTTTTGGTGCTGTTGTTCGTTGTCCTTGGTAGAATTGGATTCGGATTCAGATTTAGGGCTAGGAGGATCTGGGTCATCGGCGAAAACGGATTTGAAGAAATTCATGATGAAGAATGTTTTGGGAAGCAAGCAAGAGACTTGCAAGAAACTTCTTGGGGATTTTGCTTTTACGATCTGGATTGGTTGTGAATTCAGTAGCTGTTAAACCCGGTCCGTCTAAACCGGTCTGCCCCAACAAACCCTCTTTCTCTTCAATCGATGAAGCACCGGATTTCTTACTTCCTAGTTTTAACTGATATTAATTATAAATGATGATTTACCACTTGATTAATTATAAATAATGAATTTATTATAAATTATTTTGGTGATGTGCTTTATTTTTCAATATATGTATTTAAAAGTTTGTAAGAATATTTATGATTGGGTATATTTATTGATTAAATAATTAAATAATATGATAACAAATGTCGACAACTAGACCATCAAAATGGGAGGAATGATTTAAATACCCACATTTAAATCATGAATGATAAAAGGTATTTATTATATTATTTGGTGTTGTGAAGGTAGGTTCAAGGCTTTTTGTGGCATATAATATTCATATTAAAGCTTTTTAGAATAAGTCCTTAATTTGATAATCTAATTTATTGAATAAAAAACTTTTTAGAACTTTATGCGCCCTTAAATTGAGTGTTAATTTTACATCAACATTAAAAAAAATGTGTAAATTCTCAAATATTTGATAACTCATTAGTCTTAATAAAAAAAAGGTTTAAAATATTCAATTAAGTTCTAATTTATTGAATAAAAATTTTTTAAATTTATTAATACAATGATTCTAATTATCTTATAAGATAATATAATAATATAATAATCTCTCAAATTTTGTTATAAAATAAATAAAATTTTTAGTTTAATTATAATATAAACTAAAAATTATATTATCAATATGCTATAAAATAAATAATTAATATATTATATTTATTCTTATCAAATTTTAAGAATTTAATAGTTAGTCAATCCAACAAACCAATATTAGGGATTTACATATCCTTTTCTCTAAATAGTTTTATAAAATTATAATAATTTAATATTCAATTAATAGATATCTATCTCATTAACATGTTATTTGAAATAGAGATTTGAAATGTATGACACTATTATTTGAAAATTTATAAAGATATATTTTTGAGAAATGGGGGAATAATTTGTAATAGTTTAAATTAATCACCTAATTTTTTATATGTTATAAAAGAATTCTGTCAAAAATCCTTTTTAATTTCATTTATATAATTTAATTACCATTAAAATATAATTCTAAATGATATATCAAAAATGTCATTTTGGGTTTTGTTAGAAGTAGCCCAATTTTATATTTTAGAAAATTTTTGAGGTCTAGGCTCTAATATGACTTGGCCATTGCTCGAACATATAATTTCGACATATTTTAAGATAAAATTTTATTAAATACAGATACAAATAAATAAAATAATATAATATGCAAGTCTCATTTAAATTTTTCTACCATCTTGCAATGAATCTGAAGATATATTATAATAATTTGGTATATATAAAAAAGAAGTTTGTTATCAATGAATATTTAAAGAGTAATTAATACATAGCACCAGTATTCCTTTCTCCTGAAAAGTATCGAAAACAAACAAGTCATTGTGATCTAATATTCCATTAATAGAACGCCTATACTGACTTGGCATAGATAGAATATGAATAAAAGAAATAGATAAATTTTATGGATTATTTTTTATTTATTGTTCTTAAACACAATGTTTTGTGTTGGTCTCTCTCTATTCGTTTCCTATTTATAATTTACATAGAGTTCGAACAAAGACTTCCGGAGAATGGGTTTCAAAGGATTGGACAGAAGTGGGATGAAGTGGAATCTACTGAACTATTCATTTCATTTATGAAAAATGTTGACATATGATGAATAATGAATGACGAATGATGAATGACGTTGGGAATAAGGAGTCGTTGGCGTGAAAATTGTTGTATGAACTGCAAAGCAAGGTAGAATTCCACTACCATATGAAATGAGAAAGATATTCTTCGAAACCAACTGCTTTTTCTTCCCACTTAATAAAGCAGTGGAAGAAAATACCAGCCCTTTTGGCTAAATACTAACACCACAGAAAAAAGTTTGTATGAATAACATTAGTGATTCCATTAAATATCTCATTCTCTTTTATCTTTTTGTTACCCCAAATCCAAAGCATAAAATCATGTAATGGAAGGTATCCATCCATATCTTTGAAATAGACCTCTCTAAGGGAGTTGTTTTTTCACCCTCCTCTCTTCTTTTTCTGTCATTGGATTTCAAAACAAACGATGCAGGAAAAGAACAGCAGCAATTCTAATTCCCTTGGGTTTTGTCAGAGACTTTTCAACTTCTTCATCAAAAATCTTGTTGCTCGTGATGTCAACCACTTAAGATTAGGGCAACAAGAATCTTTTGGTTCTTCTGCCAAGCCCAAAGGAGAGGTGATCTTGGTGCGCCACCAGGATCATGAAAACTCAAACGATGATCTGGGTATGGGTTCCGAAATTCGTGTCCATTTCAAGCAATCGGAAGAGTTGGAGGCTTGGACTCCTGTTGACAAATTTGCTGACCACAACCAAATGCTCAAGGTTGATGGAATTCAGGATAAGGCAACGGAAAAAGGGAAGGAGAAAGTTCGTGATCAGGAGACACCCAGGCGAAAGAAGGAACGCCCTCTACGTTTAGAGAAAATTGTTCAGCCACGAAGTAAGAACTCTCCCAATTTGACACCCTCGGTACAATCAAGAAGTGCCAACCAGACAGTCAGCACAGAAAAGAGTGAAGAGGGAAAGAGAATAAAAGACAAAGGGAAGAGCATACCAAATGGAAATTTAACATTACCAATACAGTATGAAGAGGTGCCAATGACTCCGAGACGTTTCTTTGGGTCTCCGAGTATCAATCAGAGATCAGAAACATTTATCAAGATTAAGAAGGAAGAAATGAGGAAATATTTATAAGCATGGACACAAAAACTTGTCTACAGCTAGTGGTTTATTATTTGCATATTGCAATTGTAGAGTGTTGATGTGATGGATTAAGTTGTCTTGTTGGTAAGTCAATTTGTTTTGTTCTATATGATTTGACAACTATGCTCCAAACAAGATCTTATTGTTTATGCTGTAATTGTTACAATTTGTGCTATGAAACCTAATTTATGCTGTAAGCAAAAGCTAACTTTGGAGATGAAACTTTCTCCTCAATGAGAAGCAAGTCATCAAATTCCTGGACAGTCACATATCAGGAGTAACCAAAAGGAAGGCTTCACTTTATACGTAGTATGGCAAAGGTGCATCCAAACCAACCATAGGATGCGTAAACTCAGATGGGTTGGGGTGCAATGCTATGATACAGAACACAGTGCAGGCATATCAAAAAGTAACCAAACCAAGCATAGGATACGAAAACTCAGATGGTCAAAATTAAAAAATTCCTACTTTTGCATATATCATGCGTAAGCTACTAGACGTGACCTTGTGAATTAATGTGAGAGATCTGAAAGAGCAATTTTAAATTTCTGAATTTTAATTATAATGATAGATTTGAATTATTCATAGACTATATAATGAAAATTTATTTATTTTTATTAATTAATATAAATAAAAATGTAAAATTATTTTAAAAACTATATTCTGGTTAAATATTTAATATTATAATTAGCAACATTCAGGAACTAATAATGGGAATGTTACACTTAATTCTGTTAATTTGTAGAAAATAACCAACTGCAAGTCTACAACATTTATTACGATTGCAAACAGTGGCACTAACTGTATCAACTTCATTGATGGTGGTAATTAAAGTAGGGTTAGCATGAACCTCAACATGTGTAATTACATTTGCAAAACCAACATCAAGGGGATGTTTGTTTTGCCGATGTATAATTAAAAAAATTATGTAATTAAGTATAATTATTTAATTTTAATGCCTTTGTTCAATCGCACAATTATATTAATTAAATCTTTTTAATTGCACAATTTAATTTTTAAGAGAGAGCGAGAATTAGTGTAATTACATAATTTTTAAAATTTTGTAATTACAAAAAATATATTTTTTCGAGTTTTTAAATTTTCTTAAAACTTTTTATATTATCTTCTTCTTCTTCTTCTTCTTCTTTTCTTTTCATTTTTTTTTTTTTTTTTTCGGTTATATCATCTTTCACCTATCCTTTAAAACTGATTCACATCAACAATAATCTACATGCACTCATGCACATTTTTTTTCTTTTGTTAATATTTCTATACTGTATATTATTAATGCCTTTAT
>JAWDEX010000002.1:10011460-10024825 GCA_035221805.1 Trichilia hirta | reverse complement strand
GGAAAGATGAGGGGCTTGCGAGTGTTTTCTTGCTTCGCCCGCTCCCACCACCTCGAGCACATGCTGACTATCGAAAACCTCAACCATGAACTCTAATCTTCAGCGACTGGTTCACAGTTCCCCCCAAGGGTTATAAACCTGCCATAGCATTACCACAAAAAATAGGTAATAAAATAAGCAAAGTAATCAACATCTTATCGAATAAGTAAATGGCAAAGTAAAGACGACGATTTGCTGAGTAAATGAAGACAAAAATCGCAGAAAAGTAAGGTTCAGAAATTTAGTGGACAAAAGTTTGGAGTTGTCAAATGTGCAAAATAAGAAAAAAAAAGACAAACAGAGAATATTTATAGGCAGTCGCACAGCACTCAAGCGTTACGAAGCACTTAAAGGGTTGAGTGATAGACGATCAAAAACGTGCCACGTCTTGGAAAGTCAAAAGGATGATCTTAAGCGCTGCACATGTTCAAAAGTAACCACTAGAATACCTACACGTGGCTACACTACGCCTTACAAAGAAACGCTACATTTAAGTTGGGCCTTTTTCGAAGAACAATAAATCAAAATCAAAGCAACTACATTTAAAAAGGACCGTTGGTTGCTAGAAGTACTATAACTTTTGAGTAAGAATTCTAAATCGTCTCGGCAAAAACAAAGTCATTCAAATTTCTACTCTTGCTTCGCGATAGCAGAAACTTGGGAGGGTTATATTGATGACTTTTACTGACCAATTATTGCCCGACCCCAACTTTTGTTTAGCAAGTGACCTGACTCATCTCCTGTCTCCTCGACATCTCGACCTCCACCTTGATTACCTAGGTGTTCGATTTATTTATTTCAAAAATAGGAGTATCGAATGGAATAGATATGTATATTTCTCAAGAAGCAGCTCAAGTATCCCATCACGTTAATGGGTGTTATGCCCTGTAAGTTGCAGGCACTTATTACAGTCCCAGGCTTAACGTAAAAAAATAATGAAAAGACCTGCCAAATAACCATACCTAATCCTATCTAATTAAACTACCGTTCTCCAATGCTCACATATGTAGAGACCCTATAAATGTTAAAATTGCTACATGAGAGGGGATTGAATTCTTTTGGAGCCATTTTTAACAGTTGAGAGAAAGAGGGAGTTCTGCCAGCAACAATCAATATTCCCTCATAAATATTTTCAGAGTCCATATCTTGGGTCGGTAAATACTCAAATACTCATAATTTATCTCTTTTTTTTAATTTGGCCTTGAATAATCAACTGACTTGAGTATTGGAGTTTATTCGCCAGTAATCCAACTTCACTCTTAACTCATTTTCTTATGATTTCAGATAGTCTCCGATGGTTTCTATGAGAAGGCTCTACGTCGATCGTAACAGTTAAATCTGATGTGCTAAATTTTTGCTCCCAAAAAATTTAGACAATAACAAAATACACGTACTAGTATATAATATAATATAATATACAAGTTCATCTAAATTTTCGAGTATGGTACCATAAATCTGTATATATATTATAGTAATTTGGTGTGTATGAATAAAAACAATGTTATTCATGAATAGAATAAAGAGAGTAATTAATACGTAATTGGCTTGCTGTAAGGTAATAATATTCCCGTTACATGAAAAGTATCGAAAACAAGTCTTTTGTGATCAAATATTCCATTTTGGATATCAATTAACTTTTCCTCTCTTCTACATGACTTGATCCTAGGAACTGCACATACCAAATACATGGAGATGAAAAAAAAAAGAAACAGAAACAATCCATTTCCTTTTATGATTTTCTTTAATGTGCTATTAAAATTATAATCACTGACTTGGTATAGAACATGAATAAAAGAAATATATAATTTTTATTAAAAGTAAAATTTATGGAATATTTTTATTTATTGTACGTACTTTCAAAATGTGACAAAACACACACACACACACAATGTTTTTTAAGGATGGGACAATTGGATGGAATGGAATTCAATCCATTGGAAATTTAATTTATGAAATCACGAATGATGTAGGGAATAAGGAGTCGTGTGTAGTGTTTTGGCGTGAAAATTGTTGTATGAGAATATATGAACTTCAAAGGAAGGTAGAATTCCACTATCGTATGAAATGAGGAAGATGTCCTTCGAAGCCAACGCCTTTTTCTTCCCACTCAATAAAGCAGTTCGGCTATAGAATACTAACACCAATTCTACAAATTAATATATATGATAATGATTAGATTATTTTTCACTGATATTAACTAACAACGTCAATTAGATTATAAGAATTGGTATCAAGAGTTGGTTTGCCTTTATTTTTGTAATTTAAAACAAAAATTAGTGAATCCATCAAATATATCATTCGCTTTTATCTTTTTGTTACCCAAAACCCAAACCCAAAGCATAGAATCATGTAATGGAAAGTGTCCGTATCTTAAAATTGACCTCTCCGGGCGAGTCTTGTTTTCCTCCGTCCTCAACTCAGCTGTTTTTCTTTTTTCTATTCTGTCATTAGTTTCAAAACAAACGATGCAGGAAAAGAATGACAAAAGCAATTCTAATTCACTTGGTTTTTGCCAGAAACTTTTCAACTTCTTCATCGAAAATCTTGTTGGTCGTGGTGTCAGGCTCGTAACATTGGGGCGGGAAGAATCTTTTGCTCCTTCCGCCAAGCCTAAAGGAGAGGTGATATTGGTGCATCACCGGGATCATGAAATCTCAAACGATGATTTGGGTTTGGGTTCCGAAATCCACGTCCACTTCAAGCAATCGGAAGGGATGGAGTCTTGGACGCCAGTTGAGAAGTTTGCTGAACACACCCAAATGCTCAAGGCCGATGGAATTCAGGATCGTAAGGCAACGGAAAAGGGGAAGAAGAAAGTCAGTGATCAGGGGACACCCAGCAGCAAGAAGGAATTCCCTCTATTTTTAGAGAAAATTGTTCGGCCACTAAGTAGAAGCTCTCCTACTTTGACAAACGCAGTACGATCAAGAGGTGCCAAGAAGATACGCAGCACAAAAGAGAGCGAAGAGGAAGAGAGAAAGAAAGACAAAGGGAAGAGCATACCAAATGGAAATTTAACATTACCAACACAGTATGAAGAGGAGGAAAGGACTCCAAGACGTTTGATTGGGTCTCCGAGTATTAATCAGAGATCGGAAACATTTATCAAGAGTAAAAAGGAAGAAATGAGCAAGTATCTATAAGCATGGATACAAAAACTAATTAGTCTACATAACCAAACACAGCTAGTGGCTTATTATTTGCATATTACAATTACAAAGTATTTGATGGGTTAAATTGTCTCATTGGTAAGTGAATTTGTTCAATGCGATTTTACAATTATGCTCCAAATAAGATCTTATTATTTATTCTGTAATTGTTAAAAGTTGAGCTATAAAACGTAATCTTTGTTGTGGTATGTTGAATTATATACTTGTAAGCAAACACTAACTTTTATTTTCTTTGGAGATGAAACTTTCTCTTCAATAAGAAATCATTCATCAAATTCCCAAACAGTTACATATCATGAATAACCAAAAGGAAGGCTTCAATTTATACGCAGTATAGCAGAAAAGTAAACAAACCAAGCATAGGATGCATACACTCAGATGGGTTGGAGGCAATGCAGACCTATCAATGGTGATTAAATCACAATAAATTGCTACAAAAAGGGGGGTGGAGGTCCCCTAAAAAAAATTTCATGAAAGAAACTAGGAGAAGGCTAACAAATATAAAACACATTGTTAGGAAGCAAAGCAATTAATAACATACTAAACTGGAATTAGAGAGAAAAAAAAAAATATAGAAACATATTGTTCATCAGAGCTAGCGTTCGAGAATTTTATCTGCAGATAGATTCATCAGCCGATCATCCAATCCAAGAATATTCTACCAAAAGAAGAGGACACGATCTTCATCAATCACAATCTTCCTTAGTACTCCATGCCACAACATGCAATCCCTTTTAGAAGTTCCACCAAAGTAGATCATAATTAGCTCCATATATAAGCGAAATATAATATATATAAAAAAATATTACGTACACACAACCTCTCCTCCCCCCTTTTTATTAATTCATAAGACATATATTGAAAAAAAATTTTCTTAGTACTTCCTAATCAACCAAACAATTAATCATATAAATATTCCCTTATTATTTGGAATCCGTATCTGTTAGTATTCCTTCTTATTCTTCCAAAGAATGAACGATGGATGGAATGTAAAGATCATACGGCTCCCAAAGATAATCAACGGTGCAAGGTTTCCTGGAATCAAGCCTCAACCAAGGTTTTCCTTTCCCACTCCAATGAAGAAGACTAATTGGTCCAGAATGCAAATTCCTGCATTTCCCTTCAATGTTATCACCTCCTAGTCCATGCTGATTCCATCTGTGATTAACAGCCTTAATATTTCCAGCCAAAACCAACAAAAATGGTGGCAGTGAACCCAAATGATAAATCCTCTTCTGCTTTTGGACGGCCATCCACTCTTCAACTTTCTGTGAATATCTTCCTTGTCTCCACTTATCAACATCCACCACCATAACTCCTGTATTAAAATAACAAGGGTTTCTTCCATCAAATGTCTTAGATAATTTCCTGTCCGACCAAAACAAGTCTGTAAAATAATTTGTAAAATTTGCATGACAATATTCAGGGGCTGCCAATAATTTTCCTTCTAAATCAACGTCCCAGAGTTTCGCAATATCATCAACCACCACAAGATCAGAATCCAAATATATAACCCGTTTCACATCTGCTGGCAATATGTCACCCAGATAAATACGTGCATAATTCAATGGTTGGTCTAATGCTTGCCTGATGGATTTGGATATCTTACCACGAACTCGGTTGCTATCAAACTTGTAAACCTTGAAATTGAGGAAAGGAAAAGTTGAATTAATGCTGGCATAAACATCCGGTTCAAAATGTGCCCATAAAAAATGGAGCTCGACGTTTTCAGGACAGGTGGAATGTTGAAGGATAGAGAGGACGGCAGCCAATGTACCCCGGAGATAATTTGCATCAAGGGTCATCGTGACATGAATTTTTTGTTTCCCACAGGAATCACCGTTGCGAAAAGCTGGAGCTTCATGGAAGGCAGGTACATGAGGAGCAGGTTTCCAGAAGATGCCAAGGCGGATACCGGTGGTGGTAGTGACGGCGTTTGCGTGGAAAAGGAGGATAAAAAGGAGAGACAGGAGGCCCAAAAAGATGGGAAGAGGAGAGTTGGTGGCCATCCTGCCCTTAATGGAAGTTGAAGGAAGGAGAATAAGAAGGAGAAGGACAGGATTAGCTCTAGCAATAGCTATGGATGAAGAAGAGTAGTAGTAACAGCCATGGTTAGGCTAGTTAAGAGACGGTGTAGGAGAGGTTATAGTTATTACTAATAATTGATCATAAATTAATTAAGATACGAATTGGGAAGGAGAGAAGTTGGTGTGATTGTGAGGAAGAGAAGAATCTTCGGAGCTTCTTGCAATGAAATAAGAGTAACAAAAACAATCATCCTTTCTGGGAAAATAAATAAACAAAAATATCAATTACATATTTTTAATAATTTCCTATGAAGATTCAATTGAGTCAGTTTAGTCAATACTTCGGCAAAATTAGAATTTTCCTATTTTTGCAAATATGATAGGCAAGCTACTAGCCCTGAACTTGTGAACTAATGTGAGAGATCAAACAGCAATTTTAATTTTCTGAATTTTGATTATATATAGTGATAGATTGGAATCATTCTTAGACTATAGAATCATAATTTATTTTTTTATTAATTAAGATTAAATAAAAAAATTATATTCCTGTAAAATGTTTAATATCATAATTCACAATATATAAAAACGTTATTCTTAAATCTGTTTGTTTGTCTAAACAAACCAACTGTAACATTTATTATCGTCGCATACAATGCCACTAACTATATCAACTTAAATGGTGGTAGTAAACAAAATAGTGTTAGCATGAACCTTGACATAATGACATTTGCAAACCGACATTAATTAATATAATTATGTCTTAATCAAAAAACATCACATTGCCAGGCATATGCGCCATTAACGTGCTAGAAAGGATATTAATCAAAATTTGTTTATTTCCTGTAAATTTTGAGTAAGGTTTCATGTTCATGTTCCCTTGTGTGCGTATGTTTTTTTTTTTTTTTTTTTTTTTAATATGATTTGTCTCCTTTTATTTTCTTTAAAAAAAAAAATCGCTTTAGAATTTCTCAAGGGTGTTTGTTTTAAAATTTAGAAAAAAAAAACTAAAAGATACACATTTTTGTGAGCAATCAAATTTCTTGCATAATTTTTTATTATTAAAAAAATGAGTAACAACTAAGAAAATTATAGATGAAACAGCATACTGTCTTAGCTGTATGCTCGTTCAATAAATATTTAATCACATACACATTTATTTTTAAATTTACCAATAATGAGAAAAAAAAATTAAATCACATGTCATTTTTATATTTGTTGGTTCCACTAATTAAAATTATTGTACCTAAATTTTTCTCAACAAAGTTAACGATTTACATTAGAAGAGATCATGGAAATTATTCGCTAATTAATTTGTTTGATTCTTTGATTATTACATAATTCTTTAATTAATGGATGTAACAAAATAATTGTTAAAATTTGCTGAGCATAAAAAAATAGTTATTTTTTGTTGTATTTCTATACTAAATTCTTACTATTTTTTTTAACTAATAAAAATAACAGTACATACATACATATAGATAAAAGGTAACACACCAAGAGTACTAATAAAAGCAACAGAACATATATATTAATTATTAAATACATATATCGTGTATTCAGTGGGCATCATAGGTAATAAATTGGGTTAAAATAAAAAGTAAGCTTCATCATCATTGTAATAAATTAGTAAATGCATAGTCCTTAAATTTACCATCCCAAATAGGAGAATTTAGAAATTATTTTATTAATTACAAGAAGATAATTTGTGGTGAGTAGGTGAAAGGCATGAATTTTTTTTCTATTTTAATGAATTAAGGGTTTTTTTTTTTTTATAGTGGTGAGTTTTAGGTGTATTCATTTTACCATATTTGTGGTAAGACGGACTAATTAAAAGTTGTTATGGGATACAAAGAAGAAAGGTGATATTTACATTTTTTTTTTTTAAAACTATCTTTTTTAAAATTAATTAGTTCAAAAGTTTAATTTTACAAAGGATTACACAAAATATTTTCATCATCATAATAATTTTTTAAATCAGTGTTATTCAATTAAATAAAGTACAGACTAATTTACTTTGTATTAAAAATATCAATAAGAGAGATGGCCGTTGGAAAAGAGAGAGAAACGGAGAAAATGTAATATTTCATTTGTTTTAATTTTAATATTGAATAAATAGAAAATTAAAAATATTTGAGAGACTGAAATGATATGCTCAAAATTAATAATAATTAAATTTTTTTGAAAGGACTAATCATTTTCTAAGTGTACCAATTTATTCTTTGTAGAAATTTATATTCTACTAAATATTAACTAAACTAACGACTATCTGTTGATTTATTATTGTTTTTTAAAACTCAAAAATAAATAGTGCAAATGTAATGGCCAAATATTGACTGAATAAAAAAGTCACAAAACTATCGATTGTACAGCGTCATTAAAAAATTAATTAAAGTTTGTAACGATATTCCTTTTTTACATTTTGGCTAATGCAGTAATGCTTCAAAAACATTATACAATTTTTCTTTGGTCATAGTCCTATCACTTATTTATTTTTATTTGGATAATCAATATCTATCAATCCAATAATCTAAATTCAATCTTCAGTGTTAGTGTTCTTAATTTATAACTTTGTAAATTAAATAACAAGGAAAAATGAAAAAAACTCAAATCTTACTAATAATTTGAGTTGGATAAATATTAATAGAAGTCATCCATTGCTTCCCCGAAGCAATCAACTCTTCATTATTTTTTCTTCTTACTTCTACCATTGCTGATGCAAGCTTTTCCATTGCACCTACGACTTTTGCCTCAATTAATACTTCTTCCTGCAAAAACTTAAATAAATTATCAACCTTGTAAACCCGTTATGAAGAGCAGATCGTTCATTGACAATCTCTTTCTATTTAATCAATTCTGAAAATATACGTACTCCAATCTTCGCCATCGAAAGAATGAAACGGTTAAATTGACCCGGCCCTTATCCCCATGCAGTCCATTGACTTTGCAATATCTCCAACTTCCAATTTCCGTCTTTATCATATCTACAAACAATACATATATACACTGATATATTGACATATCAAAAACCTAATGGAAAGAGAGACAGGAGCTTCCTCGACTTCAATGCCATCGAGGATAATGGTGTCAAGTTCCCGACCCTAGGAGACTCGTTCAAGCAATTTTAGTGATGTTTGAAGATGATGTTTTCCATTCTTTCTTTCTTTGATATTCAGTTCCTCAGCTAATTAAGCTCAGAACGTTCATGATGGTACGACTTTAGGCTCTTCCTTTGATTCATGAAAGGGTATTTTTGCGCATTTAAACAAATATTGAGATCTTATATATTATAAATTATATATTATAAATGTTAGAATAACATGTAAAATCAAATTATATAAGATATTTTAGCTTTTCTAAAGTAAAGATACTTTAATTACTCTCCGAGTTGAATGTTGAGTTATCTAAACTCTTTAGAGAGTGATTACCATCTTATTATATTTAAGGTGGTTTAAAATAAATATAAGTTTATTAAGTATTGATATTTTACATAACTTAATTTCATTATGTTTTTAACATTTTTGAAACTTTTGCCATACTTTTTGATAGAAAGAGTGTATATATTAAAAGGTTTTGAAGTCTTTAAATTAGCTAAGTTTTCATTCAATCATTTACACTATCATAACGAAATTAGAAAGAGTTAAAAGTATTTCAAAATTATTTTTAAATTTTACAAAACTCAATGGTTAAAGATATATTAATTTTCTTTCCTATAAAAATTTATTCAATGTTTTGATGTTTATAAATATATTTAGATGATATTTCAGTTTCTAACAATAAATAAACATATAAATTAGATCCTTAATTCTAAAAAAATAAAAGTTAAGAGAATCTTGGAGAACTTAGAATTAATTTACTAAGAATTTATTGAGTGTTGATTTTGAACACACAGACAGCCAAGTATAAAATGTATGTTCCAAGTCCATAGTCTAAAAATGACAACTCTTTCTATAATATCATTTTAATGATATTCCTTAGAACAATGAGTCGTATTTCATAAAACAAAACAATGTTAAATTGGAACAATGACTGGTATTTCAGAAAATTAAATGTCAATTTGGTACAACCAGTGGTATTTAAAAAAAAAAATAAATTAAAGTCTAAATATGACATAAAATAATTATAATTTCTTCTAAAACAATATTTATAAGTACGTACATAAACATTCTTAAAATAAGTTAATAAGTTGATAAGAAGGGAGCCCTAAACTAATTTGAATATCACTATTTAAAAATTATTTAATAGGGCATGCAGTTGGTACATCTCTAGTTAGCTATCAACGTTTCTTATTTTGATAATTAATTAATTAATTTTGTTACCAATTTTAATGACTGTATAGAGAAGTGCTAGGACATATTTAGTAGCTGTTTGAACAACCATCATTTGTTTACAGAATTTCAAATGAAGTTTCTTTTTTCCCCTCCCTTTAGTAGTCTTGTTTGCTCCCAATAAAATAATTTCTTTGCCCATTTGTACGTATAATCTTACGATAAATTTAGCTGGAGTTATATTGTTTAACAACCTTATTACATTTTGATAAACATTTTAGAGGAATTTTATGATAATTAATAATTTACAAACCTTAGCGATCAATTTCCTTCATATAATTTCAATACCACATTCTACGTTAATTTTTAGAATTGATATTATTAATTAAGAACGCACGAAATAGGATTAATATAGAAGAAAAAGGTAGGGTTGAGCTTTGGATGTTTGTAACTTTTACGAAATTTTGGAATGGCTAAAAAAAATTAGGAATGGTTATGAGAAATAAAGAATAGATGAATTTATTGAACACAACCTTCATCAACTACTAAAGAGAAAGAGAATGTTGTGAAAACATCACTAGATGATATAAAGAAATCAAACGGCAATTTTATTTTTTCAATTTTTGATTTGTAATAGACCGGAATCATTTGTAAATTATATAATCATATATATATATATATTTTTTTTACCAAGATTAATAACTTTTATTGAACTTAAATAAAACAAAAAACTAAAATTTTATGAAATTAGTAACTATATCAAGTTTAATTGATGATGCTTCGCAAACTCATAATCCGCTTATTTTTATATAAAACTAAGGGAAGATATATGTGAATAAAAAATATATTTTAAAATATGATAATAATATAATTTTGTCACATTAGTTTATTTAAAAAAATTGTATTATTATTTTTTTTAGAGAGTAATATTATTATTAATTATAATAAATTGCCTAGGTTGGTTTGAGCTCGAAGTTCAGTAATACTGGTTTAAGCCATTCCCCTGCTTTCAGAAAGCAACCAGTCCTCCGTTAGTTTTCCTTCTAATTTCCACCATTTTTAAGGCAAGCATTTCTCTTTGGCCTATATCACTTTTGCCCCAATGCCTATTTTTTTAAATTTTAATATAATTATTTTTATATTACTCTCATTGTAAATATTTTAAATTCTCTAAGTAATTAGAGGTAAATCTTACCTAATAATAAGAAATATTATACTAACTAATTAAATATAATAATAATTTATAACTAATTAAATATAATAATAATTTAAAGTAATAAATAAAATAAAAAATAAAAATAAAAATAAAAAAAATACAAAATTTAACGAGATGGGATAAAAATACCTACATCATTAGACGCCGTAAAAATTCTATTATTTTTATTTTTTTAATAATTATAAATTTTTTAGACTACAATACAAATTTAACAATTATAAATTTTTTTAAACTATAATATAAATATTTAAATTAGAGGATCTTTTATAAAAAAAATTCTTAAATTTTTATAATAAAAGTCAAATTAAAAAATTTTTATTACACTTGCTTGAGACAACTTTCAATCTTTGCCTTAACCTCTTTTTATAAGGTAAACAAATAATAAAATAAAATAATTAAACCAAAATAAATAATAAAACAAAATAATTTAACCAACCCCGAATATTAGCCAAAGAAATTTAACCAATATTCAGCATCCACTTATTCTTCCTGCAATTCAATATACAATTAACTGATCAACAACCACTTTCTATTTAATGACAGTATATTCCTTCTTCAATTATGATACCTAACATTTTTAATATAGGAACTTGTAAGAAAATAACATGATTTTCCTAAAGAAAAAAACACTCACCAATATATATGAATATATATAATAAGAAGATGCACATACTTAGTCGGAGCCGTCGAAAAATATGAAATGTTGACGAATAATCTCAAACGGCCATAAAATGAGTACACCGCGAACGCCTCCACGTCGTCGATTAACTTTGTAATGGCTCCAACCTCCCAATTTCCCACTTTATCCTACATGCAAATATAGATCCAAGGTACGTGCATAGTAAATCCTAAACTTCACTAAGATAATCATGGAAAGAGAGAGAAATTAAATTAAATTTGCAGCATGGCGAACTGGGATGATGAAATTGCAGTGTAAATATCCAACTATGGCCTCCACGACTTGAATTCCCTCAAGGGTCATGGTGTCCAGCTTTGGACCATTCATGCCCTTCAATACTCCTTCAAGCCATTTTACAGATTTTTGAAGATGAAGATGACGATTGTCTTCCATTAGCTCAGTTTCAGAGCTCTGTCTTGAAAATATTAAGTGGAACTTGCATATTATATTTTGGATGGATTACTATTTATCGCATAAAAACTAGACAACCAGTCATTTCATAAAAAAAAAATTAAGCAAACTCGGCCAATTTGGTAACATCAATCCTGCCCAATAAATGTTACTAATAAAAAAAATAACGTATCAATTATCTTTTAACAAAAATCCTCATATTACTAACATTTTCCTATGACAACCATGCAATTATCTAACACTTGAAAATTCAATAAAAAAAAATATTCACGAAGATTGAACATTACAAATTCCATTTATTCCATCGTCTCTTGTCATTCCAAGAAAAATATTTATTATCAAACCATAAAAGAGAGTACCCATTATTCGCTTAATGATTTTGTTAAGTTAAAAAATGAGCCAATAAATTTTTCATCCTAACATTATATAATTGCTACTTGTTATAAGACCCTTAAATGACACTTTAAGTAAGGGGAAAATAATAGACGAGTGACTGTTTAGTGGAAGTGAAAAGGGAAAATAATGGACAAGTGATTGCTGTGGGTTTTCTTTGTATAATTCAATATATAGGTTTGAGATTGGAGCGATGGTATTTTCAATGCACAACCGTAATGAAATAAAATTACTAACGGTCTACGAGAAATTGTATGGTCGAATTCATTCAACCGAGAAAAGCAAAAACCTTAAAACATAAAAATACGAGAACGTGTTCGGTGATTCCACGTCATGGTTGTTAATACTCAATCCATGCCTAAATTTGATCGGAAAATTCAAAATTGATTTCATCCATTTCATTAAAAATAACGAGAATGTTCCATTTGAAATTGTAAGTAGCCCGGAGAGAGTTTAAGAAGAACCAATTGAAGACAGACACACAGAATATTGGTAAAAAGTAAAATACCAAGTAACGACTAAGTTAGGGATTTTTATTTGTTATTATCTTTGAATGTGTTACAAATTTTTATTATATTTCTTTTTTTTCATACTATAAGTGAAAATATTTTTGTATATTTCAAAACTTAAAGTTTTGGTATATAAACAATCTTAAAGTTATTTTGTATGTATATGAGAGTTTAAAAGTAAAGTGGGAGAATTAAGAGAAAAAATGAATTAAAGAGAGTGTGATTTATAAATACTTTTAATTTTATAGTGGATTATTCTCCAGCCTCTATCTGTAATTTTTTTCGATTTGATTTTTTTACATAAATTCTCGTATCATTTATTTTAAGTTTTGCTTGTGTTTATAATTTAGATTTTCATATTATTCATTGATCTTGAGTAAAAATTTCAACAAATTGGTATCAGAGCTGAATTTTTGGATCAGTAGATATGCAAATTTAATGAGTAATTTTTATCAAATTAAGATCCAGAGCTCGTTTGTTGTCAGATCGATTTGATTTCTGAATATTATGTTCATGAGACATATCTCCACAATCTGAACGGTGGAGATCATATTCCGTGTAAGTTAACACCGTAGTTTGAAGATCAAATAGAGTAGAGAAATTATTTTTTTGGTCAGTAAATAATTTTCATCAGAACAAGATCTGGAGTAATTCTG
>JAWDEX010000002.1:9982757-10011360 GCA_035221805.1 Trichilia hirta | reverse complement strand
TATTTGAACATAACTGAATTTAGAATTTTGACACTCGTGAACCCTAATTTAGTTGGGATTAGACGAACGGAAGGAGACTATTTACGCAAAACCTATAATTAATCATAAAATGTTCGATAAAATTTTTTTTTATTATAATTTAGGGATTATGACACATTACTAGATGTTAACCATAGTTGTTGAGAATTAGAATGGTTCGAAACGAGATCGATGAGATCAATTTTAACTCACGATTAATATTATAATGAATTTAAGAGATCACGATATAAATCTCGATTTATTCTTGTTATTAAAGAGAGTAAATAATATTCATAAAAAAGTTAGCACTCTTGAAGATATTATTTGACTAAAAAATCGTAAATAATTTACGCGTTAAATAGTTTAACAAATTAAGAGCTTGAGAAATTAATTCAGTTGCAATTTAAAGTAGATTAAAATATTTTATAAGTATTTAAAAATATAAATAGAATTAAAATAAATTTGATCAAAATATGTTTGATTAAATTTCGGATTAATTTGTAATTTTTTAAAGTTTAGAGGTCTAAATAATATTTTATATTTAGTATTAAAAAGCTTATTGGAGAAGTTTCAAGACTCATTTGTCTTTGTTAAAAAGACTAGAGACATTATAGTAAATAGAAACAAATATAAATATGGCCATTTTTCTATTTTTGGATGATTTTTCTGCATATTTTTCATAATCTTCTTCAAGCTCTCTCTCTATAGAGAGTCAAGCAAAGATGAAGATGAGGCTTCTGATTCTTTTGGAGACACTGAATTTTGGGTGTTAATTTTTATCAAATTATCATTAAAGGTTAGTGATTTTTAAATAAAAATTTTAGTTATGCCCTAAAATGCCATATAATGAAACCCATGCCTAATTTTCTATTTTTCATATGATCACAACTTGCAACCTATTCTAGACAATTGATTGAGAATACCCTAAAAATTATTCAAATGATTTGAAATAGGACTATCTTCTTTGTATCTCAAATTCATTAACTGCTTAAGAAAGAATAGCTTATTATTACTAGTCTTCAAAGTATAAAGTATCTTAAGGTTATATCATAAAGTTTTAGTATGTATTTCATTAATAATGTGATTAAGAACATTATCTTTTACCCATTGTCTAATATAGCCACAAATTTACTGATGTTCAAATTTTTAATTCTCATCAAATATAAACTTA
This sequence comes from Trichilia hirta, assembly GCA_035221805.1. Lineage (NCBI taxonomy): Eukaryota > Viridiplantae > Streptophyta > Magnoliopsida > Sapindales > Meliaceae > Trichilia > Trichilia hirta. The sequence continues at coordinate 10,010,171 of JAWDEX010000002.1, read as the reverse complement.
GGCTTTTGAGTAACAAATATAGACAAATACATCTTTTTTATAAATAAAAGATCTTTTATTTTATTCTTTCATTTGTGATAATTACTATCATTCAAATACACCATTTTGCTACTATTTGCCTCCATCATTCAAATAAAAAATCATAAATATTCAACAATAAGCTTTGATACCACTTTATTAGAAACGAAGCACTAAATTAATATAAGATCGAATAATATAGTAAAATAAAATTCAGTCAAAACTTTTCTTTTTATTTGAATCTAGTAGAAGCAAGTAAACTCTAATATAATAACGATGTGTAGTAGCAGGTATAATAGACAAAAAAATATAAATTGATCAAAACAAATGGCCAATCAAAAGACATCAAAATTTTTTCATGAAAAATCTCTTTCAATTATAAGTAAAAATTACAAGACCTTAAATTTATTAAAAAAGCTCCATTATCAATAGAGTCTTACAAAATTTTCTCTTAAATAGTCATAAATCAAGTATCAAATAATTAAAAATAATCAACAATAAAAAGCGTAACAAATTAAGAAAGTATAGAGAGAATTCACCCAAAATTAAGCTTTTATTCTCTGTTTCAAAATTAGAGCTACATCCGTAAAGCATTATCTCAATCGTTCATATTGTAAAACTAGGCCTCAAAAAAATCTTATCTAAATTTTATGATAATCTAATGGTTATTAAGTCTAGATCAAAGGTTTGATAAATGCTATATAATAAAGTAAAATCCGCACACTATTAATCACTATTTATAATTTAAAATTAATAATATAAAATACAAAAACCCATCTCCAATGTTCTGTCAAAATCATTGATGAAACAAAATAAGATTTCAAAAACTCCTAAATAAAATTTGAGCTTGATCTAACATTAATGACTTCGAAAAAGATGTTTGATTAAAATTGTGTAATGAAAAAAAAAAAAAAATCTCTCTCCTTTTACTCAATTCTCTCTGATATTTTTTTCTCTTAAATTTTTACTCTTTCACTTTTCTACATCTCTTTTAATAATATTATAATATAAAAAAAATAAAAAATTAAATAAAATAACAAAAATACCAAAATAAAACGAGAAAAAACATACTTACTCTAATAGCTTTTCATATATATATAAAAAAAAAAAAGGAAAGAAAAAAAGAGAAAAGTCTATCCAATATTTCTCCCTACAATTCATTACACAATTAACTCATCAACCAACACTTTTTATTTTAATCACTTATATATATATATATATAAAAGAAGAAGACGTACGAACTTGAGCCTTAGCCGTGGAATAATATGAAATGTCGAAGATATATATATGTATATATATATAAAAGAAGAAGACGTACGAACTTGAGCCTTAGCCGTGGAATAATATGAAATGTCGAAGTTAACGGAGACTCTAAAACGGCCTTAATATGAGTACACCGCGAGCCCCCCCACGTCGTCGATTAAAGTTGTAATAGCTCCAGCCTCTCAATTTCCGTCTTTATCCTACATGCAAGTATAGATATATAGGGTATTTGCATATTAAACCTTAATCTTCATTGAGATAATCATGGAAAGAGAGAAAAATTAAATTAAATTTACAGCAAGGCGAGCTGGAATGATGAAATTGCAGCATAAATATCCAAATTTGGCCTCCACGACTTGAATTCTCTCAAGGGTTATGATGTCCAGCTCTAAACCATTCACACCCTTCGATACTCCTTCAAGCCATTTTACTGATTTTTGAAGATGAAGATGACGACTGTATTCCATTCCCTTTTCCTGTTTTAGTGCTCTGTGTTGAAAATATTATTTTTGAGAGGATTCATATTTATCTTATAATAACTAGGCACCGGTCATTTAATAAAAAATTGCATCAACCAAACTTGGCCAACAAAAAATTGTGGACATCTAACCCACCCAATAAATATCACTTAAATAAAAATTAATGTTTTACTTAATTTTAAACTAATTTATTTTTAGTAATACACTACTATTCATTTTAAAAATTTTTATTAATAATTTAAAATGAACATTTATATATATAATTTATTAATTTTTTTTTTTTATTTCGATATAAGATGGTTCATCCTTATTTTTTTTTAGTCTATCAAAATCTACTTCTTGATCAAGCCTCTTATCTCCATCGCCATTACTCGCTCTTTAAAATTAAGTCGTTACAATATAATTCACCAAATTTGCACCTTTTAACAAAAAATCATATCACCTCAACCGTCTATAAATGGATAGCCAAATGGGGTTGAGTTACCTTAGAGTCAAACTTGAGCATTGAAGTAATTTCTTGAAGCGAGAAAGAAATAAAGAACGTATTAATTGGAGTTTGAGTGTAGTTTGTCAATATTTGCAAACTTTCATTTATTAATTAAATTATCTTATCTTATCTTTGTAGATATTGGCTGCATATTTACAAGTCCAACACAAAAATTCATTGTATTCTCTCTTAGCATCTTCGTTGTTATTAGTAATTATTAAGTAAATTACCTTTTCTCCTGTTTTTTAATTTAATACTTCATTATTTTTTATTTTTTCAAATATTATTCAATATTCTTCTACTTTTCAATTCTGTTCTCTTAAATTATACGGTTCAGTTTGATATAATTTTAATTTTTCAAAAATAAAATTAGAAATCAGGAAATATCAAGTATTTAAAAAATAAGAAGAAGAAAATAGAAGTTCATTCTTATTATTTTTCTACAACCAATGTCACCATAATTACGTTACTATTCAATATTTGCTTTGGCAATACTCTATCCATTAAAAAAGCATGGCGTGTTTCAAGTCTTCTTCATAATATTAGTATCGCGCAATAACATTTAGGGTTCTAAGTTTTAATGCAAGTGGAAGTCATGTGGAGCCTGCCAGAATTATAAGCTAATGACATTCATTTCAATAATAACATTTTCATATCTTCATTTCAATTTTTATCAAACTAACGAACAAAATTTTTTTTTGTTTATTTCTTAGGACCTGGTGCACAAAGAAGAAAAGCATACCGAAGGAAACAGACCAGTCATGTGGAAATACAAGGAGGTAATTCAAGCCAGTCGTATCCAAAAAATAAAGAACAGATCAACCATATTCCCTGGACCTTCTTGGGGGGTTTGAGTTCGCAAACACTCTGTAAAGGTAATGAGGTATGCAGGATGTATTTTTTTTTTTATTTTTTTTATTTTTTTCAGATCTCTTCTTGCGAAGGTGGTGATACTACTCAAATCAAATGTTCAGGTATTTTTTGATCAATTTTGACTGATTTTTTTGTAAATTTTTTGCATGTAGACTGTTTGATATCTTTGGAAAATTGTGTGCATGAAAATTATGTTACCAATACACAGTTAGATAAGGTGGTGTAGTTAGTATAATTAAGGAAAACAAAAGCTATGTACATGTGAAATTGTAGCCCTGCTCTGTAAGAAACTATTGGCTGTATCAAACAGTGGCATCATAGACAATAATGTAATCCAAAAATATATGTTACATGTTTTGATAGTATTCTATCAGCTTCAATTGCAATATCTATTTCACATGTTCAAAGGTACCGTACATATTAAATTTAAAATTTTTTATAGTTGCACTACACAAATGCATAACAACACTATTATCAAAATCGTCATCATCCTTTCTCCATATCCGTTGCATATCTTTGTTCGTACAGTTCAGCATTGACTTCATTTGGTTGCAAGCATGATGAACTACTCTTAGTGCATTGCTTGAAATTAGGTTTCCCACCGATGTTTCCCCCACAAAACCACCGTTACCTTGGTTAGTATATTTCCCAAGGCTGAAAAACCCACAATCATCTTGTTGGTTGCAATAGAAATAGAGCTTGTGTGGATTTTTTTAACTCTCCGATATTTTGATTCCAAATCTTTCACCACATTGACAAACCATGTTCTTAAAACTTCATAAGCCCACTATTAATACTATTAATGTGTAAAATCCGTCGTCATTTGACTTTTAAAAGGTACAACTCAATTCCTGCATACAAAAGAAAAACAGCTTGTTAGATTATTTTAGGAATAGAAAATACTTATTCCAGCTTTTCTTTCTCGATGACAATATTTGTTTTGAAACTTCGGTATTCATCCATTCATTTGCATTGTTGTGGTATTTGGTTTTTCGATTACAGAAGCTTTCTAACTGGTTTCTGAGATTTTTTGGGTAGGCTACTTGATGGGCAGTTGCTGTCTGTGTTTCTGAACATTTGCTCAAAGTTTGGGTTATGTTGTACTTTATGGAGATTGAGTTGTTTTTTCCAAATTGAATGGAGATTAACTATGAGTAATTCCTCGGTAAATCATGAAATTTATTATATGGTTTGTAAGCATGAAACGTACTATCGCTACATGATTGGTGCCTCAACCCTCTGGGAAAATTCATGATTTCCCATGGACGTAATAAATATTAAATTAATTGCTAAACCATGAACTAATCATCACCATTAATATGAAGATAGAAAAAGCAGCAATGAATTAATACATGTATTGATGATGAACAGCAACGCCCTTTAGAAGTCGATTAAATGGGGTGGTCGACCATAACTATTCAGGAAGTTGGTATTGGTGAAAGACAAAGACGGCTTTCTTCTCTGTAATTTCATAGGAAGTACCCAGATATTCAGGGAATTCGTACGTATTCTCCTCGTATACTAAGGCGTTAATATGTAATTTTAATACCTACTTGATCAGAAAAATATACGTATGAAATTGGTATTCTCCATATATTAACCCAGAGTATGCCACCTACCCCTACATTTTTTGAGGAAGTACTTATTTCATTCATAACCAACCCATTACTCAAATTACTTATTAAATTAAATTTTAAAGAATTTTTTTTCAAAATATAAAAATAAATTAAGTATTTTAAAGTTAACTTAGCAAATGGTAAATGTATAAAGAGGTGTAATTAATAATTTATAGTGTCTAATTGTTTATTTATATTTATTTATAATACTCAATAGATTATTTTTCTTTCAAGGAATTTTTAATTGTTAATTAGAAGCTCAGATATTAATTATTTCAATTTTCATTGTTCTTTGTAATTCTTAGAAGTCTGATTTTTAATTTTTGTAGAAAGTTCAAAAAATAAAATTTTAATTTTTATGGTAGTAATCATTCAACCAAAAAACAAAAACCTTAAAAAATAAAAATACATGAACAATTGGAACAATACATGATCAAATTTGATCAGAAAAATGAACATCGATGTCATCCATTTCATTAACAATAATGAGAATGTTCCCATTTGGAATTTCTAGTTCAGGAAGAACCAATCGAAGAAAGAAAAACAGAGTTTTGTTTTTTATAATTTTGAAACCATCCATTGCTTAGCCAAAGCAATTATCTGTCGATTGTCTTTCCTTCTGATCTCCACTAACGCAGAAGTAAAGCTTCTTCCCCTCTTCCCCATAACTTTCGCTTCGATGTTTACTTCTTCCTGACATCAAATTACTTCAAATATTTTTACATGGGCATACAAAATTTATTAAAACTAGACAAATAAAAAACTGTACATGAATCTTGGCAGTCGAAAGAAATGCAATGTTGAAGTTAGCGGTTACGTTGTCCTGGCCGTTAAAGGCATATATGGCAAGCGCACCCATGCTGTCAATTAACGTTGCAATGGCTCCAACCTCCCAAATTCTTTCTTTATCCTACAGACACGTGTACCCATCAACTTTCTTCAAACAATCATTCTTTTGAAATTTTAATCTTGCGAATTGAAAAGAAAGAGAGAAAATTTACAACAAGGCGAGCCGGTACGACGAAACTACAGCGGAAAAATTCGATCCGTGCCTCCAAAACTTGAACCCTTCCAGGATTAAGGAGTCCAGATCCGGAGCGAAGCCCTTCGACCCCTTGGATACTCCTTCAAGCAATTGGATAACTTTTTGAAGGTGACGACCGTTTTCCATCCTATCCTTTCTCTATCTTCGATCTTGATAATCCGCTGATTGTGGCGTGCGATTGGCCTCTTCTGCTTACCAATAGATCAATCCCTTCAAAATTGAACTTACAATAAAGAGGAAATCAAATATATCGTGTAGATTTATATATTTATATCTTTTTAAATTTTATATAAATATTTGCTATGTCCCAATTATTTATATTATAAATAAAAATTCAATAATACTACTTACTGTAAATGGTCTATTTTAAAATAGAATTCAAATAAAATAACAAATAAATTAGCATGTAATTATTACACGATGAATTATTATAATTATTTATTGTGTTTTATATTATTTAATAAATACATATTATATTTGAGACGCATTTTAAAATGAGAATTTTTATAATTATTTATTGTATTTTAATTATTTAAATAAATTCATATTATATTTGAAATATATTTTAAAACCAGTAGCATTATCTGTACGGTTAATAGAAATCAAGGATATTAGTATTAAATAAGAAAAGAAAAAAAAAAAATAGTATGACAGAACGTATTTTTTTGGTTGAGAAAATGTTTTTAGCTGTATGAAGAGAAAAAAAAAAATTCAGGAACTATAACTGCAAAATGATTTGAAATGATATCTTTTGGTTAGCAAGTTGAACAGTGCAATGGGGTAAGTGGATTTGTTGTGGTTGTCGAAGAGCAATTACAGTCAGGCTCATGAAAAAGGTTGTATTCCATCACGTATTTACGACATCCATTAGCATTATTATTACATCTCTTATAATTTGCTTTCGGTTTATAACCTTAATGACTTGCATTTTCTGCGAATATGAGCTTCTGTGAGTCTGACATTTACTATGGATAAGGGAAAGTGAGAAACAAGAAATACAAGTCTTGTTAACCTCATGTCTGATAATGCTACGCCTTTGTAGTAGTCTTCAAAATTGGAGTTCAAATGATAAACAGGAATCAAGTTCTATGCAAATGGTTTCTATCATTGAAAGATGGTTATCTGAGTCATTATAGATCAAGAAAGAATTTGACATAAGGATTCACAAATGTCTCATACATTTTCTTTTTATACAGATGAGAAAAAGAAATGTCGGTCATCAAAATCCAAATGTTTAATTTTCTTAATTTGATTGACACATCGTACAGAAATCATAACAAAGATACAAACAAAGACCCGAAAATCAAGAAAAACAATGCCGCTTTCCCAGAAAGAGATCATAGTATTACTACTTGGACATGAATTGATGCGGTGGAGGAGTCACTACTTGTTGATTTCGCTGAGCAAGTATTCCCTTCCATCCTACGAAAACAACATTAAAGTTATGTCAAAATCTTTACAATAAGATAACAGTAACCCAAAATTTAACAGAAAACGGTAAATATTAATTAGTTACCAAGAGCAGGATCAAGACCACGGTGTTGGAGCTCTCTAAATTCCTGACAAAGGGAACACCACATGCAAAATATATGAGACATCACATCTGTGTATGGAGCCTCAACTAAATTATAATTTCTCCTCAACTTTGCTCTGTAATTTGAACCCAAAATCCATTGGGAGCACAAGACAGGCATTGTCAAAAGGTACATGATAGTCCCCATAGGACAAGCTGCAAAATAAGTTTGATTAACACACCATTTCAGGTTTTTGCTACAAGGATTCTGAATAACGTTTTCAGACCTAATTTATGCAATGAGATTGGAAAATGGGATTAGCTAGAGATAGGCTAGATAAGGGAAACTTACTTGTATTTCCTTCGTCTAATACTTCTGCTATCTGCCCGAAGGTTACGCAAGGTAAAATTGTTGTAATAATGGCTGCCAAAAACCAATTACACAATATGATTGGCTGTTAAGTACCATATTGTATTACCCGCTAAATCAAAGACATGAAATTGATAAAATTAGTATTGTTACCGTTTGTCTGATGTAAATGGCAGTCAAACAATCCGGTAGTCCAAGAATTTCCAATTGGTATTGGCGGATGTCCACCTGCCTGAAACGTTGGAGTTGAGCCAATGGGCTCACCAGGTTGTGGAATTTCTCCAACCTGAGTGCCTTGGACTCTACCCATTTGATGAGTAAAACTAATTCTGAATGACAAGAAATGTGGTGTATTTGTGAGCTCTATAAGTCCTCAGCCCGTTTTATAACAAAACTTCTTACTTCTCCAGTGTCAAGGAACTATACTGAAATCTGACCATCCAATATCTGTTTCAAGTCAACGGCATAAATTATTATGTAAATTCCCGTACAAGTACAGAAATGGAGAGCACCCATCAGCCGTTATACCACTTGTCAATGAATAATTCATAGTTTTTAAAAATTAAAAAATCTAACAATTACATCTCCAAGCCTGACCAGGAAGAACTCCCAGGTATAATAGCATTACGATTTATTTCTTTGGTGGGGATTAGCAGTGAATAAAACCAAAATTCTTAGATAAAAAAATGCATAGAAGACTTTTGGTAGATTTAACCAACCAACTTCGCAATTAAAAAACAAATTCTAAAAAGAAAACTTCAAATTATATACTATTGAATGTAACGTTGAAGCTTATAATAAGGGAAATATACTCGGAACATGATATGGATCAAATTGTTAATTGATAAAAGCCAGATCATGACAACACACAATGGAAATAGTCAGAAACTCGTATTATCTTCTATAGTACACAATGGTACAACTAAACTTCATTATCACGACTTTATCCACCCGGCAGAGATCACAATCTTCAACAAGTTGATACCTAACCTTTGCTGACAAATTTGCTACACTGTATTAGTGCTCACTGCATATTTCTCAGACCATAGTAGAAATATGTAACCAATGGTAGGAAAATGTATCATTGACCACTCCAACTCCTCCACCAGGAGGAAGGAGGAGGATGCTCCAGAGGAGGAGGTGTAAGGAGATCTAGCATGGTTTCCTTTTCCTTTGGAGTCAAGGGAACACCTCTAACAAGGTTCAAAGCCATGATATGCACATTAGTCTTTTGTCTATGCTTGTTGTAAGCCCATACTCCTGCAGCAGCACCTGCAACTAAAAGCTGTCCCCAAAAGCCAATACTATTATGTAAGTAAAATTTTACAGAAAGAGTTGACAATTATTGTCAGACAATTCTCTTAGGCCACTAAACTGACCGGTGATAGCCACAAGGCCGCAGTCTGCAAATCAAACTTCGGGGTATAAAGTACCGTCTCCCCGTAATCATCCTCCAGCTTTTTGTAGACCTCTTTATCAGTTTTCCCAGCTTGAATCTCATCACGAATCAACTGCAGCATTATTGCAAACATTATCCGTACACAGGTTCAAATATTCTCACATGCAAAGTTGACATGAATATTGTTAAAACATATTTAAGGAAGAAACGGCATACCAGAAGTGTCAGCATCCTATTAAATATGATCCCACCAGATCATAAAAAGCACCTAGTACAAAGTCAACGTTCTAGGCTATGCATAATTTAGCATTGGGGATTCCCTCAGCACTATGGCATTGATCCCGTTGAATAATTCAGTCATTGACAATTTTTCAAGTTGAAATTAAGTTTTTATTCCCTGTTAAATCTAAATAAATATTTTGTATTACTTTGGCTAGTAAGGATTCAAATTATGATCATCTCACGCTGAAAGAGACAACTTTGCTGAATCAATATTCATTTCAAAAATCAATTACCTTTCGGAGGAGAATGGCAATATCTGCCTGTGAATCTTCAATGGATTGACTGCCACACTCAGTGCACCGGACATTGCGACTGATGTTTCTTGCCCTGGCTTCCACCACTTGTTTCCTCTTGAAATCATCTTCACTTGACATTATCAGTGCAGATCACCTCTAATCCAAACAACAATCAAAAAGCAAAAGCACCAAAAAGTAAAAAATCTTACAAAGTTATGAAAAACACCCAAGAAGAATTCTCGTACCATATTTTGGTAGCTCTGTTTTCACTGGCACATTCTGTCGAGCAGTTAGTAAACAAACAAAATAAAAACAAATTACCAACAAACTTTTCAGCAAGAGTTCAATATAATAAATACAATATCCAATTCTGCATCGAGATCCAAAATCTCCGGTTTTCTTTCCGTAATGGGTTGTTAAATACTAAATTTGCCAAGTCCAAAAATATAACTCCAACGACGGAATATACAAAATGTAGGACAACTTCATACACACAATTAAACGATTACACCTTATATTCTAACCAAAACCCAGATGACTTAAACTTACATTTTAATTGCATTTACAAGGAGATAGATTAAATCTATGTTCGGTTGCAGATAAAATTGATTTCTATTTATACCTCACCTCGACCACCTCAACCAAGCGAAACAATTGCATACCTTCAAAAGACAAAAATGTTCACATTTCTTGGTTACCCCAGAAGACAATAACTAGAATTCAAAACTTCATTTTTCCTTCTTTTATTTTTTCACTTTTTCCTACCTTGTTTCTCAGCTGCCAAACAGAGAATTAAAAGAAACAGAATGATAAAAAGCGAATGGTATTCAAAGAAAAGAAGATCGAGGTCGTCTGTGAGCACCTGACAAAGCTTCCGTGATGGTTTCTCTGTTCGGGGCAAATTAGTTTTGATCGTAAAGGTTTAGTTGGGGTTTTACCCCTTCCGTTTCCTTTTCAACAAGTCCCTGCAAACCGACCCCGACCGACTTTCAAACGCAGGCTTAGTCTGTACTCCTTACCTTTGGATTTCTAAGTGAAATTTATTATCTTTAATTTGTAATTTAAATAAACTCTTATGAATTTATATTTATGTCGCAAATTAAATAAAAAAAGAACTTTTTATCCACGACATTATCAACAATAACATAACCTTGTTTTGCAAACAAATAAATAAATAAATTTCTAAAATGATTTTTCATTAAAAAAAAATTTCTCGTAATTAAAAGATATAAATTTTGTAGTATTATATTAATATTAAAATTATTTTAAAAAGAAATTATTTTACCGTTTTTTTCATATTCTACTATTTCTTTTTTTTTTTTTTGTGTCTCCAGCCAAACGGACGCTTAAGCTAGGGTTTTGGGTTTTCTTTCTCCCTTATTTTGGTCCAGAGATGAGGAATTTACAGCTTTCGCTGAATCAAACGCAAAAGGTAAGACTACAGAAGGCACTTGAGAAACTTGAGTCTCTCTCTTCAAAGTCCAACCCTAACTCCTGTGTCACCGTCGCCGATAACATCCCTATTTACGAAGATGGAATCCTCAAGTAATTGCGCATTCCTACACTAATTTAGCCGTTTTGTATATTTTAGTTTCCGTCTTTTTACGTTAGATTAAATGAAATGCAGGGGACACGGAACTTCGGACCGGAAAGGCGAGTTGGTTGCGACGGTTTGTGGAGTGGTCGAACGTATCAACAAGTTGATCTACGTACGCTCCTTACGCTCCAAGTAATCGATTTTTTCTTTTTTCTAATTGCTGTTTCAAATTTTATGCATTTGTGTTGTTTTAGATCCGAATTTTTTTTTGTGTGTGTGTGAAAAAATTGAGACGAGTCGATCAGATTAAGGAAGTTAATATCAATGAATTGATATTTATTGTTACTAGATACAAGCCAGAGACGGGAGATATTGTCATAGGACGTGTCATTGAGGTAAGACAAAATCACTTATTAGTAACTCTTCTTTCTGAATGTTTGAATTAATATTCATTTTTGTTTTGACTGGAAGCTTATTTATATCACTTTTTTATGATTGAAAGGAGAGCTCTGTTATTCGATTTTTTTTCCTTTTCGTGTGACTGGAGCTTCTGCAATGTGTATTGAATGTTATTTTTCTTTAATATGTTGAATTGGCATTGTGGTCGTTGTTGTTGCTCAGGTTGCTCCAAAGCGATGGAGACTGGAAATAAATTACACTTCAGATGCAATTTTGATGCTTTCTTCAATGAACTTGCCTGATGGAATTCAGGTATCATAATTTTAGCTTTTAGCTTAGTCATCTGTTATGACACTGATACAACTAGTTACAATTTTTTGAACGTAAATTCTTGAATGTGATGCTCTGTTAAAGAGATTCCATCTGTACAAGTATTGGGTGTATGAGACGAATACAATTATTTCGTACTTTTATTAAATTCTAATATTATTTGTTTATCTACTTTTGTAATTGAATCAAGTAATGAAGTTTATGCAGCTATTTTCCTTGGGATTCAACCTAGTCTCGTGTGCTTGATTTAGGTGGCCTAAACTCCGGTCTTTGTTTCACCTTTAAAACGGAAGCTTGCTGTGCTGAATTGAAAGATTTTGTTTCATGGATTCAAAGAGTTTGAATAATTTTCTTGTTAGAATTTCGCAGTTTGGTCAATGATTGTTATCATCTTCCTTGTTTGTGTTTTAGAAACATCAGTTGGTTTTGGTAATCTCAGTTGAATTAGAACATCACATCTCTGAATGAAGGAAAAATAAAGAGAAAAAATTGTCATCGTTTGATGTGATATTGTTAGAGAATCTATCTGCTGTCTGTCTATAATTTTCGATCTATTCAAGATTTTACTTCCTTTAGTGAGGCATATGGTATCTGTGTATAAAATACCATATAACACTAATAATTTTCATATCTATGCATATGTCCGTATGAAGCATGGGGCATCGTTACAAGATAACACCGAGGAGTTGCTTAAATGTGTGTTTCTTTTTGTTGACTTTCACTTTATTGATTGCTAGAGGCGGCGAACTGCTGTGGATGAGCTCAACATGCGCAGCATTTTTACAGAGAATGACCTAGTGTGTGTAAGTGAATTGCTACACATTTGTAATTGCTGTATGGTATGAAATGTGCCATTGGAAAGAGAAAACAATTATCTGATGTTGCTGTTAACATTATCATTTTTAGGCTGAGGTTCGAAGTTCTCAGGCTGATGGCAGTTTACAGCTTCAAGCAAGAAATCAGAAGTATGGGAAGGTGTGTTCTATATGAAAAGTTCTCAGATTTGTGTTCTGTGTTTCTTTTAAGTTTACTGTCTCACTATTGGCTTAGTTTGGGATTGTTGTGCTTCTACGATACTTTAGAAACACTACATCTGAAGCGTTTGGTAGACACCAATTTCTAGTGAGGACGATTTTTCCGTTTATATTGAACATATAGTAATTTCATCCCATAATAGCTTAGGGCCCAATTGTCGAACTTGATAACCCTTGCCATGGGGACAAAAAATGCTGTTAGTTTATATGTAACTATTAAGGTTGGGAACTTATGTACGTTGAGGTAGAATAATAGTAACTCAACTTAATGACAATAACAATGATTATGATTCATTTACTTGTGATGGTTATATTTTTTTCTTGGAGAGGAAACAGATTTCTTGACTTGATATTTTTGCATCATCATCAGCACCATTAATTTATTAGCACCATTCTCTTTGTATTCATTATCTTGACATATACTGTACTGACGCGCATCAACATGCCTTCAGCTCAAGAGGGGTCAATTGCTCACTGTTGATCCTTATCTAGTGAAGAGAAGAAAACAACATTTTCATCACCTGGAACAGTATGGAATTGACTTGATAATTGGATGTAATGGATTCATCTGGGTTGGTGAACATGTTGACGATATAGACAAGATGGCAATGGATCAAGCAAGTGATTCTGATCAATCAATCACCAAATCTGACGAAAATTCCATGGATCTTGATGAACAAGATGAAATTCACACTGCACTAGAAACGAGGCAGAGCATATGCAGAATTGCAAATGCTATTCGCGTCTTGTCTATGTTGGGCTTCAATATAACACTAGAAGTGATCCTCGAAACAGTTAACTTGAGCAACTCATGGAATCTTGATATACATGAGATGCTGGGATCAGAGTTCTATGTTACGGTTGCAGAGAATGAAGCTGAAAGGAGAAGCTTGAACAAAGGAAAACGATGATTTTTGGCATTTTCTCTTTAAAACATACACTAGTTATTTATTACAAATGTTTTGTTTAGATTTAACAGAAAGAATGCATAAGTTTTGATGGTTTTCCATATTAAAATGATTTCACTCCATGAAGTAGGCGTCAAAAAACGTGATGATTTTGCAATTCATTGCTTTAACAATTACAAAAATGATATTAAAATTGGTACCAATCGAAAGGTAAAACATTGAAATATAATTTTCGGTTACAATTTGTTAAGTCCCTTCATTATAGTTCTCGACGAAGATTTGTAAATCCTTATTATATTCTTGTTGCCTCTTTTTTTTTTACAAGTCGACGGAAAGCTTGGACAGCAAATATTTGCCATCCAACCGTATACAGATGCAATGTTTCGGGAATCAAAGCTCATCTTTAACTGAAGTTTGTAGGCATTGTTCATCCCAGTAGTAGGGAAACTTCAACTTTGCTGCCGTATGAGGCATGAACCAATCGTCGTATATAAACCTGAAACCAGGAGACAGAATTAGGAATCCAAAAAGAGATGAAAGAAAACGCAAGGTGCTTTGAATATAAATACTAGAGACTATTACGTAACAGACCAATAGATGGTAATTCACATGTTGCTTCAATGGTTTTGGTAATAAGAATTTATTTGGCAAAAAATGGCCATGATTTCAGTTACTACTTCTTCCTATCCAAGTCTATATTAAATAGGTCATATCAAAACTCGGTTTATTTATGCAAGAGTGCCCGAGACAGCTTTTCAGGTACCAGGGCTTGCAAATGAACTAATTAGTTCATCAGCAACAAGAGCTTTGCTTAACAAAAGCTTCTTTAGTTCTGTTTGTTTATATTGAGCCACGAGCTCAAGTAGGCCCATTTTTAACCTCATTTATAAATGATTCAACTTCCAAACGTTAGGTAAAGTTCAATTAAAACTAAGTCATTGGCGAGCCATGCCAAGTCAGTTGAAAAACTAAGTTTGAATTGGCTCAACCGGGCTTTTTAGCAGCTGTAAATACACTTCTTCTATGAAAGTTCATAAATCCAAAGCAACTGCAAATAACTGGAGCAAACACTAACTTGGAAGTGATATGGCCCATGTAGTAACTAGCTTCCACAGAAGATACCAAAATTTTGTACTAAGATGCAAATGTTTGTAACTCAATAGGAAAATAAAGTGAACTAGGAGGAAGTACAACAAAGTTAATAATCAACGAGCAATAGGATGAAGAAGAGATATCACATACACTTTAATAGGCGGGCGAGAAACTATAACAAGCACTTGCAAATCCTCATTGTCATTTGTATTCCACACCTGCAATGTATCATAAACAATAGTCAGAGAGTGGAAGACTATATATTATTGGAATTACAACTAAGGTAAAAGTAATAGCACTTCTAATATGTTCACAGAAAGAGAACTGACAATGAGATATAGATGAACAATTCATTTGTCATGCAGTTGCATCATGAACTTGGTGGATATATATCATAAACCATCCAGGTGCGGGGGCCATATTTATATACCGGGTATTGTTTCATAGTTTACGGAAAATATTGTATTACTAAGAGATATATGAACTTGAAGTCCAACACTTAAGAATTCTTGATTAATATATTAACACTTTGCTTGCTATATGCTTAAGTGCACATCATGCTGACATCTAGTTTTACGAAATAGACACTAGATGCTTGCATATCAATAACAACCATCTAGCTACCCCTGTTTGATTCGTATTTGAAGCGTATGAAAAACAAAAAAGTCCAGAAGTTTGGTGCATGAGTGGCTATCTCAACCACCACAATTATCTAGCAATGTAATTATGAAGATTGCTAATGTTCTGGCTATACCTGCTGATTTCAACTTCACTGGACATCACTTCTTTTAGTCATCACCAAAGAAACTGATGGAGTGTGACTTTCTATGGATTAAAAATTATGTAAATTCAAGAGCTTGCCTGTTTACAATCTTGTTCTAGCATGATTTTGCCTAAGATCAAGATAATTTATGCATCCTATAACTGTTGGCAAATTATCCTCAATAGACTCACATTCAACACCACCACTTTAGTAGAGATAACAAGTTTGGCTAGTTTAGGGTGCCACTCGGTAGGATAAAACGATTCAACATTTCCTGACATCAATGTCTATAAAGCAAACTCAAAAAATAAAAATAATTCAAAGTTAACCATCTACAAGCAATAATAGTTTTATGGCTTACCTGGTGAGCATCATTGACAGGAATATTAAACGTGCTATTCGGAAAGATAAAATGTTCCTGCGGCTTTCCAGGGTGTTTCTCATGCGAACTTGAGGCAAGATAGAGAGTGCCACTTCCCTTTAGGACAACAAAAACCTCTTCACAAGAGTGCCTGTGGATTGGCGTTCGTGATCCTGGAGAAAAAGTTTGAATCCAAACCTCGATCTGTAAAAGGAAAAAATGTGTACACAATGCTTTAGGAAGATATATGAATTGATTTGTCTGCTACTATGGACTACTAACCAACATTAGTTTAGGGCTGTTTGAAGGTATGGGGTCTAGAAACATGGACAATATAAAAATACAACATTTCCTATAAAGAAGGAACATTATGAGAAATCTGTAAAAATTAGACAAACAGCAGGTATGGTTGTCAACAATATAACCCCTTAGTAGTAATTGTATGATTATCTATGTGACACCTTGGTTAAGCTTTTATCAAGATTTCTGCTTTTGCATAAAGAACTCGTGAACACGAGAGATTCTGAAAAGTAATTTCCCAAATCTAGTCAAGAGTACTCATACCTCTTTCATGCCATGTAAGACTGAGCCTGCCACAGTAATATGGGATAACCCTTCTCTTCCATAGTTATCCTGTGGCAGCTGACTAATATTCCTCACTAGGGGAAATCCTGCATTTAAAAATGAACAAATTGAATGATATATGCTGGAATGAAGAACATAGCAAAGCAAGTAGGAAAATCACATTGAAAAAGGCCAGCCACCTTTATCCTTTATCATTAAACCACGAGCAGAAAAAATATTAAATTCACTTAGTAAATTCTATGCCTAGTCCACATCATGTTGACAGACTTACAGAAATCCAATGGACAAAAAGACCAAGAAGAATGTCATTCGCATAACCAGCATTTCAATCTTCAAAACAATCCAAGAGAACAAGACCAATGCAATTTGAAGTCTTATAATCTTCTAAACCCGGAAAGGGCAACCAAAATTCAGTTACTTTCATTTACCAATTGCATGTTCAGGAAGATCATACACATAACTTAGTCCAACTATCAGATTATTTTCCTCAATCGAGTCCACTGTTTACTAATCAGGCGAAAAACAATGAACTAAATATTACAAGTTGAATAAATAAATAAACAAATGGCTACTGTAAGCTAGAAGTTTCAAGATCATAATTCAAAATCCCAACAACATCACGGCAATACTCGTGTTGCTCATCCGATGAGCTGGGCGACGCGATGAATGCTACTGCATGTCATATTTTCAGTAATTTTGGTGAATTTCGTTTACATAACTCCCGTTTGACATTTTTTCTGATGCTTTATTTGACATTTACGCCAAAATTTTCAGTTATTTTTTTAAAAACTAAAACTAAAAGCAAAAATAAACGCAAAAGAAGAGAAAGGAGTACTCACCCCAAATTGAGCACTGAGAAGCTTCAGCAGTGGCAGACAATAAAATGAAGCTTAAGCACAAGAAAATGAACAAAGACCTCGCCATATTCTTCCCGCTGTTGCTTTGAATTTCAGCTAACAAACAACTATCTTAAATTTTCTTCTCATTCTGTCAAAACCGTTGGTCGTCGCGGATTCCACTTCGAATGCACGGTTTTTATTCGTTCATTCTAGTACTTTCTTACGGGTCGTCGGATCTTTAATATGGGCCCGGAACTGGATTTTTTAATTTTTAATTTTTTTTAATTTCTTTCTTTGAAAATAAGATTTAATTTGAGTAATTTATTCGCTCAAAAAACCTCCTTCAGATATTTCTTTTCTATTTAAGGTCTCAAATTAATGGTAAATATTGGAACTAATTATGTTAATTATGGTATTTTATTTTTTTAAGTGTATTCTCATTTTTGGATAAATTGAATCAATTAACATATATACTTCTTTTTTTAAATAATTAACACGTATACTTAAATAATATATATTTAAAATATTTATTTTTTAATTAGTTTTTATAAATCATTTATTTTTTTAACTATCCAACTATAAAATTTATATTCCTAACTATTTTAGATAAAAATACTCCAATTTTATCTTCTTTATTTTTTCCTATATTTTTAATTTTGAATTTAAGAAAATATAAATACTATTTACTCAATAATTAATTTTTTAAAAAATAAAAAATTTTAAATAAATTTAAAAAATAAAAAATTTTAAAAAAAAAATGTTTGTTATCTGCTGCGACAGTTATTCGTGTGCGCTGGGTGCTGCTGGGACAATCACGCCCCCAGATCCTGTAAACCCGAGTGCCATTAAAACAGTTGCGCTGACAGATTTTTTTAAAATTTTAAAATTTATTTAAAATTGTAAAATATTGTAAAATAAAATTTTTAAAGATATATATTTTAATAAAATTTTAAATTTTTTTTAATTTTTAAAGATATATTTTTATCGACTGTAGTGGTAAGAAGAACATATTTTTTTTTTGTTTTAATTTTAAAATTTATTTAAAATTTTATTTTTACATTAAAATATAATTTTTGAGTAAATAATATTTGTATTTTATTAAATTTAAATTTTAAAAATATAAAAATTAAATAAACAAAGAGAAAAAGAAAAAAATTGTAAAAAAGATAAAATTAGAGTATTGTTATCTAAAATAATTGAAAATATAAGTTTTGAAATTGGATGTTAAAAAAAAATAATTCTTAAAAATATAAAAAAAAAATAATTCTTTAAACTCTATCCTCAAATGTTCATATTAATAAGGTGATAAAACTAATATAATGATATAATAAAAATTTATTATATATTAATAAATATAAAGTGTCTTCTAAAAATAAATAAATAAATATTACGTTAAAATTCGGGATTAATAATTTTTCTTTTTTGAATATATCAACACAACAATCTAAAACAAAATCTTAAAATATAATTTTACAATTTCCTTCTAAAAAAGAAAGGCTTCGTTTTCATAAATATCTGGTTTCTTTGGCACTCGAAAGCCTGATACGGAACTAAAATTCACAGCAAACCTTAGCCATTTCTGAACCAAGTGTACCCTCTGGCTTCGGGTATTGCTTTGTCGCTACTGTCCGGTCACAGGCTCCCGAAATCTCGGGCGACATCCACAACCAGGTTCGTTTTCTTCTTTTTTGATTTACTTTTAGTAAGTAATTAAGAAGTTATTGCTCCAATTGAGATTGCAAAAATGTTGGGAAAGAGATAAACTTATTGATGTTGTAGACTAGCTAATGGGATTTAGGGTTTTATGGTGCATGTTGAAATTTTGTTTTCATTTTTTAAATTTGTTCACAACATAACGTTTTAAAGTTTTATGTCTATTTGTATTGAAATGTTACTGCATCGAATTAAACAAGTTGTTGGTCCTTATTATATTATTTGTTCTCCCTGGCTGAGGTAATAATCCCTTTTCATATGTCGATGCTTGATAAGTGGAGGGAAAAAAAGTTTTTTGTGTGGTTCATGAATCAAAAGCTAAGGAAGCAATTATCTGTGGAACTTTGCATGGTTATTAGTGGTATTAGTGAAAATGGAACTGGTTATTGGGCTCGGCTAGGTTTGTGGTACCATAAAAACTCGTAAAATTGCAGGTGCCTTCTATTAGGACCTGGCATCATTGCCAGGGCTATACATGCCTTTTGCAGCCCCGTTAGTCACAATACAGCTGTTTTGCCGGGTCTTACTTTTTCAAAATAACCAGAGATAAAGTTCAGGCTTTTCCTCTCATCTTTTGGTTCTTGCATATGACTGCAGGGTTTTCATTCCTTATTATCTTTAACCTCGGATGAAAGAGCTTCAGCGTGAAACTCATAATCAACGATAACTTGTCAGCTTTGTGAAGATTCATTGATACTGCTATTTTTAACAATGAGTATCAGAAGTAATGTTAACATTAGAAAATCCAGTTTTTTGCTTGTACATCCGGAGTTACCTGCTTTTACATATTGGAGACCCCAGATGATTTCGTTTTCAACTCCTGGAATCACAAATAATCATGGCAAGGTGATCAAGTTGATCTCAAGGTCTCGGTACTCAGTTGCTGATAGAACTTCTGTATCTAGTTCTGGGGATGCATCTGTGTCCTCACCTGATATTAATCGTTTGCATCGTGAACAAGGACGCTCCTCATCCTTGTACAGTCGTCCTAGTTTGTTAGAGATGAAGAATGAGAGGATAGCAAACCGCGCAAAGGTGTATGACTTATTACAGGGAATTGGTATTGTTACTGATGAGCTTGATGGATTAGAACTTCCTGTGACTGCCGAGGTTATGAGGGAACGTGTTGATTTCCTTCACAATTTAGGGCTAACAATTGAAGACATAAACAACTACCCACTAGTTCTTGGTTGCAGTGTGAAAAAGAACATGATACCTGTGCTTGACTACCTTGGCAAATTGGGTGTTAGGAAATCCACTTTTACAGAGTTCTTGAGAAGATACCCACAAGTCCTCCATGCAAGTGTTGTTGTAGACCTTGCTCCAGTGGTGAAATATCTGCAAGGGTTGGATATCAAGCCAAATGATATTCCTCGGGTTCTTGAGAAATATCCCGAAGTGTTGGGATTCAAACTTGAGGGAACCATGAGCACATCAGTGGCTTATTTGGTTGGAATTGGAGTTGCTAGAAGAGAAATAGGAGGAGTTCTAACTAGATACCCAGAGATTTTAGGGATGCGAGTAGGCCGGGTGATCAAACCTTTTGTGGAATGTCTTGAAAGCTTGGGTGTTCCTAGATTAGCAATAGCTAAATTGATAGAGAAGAAGCCTCACATTCTAGGATTTGGATTAGAGGAGAGGGTGAAACCAAATGTTGAATCCCTTCTAGAGTTTAATGTTAGAAAAGGAGCACTTCCTTTAGTAGTGGCACAATATCCTGAAATTATAGGAATAGACCTGCAACCAAAGATTCTTGGTCAGCAGGGTTTACTTAATTCAATTATTGACTCAAGTGCTGAGGATTTTGGCGGCATGGTTGAGAAGATGCCTCAGGTTGTGAGCCTAAGCAATTCTGCTATAACAAAGCATGTTGATTTCCTGAAGAATTGTGGATTCTCGTTACAACAAATCAGGAAGATAGTTGTGGGCTGTCCCCAAGTGCTTGCTTTGAATCTGGATATAATGAAATTGAGCTTTGACTACTTCCAAATAGAGATGCAAAGGCCTATGGATGATTTGGTTGCTTTCCCAGCGTTCTTTACTTATGGTCTGGAGTCTACAATTAAACCAAGACACAACATGATTGTGAAGAAAGGTTTGAAATGCTCTCTCTCATGGCTTCTTAACTGCTCTGATGCAAAGTTTGAGGAGCGGATGAATTACGACACTATTGACATGGATGAGATGGATACAGTGCCATCATTTGACATGAACTCACTGATGGAACAAAAGAGCGATGAATCTGCTTCTGAATATGAGGAAGAAAGTGATGATGAGTATGTATAAATGATGAGTCTACATTTCAGATACTTGATTCTATGGTTCTTTATTCTTAGATGGGTCTTCTGGCCTAAATTTATCGACAAAGGACACCATACTAGACTTCTAGATTCATAGAACCTGACTAATACCTGATGTATGGAGGATATTGAGGTGAATTTTTCCAACACAATGTAATATAAACGAAAATGAGCTTTATATCAAATTCAGTAATTCAGTAGTTCTACGGTAAACGTTTTAGACTGCGCAAGTATAGAGGAAAGGGTTGAGATCAAAGCATTTTATAATTCTAATATTTTCTGGCTGAAAATATCTCAAAATTACAAGTAAATTTAAAGTTAAATTTGTACCATTAAAGAGGTTAAAACTTTACCAGTTTGGTGGCTCTGCTGGAAAAGAGAGAGCTAGGGAGCAAACTAGGAAGTGTTAATTGATGTGATGATACAGTGGAAGGATATAACAGATCTTACAAAAAGCACTTGGGGTAGGCTTTTCTCTGGCTTTAATAACTTATCTCAAATAAATTACTGTATTGGTAGTTTTTGTCCTAAATGCTGTACATATTTCAAGTCTCAAGAGTAGTTAACTACTCGACACATATACATTCTTTTGCCGTAGCACAACCAATGTTGAATGTAATCAAAATGAAATGTTAACTACCCGAAGTCCAAAGTGTGTATGTAATTGAAATATCAGTTTATCTCGTAGCTCAAAGGAATGGATGCCATCTGTCTTGCCTCGCTGCTGCCCTGTTTTACCAGTAACCTTGAAGGGTCTGAAATGCACTGCCAAGCATTTGAACATGATGAACCTCTGATCCAATGGAAGAAATATGCTACTATATAATGCTCCTATTCTTTCCTTTGTAACCATCCAAACTACACAAAGAAAAATATTTTGATTTACAAAAATGGTGGAATATCAGATTTATCCTTACTGTATTTACAAGGAATACCTTCCATGCATACATTGCAAAGAATGCAACACTATCCACCGACCAGACAAATGCAAACGACTTCCAAAAGAATGGGATTATGACATTGAGTAATGGGATGAGGAGAAAGAGATAGTTAAGGGCTTCTTTCTCATTCTTTGAGCAGTCTCGAGCACGAAGAGATGGAATCGCTGAAAACAACATAGCAAAAAAATTTTCAATACAAATTCAAGTATACAGTGAATAAATTGTTGCCCAAATTTCTACAAAAATAGGTGGATAAAACTAAAAAAAATGATTCAGTTGTCATCTATGAAGTGTGCGATGAAATACTTCCACGCGAGCATCAATATCTAAGACATACACAGAATCATAGGTAGCTCAGGTTGGAAAGCGTAATGATGTACAGAGTTAATTGATAGTACAAGTAGTTTGATAATGCTGCTTTCCTTATTCCATCAGTCTCACCAACTACATTTGGTGCAGAATGAGTAAAGCTTGTGACAGATAAGTACTAGAAAGTGCAACAGGTTCATGTCTTTAATGTACCGGTTAAAATTGGAAATGAATTCAATAGTGCATAACTTACTGAACATCCAAATAGACCACATGCCCATCAGTCTCCATATGTCCGGTTCATTTGATGGGAACATAAGATTGAAAGATAGAGCTCCACCTAGCAACATTGAGACGTAACCTTGGACCTCAAAAACAGTGTATAAAGTAGTTCCTGGCACAGCAGGGTTTTTAGATGCTGTGGAAGCTCTTGGTGCAAATGTTGCAGCAGTCTTCTGGACAACCTGTTTTGGAAATTACATGCAACAGAAAATTTAGAGGTATTAATTATGAAAACCTCTCATTCTCACTGATCAGAATCATATATCAAATTCCATCTATGCAGTTCAAAATTTTGCAATTAACTATTTTCAATTGACTGTTTTGCACTATCTAATCGTGTTATGTATAGTCAATTGAGACTTAGGCCAAGCACTTCATTCAGAGCCTGAAATCCAAACGCGTAAAACTACTGCACTAGATTTGCTATGCCTCAACATAATGTAAAATTTACATTTCTCCGACAGATGAGCTCATATAACCGTTATTGGAAATTAAGTGCCTAAAAACTACGCCATGGGGTACATGTCACACTTTTTAGGCATTGAAATTGAAGTAGGCCGAGCATATGTACAACTCAAATCCACATGACCAAAGAATATAATACATCTCTCACATTATTACTTGTAAATTCAACAAGAGAACAAAAGGGAAATACATGCAACAAGGTGAAAACACAGGTTCTCAACTTCTCATCTTCTTGCTGAAAAAGTCCATAGCCTCAATAACATCGAAGTAAATGCATGAAACTAAAACGAAATGAAAAAGAAAAAACAGTAGTAATAAGATTTGGGAATTCTGAAAATTCGGTCAAAATTAACATTCAAATTCATAAACTCTACTCTGACAAGAGAAGAGAGCAGCTGCAGCATGAAGTCTAAAAACCAACCTTTTTGAGGTCTTTATCAAGTAGAGGTTTTACACTAGAGTTCTTGCTCATATCTTCCAATTCTGATTGCGGCTCTTCATTCTGGGATTCCTCTACTGTTGTCTGCGTGTCTACTTCATTTGCTTTGGCATGTATTTTGAAGCTTGTGCTGCGAAACGTGGTACTGCATTTAGTGTTCTGGGGAATCGATGGTGGGAGTTTCGAGATGCGGCAACTGCAAAGAGTTGCTGAGATTAATGTGTTCATGGTTCAAGCTCTCTGTTTGGAAGGATCTCCTCAGAAATGTATATCCGACGGAGGGAGGGAGATAAGGAATGGAAGGTCGCAACGGTGGAAGGCACGATTTCCTTAATAGAACGATGACGTTTAATTAAGTGTTCATTTTCCTTTTTCCTTTTTTCTTTTCAACGAAATTAAGCTGATTTTTGCATTTACGCGTCTATTTTATATAATGTATTATATCAATAATTAATAATGTCATACTACTAAAAAAATATCTATGAATATATGAATTATTTGTCATATTATAATTAATTGTTTTTAAGAAAGTCATAATCATTTTAATTATTTTATTTTCATTATGTGTGTTGATAATCATGTGTCAGAAATTAAAATGGGAAACGTACGGGAGATGACGATTTGAGTTACGGTATTTTATATGATATAAATTTGACAAATATTATTTTTTGAATTAGAAAAAATTCCATAATATGTAACTCATTTAATAATTATATTATATTCATATTTAAATTTCATTACTGGCTAATTGATTTAAGAGACGATTAAATATTCAAATAATTCATATCACCTTAATTTAATAATAATAACACAAATTCTGTTTAACTGTACTAGATATATTAATTTTTAATTATGTCAAATGGGCTAATTTATGTTTATTTGTGCTATAAGATAAATATTAACCATTTATTAAATGTATATAATAAACAGATTTTATTACTATTGAAAATTATAATATAATTAATAAAAAATTTATGTAAGTTTATGCATAAATATATACAACAAAATCATTGTATCAAGTTATGTAATTGTCGATGCGCAGGTTACTCAACACTTACAATGATTTGGAAGTGATGGAATGGTCCTAAATATTACACAACAAATTGAAATCCATTCTTATTTTTACAAACACAACGATGGTCAAAGTAATATTGGATTTTTAGTAAAGGGACTTCGATGCAAAAAATGAGCAACTGGGGGGTATAATAAAGTAAAGAGAAAGAAAATTAAAAGTTTTTGAGGGAATCAATTATGTACATCATAAAATAGGGGAAGATGATGAATAGTAAGGGTTTATTTGCTAAAATGGTTTAAAGGAATTCAAAAAGGGGGTTTCTCCCCCTTTTATATGAGTTTTTGCTATGTAATATGAGTATGTTTATGTGATCATCGGAGAATAGATATGAGAGTGGGTTTGCAAGGACTAAGTGTCAACTTCCTCTTCTTTGACTTTGGAGCAATTATTTGTCTTTTCTTGTCCCATTTTTTCAATAGACATGCAAAGGATGATTTTTCATGCCATAATATCTTAATAAATTAAGAGAAAGGATGATGTGTATAGAACTTGTCATGTGGCTTCTTTCATTATACTCTTATTTTTGTTGATGTTAGTGTATTATTGATGAAAATGAGCAAAAAAATACTAATTTCCCGTCCAGTAAAAAAAATCTTGAGACACAGCTCAAAATTATTCTTAGGTACCTATTGGTAACATCACCTGAAAAGACTAGAGAGCTTTTCTAATCATGTGGCTTAAGCGGACACAAGTCTTAGCATGCGATAAAAATGATGATGTGGTCAAGATGGTGATGGGGTTAGAAAAATAACGTGGTTAACTGTTCATTAGACATCTCTATAATTGTCTTGATACTTAGACTTTTTGATTCATGCGGGTTCTATATGACCACGTGATCAAGTTTTTACTCTAATTTAATGATTGCACCTAGCTAGGTGGCTAATTCTAGTGGTTATCAAATTTGTCCCAAACATCTACTTGCCCTAATTTTGAACAAAGAGTTCTTGATTTCTTTGTTAAAAACTAGTCAATCCTAATACCATGGCATTGAGTTAGTTCTTAGAAGTAGTTAGAAAGGTAGCAGTTGAAAGAGTAGCATTGGTTTCTTTGCTTTTGACACTTGAAGTAAAGAAGCCCAACTGTCTTTCACCTGTGTTATTATTACACTTTACTATCAATTGTCACATATCTTTATTGTCTTGTCTTTGTCTTCTAGCGTTATATGTTCTCTAGGCACTGCCTTTTGGTTTTGGTAGCCTAAAGCCATGTAGCTTCACAAGGGATGTAGACTCACCAAACAACTCAATGATATTATTGCTCATATGGTATAATCTGGCCCCTCCTTCCTATTAATGGTTAAGATCTAAAGCTGTCCTTCATAAATAGGGCCCTCAATATTTTTTCCACCTTAATTCTTTGCTTTTACGTTTATACTTTGTGTTTGAATTTCAATAATTATCTTTGAATTCTAGCAATCATCCAATAAGCAAATCCACCTACATTTTTCCTTTTCAAGTTCGCAACATCTCTTTTGATAAGTTTTTTAACCATTTTGGGTATATGACAACATTTCTTGAATAGGTTTAATTTTCATTCACTTCACATTTACTCCTTTAAGGGTTTTCTATTTTGGGGGATATTTGACATTGGGGATTCTTTTATGTTAGTGTTAATGAGTCCTTAAACATTTGGCTGGTTTAATTTTACTAAGGATTTTGTGTCTATATGAGTAATGGTAGTGTACAAAGAGATTTCTGGGATTTTTAAAAGTTTGAGGCATTCATAGATCTTTTTAGATACTGTGTTTGTCACAATTCATCTTCGTACTTTTCAAAAAAGAAAAATAACAAGTAGCCAAATTAACAAGGAAGCTACTAGGAAAAGCTCTAAGAAACCTCAATATCTTCTTAGCCTAACTCAGATGAGGGGTGAAGAAAATGCTAGTCTTAATCAAGTTCATCTCAGGGGACTAAATGAAGCTAATTGGTTTCCTTTAATGGTGATTAAGGCAAACTTAGGCTCTTATCAAAATCTATTCCAAATTTTAGATACAGTGAAGCATTGAGTGTCGAGCCCTTCTAAAGTCCCTAAAAGGTCTCTTCTTAGGCAAGTAGCTATTAATGATGAGCATCTCTTCATTTGGGAAAGGCTACTACTGCAAAAATATTTCTCTTACATCTTTAATATGTAACATCCCTATCCTAGAGGGTGAAGAGTAGCGTTGGGGTAAGGGTGCCTGAGTAAAAAGCGACTTCTAACAGGCTTTAGAATGATTGTGAGGGCAGAAACGAGTCCTATATCAGAATGAGAGAGAAAGTTCTTAGTCTATAAAAGTTAAGTTAAAACCAAAATGTCAACAGGGTCTTTTGGGATGGATGGTGGCTTATTTCTAAGAACTTCATAGTTAAGCGTGCTTGAGTTAGAGTAGTACCAAGATAGGTGACCTCTTAAAAAGCCCTCGATTGATCCATTTTCAAATTATGAGGCCCCAAGAATTGGGCCAAAGCTGATAATATCATTG
>JAWDEX010000002.1:9934956-9960322 GCA_035221805.1 Trichilia hirta | reverse complement strand
ACTATGATATTAATCTTGATCCCCAAGGTTATTTGGATGCATATGAGACAAATGACATTCAGTTGATATGTTGCCAAGCGGATGCAAGTATTTTGTGGCTTGTTCCTGGTGTGGTTCAGACTAGATTCATCCAATCCCTAGGCTTGGATAAGGACATGGGTATTAGTTTTACTTGGCTACTTACCAGGGATCGACCTAAAGGCAAGGAAATGGTGAAATATGACCAGTCTGTATGTCGTTCAGATCTTCCAAATCCATCAGATGTCAAAAATGTTCTTAATGGTTCCACTAACAGCTTCAGGATACATAATCTTTATCCAAGATATTTCCGCGTTACTGGCTCTGGTGATGTCAGATCTTTTGAACAAGAGGTACAAGTACAACTATTGATCTGAGCTCTTTTTGTCAGTCTTCTCTCTCTCTGCTTTTCTACCAGTGCATAGAGGACACTATTTGATGTACTGGCCATTATAGCACAGTATTATATGTGACCTCAGGAAAGATATTCATGCTGAACTATACATTATTATCTCACAGGGCGATGTAGTCAGTGCAGATCTTGTTTTGAATCGGGCAGATTATGAGTGGTGGTCCTTCCATGATATCAACCGAACAAAAGGCTGTGGAGGTCTTACAGGACCAATGGCAGTCATTGTGTCAGAGGAAATACCACCTCGTAAGTTTAGAAAATAGTTTGTCTTACTATTATGTTCATTACATGCTCTTATGATTCTTCTTTCATATGATCATTAATGCTATGATATACTTCAGAGGGTATTCTTGGGGACACTCTAAGCAAGTTCAGCATTTGGGGTCTCTACATAACTTTTGTGCTTGCAGTTGGTCGTTTTATTAGACTTCAGTGCTCTGACTTAAGAATGAGAATTCCTTTTGAGAACCTACCTTCCTGTGACAGGTAAATGTATATTTAGTTTGAGGCCCTCTCTTTTATATTTCTCTGTAAAGGCACCGGATATAGTATAGTATAAAAAACAGAATAACAAATATGCTATTTGGATGATTCGAGTGCTCATGGCACAGACTTTATCAACTCATAGGATCAGAAGAAAGAAGGCATTACTCTGCTTTTATTTGGTTTAACTTGACCTTTTGGTGTATCATTGAACCATTTTTGTTTATGCTATAAGCCCAGACTCAATTTTGAATATTTCAAATTGGGGTTCCATAATTTGCCCAAATGTTTATTCTCCATGCATAAATAAAATAGTGTGGAAGCACTTAAACGTCTCCTTTTTCCATGACAAGTCAATATCTGGTTTCATGTTTTTGATGCAGGTTGATAGCCATATGTGAGGATATATATGCAGCTAGAGCAGAGGGTGAGCATGAAGTTGAGGAGGTCCTTTACTGGACCCTGGTGAAGATTTATCGGTCGCCACACATGCTACTCGAGTACACAAAACCAGAATAGGTTGTCGGAGCTGAATACCACCTTGGGTGGCTAGAATTTAACAAGGTTCATACTAACAAATACGTGACATACACTCATATACTGAAGCAATACAGGCCAGTCCCCTGATTCTTGCTTCTGTAGACCCAAGAAACGCTCAGACGGTATTACATTCTTTCACCAAAGATTTTTAGTGCCACGTTACTATGAGATTCTAAATGCTGAACTCTCTCTGTATATAATCACCAGCTACCATATATATGTACCAGATTTATTATCGGGTGTTAAAAGCATGTTGTACACATATTTAAGGGGCCCGTTTCGATAAAATTGATGAGAACCGTATCATTGTTTTCGCAGAGAATACAGAAAAATATTTCTGAGACGAGCATTCTTCTCCCCATCACTGATGGCTTTGGTTTTAGTGTTTTCGTTCCAAATTTGGTCAAAGAATTAAACTGCCCTATTATATTACCCATGTACAAGTCAAATAAAACTGCAATTAGCTTTGATCTTTTGCCTTTCTGAATTTTTGTGCCTCTGCCTGTTCTGTTAAATTCAGCTTTAAAAATATTACAGCTTTCACAGTAGCTGGTTTTAATTTTCCAGGCGTTTCTCAGAATTAATTTGGGCTAACCATTCAAACATTCATGACAAGAATATAAAAGGCAATCATTATAACAAATCTAACATCAACTAATCCCATACAGTCTGATAATAACAGCTACTCCATGGGAACATAGTTCACGAAGTATAATATAAATCTAATTGGGAATAATTATCAACGTACAACTTAGATGAACCTCAGGGCCATAGTTGCCAAATGCATCAATGCTTTCTGGTAATTGACCGGAGCTGACAACAGAAGCAAAATGCAGATTGGTCAGTTTAATACATTCGCAACTCAACTGAATCTCAAATCCGATCAAAACTAGACAGGGTCAACAACTACATGAGCTGCTCAATGGCCCCAAACCCCAATTCACGCACGCACGCACGCACACACACAATATATATATATATAAATTAAATTAAATTAAAAATTAAAAAAAATTCTAGTATGCATGACCCAAGAACAAATTTGGTGTGGGCCAGCTGACAGTTAATCCTTTGCAATTCCAGCCTTAGCAACAGCCTTTGATGTTTTAAGTTTCTTTTTACTATCGCCTGTGACAGAACATTTGTTGAAGACATCCTCGGGAATAGTATCATCCATTACCTTTGGGACTGCAAACGTGAATTCTGAAAGGTATACATCCCTGTATTCAGGATTGGATGAAAGAAATGATGCTACTTCATTACGAGTTCTTGGTTTCTTCCCCGTAGGAGTAATATAGTAAGCATCCATTTTAGAGAAATCTTTTCTAAGCACCAAGCTTCTCTTAAAACCTTCCGGGGTCTTAGGAACGCCAGGCCTGTCAATGACCCAAACTCGGGAGGCATCATACTCAATATCAGCAGGATCCAAGCAGGAAACACCAGGTTTACTGTCACAAGCGAAAGGTTTCTCTGTTGTTTTACTTCTAATTTCTTCATATTCTTCTGGTGTAGTAACCACCCTCCATTTCAAGCACTCTGCGCACTGTGCAGCATATGTGTCAATTGACCTAATTGCTTCTGCTGCACGTGATTTCTGTCATGAGAATTGAACAGTAGTAAGCTAAATTGCTAAGGCAATTACATATATTTCTTAACAGGTAGAATGACCCTATTATGGAAAGGCTCAAGCTTGCATTTTTCAACCAGCACCTGATGAACAAATGAAAAGATAAGTAAAGGATTTGAAATGCACATCCCTGAAACATACCAAGTTCCCAATGGATTTGGAGCTATGATTCACACTTTTGCAACGACACAAATATTAAAATTACATTAGAAACATAATCAGAAGGCAGCAAATTAACACAACAGTTATTGAGGCAAAAGCAATCACATCCAAACAAGCATTTCCCAATGGCAATGCAACTTATTTACAAAGACTACTCCTCACTATAAAAATAACAAGCTAAGACATTAAAATCCGTTGACCAAAGGACAATTAACTATCCAAAATTTCTAGTTTTACTTCACAAAATATTCAAGCCTTTTGAACTATGCAACCACGAGCCTACTGGAAGAAACGGGCTTTAGCTCTATGTTTCACAGAAATCTAAAAGTCAGCATGCTAATTGGAAAAGGAAACAAAATTTACAGCATCAATTCTAACATTTTCCACCTTAAGCCTTCATTGAATCCCATTTATCGAGTTTTTGCCTTTAGATATTTTGTAGAAAGAGAAGCGAGTAAAGCTTCAAAATTGTGCTGATCACATCACTTCTATTAATTCCATACATACATAGGATGTACTGAGGTATCAGGTTAGACGTTATAGGTTTATCAGAAGGAAGAAGATGTCATTTATTAAAGTTGGCAAATTGAGTGCTCCAAAGACAAATGAGCATAACATGTTGCATGTTTTAAGATTACATTGGTAATAAATCCAAAGTTCCAATTTTACCACGACACAGAGTAGGTGATTAGCAAGCATTAGCTGATTATCTGCAGACAGGGTAAATGAAACAAATAAAGCTCCAGAAATTATTTGCATAAATGAATGTACCCCCTGTAACAAAGTGGGTATCCTCAATGCTTCGATGAATGGCCTAGCAAATTTCTTTCAGTCATATCCTCAATAGTGTGGGTCCCGTGTAGGATCTTTAACTTTGACAGGGAATTCGTATATGTTGTTATTAATTCCTTATCATCATTTTTCTCATTTTCTCATTGTTGGTCATATGTATAGAAATAAATTCACGTTGAATGCCAAAATCATACCCATTATCACAACTAAAACCTCAAACTAAAAGCTACTAGCTCATGCATCATTCCTCACTAATTCTTCTAAATTTGCCTGAAGCATTAATTTTAAAAACCGATGCCGAAAAACTCGTTGAAATACCAAATCATAAAGAAAAACGCACGCTTTCTGACTGGTTGGTGGCCCAAACAACAAAGCACCCCTAAACAGAGAAAAGAGAGAACTCGAGGAATCGTAACGCTTACATGGTGATTTTGCTTCAAACAAAACGACAGACGGACTCAAACCGATCCCAAAAAATGTTTGTAATTTAGCATCAGTTGAGCAAGCGTTTTTCTCGATTAAAGGGACCCAACAAATGACAACAACTAAAACCAAAAGAATCTCAATTTTCTTCCTATTCCTATACTAAGCTGCAAGTTCTCGGCAACCAAACACGGTTCCAGCGAAATAATAAACCGATAAGTAAAAGAGAATTTATAAATAATTAGAAACTCGACAATTCTGTTACAAATTGAAACCCCGTCTCAGAATGAAATCTCGTAACCGTTAAATTAAAAAAAACTATAATAGTCGAAAAAGCATTAGGCTTGGGTTTGTATCACACCTTCGACGCCATTTTAGGCGTTTCGAGGTTGTCTTCCATTTTTTTTTTTTTTTCCTCTCTCCCTTCGTTACAGCCTACGTTTAGTCTCTTGTATCGTTTCTTTTTCCATTTTTACGAAAAAGGGACCCAAGTGACACGTGGCGTAGAGTGATCCATTAGGTAAGACCAAAAAAAAATGTTGGACTCTCTTGTGGATCCACTCGGTGCTCTCCCTGCACGCATCTTGTGTGCGTGGGTTTCACAAATCAGATCAAGCGTGGGGCCCACGGTAACTCATCGACTATTCTGACCCCTAAAGATGAGAGCTATGAAATAATATATATAAGTGACGTAATAATTGGATAAATTATATATATTATAAAATAAATAAAGATAAAACTATTTATAATTATCAAGTTTTTAGTATTAAGTTAAAAACGAAGAACCTCTAAATTATATGGGAACGACAAAATTTAGATTATATTTAAGATTTTAGTGAAAACTTAAATAAATATTTAGATTTTAAATATTTAATTTAAAAAATTTTTTATTTTTATTTTTATTTAAAATTTAAATTATTTAATTTTTTTAATTAAAACTCAAGTTCAAGTAGCAGGGCTTAAAGATTTTCAGTCACTTGTGATTTTTTAAGTATTCAAAGGTCATAAAGGCACAAGTGTACGATTATTATTTTCTATTTTTTTTTAAAGGGAAGGCCAATATTAGGATTTATATATTAATAGCAAAAATTATATTAAACATACTATAATATTCATATTTGAAATTTGAGGAAGTCGTGATTTATTAAATATTAAAATGTCATAAGGTAACAAACAAATGTAAAATTATTATTTTTCTTATTTTCAATTTAAAAAACCAAAGGCTAACACTTCCATTTAATTTATATATTAAGAACAAAAATTATATATATGATACCATTTTGATTCAAAATTTACGTTTATTCAAATTTTTGACTCAAACAAAAATAAAAATAAATTTTATTTTTCAAATCTGATGTGGGTAGTATTTAAATCATATCATATCATGAAATTTTATGGTATATTTTACGAGTTAAACAAACCAATATCAATATTATTATAAGATTTAAATGGAATAAAATAGTTTTAGAATATGTAATTATAGTGAAGATATATATTTTTATTACAAACTACTTTTAGGATTATTCTAAGTAATTAATTAAGAACGGGTAAAAAAAATAGAGAATTGAATCAAATCTAGTAAATTAAACGAGATTAATTAATTTGGTTTGATTTCAAATGGTATCAATTTCGTAAAATTAAAAATTAAGTTAATCCATTTTAGATCACCGAAAAAAAAAAAAAAAGAACTAAACTTATTAAAAATTAAAAAAATATCTTCATAAATATGATATTATCATAGTTATTTAAAGTAGTTAGATAAAAATAATATCTATTTTTAAATTTAGGTCAAGATTAAATTAAATTAAATTGACCAAATTAGGTTGATTTTATTTCGATTCTATTCTTACAATTGATTTAGTTTGAATTTATTTGAAAACTCAAATTAACCAATTTTCTCCCACATGCTATGAAGAACTCAACATAAATAAAAGATTTATCGAATTAGATCGACTTTTAGTGTGGATAAATTCAATTCGTTTCGGTTCTATTTTATTTCTAAAATAAAAATTGAACTAGTCATGTTGATTTTGAAATCCACAGACTAAAATTGAACCAACAAAATACTAAAAACGACCTAAAATTAAATTGATAAAAATTGGTTGTTTTACTATTTGAGCTTGGACAAAAATTTATAATTTAATCAAATATAAATTTTTTATTTTTTATTTTTTAACAAGTTATCTTGCTCATTTATTAAGCACTGAAATTTTTAAAATTAAAATACTATATATTATGTACTCTATATCAATAATATATAATAAAAAATATAAATTTATTAAATATTTTTTATTTTTTACATTTTATAGACTCGATTCGATCAAATTTATATTCTTTAAAACTAAACTGAAACAATCAAATCGTAGAACATAACATAACCGAAAATTTTTATTTTATTTTTATTTTTTTTTTTTTTGCACTCCTATCATCTCAAAATTATTATTCACTTTAAAGTTTATTTGAAATGTTAATATTAGAAAAATAATTGTTATAAAGTATGACAGGTAAAATTTATTTCTTGTTTACATCTCTAATTCCTCTATTATTGTTATTGTGCACGCATCTTTATATTAAGAATATAAATTTATTTATTTCTTTTTTTTTTATAAAATAATTTGATAAAATAAGAACGTATTTTCCATTTGTCAATTGTCATGCTACGATCGCTGTAACGTCTGTTTGATCTATTTATAAACACATTCTTTGTAATCTAATTTATTATTATTATTATTATTACTACTATTATTTGTTTTACAAAGAAAGAAAAATAAAAAGATCTGATAATATTACGGTTGTCTTGTCCCTTCGAACAATTTGGAAATATCAACAAATGAAAGAGAGGGTAAATTTTCTCAAAATTTTTATACATTGGTCTTCGTTAGGATAGGACCAAATTACCAAAAGATAGAATCAAAATAATGTAAATACAATTAAATCTTCTTCCCAACAATGGCACATTACATATTCAAAACAAATCTCCACTTTTGCATGTGGACAATGGTGAATTTTATTTGTGTTAAAGGAGGACATATACTCAAAAATCACTTCAAAAATTATAAATTTCCTTTATATGGGAAATTATTTATTGCAACAATAAGACTATAATTATAAAATTAGAATACAAAATTAATCACTAAATATAGGAAATTGTTATTATGTTAGCCCTCTCGACTAATAATTAAATTACACAATTCATTAATTTTATTTTTATATCGATGTTGAGTTATATATACATATACATATTTTGTATATAATAATTGATATTTTTAGTCAAATATTTATTTTATTGGAGGCTGTTTAGACATCAATACTATTTAGTTATTACACGTCTGAGCAAAATTACTTTAAATATGTTATTAATGTGTAATCTGTAGGGGAATTAGTGAATCCGAAAGGCAAATTATGATATGGTTAAAAAAATAAAATAAAATGGGCAGATTATGGTTTCATTTCACAAACTGGTCGAATCATGGCTAGATTAATAACCCTAAATGACCAAACGGTAGCTACACTCAAAACAACTGGTTTTGGTATAGGCCGGCCCGCCCACCCACGACAGCGAAGCTCTTGCTCTTGCTCTTGCTCTTGCTCTCGCAATTGCGAGTGCAAGCGAAAGAAATGCAAATGAACCCGCAGAATAGACAATGAGAACAAATTACCACAACTTCTTCATTATTTGTAACGTATTAAATCGTTTTCTTCTTATCGATACACGAAACAGAAGCGTTTTTTCTCGTCTGTATCGGTCCGTTATAGGTATGAAGAATCCATTTTTGGTTTCGCTTCTGGGTAACGTGGTGGCTTCTGGTTTTGGTGTTTTTGGTGGTTTCATTAGGTCGTTCTGGGGTTTTATGCTGTCTGTGTGCCAGTTTCGGTATGGTTTCTACGTGGCGTAACTATTTACAGGGGTTTTGTGTTTGTGTTGTATTCACCATTTACTTGAATAGCAAAGTTAATATGTTTTGATATCTGGGTGGTCTTTATTTTGATACACTCAGAGTTCTTTTTATATAACAGGATAAAGAGTTCTTGGCTCGTTTGCCCTATTTCAGAGATAGTGGTACGGCCTTTTCCCATTGTTTTTTCTTGATATTTTGTTAGACTGTTGGTTATAATTGCTTACTAGACAGACAGTAGAATGGGCTAGTTTGCATTGGTTTTAAGTTGATCATCTGGTTATTTCGTTGTTCGTGTCCGTTGCACAATGCGCCTTTAGGTTTTCATTTATTGCATTGTGTCACTAGTATATGATTTTTTCTTAATTATACAGGGACTATTGCCAGACGCCCAACTGGTGAGGATTATTGGGGGATTTCTTTTTGTGGTTTGTAAAAAGGATAATATGGCTCACAATGTTGCTAGTGGTGGTCACAATGTAAGGTCCTCTTCCTTATCATCCCAAGACAAGGGAAGTAAGAGCAAGAGAAAATTAGCTGATCCTTCTCAAAAGAACCCAGTTAACCTTCCGTTATCCTTGACTGAATTACCTCATTATGAACCGTCCTTGGATATATTCCAAAACTCAACTAGTCGTTTGCCTTCAATGGAGGTGGGGTCCAGTGAGTGTAAAAAAGTAGCTGAAGAAGAAGAGTATGAATCTAGTGAATGGGACGATCCTATTGTGCGTGCACTTGAGGAACTTCTATCCTCTGCTTTGCATGCACTTTTTAGGAATGCAATTAAGCAGATTGTTGAGTGTGGCTATAGTGAGGATGTTGCTTTCAAATCCACTGTTAGGCATGCCCTTTACTGTGGGGGTAAAGACCTTGTCTCAAACATTGTCAGTGATACTTTGTCTGTTTTGAAGAAAGGGAGGGGAACTGATCATTGTTCAATGGATGAAGTGTTTGAAGATTTGCAGCAAATGGTGGATTACAGCATGTTGGAGATGATTAATGTGCTCAGGGAGGTTAATCCATCCTTATCCTTTGCTGAAGCAATGTGGTGGTTGTTAATATGCGATTTGAACATATTTCAAGCGTGCTCTGCAGAAGGAGATCTTTTGAGTTTCCTTGATGATAAACAAGTCTCAGGAGAGCTCTCCTCTGAGTCTACTACTCCTTCGCAACCGAGATCAAGGGACCAAGGCTCTGAAACCATTCCTCCATATACCAGTGAATTAATTATTCCAAAACCTCCAACCACCCAAACTCAAAGCTATCTCCCTGAAACGGTCAAATTTGGAAGTTTCCCAAATTTATCCAACCCCATAAATACTGTTGCTCCCGAAGAATCGCTACCAGAGAGAGACAGTCTGGTTTCTGCCGTAGAAAGTGTTGAAAAATCTTTGAGTTCTCTTGGGAAACGTGTTCAAAATATGTATCTAGGCTCTGGAGAAGGATCTGGAACCGGCCAAAAAGGGCAGTCCAAGAATGAACCAGCGACACTTTGGCAAAAGTCCTGCATTGAACACACTGAGAAAACCTACAGAACGTATGGGAAAGGGGATTTAAAGTCGAGAAAGCTTGCTTCCATTGGTGGTTTTGTTGTGGAAAAGAGAGTGAAACCTGCATCTGATTTCTCTGCTGTACATTCAAAAAGTGGCTCCTTAAAGAGTAGCACAGAGAGAGGAGCTCCAGCCTTTTCAGCAAATGGTGGTTATTGTGCCGCAACCAGTGCTCCACTTGCTCATTTTCTGCCAGATAGCCCTTCAACTTTATCTGCAAAGGGCACCATATGTGCATTGCCTGCAACTAATACTGAGCTTGAGGCATCATCTTCATTGAAAAAATATCCTGTTAAGGTTGAAGCCACCACCTTTGTGTCTCCCAAGGCACCTGATTACTATGCTGGAATTCCTTTTGATGAATCTCTGGGAAAATACATCCCAAAAAATGAGAAAGATGAATTGATTTTGAAGTTAGTTCCTCAGCTTCATGAGCTGCAGAATGAACTGAACAGTTGGACTGAATGGGCCAATCAGAGGGTAATGCAGGCTGCTCATAGGCTTAGCAAGGACCAGGCTGAGCTTAAAGCACTACGGCAAGAGAAGCAAGAGGCAGAACACTGCAAAAAAGAGAAACAAATATTGGAGGAGAACACCATGAAGAGGCTATCTGAGATGGAGTTTGCCCTGAATAATGCCACCAGCCAGGTTGACAAATCCAATGCCACTGTTCATAAACTTGAAGTGGAACATTCTTTGCTGAAGAAGGAGATGGAGGCTTCTAAATTGCAGGCAGCGGAATCAGCTGCAAGCTGTCAGGAAGCATTGGAGAGGGAGCAGAAGGCACTTAAGAATGCTCACACATGGGAGGGGCGAAAGGTTTTATTGCAGGAGGAACTTGGGATTGAGAAGCGGAAGGCGGTTGAGCTGGAACAGGAGATAAACAAGGCACAAAATCTCTACAACCAAGCTGAGGTATGATTCTTTGAAATGGAAACATAAGGGTACCTGTTGATTAGATACTAAAAATATGATTTGTCATTGGAGGGCTATTGGAAAATGGACGTGGCATGTATGTCTGATGACCCTTTTGGGGGCTTTATTATCACAGAAAATTTAATCATTTTGCTGGTATTAAGTTATTCTTAGTTTCAGTTAACAGATTAGGGAGCTTACAGAATTAGAAGGCACCATCAGACACAAAATATAAAATCCTGAATTAGCATATTTTGTAATCTATTATTTTCTAACTAGAAACAAATAAAAAAAAAAAATTGCAGGCTAGATTGAGTGAGGAGAGGATGGCCAAGGACAAATATCTTGCTCAGGCTGCTGCTATAAGGAAGGAACGTGAACAACTTGAAGCTACTGCAAAAGCAGAAGAGGAGATGATAAACGTGAAAGCTGAAAAGGAGATGAAGAAATATATGGAAGAAATCAAGAAGCTTGAAAGCCAGCTTTCACTGCTGAAATTCAAGTCAGACTCTTCCAAAATAGCAACACTTCGAGGAAGTTTTGATGGAGGCTTTGGTGGTTTCTTGCCTGCCAGCAAGGTCAAAAACCAAGCTATGAAGGGAAATCAAATTCCCAGTTTCTCAAGAGGAGGTGCAAGTTCCCCGGGTATTTCAGGGACAGGGTGTTTAAAACGGGAATGGGAGTGTGTCATGTGCTTATCCGAGGAGAAATCTGTGGTTTTCCTCCCGTGTGCTCATCAGGTTTTCTGTCCAAAATGCAATGAGCTCCATGATCAACAGGGAATGAATGACTGTCCTTCATGTAGGACTCCAATCCAGCGGCGCATTCAGGCGCATTTTGCTGGGTCATAGCCTCAGCAAAACCTTTTCCTTTGGCTGGAATGGGGGCTGGGCACAGGAAAAACAACTCGAATGATGTAAATGGAATTATGTTGAAGTCGATCAAGTCGTTCTCCATTTCCCTCCTTTTTTTGGCTTTAAAATAGTTTACAAGTAGTTGCTCAAAAAATGAAGAAGAAAAGGGTAAAAAAAGGAAAAGAATTACAGCAGTCAATTTGTAAAGCGAAGGTTTATTTATTTATATATAATATAAATTTAGTTTTTCCTCAAACTAATTCGTTTTATTGTTCAGGTTATTTGATATTCCTTCAATCATTGTGTATGTCTTCTTGATTTAGATTGTCAGCGTGCAGTGTACCATTTTGATCAGACGGTCCTTTAGCAACTTGTGTGTTGCTGATCCTCGCGTTTCTTGAGTCATGCGTGTTTAAGTTGGAAGTTTTTTTACAGGATTTATGTCTTTTGGACAACAAGGTACCTACTCAATTTTATGTTCCTTGAAAAGCATCTGCAGTCTCATTTAAATTTATTTTATTTCCTTTCTGTTTTACTGTATTATTAACATAAAACGACGCCAACGTGAACAGTTCGATTGGGCTAGACATCAGGCAAAGATGTACGCTAACTCTGAGCCTTTCCAAGTGCAGGACAAAAAGAGATTGAACTGAAAATTACAGACGATAGATGTGTCCGAGTGGTTAAGGAGACAAACTTGAAATCTGTTGGGCTTCGCCCTCGCAGGTTCGAACCCTGCTGTCGACGTTAATTTTCTTTCCTTTTTTCTTTCCTTTTTTTTCCAATGAGTGACTACTGATTTGTCGTCCTCGTATTGTTCAACCAAACGACTCGTCATCTATCAATTTTTAAACACACGGAGAATCAGTAATGGGCAAGGACATAAATTTCAGATGATATCTGACACAGGCATTGGGCCTGCCATCTTTGGTCCGAATCGAAGTTAATCCGTCAGACCCATTTATTGATTTTCGTTTTGCGGGAGAATGACAAATATCCCCATGCTTTGAGTTTTAACAAGTAAGCGTGTCAGTATCTTTTTGACAAAAATCTTTCTTCTAACTTATTAAAATGAATAATTTTTTAAAATAATAAATATTTTTTTTATTAAAAATAAAAATATATACTTTTATTATATAAATTTTTAATTTTTATCTCATAAACTCTTAAATTAAATAATTAACTTTTAAAAAAAATTTAAAATATTTTTATTTCAAATTCATAAAAAACTATGAATTTATTTTATTTTATAATTTAAAATTATAAAAATTTTATTTAAATTAATAAATGACTGTAATACTTTATACAATAAAAAAATTTTAATTTATAATTTTATATTCATAAATACTTTAAATTTTTTTATTAAATATAAAATTATAAATTAATTTTTAATTTATAATGCTTTATACTAAAAAAATTATAATTTAATTTTTTAAAAATTGAATTTAAAATATTTTTATTTTATATTCATAAAAATATATGAATTTATTTTGGTTTTATAACTTAAACTTATAAAATTTATAATTTTATATTTATATTTAATAAATTTCTTT
The DNA here is from genome assembly GCA_035221805.1 of Trichilia hirta. Taxonomy (NCBI): domain Eukaryota; kingdom Viridiplantae; phylum Streptophyta; class Magnoliopsida; order Sapindales; family Meliaceae; genus Trichilia; species Trichilia hirta. The sequence continues at coordinate 9,947,100 of JAWDEX010000002.1, read as the reverse complement.
TAAAAGTACTTATAAGTATAATATTATGAAATAAATTTTTTATAGTATAAAATATTATAGTTTTTCAATAATTTAACTAAAATATTTAAATTATTTTTATTTAATTCTTAAAAATTAAAATGGAATAAAATTTTTATAAATTTAAATTATAAAACAAAAATAAAATTTATGATTAAATTTAAATATAAATATAAACTTATAAATTATATATTAATTTTTTGTTTTATAATAATTTATACTAAAGTAATTTATAATTTAATTTTTAAAAATTAAATTTAAAATATTTTTATTTTATATTTATTAAAATTTATGAATTTACTTTTAGTTTATAATTTAAATTTATAAAAGTTAATTTTTACTTTTAAAAAATAAAAAAATAATTTAAATATTTTAGTTGAATTATTGAATGATTTAACAGTTTATATTTTAAAATTTTAATCTATAATGTTATATTTATATTTGGTGAATTTTTTAAAAATACTTATAAATATAAAATAATAAATTAAAATTTTTATATTATAAAGTATTATAGTCATTTAATAATTTAAATAAAATATTTAAATTATTTGTATTTAATTTTTAAAAATAAAAATAAAACTTTTATAGGTTTAAATTATAAAATAAAAATAAATGCATAAAATTTTATAAATATAAAATAAAATATATTAAAATTAAATTATAAATTATTATAAAATAAAAATTTAATATATAATTTATAAATTTATATTTATATTTAAATTTAATTATAAATTTAATTTTTGTTTTATAATTTAATTTATTATTTTTTTACTTTCACTTTTAAAAGTTAAATAAAAATAATTTAAATCTTTTAGTTAAATTATTTGAAAACTATAATATTTTATACTATAAAAAGTTATTTCATAATTTTATATTTATAAGTATTTTAAAACGAATTTATTAAATATAAATATAAATATAAAATTACAAAATAAAAAAATAGATATATAAAAAAATTAAATCTAAATCAATAATTATAAAATAATAAAAAAATATCAAATATAATCAACGCAAATATTAATATAATTTATACATAAAATTATGATAATATTATAGTGATTTGATGAGTCAATTACATTAATAGGCACAGTTGGAAATATAAAATGCCTTGTGTCCCAACGCCGGTAAACACCTCTAATGAAATTTTTATTATCAGTTATGAACTTTTAGAGGAAAATATCTTCTATATGTGAAACCAGTGAATTTTGTACTCTTTAAGATGAACTTAAAATAAAGTAATAAATTTATAAATTTGCTTATTATATTTGCAAACTGTAAGGACTAATTTGAAAGAGAATTATGATTGAGAAGCGAAAACCCAAGAAAATGAGAAAATTGTATAAAATGATCGGTGTGGCTGGGCCACCAAACTGAGGGACAAAGTGACAAACAATCTGGACCACGAGAACATTTTAGGAGGAGTCTCGGACTCAAAGACCTGAGCAGATGAACCCCCAGATATCAACTGATCCGGGATTTATTTTGATAATCATCATGCAAAGATTGTGATTGATAGACTCCACTCGCTAAGGTTGCATTGGAGTTCTATGAGCCGAGGTTGAGGTGACGTGGAGTTCCAGACGAGAAACTCACATGCCAATGCCATTATCTTAATCTCATATAATTATAAAAAATAAACATTATGTCCGCATTTATGTCCTGTCCAATAATACCCACGTATTATTCATTTCTTCTCCCTCACGTGTCGGAAACGCATTTCAGGAGAGACGGCTCCTCTATAATTTCAAATGAAACCAAATTAATTAGTCATTTTGAAATTAGAACAACAAAAAAGGAGAGTAATGGGTGAATTGGGAAACAAGTCTGCAGCTTCTTCATTTCTCAATCTCATGAGAGCATTAACAAACCAAGAACTTGCTGTGTTCGACGCTAGCTTTTCCACCGTGCTTAAGGTTCTTAACAAGTCTGCATCTTCTTCATTTCTCAATCTTATGAGAGCATTAACAAACCAAGAACTTGCTGTGTTCGACGCTAGCTTTTCCACCGTGCTTAAGGTTCTTAACAAGGGGGTCAGGCGGCTGTACTATCGTCTCCAGTGGTCTGTGCGCCGCCGTTTGGAGCATAAATTTGTCATCAAGAAGTCCGAAAAATCCAGCTCCAAATCAAAAAATGATGCAAAGAATGAACTTACGGTTAATGGGTCAGCAACAGTTCATCCAAATTCTCAAATTGCTGCCTTGAAATCTGAAAAGTCGATACGGATGGCTACCTTCAGTGCTGCTCAATTTTCTATGGCGCCTGCAGTTCCTAAATCAGAGAAGTCTTCAAATTGTGTCCATGAAAATGAAGATTTTACCAAATCTAGAAAGCCTGTTGAAGTTAATTTACGTGCGAAGTCTGTGAATGATTGCCCAAAGAGGATATTAAAGCGGTCTCTGCTGCACTCAAACTCAATGTATGGTACAGAAAATATATCTAAGCAACAGAAATTTTGCGAAATTAAAGTTAAGGGTATCTATAAATTTGCCCGACAATGAGATTTCTCTGATGCGAAACCGGCAACTGAGTTTCAGAGAAGAAGAAAAAGATGAATCAACGAGGAGTACAATTAGTAGAATTCTGAGAGGCAAGGCTCCCTTGAGATCAACCGTGGGTTTTTTGATAGATTATATCGCAACCGGTGCTGTAAATGGAAAGAGCTACAGAAACACGAGGACTGTTCTAGAAGTGTCGACAGAACCGGATGCTGAAATCCTGGCTCTACAAGACGCGAAAGCAGAGGGAGAGAACGCCTTGAAACCTTTATCCGATTTGGCTACTGCTTTGTGGATGAATTATGTTTTTGCATAGTGTTGGGCAGCTGAGTATGGTAACGCCGTCTTGTCTGAGTGGCCGATCCAGCGTTGGAAAGTACAAAAGATCTTTGATGATGCTGATTTCAGGTAAGCCAGTTCTCAGTTCTTATTAATCACTAATTAATGTTTGCCGCTTTTAATTTCCTGTTCCTGATAAGTAAAGTAAATATGTAAATTGGAAGAAATAAAGCTAAAAATGACTACTTTTTAAAAGTCAGCTCTTATCACTGCTTTGGATCAGAATCATTTTTAGATTTGTAAATGTAGCTTCTCTTAAAGTCGAAGAAACTTTTCAAAGGATATGAATTTATGATAGAAGAAGTAGTTGATTGTTACAAATTTCTGATTATTTTCCTGATTAAGGCAATATAAGCACCAAATTCTTGGGAAATTTATATTAATAATTGATTGCTCGATTTCTTATTATGCGTGTTAAATTATTTCAACAACTAAGTTACCTCTGTGTTCTGCACTCTGTTTACTATAGAATATGTGCAAACAGCTATGAGATGGGGATGAACCTGTCAAAATCTCTGCAACAACTGTATATAGTGACCTAGCTCTCTTAATTTAGAAAATTTTTTTCATCTGGATTTTTCTGAAAGTTGATTACTCAATAAGCTGTGCATCATTTCTGATAAAAGGCTTAATTTAATTTATTTTCGACAGTTTTATTAGTGGGTTCTCATTTTTTTACTGTGTTCAAGATCACTGAAGAATTTCTTTCAGTCAACATCACGGGCCTGCTGATGTTGAACTTGGTAGGAAAATTAACAGTTTCTGAAAAACTTCTATGGAAAATTATCAGTTTTTTCATCTTTTATCTTTTGGCTCGTTTGAGAAAGGGTTTGTTTCTTTTCAAGATAAAAACAAAATAATAATAGGGAGGATTAATTGAGTCGGGCGAGTTGCGTATTGTTTTAGCTGCAATTTGGTATTCTATATGTCAAAGTATTAGCGTGATTAGATTGAAATCAGTGATTTATATATCCAGCTAACTATTTTATGCGTGACCACCGGCGTAAATTTTGACGCACTCTAAATTTTGAAGGTGCCTCTTAAATTTGCAAGATTTTTGAGGTACTTACCTTCCATACAATATAATGCATATATTTTTTTATATTATTCGAAATATTTTTATTAAAATATTTAATATAATTATATATTTAAGTATTTTTGAGATCTTTTTAATATATATATATATATATATATATATATATATATATATATAAATTTTCAAATTACAAACATGTCACGTAACATATAAAAAATAATTTATAATTTTGTACATATAATAATTTATTAAATATTTTTAATGAATAAATTTATAAAAAAAAATAAAAATGAGTCGAGATCGAAAGATTCTAATAACTCTAAGGCTAAAATCAATTATTACTAGCGCTATTTTATCCTACACTCGATGTCTTAGACCTGAAAAGTGAGAAGTGAGTGTACGACAATATATTCCGTAAGCAGATCAAAATATGTAATTGATATAATAAATATCTAACTTAATACATATAGAAAAAAATTCAAGTAAATAAAATATTCAAAATATTTAAGTTATTATAATAAAATATTTAATAAACAACAAAATAAGGTTAAAAATATATTATCAAAAAAAATTTTAAAATAGTCAATAAAATCATTGAATAAGTCACGTTCTCGATATTTACAGTGATCAAGAGTGAACCCAAACTCTCAATGGGTTTATATGCAATGAAAATTATGCAAGTTTTATAAAAATTTATTTATATACTAGTAAAAAAACGAATGTACGAGTTTAGTATAAAATTAGATCTATCACTAAAGTTGACCTACAGTAGTCTGTGTACTTAACATAATTGTCTTTTACATTTTTGGACCACTCCGTTATAAATAATATATCACCTCTCTTATATCGACTTCACTGATGCACCCACTCACTTATGCAGCATCTCTGAAAGTCTGTCGCTAAACTACTTATTTATGTAACTACAGTTTTAGCCCATGTGGTTATGCCCTCATCGACCTCGATATCATTAATCAAATCAAATATATAACAATGACTATCTAGTCCAAAATTAACATAAATCCATCGTACGTAAAAATAATGTATCAAATATCATAATATGCAAATCATCAAATTTTATATAATAACATCAATAAACAAATATTAAAATAGGCCTCCGGCCTTTCAAACAAAACAATATCAACATAACAAAATCATCAACTCATAAATTACAAATAAAAAGGCCTCTTTCTGATCTCTACTATCACAACAAATTTATCGTCTCCAAATATCTCAATTCTTAATACATAAATTATATTTAGTATTAAAATAACTTTTGAAAAGTAAAAATAAATGTAATTAAATTCACTTATATTGGGAAAAAGTATCCACTTTCTTTAATTCTCGCGTCTCACAATCTCGTCGCATAGATTCTTGGAGCCTATACAATATAAATATTAACAAACTCATTAAATTCTTAATTTTAAAAAGTAGTAAATAGAATCTATGCGTTATAAGATACTTTAAATACTAAAATTTTATGAAAGGATACATTCTACAAAATTTTCAAATGATTTAAATTATTTGTCCAATTTTTATTAATTTAAAATTCCATAACTATTCATATAACTTTCAAATCTTATTTAAATGCAAATTTAATGATTAAGCAGTGATTTTCAAAAAAACTAATATTTGGATAAACAATATTTATAAATAGTAACTCTTTCTAATTTTTCATTTTAACCTTAATTTGGATCATTCTACGTTCTAATTTAGCAACCTCTAAGCCATTTCTTTGAATACATATCAAATTTGGTCTAATTTAAGCCTAAATTCTAAGATTTCTAAACCTAATAATCATAATCTCTAATCTCCATTTAAAATACATAATCAAATTTAAAACTAATTAGAAATCTTACCAAAGAATCATTTCTAACTTGAGGAGACTGAATTTCTACCTAATTGTTGCTCAAAACAGAAATCTCCAAATTTCTTCGTAAACCTTAACTTTTATTTCTCTTTTATCTCCACAAATAGTGGTTAAAACTTAAAATTAATAGATTGAGAAGCTCAAAAATGATAAAAACAACTTGTTTGAGTGAGAAATTTGAGTTATTGGTAATAAAGATCAATTTGTTTTGAGTTATTGGTAATAAAGATCAATTTGTTTAAAGAGAAAGAAAAGGAGAAGTAAGCTACAGTGAAGAAGAAGAAAAATGTTTCTGACTGGGAATCATTTTAATAAAGATAAAAAGTCAATATTGCTTTTATATATTAAGAATAAAGAGGAAATAAGAAAGAGAGAAAATGAAAATTTCATTTTCAAAGGTTAAAAAAATTAATTTCATACCTCTCACTTGCTGTCTTTCATACTCTTCTAGTTTAACTCAGAATTAGTTGAAATTTATTTCAATAAAATCCTTATTCAGTTAACTTTCACTGAAAAAAAAAGGCTTATCAATCGGACTTTTAGATTAATGAAAATTTGCCTTTAAATGTAAGGTGTGAAAAGATTTCTCACTGCAATGGGTTACTTTCTCGCTATAGCGAGAATTCTTGTTACAGCAGGCTAGTTTCTGGCTTGCAGTAGTGGGCCTTTCTATGCACTCTTATTTTTTTACTTTTCGTTTTACGACTTTGTTTTTCTTTCGTCCAAACTCTAATTTACCTGAAATTTGATTCTTTAAAATCCTGAATCTATCTATTTTCATATAAAATAAGCGGATTTCAAATTTGATTCTCCAATTAAGAGAAATTCATACTTAAAACTCAAGTGTGCAAAAAAGATCTTATGATCAAAATTTTCTAATCGCTATAAGACTTTTTCGAATCCTTTTAGATCACCAATTACTTTTAATGTAAAGTTAATAAATTGATTAAAAAGAAAAATTAGACACCCAAACATAAATTTTACAGAATGACAAAAATACTTTTAAGGATAAAATGATGAAATTGCCCTTGATTTGAAAAACGGGTTTTATAATTTTTTCTTAGAAAAGCAACATTAGAACAAGATAAAATCATAGATTATGACTCCTCTTTACTCTGAAATCTGTCTATCATAACCAATAAACAAGGAGATATGCAACATTATTTGATTGATTCTTATGAGTTTTTTTTTGATAACAGGAATGATCTTAAGGCCACCATTGATATTCCTCAGGTAGCATAGGTCAACTTCAACCGCACTCACCTTGATCATCTTGATGAAAACTGGCAGATGAAGTAGATTAATGCCATCATTCTATGGAACTATAAACCTTATATCTTAGTCGGAGGGCTTAATTCACTTGACGAAATGGATTACTCTTCAGAGAGATGGACCGACATGTAAAGGTAAAATGTAAAACAATTTCATCATTCTTAATTTGCCAGTTGTCACAGAACAAATTTGTCACCTTAAATATTGTAATTGAATTTATATATTGTAGTGCTAAGAGGAGATTGGAAAACCAATACCAAAAGTTAAAGTGATGAAATTTTTGAAGAGTAAACAATACATTGATGCTAAAGACTTCGCTGGGGAAATGCAAATCAGTATTCATGATTGCCAAAGGCCAAAGTATGAAGCTCTCTTTTTCAGTTCATACTCCTATCCTATTCTGAATATTTCTCCATTCATTTGAAACCCAAGATGTTGTTTTTTCATTTTTCCTATGTAGTTGTACAGGATACATGCAACTATGGAACTAGAGTAGATTATTTATTGGTATCCCCAAATTCTCCATACAAGTTTGTTCCCGGATCATACTCAGTCTATTCCTCAAAAGAGACTTCAGATCATCACATAGTGAAAGTTGATATGATAAAAGTGCAAAGCATGGATCACAAGAATGTCAGCAGTAAGCGGAATCAACATAAACGAAAAGTTATAAAGATAACAGGCTATTCTTTATCATAAGGAATATGGAAAACACAGACACTAGAGAGATAGTAAATCAACTGGCTCTTTTCTATCGAAAGGAATAGAAAACACAGATACCAGAGTGAGAGTAAATTTATTTTGCATATATATACATATTATGATATGATACATTTATAAATACAGTAATGCTAGGGAAACAAACTCTTTATACAAACTGCTTATACAAACAGACACTAATTTGTATAAAAAGAGTTTGTAACTCCAATGTTATGATATAAATATATGCTTAATCATAGAGTGGGCGGATTCTTTTAAACCTTGTAGGCTCGCACCTATGATTTGTAAATCATTTGACTGTGTTTTCAAGTGGGTTTAGACAGAAACTAAAAAGGAAGAAAGTAAAATCTTGGTGTGGTAATTTAACTCGACATTTACTTGAGTTTCGTATTTGACCGTTATATACCTTTGATTTTAGTACTATTAAGACATACAATTTCAGTGCATTAATTATGTTATCTATTGGTTTGTTGCAAAAGCTTACGACAGAGACAAACAATTGGTTAAACAATGAGCTAAGGTTAAATGGTAGAACTTGACAGGCAGGACTAGGAGGGTTCATGTGGATACGGAACCATCATTAGTATAAGGCCTTGATACTAATTTTACTAATATGACTGTTCTTAAAATTTTAAAGACAAGAGTGAAACTACACGAGGGAGGTCGGTACCAGTTTGAATACTATCATTTACCTTCTCATTAATAAGTGTTATGAATTATGATCCTATAAAACTACCATGTAATTTTGTAACTACCAAACATAAACTAAAGTGAAAGAACGAGCAAAATATAGAAAGAGTTTTCGAATTTTGATTACCTCAGACATTATTAGCCAAGGAGTTGCACCCATTCCTGATTAAATTATCTTACGAACAGCTAAACTCAAAGTATAGTTGTCAGAGATAAGGAATAATGGTGGTGAACAAAATGTGTGGGTAAGTTGTTGCTATAGATTAGTACACCAGTCAGCGTTAGAGTGGGGATTGAGTTGAGTGCCAATTTGTGAACCTGATTCAAAAAGGTTTTCCTTATATTATTAGTTGAGAAACTTCAATGATGTCATCGGTGCTAATATTCGATAGTTTAACTTCAGAAAGAATGAATCTCTAAGAAGTAAACAGGCTAAGGCTAATCCTGCTGCAGCGAACTAGAATGAAAGAAACAAAAGAAATTTAGACTAATGTGGGTTTCTGAAAGGAAATTTTAACAAAATGAGCTATTATTGCACTGAAATTTACCAATAACAGGAGCTTCCTTCCAGCTCTGTCAATCATAACTATATTAAAGCAAGTAACCACAACCGACAGAATACAATTGTTAACAGTTACTCTTATCAGAATAAAATATCTAATTTCTCAAAAAAAAAAAAAAATGTGGAACTTATGAGATATAGAAACCTGAAGCAAAGCATAGCTTATGGCTCCAATTCTGGGAGAAAATCCTGAGAAAATACATATATAACTAAAATGTCAACAGTCATAAAAGGTTTTTTGGAACTACCAATCAATACTTGTTCGCATATATTTTAGAACAATTTTTTACGATATTATCCAAGTAAACAAATCAGGGTACATTGGCATCAAAATTTCAAGATCTTCTTCCTTCCTCATCATATTATATTAGAGGTTTGCCCAAAACCCCTTCATTGTTATTACATTGAAATCAAACCTGCCGTTTGAATTGCTGGCACAAAACGAGATTCTATTGATTCCCCCAATTGTTGAATGACCATCAGTCTGCAACCAATCTTGTCAATGAGTAGCAAAGAGAAGTTAATGAACAGAGGAAATTTTGAGCGAAGAGATTATGAAGAAAATGGTTCTCTCTATGTTGGAATGAATCAGAAAAGCAATGGATAAATGCAAAAGGTTATAATTTTCGTTGAGAGAGAAATTCTTACAATGACTGAATGCAAGCATCTTTTCTAAAATAAATCCAGCATCCCGTTTTCGGGAGCTTTTCAAAAGTTTCTATGTAATCCTGACAAGCATTGACATAGTATAATACTTCTTCAAATTAATTTTTTGTCAAATATCTGGCACATTTCCAGTGTGGAATACGGTATATAAGTTCAGAAATAAAACATGGATTTTAGCCGCCTCATCTGATATATCGGCATCCTTTTCATGAAGTTTCTGTAGTGCAACTGCAAACTCATTATGCTCTCCTATCTTTGCCTGCATCCACATTAAAGTCACTCTCAAGTATACATCTTATTTCTTCTTTGAGTGTTATTAATGCTTCATTTTGGATTATAGTGTTTATGTTGTACTTTAAAAGCACTACTGGATAAGTTTCTGGTGAATACCAATTTTTAATGAGAACCTCTTATTTTTCAACTTATATTTGACATCAAGTGATTTCACTCCACATAAGTTGTAGTTTCAAAGTCACAATACCTTAATCCCTAACCAAGCTAATATTTGTTTCTTACCAATCACCGGCGAGACTCTGGAATCACAAAGAGACCCAGAAGCAAAATTGCAATGGGATAATTCCTGTAAACATATCATTTGTGAGCCTAGTTTCTTTATTTGTTTTCGGATGTCTGAATTCATGAATGAGAAATCCAGTTTACCTGTTAGAGCTAAGGATCTCCACGTTAGTAGTGTCCCAAGTATGAAGGAAGTGGACACAACAGTACATATCAGAAGCTGTACAACAAAAAGACAATTGGATTTTATATATATTTAATCTTGTTCTTATAATTCGTTATGCAGAATTTTATCAGCAACTTAGTAATGCCAAAAACTAAATCCTTCAAGAAATGAATCTTTGTCACCAATTGTATCATTTACATGTTTTTACCTGATTTACAGATGTTAGTGCTCCTCGAAGTTCCTAGGGAGAAGTTTCAGCTGTAAAAACAGGAACAACGTATGAAAAGATTCCTATTCCATATCCTGTTACTGATCTTCCAACATCCAAAACTGAGGGCCCCTTTTGTTTTAATCAAGACAGGAGAAAAAGACAATTGTTCAGATTTATAGGAAGCTTGTTCTTGTTACAAACGATGAATTCAGAGGTTGAGATTATAAGAACCTCAGAAAAGTAAATAGCAAGCCACCCTGCAATACAGATTACACTAGAAACCCTCATTTCCTGCATAAATTAAACAAAATATTCAAGTTATCAGATAAATATCCACCAAAATTGAAGTTCAATGCAAGCAGTGATTGGCCTCAATAGCATATCATATCATATCATCATCAGGAAAATTCTTTGCCTACCCCTTTCCTACCAATATAATCAGCAATTGGTCCACTTGTGATTAGGCCAAACATTGCACCAAAAGTCAATATGGAGCCAAATACTGAAAACTGCATATATATGAAACAGAGCCAAGTCACTTCGAAAATTAACAGATTTAATTTGCATTTATTAAGCTAATATAGTCATTTCATAGAAATGGAGGAGGAATCTGTACTTCATTTCTGTCTAAATCCCGTATCATAAAACTCTGCTAGAGATAAGGAGAGATCTTGCCTGATAGCATTTTGAGTAGGAGATGAATAGCCAATCTGAAAACCAATTAACAGTCTAAATATTACTTAATTATTTTTCAGGTCTAATCTAGCAGTTCAAGAAAATTTGTGTCAGAACAAAATGGTTTTGAACTTCCGATTTCTAATAAGACCATAAACTTCACAGCAGTAGAAACTAGAAAGATGGGGACTTACACCATTTTCGATGAATAAGAGCCGCACACTGCAGCGAAAGTGCTAGGTAAACCATCCATAGATTCTTTTTGCTTCCTCTTAGTCGCCGTCTCGTATATTCTTACGAAAATAATAAAAAATAATTACTGTTTAAAATTTGAATTCAAAAATATTTATTATTTAAAATTTTAATTAATAATAATTTATATACGAAATTACTTTCGCACTAAATTTTTATTACTAAAACATTCTTAAATATTAAAAATTATCAAAATTATCAAAATTCTAAAATAACCTTTTAACTTTATCTTTTGACAAACATCGACTATTGTCTCCGTAAATATCACCATCGTTTAAAATTTCGACAATTAAATTAAGATATATTTTTATTTACTGTTATATATAAATCGTGTCTAAAAATAAATTATTGTAGACGATCATATATGGATTGAATGAAGTTATTAATGTTGGAGGAACATTGAAATATGATAATGATTTATTGAAATGTTGTGTGAAAATAAAGTGAAAAATGTCTGAATTATTGATTCAAAATTAGAATTTAAAAATAAAAAATAAAAATAAAAATTATAAAATTTTGTAGTTTATCCTCGAAAGTGTTCAAGTACACTTTCGACAAAAAGCACTCGGAAGTGTGATTGAACACTTTCGAGGGTATCATTATATATAGATTGAATGAAGTTGTTAATAATTTTACAGACTTTTAGTATTTTTAATTAA
>JAWDEX010000002.1:9912339-9934856 GCA_035221805.1 Trichilia hirta | reverse complement strand
AGATTGAAGAAAAATGTATTAATACTTTGGGCAAAGGTTTTGATACATTAAGAAGAAGTCATAACACATGGATCCAAAGACTCCTAAGTTTTGATATATTATGGTGAAAGGATCGAAATCTTGTAAAAGCAAATTCAGAAGTATCGATACCTTTGGATGCAAAGCTTTTAAAGAGATGATATGTGTGAATGTATCTATATTTAAGGCAAGAAGTTTTGATACCTAGGCATTGGAAGGAAGAGAAAGTATTGATATCTTAGTAAAATATATTGATACATTAGATATATTTGGACTGTAATGGCTAGTTTCAAGCATTTATAGTAATTATTAATGATAGGTTTAGAAGTTATTAATGACACAAAATTTAGAGCAATAAATTATAAGATTTCTAAAGAGAATAATAAGAAAATGAGTAAAAAAAAAAGAACACTGAGCATTATATTTTAGGAAGAAGTATACTGTAAAATGAAAATATTCTCTACAACCCATAGTTTTATTCTAGAGAGAGAATATTATGTATTCTTATATATCTTCCCTTTAGCGAGTTTTACGTTATTTTTTTGATCATTCAAATTATTCTATTGGGTTTTTGATTATTCAAATTATTCTATTGGGTTACTCTTCACCCGATTAAAGAAATCTTATAAAGGAAAATTTAGAAGTATCAATACCTTAATAAAACGTATTGATATCTTTGGACGCAAAGTTTTTAGAAAGATGATATGTATGAATGTATCAATATTTAAGGCAAGAAGTTTTAATACTCAGGCATTATAAGGAAGAAAGTATTGACCTTAGTAAAACATATTGATACATTGGATAGATTCAAACTATAATAGCTAGTTTCAAGCATTTATGGTGATTCTTAACAATAGATTTAAAGGCCGTTGAAGACATAAAATTTAGAGAAATAAATTACAAGATTTTTGATGAGAATAATAAGAAAAACAGTAGAAAAGAGAAGAACACTAAGCATTACACTTTGGGAAGAAGTACACTGTGAAAAAGAAATAATCTCTACGGCTCATCTAATTTCATTCTAGAGAGAGAACATTGCGCATTCTTATATATCTACTCTTTAAAGAGTTTTATATTATTTTTCTGATCATATAAACTATTTTATTGTGTTACTCTTCACCCGATTAAAGAAAGACTTGTAAGAATTATTCTTTATCCATAGTCATAAAAAGATTTATAAGGGTTACTCTTCACCTGTTAAAAGAAATATTTGTACTTGGGTTGCTTTTAACCTATGATAAATAAGATTGTCAATGATTCTTTGGTATAGAGAGATAAATTGAGAATAGTAAATCTAGGCATATTGTCGAACCACTATAAAAAAATTTTGTGTCCTCTATTTTTTTCCTATCTATCTTGACCATTATCTTAAGTACTCACCAAAAGTTTGAGTAATGTCAATCACTACAAGTAATCAAATTTTAAATTTTCTAAAATAGCTATTTCACCCAATTCACCCCCTCTTAGGTAATATTCACTAGGACAACAGTTTATTCCTAAAGGCCTATTTGGTACCTATAATTGGGTGGTCATTTTTTCTTAGAACTAAGGTTTAAACTTCATTTCTCTGAAATTAATTTAACTTCTCTTGCATTGCTAAGATCCAATCCTTATCATCTAATGCATCTTTTATTTTGTTAAGTTCTAATTGAGATATAAATTTAAGGTTTTTAATTTTTTAATATCTACCTATTTGCTCTTCTAGTTCAAACTCCTTTAGAGGGATCAACAATGATTAATTCTCAATGATGGTCTGATGCATACTTTCAAGCTTTTGAAAGTTCTTTAGGAGATTCTTCTATATGCTTTTTTGGTATTTTCCCTTTTCCTTTCTTAGTATAATCTTTTATCTTTAGTCTTTTAATTTTTTCAAAACTTTAACATTCTAGACTTTTTTTTTGTAAACATTTTTTCCAAATCCAAACCAAATTCATCAAAGATTATGTTCACAATTTTCTCAACTACTGAAGTTGTTTTATTGTACACCCTATAAGCTTTGCTTTTGGATGAGTACCCTAAAAGTATATCAATATTAGATTTAGGCTTAAACTTACTAAGGTTATCTTTAGTGTTTAAGATATAGGAAGTACATCCAAAATCTCTAAAAAATTTAATCTTCGACTTTATTTAATAAATAGGCTCATAACATGTCTTCTTAAGCAATTTTCTAATCAATACCTTATTAGTAATATAGCAAGCTATATTAGTATCTTTGGCCCAAAAGTATTATGGTAATATTCTATTCATTCTTTCAACTACCTCATTTTATTGTGGTATTCTAGGTGCAGAGAAGTTATCTATGAAACTAATTTCATTACAAAACATCTCAAACTCTTGATTAACAAACTCACCCCCTTAATCACTCTTAATCCTTATAAGTTTATATGCAAGTTTATTTTAGATTTTCTTAAAAGGACTTTCAAATACTTTAAATATGTTACTCTTGTTTTAAAGAAATAATACCTAAGTAAATCTTGAGTAGTCATCTATTATAACAAATGTATAATGCTTTTCTCCAAATGATGATATTCTATTTAGTCCAAACAAATTGATATAAATGAGTTCTAGTGGTTTTGATATTGACACAATATTCTTAAGCTTGAATAAATTTCTTACTTATTTATCAAGTTAACATAGTCCACATGTCTTACTTTTGGTAAACATTAGATTAGGAAGGTCATCTAATAAGCCTTGTCTAGCTAAGTTGCTAGTGAAATCCATGCTATAACCATGATTCATCACCTAACACTTGCAAACATATAGTATTCACAACATTAGTCTTACCAAATTCAATCATATACACAATAAATATCCTAAGAGCATACAATATTTTCTTATTGTTTGCATCAAAAACTTCACATGCATTCTTAAGAAATATGATATTAAACCCATTGTCACACAATTAAGATATGCTTAGCAAATTGTATTTCAATCCATCTACATAAAGCACGTCTTTAATTATAATATTATTTACCCCAATCTCATTACAGTCAAGCACCTTTTCATGATTATTGTCACCAAAAATTACATTTTTGCCTTTTCTTTTTATTTATTGAAAAATATCCTTCTATCTTTAGTCATATATCTTAAGCATCCACACATTATTATGTTTTTTATCATACAAAAATTTGCCTGCTCATTTTTTGAGAATAAGAATAAGCTCTCTTTACTAAAGATTTTATCTCATGTCACTTTTATTGCTTTCTTTCTTTTGCTATCCTTTTTTGATCTTTTTAAAGAACATTCAAGTCGTGTATGCCCTAGTCGTTTGCATTTGTAGCAAATGATATCCTTATCTTTCTCCTTTTCCTTGTCTTTCTCTTTACTTCTCAAAAATTTATCATTCTTTAAATAATCTCTCTTTCTCCAATTCTTGCTTCTTATTTTGTGTTTATTGAAGAACTTTTTAAACTTTTTGGCCATCATCATGTATTCTTTATCTTGAGATTCTTCATCTTTTTCACTGTAATCATCATCATTTTTTACACCTTTAAGTGCAATATTCTTCTTCCCTCTTTCATGATCATCATCTCTATTTTTGTTAGTTTTCATTTTATAGGTTATTAGTAAGCCAAGCAATTCTTCTAGTTATAGTTTATTAAGATTGTTAGCTTTTTGAATAGTAGTTATTTTGGCCTTCATGATCTTGGCAAACTTCGTAGTATTTTTGTTATAATATCTGTATTTGAATATGTCCTACCAAGAGCTATAAAACCATTGATAGTGTTAATAAATCAAGTGTACATGTTTTTAATGGTTTTATGAGGTTTTATCTTAAATAGCTCATAGTTAAATACAAGCATGCTAATTTTAGAGTCTTTAACTTTATTGATCCTTTCATAAATGACTTCTAACATGTCCAAGTGGCTTTGGTCATCTCACAGTTAGACACTATATTATACTTACTTCTATCTAATGCATAATATAGGACATTCATAGCTCTACTATTAGTCTAAAAGAAAGTTTTCTCTTTTATAGTTCACTTATGTTTGGGTTTTGATTTTTCCTTTCTAGTGGTTTCTTCAATTAGCATCAATGAATCATATCTGTCTTCTACAAGGATTATTATTTAAAAGTATAATGTACTCAAGTAAATTTGTATATGCTTTTTCTAGTAAGCATAATCAGTACCATCAAAAAATAGAGGTCCATATGTGAACTAACCTTTAACTAATTGTACTGAAATACGACTTGATGCTATTTGTGATCCACGTTTCTAAAATACTTAATCTTAAGAAATGTGTGAGCGAGGCTCTAATATCACTTGTTGGCACAATGAATGTCACTTAAAAGGAAGGTGAATTAGATAAAATGGTAATTTAAAAAGATTATCAAGTGATTGTCTTGTTATTAATAACTAATGCAAATAATTATGCAAATTAAATGAGTAGAATAAGGTAGAGAGATAAAGAAAAGATGCAACCACAGATTTTTATAGTGATTTGGCTATATGCCTACATCTACCCTTCTCGATTATACTGTTCAAAATCAAGGAATTACTATCAATTGTATTTACTTTAGGTCAAGATCAACCCAATTAAAACTTATTTCTTTCTACCAAATAAAGAGAAATTTAATACAGTCTTTTTTTTATACGAGTGAAGAGTAACCCAATATAATCTTTTTTTAATTTAAGTAAAGAGTAATCCAACACAATCTTTCTTTAATCTGGGTGAAGAGTAATGCAAAATAATTTCTTTCTTTGATACCTAGTAAAAATAAACTCAATATAATAAGATCAAAATAAAATTTTCTCTTTTAAAGAGTAGGTGAAGTAATAAATGCAGAATATAAGCTTTTTCTTCCTAGAATAATGAAAATGAAGTTGTAGAAAATGTTTCTTCTAATTCAATTGATTATTTCTTTAAATCCTCTTGATTCCCTTTCTTTTCTTTTATAAAACTAATTGTATTTACATTTATAAGTAATGGCTCCAACAGCTCTCTAGATCTTCATTAAATTCGTGTAATAAATGCTGCAAACTAATAGTTATAGTTTGAAATCTACAAAAGCTATCGATACATTTATGATTTGTATAAATATTCAAGGCTTTATCTTCTTCAACTTGTTTCACTTCGTGTTGCTAAAGGGTATCTATACTTTTATACATGCTACTCTAAAGATGTTTATTTTTGTTATATGTATCGATACTTATAAGAGATGTATTAATATATCTATACATTTTACACACTTTGCTGACGAGATTTCATCTTTGCTGGGTGTATCAATCTGTTTAATCAAACCATGTCAACATTTGACATCTTGAAAATAATGTACCAATACTTGTCCAAGAACATATCGATATTTCTTTGCATTTCATCTTGAGAGAAAGTGTTACTATAATATGTATCAATACTTTTGATGAGTATATCGATACTTTTATACGTTTGTTGCATGAGTCTTCATCTTTTAAACCCAGTGTCAATTCATTTCCTTGTCTGTATTAATATTTTTCTTTTTGAAGGTAATGTATCAATACTAGTAAAAAATGTATCGATACTTTTATTTCTTACTATATATCGACACTCTAGTTTGACTATATCGATATTTTTACTTTTCTCTACTCTATTTCTTCATTTCTTCAACAGATCGATTGCATATGAACTTTATATTAATTTTTTCTCTTACACTTGAACTTATCTCAATATTTTAAACTGTTAGTACAGTATTGTACAATTAAAAAGTAATTTTTATAAATGTAACTTCAAATAAGCAAATATTTTAAATACCAAGTAATTCTTATTTTAATTTAACAAAAACAAGTTTTCAAATCATTTTATTTCATAAAATATTTCAATTATTCAATTGATTTAATTTATTAAACATAATTAATTATTTTGTTTATGGAACAAATATTGTATTCATAGTCAAAAATATATTAGAATATCAGTTTTTTGCTTTTATCAGTCTCAGTTTTCAGTTTAGTTGCACTATTTATTTTTTCAGCTATGAAACTGATACATAGTTTTATTCCCAGTTGGACGACAGGCATGCACTCTTATACCTTGTCAAATACTATGCAGTCTTGTACAGAGCTAAGCACAAACAAGGAGAGAAGCAAACAATGATGACCAAATGTTGCGACTGAATACGTTTGTTCTTCTTATTAAATTGCGTTATCTGGGCTCCTATGCTGGTAAGAAACATCAAAGCAGAAATTACAGTTAGTATAAACATGTATGCCAAATCCTCTAATTACATCACCTTTTTCCTCGATGTCGATATCTATCTTTTGGTTGGAATGCATACCCAAAATCAGTGTCAAGTGTTATTTTTTCTTTAAATTTCTAGAACTACTGAGAAAGAAATTGAGCTTTCGAGATCTGACATATATTTATGAGAACTAAAATTCAGGAAATTGCAATGGCTAAGACTATTGTTATTGCTTATATTTGAACAACTTTAGCTTGTTCACGAGCTTCCACTTGTCTTTTGATTTATCTCCTAGTAGATGAAGTACGAATGTTTGTTTTCTAACCAATAGAATTTTCCCTTTGAGGATGTATAGTAGCAGCAATCCAACAAACTTGGCTAACCCCATTAAAGATGCCAGTGTTCAAATTGATATTGCAACTATTGGTGCTAGGTTCACGTTATATCAAACCACTCTCTGCAAAAACTCCCACGGGATATGCTCAACTCTGATATTAATCTTGATGCCCAAGGTTATTTGGATGCATATAATACAAATGATATTCAGCTGATATGTTGCCAAGCAGATGAAGTACTTCGTGGCTTGTTCTACGTGTGGTTCAGACCAGATTCATCCAATCCCTAGGCATGGATAAGGACATGGGTATTAGTTTTACTTGGGTACTTACCACGGATCTACCTAGGGGCAAGGAAATGGTGAAATATGGGAAGCCTGTATGTCGTCCAGATCTTCCCAAGCCATCAGATGTCAAAAATGTTCTTAATGGTTCTACTAAAAGCTTCAGGTTACAAAATTTTTATCCAAGATATTTCCGTGTTGCTGGTTCTGGTGATGTCGGACCTTTTGAACAAAAGGTACACCTCATGGTCTGAGCTCTTTTTTGTTATTCTTTTCTCTCTCCGGTTTTTTGTCAGTGCATAGAAGATAAAATGATCTACTGTCTGTCATAACCATAAATAATATAATATGTGACTTCTTGAAAGATATTCTTGTTGAACCATATAGTATTATCTTACAGGTCGATGTAGTTAGTGCAGATCTTGTTTTGAATCGGGCAGATCATGAGTGGTGGTCCTTCCATGATATCAACCGGACAAAAGGCTGTTGAGGTCATATAGGACCAATGGCAGTCAACAGTGTCGGAGGAAACACCACTCCGGAAGCTTAGAAAATAGTTTGTCTTACTAATGTGTTCATTACGTGCTCTTATGCTTGTTCTTCCATATAATCATTAATGCTATGATAATACTTCAGAGGGTATTCTTGGCGACACTCTAAGCAAGTTCAGCATTTGGGGTCTCTACATAACCTTTTTGCTTGCGGTTGGACGTTTTATCAGACTGGGTTGTCGAAGCTGAATACCACTCTAGGTTGCTAGAATTTCACAGAGTTCGTCCTAACAAAAATGTGACAGATACTCAAGCAATACAGAGCAGTCTCTTGATTCTTGTTTCTATAGTCCCAAGAAATGCTCAGACGGTATTACATTTTTTCTCCGAAGGCTTTTATTGCCGCATTACTATGTGAGATTCTAAATTCTGAACTCTTTATACATAGTAAGAGGCTACCATATTTTTTGTACAGAATCTTTTGTTGGGTGTTAAAAGCACGTTGTATAAGCATTTATGCGGCCCATTTCAACGAAATTAAGTAGAACCATATCATTGTTTTCTCGAAAGAACACAGAAAAAAATTTCAGAGACGCGAGCACTTCACTTGCTATCTCCGCTGGTAGCTTTGATTTTAATGTTTTCTTTCCAAATTTGGTTAAAGAAATTAAACTACACCATTACATTATCCATGTACAAATCAAATAGAACTGCAATCAACCTGCAGCCTTAAATCTTTCGAATATTTGTGCCTCGGACTGTGCTCTTATAATCTGCTTTAGAATATTACAGCTTTCACTAGAGCTGTCTTTAATTTTCCAGGCTTTTCTCAGAATTAATTTGTGTTAAGCATTCCTGACAAGAATATAAAATGCAAATTTTACTAATGCCATACAGTCAACAATAACAACAACTACTCCATGGGAACATAGTTCACCAAGAAAAATACAAATGTAACAGAGAGAATTATCAACATACAATTTAGCTGCATCTCCAGGCAATAGTTGTCAAATGCGTCACTGCTTTCTGGTAATTGACCAGAGCCGACAGCAAAACAAAATGCAGGTTGGTCAGTTCAATACATTAGCAACTCAACTCAGTCTCCATCCAATCAATACTGAACACGGCAGCAAAATGAGCTGCTCAACTGGCCCAAATCCCAACTCACAACAAAAAAATTTCTCGCATACAAGAACCAAGAACAAATTTCGTGCAGGACAGCTGACAGTTAATCCTTGGAAGTTCCAGCTTCAGCAACAGCCTTTGATGTTTTAAGTTTCTTTTTACTATCACCAGTGGCAGAACCTTTTTTGACGACATCCTCAGGAATAGTATCATCCATTACCTTTGGTACTGTAAACGTGAAGTCTGAAAGGGATACATCACTGTATTCAGGATTTGATGAAAGAAATGATGCTACTTCGTTACGAGTTCTTAGTTTCTTCCCTGTAGGGGTAATATAGTAAGCATCCATTTTAGAGAAATCTTTTCTAAGCACCAAGCTTCTCTTAAAACCTTCCGGAGTCTTAGGGATGCCAGGCTTGTCAATGACCCAAACTCGAGAGGCATCATACTCAATATCAGCAGGATCCTTGCACGAAATACCAGGTTTACTGTCACAAGTAAAAGGTTTCTCAGTTATTTTACTTCTAATTTCTTCGTATTCTTCTAGTGTCGTAACCACCCTCCATTTCAAGCATTTTTCGCACTGTGCAGCATATGTATCAATTGACCTAATTGATTCCGCTGCACGTGATTTCTGTCATGAGAATTCAACAGTAGTCAGTTAAACTGCTAAGGCAATTACATGTATTCCTTTACAAGTAGAATAACCCTATTATGGAAAGGCTCACTCTTGGGTTTTTTCACAACCAACACTCGATGAACAAATGAAAATATAACTGAAGGATTTGAACTGCACAACCATGAAACGTACAAAGTTCTCAATGTATCACGAGCTATGATTAACATTTTCCAACATCTCAAATATTCAAATTACATTAGAAACATAATCAGGAGGCAGAATGTTAACACAACAGTCATTAAGGCACAAGCAATCCTATCCAAACAAGCATTTTCCAATAGCAATCCAGTCTATCATGTTTACAAGGAAGATTCCTCACGATTAGGAGAATAAAAATAACAAACTAAGACATTTAAATCTGTTAAGTAAAGCATACTTAACCATCTAAAATTTTAATTTTACTTCCACAAGATATTCTAGCATTTTGAATTATACAACCATAAGTCCACTAGAAGAAATGGGTCTTAGCTCTTTGTTTCACAAAAACATAAAAATCTGCATGCCAAAGGGAGGAAAGAAAATTTACAACATCAATCCTAACATTTTCCCACCTTATGCCTTCATTGAATCCCATTTATAAAGCTGTTGCCTTTTGATATCTTGTATCAAGGGAAGCAAGTAAAGCTTCAAAATTGCACTGATCAGAAAACTTATATAAATTCCATATGCACATAAAATGTACTGAGGAATCAGTTATAGGCTTATCTGAAGGAAGATGATGCCATTTACTAAAGTTGGCAAATTGATTGCTCCAAAGACAAATGAGAGCATACTAGGTTGCATGTTTTAAAATTTAAATTGGTAACAATTTCTAAGTTCCAATTTTACCATGACAGAGAGTAGATGATTAGCAAGCATTAGCTCATTATCTAAAGACAGTATACGAAACAAAATAAGGCTCCAGAAATGGTTCACATAAATGTATGTAGCCCCTGTAGCAAAGTGGGTATCCTTAACGCTTCAATGAATGGCCTAGCAAATTTCTTTCTGTCATATCCTTAATAATCCTTATCATCATTCAGCTATTGCATTAATTTTTCTGATTTTCTCATTGTTGGTCGTAAGTTCTTTGCTGTATTCCACTCCTTGCTATTGTTTTTGGTCCAATGGAACAAAATTCATGGTTTAATGCCAAAAT
Organism: Trichilia hirta; assembly: GCA_035221805.1. Classification (NCBI taxonomy): domain Eukaryota; kingdom Viridiplantae; phylum Streptophyta; class Magnoliopsida; order Sapindales; family Meliaceae; genus Trichilia; species Trichilia hirta. Next base: position 9,924,633 of record JAWDEX010000002.1, on the reverse strand, counting down.
CATAGGCATTATCACAACAAAAACCTCATGCTAAGCCCCAATAGCATATGCATCATGCCTCACCAATTCTTCTAAAATTGCCTAAAGCATTATTTTTAAAAGCTAATCCAGAAAAACTCATTGCAAAACCAAATTATAAAGCAGAACGCACCCTTTCTGACTAATTGGTAGCCTAAAATTCTTATAAACGCACACTTTCTGACTGGTTAGTAGCCTAGAAAACAAACCAACCCCCAAACAGAGAAAAAAGAAAACTCGAGGAATCGTAACGCTTACATGGTGTTTTTGCTTAAAACAAAACCACTGATGGACTCAAAATGATCCCAAAAAGGTATTTGTAATTTGGCCTCAGTTGAGCAAGCGTTTTTCAGGAATGAAGAGACCCAACAAATGACACCAAATAACAACTAAAGAATCTCGATTTTCCTCCGTTCCTGCACTAAGCTGCAATTTCTAGGCAACCAAACACGGATCCAGCGAAATGATAAACAGGCAAATAAAAGAGAATTTATAAATAATCATAGAGTCAACAATTCAGTTATAAACTGAAACTCCGTCTCCGTACTAAAATCTCGTAAACGTTAAATTAAAAAAATAATAATGATAATCGAAAAAAGCATTAGGTTTGGGTTTGTATCATACCTTCGACGCCGTTTTAGGCGTTTCCAGTTTGTCTTCCATTTTTCTCTCTCTCCCTTCTCTAGAACCTACGTTTCCTCTTTCTCTTCTATATTTTCTTAATTTTTCCTCTCTTATTTTGTACAACAGTGCCATAATGACACGTGGCGCGGAGTGATGCATTAGCTACGGCTGCCGACTTGCGGTGATAGAAACGCATGCACGTCACGTGTGAGGTAGGGGAGGACAGAGAAAAGGTATTGGACTTTCTTGAGGGTCCACTTGGAGCTCTCACTGGTCATTGCATGCATCCTGTGTGCATGGGTTTTACAAATCAGATCAAGAGCATGGCCTATAGTAACTCATCGACTATTCTGCCACTGAAGTCGACAATTACGAAAATAATATATTTAAACGAAGCGATTGCAAAATAAAATATATATATATATATAATAAATGAATTTTATAAATTTTACTTTTTAAACTATAATTAGATTAAATTATTTATAATTATTAAGTTATTAATAGTAAGTTCAAAAAACACACACCTTTGAAATATATATAAATGAAAATATTTAAATTATATTTAAAGCTCAATCAATACACAAATTAACAATTAGGTGGTGTTTATGTTTTTGATTGGATGTTTAAAAATTTTGAATTTTAAATACAATAAACTGAAATTAAACCAATTAGATACTAAAATGGAATCAAAATCGAACTGATAAAAATAAACTCGATTGAATTCAATTTAGCCATTTGGACTATCAATATAAATTCATTAATTTTTTTATTTTTAACTAGTTATTTTACTTATTTATTGAGTAAATATGAAAAATTTTAAATTAAAATAATATATTAGATATATTATACTAATAATATGTCAATATATAATAAAAAAAATTATAAAACTTTTAAATATTTTATGTTTTATATTTCATCATTTTGGCTCGGCTTATACCCTCTATAACTAAACCGAATCAACTAAATTTAATTGAAATGAACTAATAATTTTGATTTAGTTTAATTTGATTTGGTCAATTTCCATATTTTTTTTCCTCAAAATGCAAACTACTATTCACTTAAACATTTATTTGAAGGATTGATATTAAAAAATAGTTATCATAAGAAAGATTTACTTCTTTATTTGCATCTCTGATTTCTTTATTATTTTGCATGCATTTTCACACCTTTGTGTTTCAATTTATTGTTATTAAGGGAAGCTAATAAGTATCTTGTGATATAGGCTGAAATTTAATATATCATTATTTATGGTTTCTTTGGATATTCTTAATTAAAGGAATAATGAAAGATTTCATTATAGTTTTGTTTATATATTTCATTACACAACACCTATTCTATTATATATATTGATTTCATTTAGAATTCAGAATTTTGTAGAAAAAAAATTAAAAAGAAATTCAAAACTTACATTTTGAGTGCTTGAAACAAATTGAAGTTATGCTACCAAAAATAAGGTTAATGGTTTGACAATTTTGATATTTAATTCCAAAAAGCGAGAGAAAAAAAAAAGAAAAAGTGCGAGATATTTTTAAAATATAGAGTTTTTGCTAAGTTTTAAGGGCAATATCGGTAAAAATAAATATATTTAACTAAATTAAAAAAAAAAAAAAAAATTTGAACTCGATCGATTTTGAAAATATTGATAAAAGGTGACCATTAGAATTAATTTTCCATTACAAAGGGGAGCTAATAAGCATCTTGTTAGGCTAAGATTTAATATATCATTATTGATGTTTTCTTTGGTTATATTTAAAATAAATGAATAATAAAAGAACTTATTATATTTTTTTATTGATTTTCTTGATGTTAATTAAATAATTTCTTTAGACAAAATAGTTATCTCAAATTTTATATTTTTGTTAATTTTATCATTTTTTTTAAATCAATGATTTTGGTTTTACTTGTATAACTAGGTTTTAATGAAAATTTTAATTTATATATATATTTTTTCAATATTTGCATGATATATATATAATAATCGGCTTGTGTCTGTCTTTCTTTTAAATAAAAAGAAAATTGAGGATGTTCTTGATCAATTTATCAAATTTAGTTTGTGAAAACTTATGTTTGATATTAATTTTGAACATTATAAACACACAAAAAAAAAAATTTAAAAATTAAGATATAATATAAAAAATTACATAAATATCACTATTATTATATGACTATGTCTAATGCTAAAATTTATATTTTAATTTTAGATTATGTTTTTATATAAACATGCCTGATATTAATATTTGGAAGCAATATTATTTTAGAATATTCAAAAAGAATTTCACCAATAACCGCAAATATTTTATATATTTTTATTTTATTTTGAATATCTAATTTTTATAGTTTACTTAATGATATTTGCTTATTATTGATCTAATTTTTTTACATGGAAAGACAATATTACCCTTGTCGATTTGAGCAATTTGGAAATATCAATTTTGGCACATCAACAAATGCAAGACAGAGTAATTTTTCTCAAAAACTTTTATATATAATGCACAAAATAATATTCCAACACCAAACAAGCCTTTAACCTTACCAAATGGTAGAATTAAAATAATAATTTAATTTTTTTTATCTACCAAATGCAATTAAATCTTATTTCTAATAATGGCACATTATGGAGTTAAAAAAAATCTCCATTTTTGCACGTGAATAATGGTGAATATAATTTGTGTTAAAGTAGGCCATATCTCCTCCAAAATCATTTTAAAAATTATAAATTTCTTTTTATATGGTAAATCCTTTAATAAAACAATAAGACTATAATTATAAAATTAGAACACAAAATTTATAAATCAGTCGGTCAAGAAAAACATTTATTAATTACTATTATTATATTTATTCACATACATAATTATATGATTAATCACTTGGTATAGTGAAATTGTTGTTATATTAATAATTAGTTCAAAATTTCATTAATTTTATTTTAATATCAATGATCACATACACACACACACACACGTAATAATTGATATTTTTTAGTCTGATAAATATCGTGTCTGTTTAAACATCAATACTATTTTGCAATATAGTTATTATAGTAAAGTCCAAATATAATTACTTTTAATATAATATTAATGTGTAATCCGGGAGGGGATTAGGGAATCCAAAAGGCAGATTATGGTTCTGGTAAAAGAAAAAAGGGCAGATTATAGTTTTGCTTCATAAACGGGTGTAATCATGGTTAGATCAGTGTGCCTAAAGGACCAAACAGTAGCTACACTAGACACAACTGGTTATGGTTAGTGGCTCTGTATATATAAACCCACCCCCAACCAACACTCGGCAGTGAATCAGCAGCTCTTGCTCTTGCTCTTTCAATTGCAAGCGCAAGCTAAAGAATTGCAAATGTACCCACAGAAAAGACAATGAGGACAAATTACCATGACTTATTGATTATTTGTGACTTACTAAATCGTTTTCTTCTTATCAATACACTAAACAGGAGCGGTTTTTATCGTGTGTATCAGCCCGTTATAGGTATAAAGGTTCTTTTTTTGGTTTCGCTTCTATGTAGCTTGGTGGTTTCTGGTTTTGGTGTTTTTTTAGGTGCTTCTGCGGTTTTATGCTGTCTGTGTGCTAGTTTTGGTATGGGTTTCTGTGTGGCGTAGCCATATGTAAGGGTTTTGTGTTTGTGTTGTATTCATCATTTACTTGAATAGCGAAGTTAATGTGTTTTGATATCTGGGTGGTTCTCGTTTTGATACATTGATAGTTCTTTATACAGGATAAAGAGTTCTTGCTTGTTTGCCCTATTTCAGAGATACTGGTACGTCCTTTTCCTACTGTTTTTTTCGTTGTATTTGTTGTGTTGTTGGTTATTAATTTCTTAATAGACAGTAGAATGGGTAACTTTGCATTGGTTTTAAGTTGATTATCTGGTTTTTCGTTGTTCATTTCCATTGTAAGATGTGGCTTTATGTTTTGTACTGGTTTTTATTTCTTCCATTGTGTTACTATTATATGATTTTTGCTTAATTATACAGGGATTATTGCCAGAGGTCTAACTAGTGAGGATATTAGGGGATTTCTTTTTGTTGTTCGTAAAAAGGATAATATGGCTGACAATGTTTCTAGCGGTGGTTGCAATGTAGGGTCCTCTTCCTTGTCATCCCAAGATAAGGGAAGCAAGAACAAGAGAAAATTAGCTGATCCTTCTCAACAGAACCCAGTTGGCCTTCCCTTGTCCTTGACTGAATTCCCTTGTTATGAACCATTGTTGGAGAAATTTCAAAACCCAACTAGTCCCTTGCCTTCAACGGAGGCAGGGTCCAGGGGGTCTAAAGAAGTAGCTGAAGAAGAAGAGTATGAATCTAGTGAATGGGATGATCCTATTGTGCATGCGCTTGAGGAACTTCTAGCATCCAGTTTGCATGCACTTTTTAGGAATGTAATTAAGCAGATTGTTGAGCTTGGCTATAGTGAGGATGTTGCTTTCAAATCCATTGTTAGGCATGACCTTTACGGTGGGAGTAAAGACCTTGTCTCAAACATTGTCAGTGATACTTTGTCTGTTTTGAAGAAAGGAAGGGGAACTGATTGTTCAATGGATGAAGTGTTTGAAAATTTGCAGCAAATGGTGGATTACACCATGTTGGAGATGATTAATGTGCTTAGGGAGGTTAAGCCATCCTCATCCATTGCTGAAGCAATGTGGTGGTTGTTAATGTGTGACTTGAACATGTTTCAAGCATGCTCTGAAGAAGGAGATCTTGTGAGTTTCCTTGATAATAGACAAGTCTCAGGAGAGAGCTCCTCTGAGTCTACTCCTTCCAAACTGAGATCAAGGGACCGAAGCCCTGAAACCATTATTTCAAATACTAGTGAATCAAATAATTCAAAACCTTCAACCACCCAAACACAAAGCTATCTCCCTGAAACACTCAAATTTGGAAGTTTCCCAAATTTACCTAACCCCAGAAGTACTGTTGCTCCTGAAGAACAGCTACCAAAGACAGACAGTGTGGTTTCTGCAGTAGAAAGTGTTGAGAAATCTTTGAGTTCTCTCGGGAAACCTGTTCAAAATATGTCTCTAGGCTCTGTAGAAGGATCTGGAACTGGTCGAAAAGGGCGGTCCAAGAGAGAACTAATGACACTTTGGCAAAAGTCCTGCCATGGGCACCCTGAGAAAACCTACATAACGTATGGGAGAGGGGCTTTCAAGTCAGGGAAGCTTGCTTCCACTGGCAGTTTTGTTGTGAAAAAGAGAGTGAAACCTCTTTCCGATCTATCTGCTGTGCATTCAAAAAGTGGCTCCTCAAAGAGTAGCACAGAGAGAGGAGCTGCAGCCTCTTTAGCAGTTGGAGGTAATTGTGCCTCAACTAGTGCTCCACTTGCTCATTCTCTATCAGATAGCCCTTCAACATTACCTACAAAGGGCACCATATGTGCATTGCCTGCAACCAATATTGAGCTCGAGGCATCATCTTCTTCGAAAAAGAATCCTGTTAAGGTTGAAGTCACTGCCTTTGTGTCTCCCAAGACACCTGATTACTATGCTGGAATTCTTTTTGATGAATCTGTGGGACAATATATTCCACAAAATGAGAAAGATGAATTGATTTTGAAGTTAGTTCCTCGGTTTCATGAGTTGCAGACTGAACTAAACAGTTGGACTGAATGGGCCAATCAGAAGGTAATGCAGGCTGCTCGTAGGCTTAGGAATGACCAAGCTGAGCTTAAAGCACTAAGGCAAGAGAAGCAAGAAGTGGAACAATGCAAAAGAGAGAAGCAAATCTTCGAGGAGAACACCATGAAGAGGCTATCTGAGATGGAGTTTGCCCTGAATAATGCCACTGGCCAGGTTGATAAGTCCAATGCCACTGTTCGCAAGCTTGAAGTGGAATATTCTCTGCTGCAGAAGGAGATGGAGGCTTCTAAATTGCGGGCAGTGGAATCAGCTGCAAGTTGTCAGGAAGCGTTGGAGAGGGAGCAGAAGGCGCTTAAGAGTGCTCACACATGGGAGGGGCAAAAGGCTTTATTGCGGGAGGAGATTCTGGTTGATAAGCAGAAGGCAGCTGAGCTACGACGGGAGATAAGCAAGGCACAAAATCGCTACAACCAAGCTGAGGTATGATTCTTTGAAACGGAAATAAAAAGTTACCTGGTGATTAAATACTAAAAATGTGCTGTCAATGGAGAGCTATCAGAAAATGAACCTGGTATATATGTCTAACAAGCCTCAGGGGCTTTATTATCAAAGAGATGTTATCGCTTTACTGGTATTAAGTTACTCTTAGTGTCAATTAACAGATTAGGGACTTTACACAATTAGAAGGCACCATCAGACAAAATATAAAATCCTCAATTAGCATATTTTATAATCTGTTATTTTATAACTAGAAACAATTAAGCAACAAAATTGCAGGCTAGATTGGGAGAGGAGAGGATGGCCAAGGAAAAATATCTGGCTCAGGCTGCTGCTATATGGAAGGAACGAGAACAACTTGAAGCTGCAGCAAAAGCAGAAGAGGAGATGATAACGCTGAAGGCTGAAAAAGAGATGAAGATATGTATGGAAGAAATCAAGAAGCTTGAAAGCCAGCTTTCATTGTTGAAATTCAAATCAGACTCTTCTAAAATAGCAGCACTTTGGGGAAGTGTTGACGGAGGCTTTGGTGGTTTCCTGCCTGACAGCAAGGTTGAAAACTCAACCATGAAAGGAAATCAAATTCCTAATATCTCAAGGGGAGGGGCAAGTTCCCCAAGTATTTCAGGGACGGGGGGTTTAAAACGGGATTGGGAGTGTGTCATGTGCTTATCCGAGGAGAAATCTGTGGTTTTCCTCCCATGTGCTCATCTGGTCCTCTGTCCAAAATGCAATGAGCTCCATGAAAAACAGGGAATGAATGATTGTCCTTCATGTAGGACCCCAATCCAGCAGCGCATTCAAGCGCATTTTGCTGGGCCATTGACTCAGTAAAACCTTTTCCTTTGGCTGGAATGGATGCTGGGGACAAGAAGCAACTACTTGAATGATCCAAATGGAAACATGTTTTAAGTCCATCAAGCTGTTGTCCAATTTCCCTTTTTTTTTTTCGGCTTTAACATATTTTACAAACAGTTGCTCCTAAAAATGAAGAAGAAAAGAAATAAAAGAAAGAATTACAGCATTCAGGTTGTAAGCAAAGGTTTATGCTTTATATTTATAAATTTAGTTTTTTCTCATTTTCATTCGTCTTACTGGTCAGTTTATTTGATATTCCTTCATTCATTGTGAATGGCATCTTGATTTAGCTTGTCGTCATGCAGTGTACCTTTTTGATCAAACGGTCCTTAAGGGACTGGTGTGTTCGCTGGTTCTTGTGTCCCTTGAGCCATGCACGTTTAAGTTGGCATGTCCGTAATCTCATTAAAGTCATTCTCTTCCTCCCCGTTCTGCGCACTGTCAACATGAAACGACGCCAATGTGACGCGTTCGGTTGGGCTTGACTTCAAGCAACTAAGTACAATAAGGCTGAGCCATGTCAAGAACCAAGGTAAAGTACAATTGCAGAAAAAGTAATTGAATCTTAAACTACTAAAAGTTAGCACAAACTCCAAGGTCGATATGTCCGAGTGATGAGGGAGACAGACTTGAAATCTTTTGGGCTTCGCCCGCACGGGTTCGAACCCGGTTGTGGACGTTTTCTTTTCTTTCAGTTTTAACATTTTCAATGGGTGTCTACTGATTCGTCGTCCTCACCTTGTTCAACCCAAAGACTGGTCATCTGGCAAAATTTCAACAGAGCCGATCAGAAAAAGCAATAACCTAACATTAAGATGATAGTAGGCATTGGGCCCCGGCCATGTATGGTCCAAACGCAGTGAATCTGTCAAGCCCTTTCAATGACTTTTGCATTGTGTATCCCCTGCTTCACAGGGCACAACTATTTTTTTGGCTCGTTTGTCAATGAACTGCAAAATTTTCAACACATGAAGCCACCCAGCTGCAGTGGAACTGTGAAGAATGCCTCTCTCTCTACATTATGTGCTAGCTGCAATATGAAAGCTCAGGTCACATTTTCGATAAACATTAATTAGCTATGCCAAAACCAACACAAATGCAAACTCATGTGAATATATAAATATATATCAGCAAGCTCAACCGCCTATCTTTCGGACAGGATAGCGTCCTCATTTAATTGTCGTAAAATTTTAAAATGCCAGTAATGAATTGAAGGATTAAATATGTTTCTAATTCTAAAGACTGAAACATAATGAACAATATAAAAATGGAATTATAGAAAAGATGTCTACTATGCAAATTTGCTACAGCTAGGTCACACCCACGCATCAAACGGCTCGGATAAGATTAGCACACACCCGCACACCCACACATCTCAAGCTGGGGAACCATGGAAGAATAGCTGTTGATTAATTTACTGACTTATAAGATCAATGAGTACGAATGCAATTGGCATTTGGCGATTGGCATCTTGCTTGATGAGCCAGCAAATCCAGCTAAACCTGCACATTGTTTTTATTCCTCTAGCAACCTTCTTTTTTTCCTTTGTTTCTTTTGTAAATCTCATCTGATATTTAAGCAAATTACATATCTCTTCTCTTACCTAATTCTTAAAAAGGACTAATTTATTATTCAAACGAAATTATAATTGAATATCACTGTACTGTGTCAACTTTTTGACGCCTGCTTATATATTTTGTATTAATTTTTATACCTGTGCTGTTATGTTAATGTATTAATGAAGGCTAAGGTAAGGTAAGCTTGGCTCTGTGGCGTGGGGACCTGAGGGCTGAGACTGAATTCAGACTATTGAAACCTTCATGGGAGATGCCCACCAGTCATCATGTCATCGTGCCGAGGGTGACATCTCTGTATCAGGGTTCACTTGAGATAAGTAATAAATTGGTAAATTTTTTTTTTTATAATTGCAAACTAATCACCCAAGAGAATTATGAATTATGATTGAGCAGTGAGAACCCAATAAAATGATAAAATTGCATAAAATGGTCATTGTAGCTAGGATCCAAACTGATAAACAAACCGTTTGGAAGATCAGACTTAAGATTAAGGAGATGAACCCACAGATACCAACTGATCCAGGATTTTTATTTTGATGATCATCACGCAAAGATTATGATTGATGGGCTCCACCTCCTCTACTCACTGAGGTTGCATGGGAGTTGTATGCGCCGGGGTTTAGGTGACGTGGCGTTCCAAACAAGAATCTTACTTGCTGCTGACATGAAGTCGTTGGACTCTTGCATTATCTTAACCGTAAAAAATTATAAAAAATGCACATTGACATTAATTTCTTAATTAATTAAAAAGCCAAAACGACATTTATGTACTGTCCAGTAATACCCACGTATCTTCATCTCTCTCTGGAGCAGTTGGTACAAACCCATGTTGGTCTGCCACGTGTCAGAAAACCATTTCCTGGAAGACTCCTCCGTCTCCATAACGTCTAATGAAACCAAAATTATCTATCATATCGAACATGAGTTGTGAGCGAATCTGGGAAACAACTCTGCAGCTCCTTCTCTCTGCATTTCTCAATCTCATGAGAGCATTAACTCGTTTTGTTCGACACTGACTTTTCCAATATGCTTAAGGTTCTTAACAAGAGGTTCAGGCGGCTGTATTACCGTCTCCGGTGGCCGGTTCGTTACCAGTCGGAGCCTAAGGTTGTCATCAAGAAGTTCGGAAAATCCGACTCCAAATCACAAAATGATACGAAGAATGAACTTTCGGTTAATGGGTCAGCAACAATTCATCCAAATGCTCCAAATGTTCAAATTGGTGGCTTCAAATCGGAAAAGTCGATACGAATAGCTACTTTCAGTGCTGCTCTGTTTTCTATGGCGCCTGCAGTTCCTAAATCAGAGAAGACTTCAAATTTTGTCCCTGAAAATGAAGATTTTTCCAAATCTAGAAAGTCTCTTGAAGTTAATTTACATGCGAAGTCAGTGAATGATCGCCCAAAGAGCATATTAAAGCAGTCTCCCCTGCACTCAAACTCAATGAATGTTACAGAAAATCTCTCTAAGCAACAGAAGTTTGCGAAATCAAAGTTAAGGGTATCTATAAATTTGCCAGACAATGAGATTTCTCTGCTACGAAACCGGCAACTGAGTTTCAGAGAAGAAGAAAAGGATGAGCCTACAAGTAGTACGATTAGTAGAATTCTGGGAGGGAAGGCTCCGTTAAGATCAACCGTGAGTTTTCCGACAGATTATATGGCAAATGCTACTGTAAGTGGAGAGAGCTACAGAAACACAAGGACTGTACTTGAAGTGTTGACAGAACTGGATGCTGATATTCTGGCTCTGCAAGATGTGAAAGCAGAGGAAGAGAACGCCATGAAACCTTTATCAGATTTGGCAGCTGCTTTGGGGATGAATTATGTTTTTGCAGAGAGTTGGGCTCCTGAATATGGAAACGCCGTCTTGTCTAAGTGGCCGATCAAGCGTTGGAAAGTACAAAAGATCTTTGATGATACCGATTTCAGGTAAAGCCAATTCTCAGTTCTCATTAATCACTGGTTACTGTTTGCTGCTTTTAATTTCCTGAAAGGAATAAATCTAAAAATGACTACTTTTTAAAAAGTCAGCTCTTATCACTGCTTTGGTTCAGAATCATTTCTAGATTTGTAAATGTAGCTTTTCTTAACGTTGAAGAAACCTTTCAAAGGATATGAGTTTATGATAGAAGCAGCAGTTGACTGTTACTATTTTCTGATTATTTTCCTGATTAAGTCAATAGAAGCACCAAATTCCCGGGAAAATTTATTGCTAGATTTCTTATTATGCGTGGTAAATTATTTCAAAACCTAAGTTAGGTCTGCGTTCTGGACTGTGTTTACTATATAGAATATGTGCAAACAGCTCTGAGATAAGCATGAACCTGTCAAAATCTCAGCAACAACTGTATGTAGTGACGTAGCTCTCTCAATTTAGAACTTTTTTTATTATCATCTGGATTCTTCTCAAGTGCATCATTTTTTATAAAAGGCTTAATTTATTTTCAACATTTTCATCAATGCTGGTAATTTCCCAGAAGACTTTCTGAATGCTGCCTAATTCAACTGGATTCTTAGTTTTTACTGTGTTCAAAATCACTGAACAACCTGATGATGTTGAATTTGGCAGAAAAATTGTCAATTTCTGAAGAAAGGTCTATGGAAAATTATCAGTTTTTCCATCGCTCTCTTTTGGCTTGCCTTAGAAAGGATTTTGTCTGTTTTCAAGATGAAAACTAAATAATAAAATAGGAATCATTATTTGCGTTAGATGAGCTGCGTATTGTTATAGCAGCAATTTTGGAATTCTACCTGTCAAATCACTAGCATGATTGGATTGAGATGAGTGATTTCTAAATCTAGCTATCTACCTTTTCTTGGAAGAGCAACATTAGAAGAAGAAAAAATCATAGACTATGACTCCTCTTTACTCTGAAATCTGTCTATTATCGCCAATAAACGAGAAGAAATGCAAAATTATGTTGACTGATTCTTAGGAGTTTTCTTGGACAACAGGAATGTTCTTAAGGCCACCATTGATGTTCCTCAGATAGGAGAGGTCAGCTTCCACTGCACTCACCTTGATCATCTTGATGAAAACTGGCGGATGAAGCAGATTAATGCCATCATTCAATCTAACGATGAACCCCATATCTTAGTCGGAGGACTTAATTCACTAGACGAAACG
>JAWDEX010000002.1:9868688-9888761 GCA_035221805.1 Trichilia hirta | reverse complement strand
TCATACAAAAACCTTATACTTGATCAATTTTACTCACTTATCATATAAGCAAGCAATTTTCAAAATCAAGCTTAGGTCACTGTTCATATAAATAGTCATACTATTCATATGCTCGACAAAATTTATTTGTCAAACAAATAATTTTTCTTGATCTGTGATTCAAATTATTCATCACATGAATAATCACTTTGATAATTGAAATTGAAATTGTCAGAAATAATTTTGACAATTTGTTGAACCAATTCATCTAATTATTCAAGTATTTGGGTTTTTAAAAAAATGTATTAAATAATTTAATAATCATATTCAATATACAATATAAAAAAATATAAAACAAGCCAATGAAATTAGCCATTAATATTGAAAAGGGCATTTTCATCCAATTGAAAAAAAATTACGAAAATGCTTCTCGTCGGGGTCCACCAACCATTGGTGAATTTTTCAAAGAAAATATTTTTTTAAAATTTATATTCCACAAATTAGGACCAAAAAAATAACTAAAGTCAAATTCAAAAATTTCGAAAAAAATTAAGTAAAAATAAAAATTAAAAAAAATTTGGGACTGTACTTAGCAGGGGTGCATAGGTACACTTAGCACCTGCGCATGCCCTGCGCGCCATCGTTCGTGCCCTGTGCACCCCTCCTACGCTCGCCCTAAGAGTGCCCCGCGCGTGACTCTCTCGCACGTGCACTGAGTGCTGTATGCACTTTACACGGCATGCAGCGTGCTCGACGTTTACGCCACGCTCGCTCGCGAACTTGTGCAACATGCCTATCTACTAATAGGCACCCCGTCGAGCGTGTCTCACACACACCAAATGCCCACCTAAGCTCTGTCGTTGGCTCGTCTTTTTCAGCCCAAATTTCACCCAAAACTCAGTTTTTTCAACAATTTTTCAATACATATGCAATAAAAACACATCCTAATATATTTCTATAGTCTCAAAACATTAAAATCGGTACAAATTAGGCCAAATCAAATCAAACTTAAATTTATCAATTTTAACCCAAATATAATTTCAATGCAATTTCTGCATATAATTAACATACTATCATGCTCTGATACCACTAACGTGTATGTGTGATCATATGTATACCACAGAACGCAGCGAAAATAACAATTTTATCGGGTATTTTACAGTTCTATAAATTAAACATATTTAATTTATAATTACTAACCTTTAGTGATTCTCTGATAAAGTGCAACACCAATAATGTGATGCCTCTAAGAAATCAAATGCCTTTGATTTCTTACTGATTGGCCAATTTGAGAGAGAGAACGAGACAATCAAAGAGGAAGGCATAAACTATAAAACAAATGCCCTGAGAAAGCAGAACATTTCTGCTTTCGTTTTATAAATTTTATGGCAAATATCATTAGGACCCTTGAACTATAAAATATCATTCATACCTCCAATCGTAAAATATTATTTAGGCCTTTCTACTTCTAAAAATTATAAATTAACATAAAATTCTATTTAAATATCTACATATTTATGGAATACTGTGATTTACTCTAAATTACAATATGATCAATTTTCAAGCTCTCATCTCGTTAAACAATTTAACATGTAAACTATTTATGACTTTTGGCCAAATAATATCTTTGAGAGTACTAATTCTCTTACAAATATTATTTACTCTCTCTCATAGCAAGGATAATCTCAAGTTTTATGTTGTGACCTCTCAGGTTCACTATGATGTTAGCTGTGAGCTAAATTCAATCTTATTAATTTCATTTCGAACTATTCGAATACTCAATAACTATAGTTGACATTTAGCAATATACCATAGCCCCTAACTCATAATGAAGAAAAATTTCATCGAACTTTATGCCCAATTATAAGTTTTGTGTGAATAATCTCCTTTCGTTCGTCTAATCTCAACCAAATTAGGGTTCATGAATATCAAAAACTCTCAATTCAGTTTTATTCGAATAATCAGTCAGTACGAACTGAACTTGTCACTACGAACTCTTCGTATGACATTTATGCTTTGGTCAAAGACTTTATTTTCAGTCATTTACTAATACCCAACTGGAAACTCAAATCTAGATCGAGTCAACGGTACCTCGAAATTCACTATATCGAGTCAACGAATTCCTTTTGACAGTTATTTATTACTCGATATAAATAACACATAATCATATTGGTTTCTGTATATAAGACATGATTAGTCTCGTATTTATATACTATATGAATCATGTGCATCTATACCGATTGACAACCATGACGTCCAAGATTTGAGGAGTAGTTAACACACCCTTATAATTTAATGATGAATCATTAACATCATACATTTATGTGATTCACCATACTTTGATCACGTTCAAATAATAGTTCTCTAACTATTATTCCACACTAATATCCTAATGATATGACTATCATACACTAGCACTAATATCATCTTATGATATTCACCGAAGACATTCAGTGTACCTATTATGTAATATTAATGTCCAGTTAATATTATATCTATAGAGAACAATTTAAATAACTTATTATTTTGGATGATTTATATGTATATTCTATCACCAGTATAATTGAATAGAAGAAAAAACATATACATATGAATTGAAACACTTTCATTATTAATAAACATGTATAATATATATTCTACAATAACTTAATACAATATACCCAAAACTGATAACACGAATGATTTTAAGGTATACAACACTAACAAACACAAGTATCAAAACTACATCAAAGGCAATCGCCAACACAACCTAATATAAGTATAAACACAATATCACATATAATTGCCAATACAACTCTAACACAAATATCCAAAACAACTCCAATACAAGTACCAAAACTACATCACAGTTAAACAAATTAAAGTAAATAAGATATATTAACAAGAAAATATACATACTACCATATTCGTATAACTATGCAAACGTATCCACTATTGTATCTCACAAATAAAACTGTCAAAAGCATTCTCTAATCATTCTATATGCTCCTTTTACTATGAGTACGCTTCTTATAAATACGAGCAAAATCTTCAAAATTCTTTCTAAGTGCAACAATTTTTTATAAAAAAAAATTTTTGATGTACACCTAAAATATAACGGGTCCTCGAAACATCATCCATATAATGAAAGGAATCTAAAATGAGTCGGGTGAATCATCTCTTAATGAAGCTTTAGGTGCAATAAAACTCAAAATCAGAGGGAAATAATGACTAGACTCGTGAGGTAGACCATGCTGTGTTGATGCTTGAGGTGTATGAGGTACCTTAGCTTGAGTTAATTTGTCATCAACCCCGATTGGCCTTCAATCATATATTTTATGATGCCCTAAACTCAACGATATGATAAAATGGCATGTAGTTTAAAAAAAAGGTACAAGTTAACAAACATATAACTTTTTTTTTAATTACAAACTATTTTATAAAATGTAATATTCAGAATGATAATATACCTTTTGGGGTCTACTCTTAGATGGAGATGTTATCGACGTATCAAGTGATACATGAGTAGCGTCATTGTCTGTGCGTACGTCATAACCATAGTCAACTGATGGCCGGCCTATCATGCTTACCCTATGTAAAAAGGGTATAATTTTAAATTTTAGGTCACATAATTCATATAAAAGTATGATGATGAGAGTATAACTATATTACTGATCGTCGACTATAAAGGTCATCAATAATATCCAGTGACCAGGCATTTTTTCTCAACGATCGTTATTACAATATACGTGATAGTCAATTATTTATTTTTTTATTAAAAACTCCTCCTATAGTTAGAACGATCTCGTAAATCCAAATCAGCCAAAATTACACACATAATTTTAATTATGTATAGTGCAATATTATAAAAAATCGACTTAAAATTTAAAATATTTATTATAGTAATATAAATATGATCAGTGCTTCATACCAAAAATGTAATAGAGAATCCATTCAGATTGTACAAAATTGGTCATTTTTTAGTATCTAAAACTTTCTTGGTTGACATATTACGTAATGATCGCAATATGTGTGTCCAAGAAATTGAATCCCATAGATATCGATTAAACTCTTTTAAATTATCGATAATCTGATCTAGCCATATACTTAATTGATATTGACGATCTCTCCCTAAAATGGTACGCTCAATTAACAAATATAATGAGCGTTTCACCGCATTCACATTATCTATTATGTTGAATCTCTTCAATCATCTGCAATATAATCGAAGATCTTCCACTGAAATATAAGTCCCAAAACTAGTCACTCTGTGATTCAATTGATGAAAATGGCTCAAATTTTAATCCCATAATGAGTGCAAAATTTACTAGACTAAATTTCGTGAAACTATCTTTAATTAAAAATCACATCACCTCCTCTTCATTAAAGTCAACATCCATCTCGTGCATGACCACATAATGTATTAAATTTTCTAAAAGCAATAAATTTGGCTATATCTCAAAAAAATATCCAAGATATGTCTAACTAAACAACTTCTATTGTTGATGGGTCAACTTTTCTCAAATTAATCTCATAATGCGCAAATAAGATAACGATGTCATGCTACCCTCAAAATACTCTTTCTCATTTCTCTTTAATGTAAATATAGCTAACTGTACCAAAAAATAAATATTGCCAAATAATATTAAGTATCTGTATTTATTAATTTATGAATAAGATATCTATCTTGACTAATAGCATTAATTATTTCATAATACATAAACACATATTATAAATTTTTGGTACAATAAAATCATAATTCAAATAACAAAATATTCAACAACCAGCTCATTTTATTTCTGATAACTTTATAAAATAAAATCACATACATATACAATCAATTTATTTATATTTAAACAATTTCATATACTTCTTTATATTTTAAAAATATTATTAAATATTTTTACATTAACTAGTCTAATGTTATTAATTATTATTTGCATACTGTCTATTATAACATAAATTAAGTAACTTCTAAGTACTAATATTATTAGTAATTTTCTTTTTGTTAACAACATCTTAATAATAACATTGTAATATTTTTATTTATTAATCAATTCTCTTTTATATTAAATATTTGGTTTATAATTTTTTATTTTTCAAAATACTTTCTTTTGGAATTTTAATTTTTTAATAAAATTAGTTAAATAAATAGTAAAATATAAGTGGTCATTTTGTTTGATTTTTTTGTTTTTTATTTAATTTTTTTATTCTTGAAAGTATTTACACTTTCTAGAGTAAAAAATAACTCTCAAAAGTGTTCAATCATACTTTTAAAGAAAAGTACTCGGAAGTATGGTTGAATATTTTCGAGAAAAAGTACTCGAAAGTGTAGTTGAACACTTTTAATGATTATTTTTTATTCTCGAAAGTGTTCAAGCACACTTTTAAGGGTTATTTTTTTTTTAAAAATATGCTTGAACACTTCCAAGGGTTATTTTTTATTCTTGAAAGTGTTAAGCTACAAAATCTTACAAATTTCATCTTTTTATTTTTTCATTGTAAATCCTAACTTTCAATCAATAATTTCATATATTTCTCACTTTTTTCACACAATATTTGAATAAAATATTGTCATACATCAATGTTCCTTAAATATTAATAAAAAATACTAAAAAATTATATAATCGTCAAAAACATCATTTAATCCATATATAACATCTATAACAATATATTTTTAGACACGATTTATAAATAATAATAAATAAAAACATATCTCAAATTGATTGTCAAAATTTCGCTCGACGGTAATATCTACGAAGACAATAGTCGATGTTAGTCAAAAATACAAACGGTAAAGTTAAAAGTTATTTTAGAATTTAAATAAATTTTGAATTTTTAACATTTAAGAATATTTTAATCAATATACATATAATATGAAAATAATTTTATTTAAAAAATAATATTTCTGATTAATTTTATTTTAAATTTTAAACTGTGGTCATTTTTAAATTAATATTTTGTACAGCAACCAATTTTAATTAATTCCCTTTAAAAATCTCAAGCAAAACCTTATTGCTCTAGCTTTGTCGGTTGTGCGAGAACTGAAAATAAAAGGGAAACTTCACTCAGGCATCTACACGGCAGAGGAAGCTAAGACCTGAAACCCATCATGATTTTAAAGAAATTAGTTTGTGACAGTTCCTAAAATACCGTAATTTCTGTTTCCTTTATCTGGTATGTCGAGATTGTTTGGATGCGGAAAAGTATTATCCAGTTGATTAGCTTAAACTTTCTCATTTATTCCTTCTATCGTCAGCTAAAATGTCAAATCATTTCTGAACTTTCTTTCCTAATATCTTCAATTTTTCTGTTATGGTAAATAACCAATTATTGACTCTGGTCTTAGATACCTTTTCTGCAGTTTTCATGTTTGATACTTTCATTTATTAAATTTGGGAAAGATGGGAAGACTTCTTTGAAGTGTGTTCATTGAATGCAGGATTACTCTGAAGACAGACGGGGATTCCATTTTTTAAGTGAGGAATTCCTATTTTAAAATGAGGGATCCACTCTGGATAAAACAATCGGACCAATATTTTTTCTATAATCCAACATTTTACCAGAAGAAATACAAGTCAGTGATTGATTCTTAATAAAATAGAACATAACAAAGAATAGATTGTGACCATATATATCAGTAGTAATGTAGACGTACATAGATTCTTCAAAATTCATATAAGCTTTGATCAAGAGAAGAATCTAATTCAAATCAAATGCAATTGCTATGTAAACTAATTTTCATATGTAGATGTAATGGAAGTCACGCGTTGGTAAGAATGAATTTCTCTCTTCCCAGTTTGGACATGTTAACATTCATAGCTTTGCAAGAATATATTCCATTTCCCTTTAAAAATAACTGTTCCTTTCCTTCCAAATGACATGGACTTCAATTCCATCCTCATCTGGGGATAACATTAAATGTTATTCTTGGTTCCGAATCATTTCCCATTTCTGATTGTACATTCAAAAGTTCAAATGAGAATTTTCAGGACAAGTAATGGTATTTATTCCATTTGTTACTTCCCTATGCGTTGATGGCTGCTTGAACTCGCTCCAGGGATCTACCTTTCGTTTCTGGTACTACCATGACCACGAATAATATACCCAACGCGTTGATTGCAGCATAAAGAATAAATGTACCTGAAATGAAAACCAAACGCCCAGCATAAAGAATAAAAGAATGTAAATTTGATGTAGTCATCATAATATGCAGAGTAGTGTTCTATAATTAAATAAAGAATGTAAATTTTCACTAGTATTTACCATAGGAGCTCCAGCTCATGAGAAAGTTGTAAGTGTAGGAAACTGCCCATGCACCAAACCAGTTCACTAATGTTGCTAGGCTTCCAGCTACACCTTTTATATTTATAGGGAATATCTGCAACACAGAACCATTTTCAGATCAGTATAAAACCATAGAAGGGATGATAATCAGCGAACTACTGTTACCTCAGACATTACAACCCAAGGAACTGCTCCCATTCCTGCTGAAAAGAAACCTATGTAGACCTGAGCTCAACGAAATATTATCGGCCATAGCAAGGAAACTATAAAGAGAATTTTTCTTATGAAGATATCGAGTGGACGATATGTTACAAAATTGTGTAGGTTACCAGAATGCCAGTCAAGGCAAAAGCAGGAACTGCCTTGAGCGCCAATTCATGAACCTAGTTCACAAATGGTTCTCTGTTTTTAATATAATTTAAGAAACTAAAACATAAGATAGTCGGGTTAAGTGACAGTTACCTCCAAATAGAAAGAAAGGCCAGTGAGTATACATCCTAAGACTAATCCTGTTGCAGAAATCTAGAATGAAATTTACGGGCAAAACAAAAGAAAAAATTAACCATATGTTCGTGAGGATTTCTGAATGCAAATTTTTGGAACAGGAGTTTGCAACGAAATTACCAATAATAATGGCTTTCTTCCGACTCTATCAATCACTGCGGTATTAAGGCCAGTTATAACAACCTGCAGAATATAATTTCTTCAGGTCACGATTAATAAATGAAATATCTACATTTCCAAGAAATCATTCGACTTAGAGAGAGATGGAAACCTGAAGACAGGCATAGATTATGGTTCCTAGGCTGGAAGAAAATCCTGTGTTGTGAAAAATACAACAGTCAAAATGTCAGTTTTAAAACTGGATTTATTTATAAAACATGTGATGTAATCCTTATACAGATCTCCGTACCTGCTGACACAAAAATATTGCTGACGTAAAAACAGATTCCATTGATTCCACCAAATTGTTGAAAGACCATCAGTCCAACACCAATCTTATCAAAATGAATGGAGGAGTTACTGAACTGAAGAGAAGTTTGAGTGAAGAGATTATGGAAAAAATGATTGTGTAAGAGAGAAATCTTTACTATGACTGAGCGCATGTATCTTCTTTGAAACAAATCCAGCACTTTGGCTTTCGGGAACCGTTCCAGAGTTTGTATGTAATCCTAACAAGCACACGAAACACTACTCCAGATAAATTTTCTTCTCAATTCTTCAACACACATTGTCAATGTAGAACATATAAGTCAGAAATAAGACCTGGATTTCAATAGCCTCATGTGATATATCAGCATCCTTGCCGCGAAGTTTCTGTAGTGCAGCTTCAAACTCTGTCACCTTTCCCGTCTTTGCCTGTATCCATGTTATGTTCATTTTCTTGTATACTCCTCTCTTTTTTTTCTGGGTATTATTATTATTATTATTGACAGCCGTTTCTTACCAGCCATCTGGGAGATTCCGGAATGAAAAAGAGACCCAAAATCAAAATTGCACAAGGGATGATACCTGCAATAACTTTTCTGGTGAGCCTTCCTTTACGGTTTGAATACATGGATAATGAAGATATTTCACCTGTCAGTGCTAAAGCCCTCCATGTTAATATTGTCCCAATTATGAAGGCAACGGAAACACCAGTACAGATCATAAGCTATGGACAAATATGAGAAATTAGAATGCATAATCTGTCAACAATTATTCAAGACATATATCAAAATTGAAATGAGTTTTTTCTCTGATTAAGTTCTACCTTTGAATGTATTTACCTGATTTGCGGCAGTTAGTGCTCCTCTAAGATTCTTGGGTGCAATTTCAGCTATAAAAACAGGCACCACATATGAAAACATTCCCATTCCATATCCTGTTGCTAGTCTTCCAATATCCAAAGCCAAAACTCCCTTTTGGTTTTTTCAATAAAGACAACAAAAAAATGCGTCACATCTTTGTCAAAAATTAACATGGTTACTCTCTATCTGGAGAAGCATATGCATTCAGAGGTTTAGTTATACCAACCTCGGCAAAATAGATAGCAAGCCACCCGGCAACACAAAAAGCACTTGAAACTCTCATTGCCTGCATTATTTCCACCAAGTAAACAATGGTAGTACATGGTAAATATCCACCATGAACATAATTACTTAAAACTGAAATCCTGAACCAGCAGTGATTGATAAGAAACTATCTTAGCATACCCCTTTCCGGCCAACAAAATCAGCAATTGGGCCACTTGTGATTGCACCGATCATTGCACCAAAAGTTAATATGGAACCAAACACTGAATACTGCATGCACGTAAACAAGAGCATAAGTGACCTTCGAAAGTTGAAAGGATTATTTAATTTACATTTATTTAATGATTTTCTACCCAAATCAAGGCTAATTTTGGAATAGTGTCTCCACCTTTTTGACCTTCCTAATTCTTGGAATTTGATAATTTCCAAAATCCTAATTCACAGCATTGGTCTAAGAACCCATGAAAATTAAGATGGCTAATTCTACTATATCGGCTCAATGAAAATTGCATAGGCAATTAAGACTTGCTCTTATCTCTAGAACATCTTTTTAATCATAATTCTTCAGAATGTCTCTACTTAAATTAATTCTCTGCTGCGATGAGTTAACCAAACTCATAATATTCCCTTTTTAGGAAGTTAGCATTCCTAAATAAGTTCTTAATTTTGAAGTAGAGAATTCGTTAATAATACCTCTTCAAGGGTCAGAGAGAGATCTTCCGTTATAGCAGTCTGAGTAGGAGATGAATATCCTGCCTGAAAATCAAATCAACGATTACACAACACAACTACCCTCAAGAATTTAAAATACAACTGAATTTGTGTTTCAGAAGTTGGTTTTGAACTTCCTAGTTAATCTTCTCAACGTAGAAAGATGGAACTTACACAAGATCCAAATGCATAAGAACCACACACTGCAATGAGAGTGCTGAAGTAAACCATCCATGTATTTCCTTTGTTGTTTGTTTGCTCACCAGCTCCACCTTCTTCTTCAGCTAAATTCTGCTCTCCCCTCATAAGTGGCTCTGTTATAATTTCGTTAACATCTTTTTTGATGGGCATGCTTATGCTGGTTATTATCTTCTACGAGGCTATCTTAATTAGCAAAGAGAAGAATTTCAAAGAAAATGTATAAAGATAAATTATATGCGTGAAAACGGAAGCAAAGAGAATCTCTATTCTCTACCTACTTATAAGCGGATGAAACCTACTTTCAAACTCCTAAATTTAGCCTAGGCAGCAGTTCTCTTCCCTCAATATTCTCTCACGTTATTTTACAGAAGGGCAAAATAAAGACAAGCAAACAATTTGTTTGTTTATACAATTGGATCTAATTCAATCTTAATAGTCAATCATGCGTTCTTAAAGTTAAAACCATCTACTTAAAAAAAGGTGCAGTAACTGGCTTGAGTAATGTAGTTTTGTGTTTGCACGAAAACCGAAACTAGAAAAGATGACTTAGACTAGAACACGGCAGAGGAGGATGCTAAGAAATGAAATTTACAGGATCACAAAATTGTTGTCAATCCTTTCACAAGTTCAATGCTAGAAGGACAAATTGGTGGAAATATTTGTTTTGGGGACTTTGTTTTGTGCAGTGAAAATTATGAGTTGGAATGAAGGCAGGTCCCTCATTGTCCGCTGTATTCGCCCTTTCATTTGGCTTCCTACTTAATTGAATTAGCACTATTGTTACCAATGCAATGCAACTAATTAGATAACAAGTAGCAACTTGTCTTTGTGGTCCATTTTGGCCAGCTTCAGACTCGTCAAACAGGTCGTGGGCCTCTACAACTAAAAAAATCCGGAAGGCAATTTAAATACTTAACCTCAAAATCGTTCTTCATTTGTCTGTGGTTGAAATGCCTTGCAGCAAGCTGTTTCCAGCTGATAGCATTTGTATTTAGCTCAATACCTGGAATCTTTTATTTATATAGAAATGTGATTTTGAAGATGAAAGATGTTGGTAGTGAGCCTACCAATTATAAATATCCAGCAAATGGTTTTATCCTGGTAAACAGTAAGTGACTGAAAGAATAGATTTTGACCATGTATGAGTTATTGTGTATGCTATCAAAAGTTTTGTTATTCAGAAGAAGAATATGAACGGGCTGTGAAGATTGCTAGAAAGAAGTCAAAGAAGATGGGGTTTGGGTTTGGCTAACACTTTGAGCTGTGAAACACAGTGGAAAGAAAGTAAAAGATTCTCTCTCACCAAGGAAAGTACTACTATTCATTCGCCAGAATTTGAAAGCACTGACTCAACTAACATTCCGTTTGGAAAAAAAAAATGAACTAACATTCTTTTATGAATGAATATTACAACGTATTTCACATCAAAAGCTTCTATGATTCGCAACAATCTGTAGAATCTTTACTGAATATTAGCTACCTTCATATTGAATTTATTAATTAATCAAGATGGGGTTAGGTTGGATATGGAGATGGGAACTCATTATTTTTATTTATTTATTTGTCTTTTGGTTCTTGCGTGATGGTCTTTGTATTTTCCTTATATTCGTTTCTGTTATATAAATTTGACAGAAAATGAGTTGCGTTTGTTTGTTTGTATGTCTGTCTGCCTGTCTTCACCTCCCAGTATGTCACGTGAGATTATTCAATTTCTATACGTATCTTCTGCATTTCCCCTAAAGGCTAACGAAAAAAATTCCAAGAGATATCAGTGATGGATCCATTTTCATTTACAATATAAAAGTCGATCAACATTCAACAACAATAATTTTAGTTTAACCTGGCAACAACAACCCATCGATGGAGAAATTTTGGATCATCCATGACAATAAAAATTTCATTAAATCATGTGCTAGGTTAGAAACGGAAGAGATGAAAAGGAGTTCCGGTATTAACCAATGGGTCCCTCTCTTTGATAAAATCACATTGAGGGATATAATTTGATCTTTTTTAACAAATAGGTCCTAAGTATAAGGTGTTCAAGAAATAAAGGCGGAATCGTAAAAAAAAATTCACCCCAAGGTTTCTATCTCCTTCGTTATCCTTCGTTAAAGTAAATCGGCTACGGAAACAATTTTCACGCAGCGTAAAATGGCTCCAAAAAGCGAACTGTCACCGTTATATTTCGGGAAAAAAAAAAACTTCCATTAACATGTAAAATATTATTGTTATGATTTTGCTTTCATTATTCTGCCAAGCCAATTTTTATTTTCCTTTCGATTTGACGACCGAGATGTGCGCAACCCCGAAACGGTTCGGCTTTTGTTTCGAAGCTGAGGATGAAAACAGAGACAGCTTGGACAATTTTTAAACGACAAAATTAGGAATATAATAAAAATATTCGAGGTATCATTCAATTTCATTGTTCGGTAGTTTTATAGGATGAACCAGAGACTGGTGTCGTTAGGAAACTATTGGTTAATACCCTAAATAAGTAATCATAAATACAGCGGCAGCTACCTTCGTAGTTAATTTGAACAAAATGCCGAAACACAGTCTTACAAGACAGCTGGCCTTAAAGGGCGAAGAGGTTCTGGTCCTGGAATCCAGCCCCACCTTCGGCATTGGCAACAGTTCTCGGAACAGTGAAGTCATCCACGCAGGCATTTACTATCCTCTCAATTCCCTCAAGGTTAGGTTTGCAGTACATTCACTGAAGAAAACTTATAAGCAGATTTCAATGTGTCTTTTTCTTGTTTTCAAATAGTTAGGATTTATGTAAATTTTTTAGTCTGCTTCTTCCAATAAAAAGATCTTTTTGCGATTTTCAATGCATTTATTAATTGTTAAAAAAGTATTTGGAAATTAGTGCCGAATCTAGGATGGATCATGAATCGATGGATCGCTTGATTAATCTTTTATTTCAGATGTTATGTGTTTGCCATGCTCCGGAAAATTCTTATAATGGAGAATATTAATGTTGTAGTCACAGGAAAGTAGTAAAACCACTTCAACTTCTTCAATCTGTTAAAACATTTTACACTTTCTATTTTCGAGTTCCCAAAATATTTCGGTTGGTAAACTAAAAAGCTGATAGCAGATAAACAATGCCCTAAAATTGTTTAGATGTCTGTTCTTTAAAATGTCGTCCTTGCAAATTCTGAGTTTTAAGTCTCTGGTTACATTATTTCTGTCGCAAGTGAATTCTACAATTGCCAGTTTCTCTTATATACCTCTTACATTTTTGGGTTGCACCTAATTGGTTATTTTAATTAAAATTTTGTCGACAAAAACTAAAATGTGATTGATTCTTTTAATTAAAATTTTACTGACAAAGAAGAAACTATATATTTTGGTTAAATCTAAAGTTAAACACCAGTATTGACAGGCACTTTTCTCCGTGAGAGGAAGAGAATTGCTATACAAGTAGTGCTCTGAGCATCAGGTCCCTCATAAACAGATTGGTAAACTCATAGTTGCTACTATATCATCAGAGATTCCAAAACTGAATGATCTGATGAAGCATGGAATTGAAAATGGAGTTCGTGGCCTCAGGATGTTGGATGGTTTTGAAGCTCTGAAAGTGGAACCTGAACTGCAATGTGGCAAAGCTTTATTATCACCTGTTTCTGGAATTATTGATAGCCACTCCCTCATGCTATCTTTAGTGGTATGAAAATCTATCTTTCTTGAGCCCCTAATAAGTGTAAGTTGGTTAATTACATAGTTGAATAGAATTTAAATGTAATTATTGTAGGGACCTTTTACCTTGTCCTAAACATTCTATATAAGTTATGGCTGCATATTGACAGGATACCAATCCAATGTGGGTCCAGGGGGAAGCTGAAAATCACAGACAACTTTCTCTCACAATACAACAGTCGTTGGTGGCCGTCTTGAAGGAAATTGCCTGCACCTCCACATATCTGAAAACAAGGATCTTGCAAACTGGAGTGGGAGATCTGCATTACACCCAGAGCTTGTACTTATTCCTAAATTTGTAGTGAACTCAGCAGGCTTAAGTGTGCCCGGCCTTGCAAAGAGAGTTATTGGTCTAGATAGTGGTATTATTCCTCCTGCACATTATGCTCGTGTTTGCTACTTTACCCTTGCAAATACTAAAGTTGCTCCTTTCGAAGATTTGATATATCCTATACCCAAAGATGGTGGTCTCAGAGTGCATGTTGCTCTGGATTTGGATGGCCAGGTCAAGTCTGGCCAGACATTGAGTGGATGGATGGTGAAGACGATACTTTAAGTTTCTGGAATAAGTACTTTTTCTTTTAGCCTCCTGTTCTTTCTCTCCATCATTCAAAACTTATTGCATGGTTTGAGTGTTGAGGTTATACATATGATTAGTTCTTACTTCATCATGCATGATGTTAGCATGCTGTGATTGGCTGTAGAAGTCTTGTAGTCTGTAGTTGAATCAGTAGCATGCTATGAAATTCTTAACATCTTTGTTTGTCCGTTATTTATTCTGTTTAACAAGTCCTAATATATGGATCTAATGACTGGCATGGTATGTGTAGAATAGCCACAATTATTTTGTCTCTTCATTGAACACCTTCATATACTTGTGATTACATATGAGGGGATTCTGATGTAGTTCACATGAAATTGTGCTGATGTTTTGCAATTGAAGAAGACATGACAATGTAAATAGTGGTGATATTAAGCTCCATTTCATCGTGAAAGGGGCATTTCCTTCAGTGTTCGCACTATGTGCTTATGCTTGGCAGTGCATATATTGGAGTTGGTTTTGGAGGCATGCATGGCTAAGAAACCAAGATGCAAATTGGAGAGGAAGGGATTTAATTTAATGACATTAATGCAGATGATAATACTTAGTTATGATATGAATTTTATAATTTAGTTATACCTGATTGTGCTTGAGTGAAATTAATGTATGTTCCAGGCATGGCTGTAACTAAAATAGTGTGGTTTAAAAGGATTCAGCTGCCTAAAGTGGATTAGAGTACCTTTGTCGAGCATACGATGGAATGAACATAAGTCCAATTATGTTTGAACCTTAAATCTTGTATACAAACTGGTTAATTTATCTGTCAGTGAAAAGGTTTGTCTCTGCGCGTCTGTTTAATTTGTGGCTTTCTTTGAAGAGGTATGCATTGGAGATTTATTTGCACCACGCTTGTCATGTTATTTGTTTGGATTAAAGCTAATCTTAGTTCAGTTTAGGCAGATCCACACTCGCAAACACATTCCATTTTATGTCTTATAGTTAGTCTCCCCTCCCAATACCAAGCCTTTTGAGTAAGAACTCCATCTGTTGGATAAAATATTGAACTTGGAGACACTGCATTAAGGACAAATAAAAGAATTTAGCATCTATTGTTACAAAACTTCCTGAAATGCATTTGGACAATGATGTAATCCTTATACTTTACCATGTAATTGAATTTGATTGAACTGTTAACGTTCTGAAATGTTGTTCTTTTCTCTGGGATGTCTTATAGTTCAATGATGCTTGATTGATCCTTAGAATTTTAACTCATTAAGACATGTGTACAAGATTTGGATACTCTGTAAACTCAAATCTGGCTCAAAGATTTTATCCAGAGATAAAAAAAGTACTATCCAAACCTGTGAGATGGATCTTAGAGCTTGGGTATGCAGGGACTGGACCTAAACTTTCAGGACCTGGGCAGTCTCCTGTCAATTTTGTGATCCAGGTCATTTCTTGCATATTACCTAATGTATGTAAGCAATTAAATTAAGTATATGAAATGAGCAGTCATATATGTATATAAAATTGTTGTGGTACAAAATGAATTGTTTATTTACATGGTTTATTCGTATAGCCTCACTATGCCAACTTTATTTGCTTGGTTTTCTTCTGTTTTACAAGATTTTTTCCATTTTCTTGAAAAGTTTTGAAGGATAGCCTCACTATTTGTTCATCGGTTCAAACTCATTGGACTAGTGATACATATTTCCTTTTATTTTAAAATGGAAATTATACTACTGAAACTAATACATTACCAAATGTTTACTTCTGCCTAGAATTCACTGATTTGAAATTCAGTGTGCCCCGTTGTTTTCATATCCCCTAAATGAGATTAACTGGAGATAACTGAAGATAGATATGAACAATATTTATATAATTAAATTATGAACTTAGACTGAATCATATGTCATCTCAAGAAAATTTGAGGGATATGCTATCCAGTGACACATATAAAAGAATGTACAGTTGAAACTTTAACCCCAAGTTGTGGAATTTCGCTGCCTTGTCAAATATTAGTTATCAAATGGTTATCTTAAAATTTAGTTGAAATACAATTTTAATCACTTTAGTCAATATGGTTGTGTTGGGAGGGAGTTGGATTTTGTTAATTTTTTCTTTAACAACTATTACCTCCATCATGCAGGGAGACGACAGTCATGGGGTGCCTGGTCTCGTAAACTTCTCTGGAATAGAATCACCGGGTCTTAGTTCAAGCATTGCAATTGCAGAATATGTAGCAGCCAAATTCTTGAGATAACAGGGACTTTGAGATATTCATTCTGAAGTTAAAGATGAAGCTCTTCAAAGTTGACAAAGGTCTCTATGTTCTTTGATATCAAGATGCATGGTATGATAGGATTGAAAATCTTGTCGATTAAGTTTCTGTACCTGCTTTTGATGAATATTTCACTGGGTTGTAGTTGTGCGTTTGGTGATGAACCTGATGGTTAATGATGAGCAACACTATCGCGTAATGTTGTGTCATTAATCTGTAATTTTAGCTCTATTTTTAAGGTTTCAAAAATTGCATCCATTTTAATAGACAATTTTCATCTGATTGTATAAGTTTGATATATGGAGCAAGGGGTTTAATTAATGAATAGATAGTTTTTCCTTTTGATTCCAGTGAATGAGCCTACTAAATGACTAAAAGCAGCCTCTTTCTCGTAAGATATAACAAACCAAGGACCTGGACATTTTTGGCGTTCCAATATGAGGTTTGCAAAACCAAAAAAAAAAAAAAAAAAAAAAAAAAAAAAAAAAAAAAAAAAAAAAAAAAAAAAAAAAAAAAAAACCTTAAATAAGTGGTTGATTTATCATAAAAATATCAATTATTTTACTCTGTTTTTGGAACAAAATAACAAAGGCGAATACCAGCAAATGTGTAAACAACTAATTGTAAGACGGTGTGTACCTTGTTTTCTTAGTTTAATTTCTCAGGAAGACTAGTTTCTGATAATCATCTTCTTCTTTAATTATTCTTACATCCAGAAACAGAATTAACAATCGGTTCTGAGTATAACCCACAACTAAATAATTCATATTATCTAACCTTAGCCTAAAATCAAATCACAGACACCATTTACTCAAACTTTGGAGGATTAAACTAAGTCATAAAATTCAGGAAAATCGAGACAAAATGTTTCTCTGATGACAATGGGATCTTTATTTATATATTATCATTTTGATGATACAGATAGAAACAAAATTAAAGTCCAGCTAATATACCATTGAAGTAATTGTCTAATGAGGGAGGCAGGTTGTCATAATTGGAGAAGGGAAACTCATTAGTTTTGCTCTTGCGTGGCAGACTGGCAGTGCTGTAGTTTACTACAGGTTCGTTCCTGCTAATTTTGACAGAAAATGAGTTGAGTTGATTGTCTTAAATCTCCAGGCATTTGAAGCTGATTCAGATTCTTTTTATACGTATCTTCTGATTCTTCCCAACAATTACAATTCCAAGTGACGAGAGTGATGTATACTTTCTCGTTTAATAATGTAAAAGCATAGGTCAGCAAGCCACCTATTTAGAATTTTGGATCTTTCGTGCCAACAAAAATTTGGTAAATAATGGGTAAAGTTCGAGCCGCGAAGAAATTGGTTCATTTTTTAAATATGGCATGTTGCCATATTTTTGTTTTTCGTTAGCATGGAGATGAAATGGAAGGTTGAAACTTCAGACCCTTGGAATAAAATGAGCAAAAGGGAACTCGGTTGGAAAAAATATAACGCGACATCTTGGAACAATTTAGTGATGGAGAAATGATTTCAATTCTCTCGAGTTTACGCCCTGATATAGAAGAACTTGTTGCAGACGAAGGTGGTTGCACAAACAAGCAATAGTCTACTTCTTAAATACATCTTGACAGTCACGTGCTCTGTGATGAATGGATGACAATGATTTTGGTGGAAACTGTGCTATGATGGATAAGGTCCTTTCAAAACACTTTATAGAAAATAAATTTTATTCGATGAAAAATAAAGCAATTCTTCCGACTTGACTATCATACATCGATGCATCCATGCATTAAATTTTTATTTATACTTGAACTTAAAACCTAGAATCTAAATTTCAAAACCTGGAACATAATACTTAAAATGTAAAATTTAAAATTTATACTAGTCGACGTGAATTTGAAATCAGTTTTCAAAATTCATTTCTCGAATTTCAAAATTTATGTTCCAAATTTGAAGTTTACATATGAACAGCACCCTAATACATGAATTCATCGATATACTGCAGCAAATCCCCAGTTCTCCAGGCTCATGCAAACAATAGAATAGACAGGTTTCTCGGTGTAACAAGAACCAACGTTGCTTATAGCTGAAATTCTCCTACTGGTGCATTTACGGATCCTTTCCACAAGTTCCAAGATCTCATCCATTGATTACTTAACATGACAACAACACTGACTAGCACTTATAACGGAACATCTAGCCAAAACCAGCATTATTTTATCTGATAAATCCTGACCAAAGAAATAGCTGAATCCATCATTACAAATGTACAGCTCCAGTTTAACAGTAATGAGTGCAATATTGATATTGAAAAAGCAATAGAAGTATGACAATGAAAGTTGCAAACATCAGCAGTTTCTGGGTTTCTGGTAGATGACCATGACAAGCTACTTGCAAAGACAAATCGCCCATTGGCCACCATGTAAATGTGGCATTACTTCTTCCAGCAATAAACTTCACAAACCTATAAAAACAGCCACATTTGTTGTTAATATTCTAATCTCTGAGTACTTCACCAACCTTATTGTTATGGTAGCCATTTAGGTCTCACACTAGCAGCCTAAGCCAATTTCGCCAAACTTACGTGAGCATTTTCTCTATTAATCCAAAGAGATAGTTGTGGACTGTGGAGGCTTCTATTATGCATCCGGTATCCTCAGTTATCCTTTCCAAGTAGCCAAAGTGCAAAGAAGCAAAAAGGCATGCGTCAATCACTCACGGTAACTTGTTAACCACAACCCTGTACGGAAATTTGCAAAAGACCAAAGCGCCACAAGATCTAAGTACACGAGAACACTCGTTGTATAAGAAAAATTTCCCGTGTTATCATGATGCACCTCATTTGAACAAAACTAGCCGGACAAGAGAAAGATGATATGCAATATATAATCGTAATCTGCACGAAGCATATATATTTCATTTTGTTCATCAGCAAGTGTCAGTTGTAATACACAACCAATAAATAGAGGATTTTGCATGGAAAGATCTGTTGTGATGATATTTTCACTTGGAAATAAAAGAATCAATTTCAATTATGCGTCTACTTAATATTACAACATGGAACATGATTCAAAATTCAGGACCCATGAAAGCTATATCAAAAAATACATCAAAGCAAGCATAACTATCAGGGCAATTGAAAGCAATTATATTATTCTAGAATCAGAAATTTCCTCATCTTCCCTGTGGCTCGAATGGCAATGACTTTCAGTGTATAGCTGATAGCTAGCAAAACTAGAGAGCTGACCTGAGCCGCTCGTACTGCTCATAGACTTCTCAATCTCGTCCATCTCTGCTACAACAGAACTTGGTCGTTCTGGTATTATTGGAACCGACGGCTCAGTTTCCAACATTTTCACAACCTGATCCATAGTTGGCCTAGCATATAACTGAGGATGAGAACAAAGAACAGCA
>JAWDEX010000002.1:9835467-9868499 GCA_035221805.1 Trichilia hirta | reverse complement strand
TATACATCGGTCCTTTCCGTCAATTGCCCATACAAGGCATACTCAGGAGCGACATATCCCATTGTCCCAGCCACCCTCGTACTCAGATGAGTCAACCCCTCCGGATAAAACTTTGCAAGCCCAAAATCCCCTACCTTTGGTTCAAACATCTCATCCAATAGTATATTACTAGCTTTAATATCCCGATGAAGGATTGCCGGCTGTGCTCCATAATGCAAATAGGCCAACCCCCTCGCAGTCCCAAGAGCAATCTTCTGCCTCATAGGCCAACTAAGCTTCCTCCCCGTGGTACCAAACAAGTGATCATAAAGACTTCCATTCGTCATCAAATCACACGCGATAATCCTTTGGTGACCCTCTAACTGGGTTGTCGCAATACAATAGCCCCTCAACGCGACAAGGTTCACATGCCTGACACTCGCAATAACCTCAATTTCATGCTTGAAACTTGCATCACCAGCAGCAGAACAATTCTTGAACCTCTTCAGAGCAACCTCAGTACGATCAGGTAAAAGACCTTTATAAACATTGCCATACCCTCCTCTCCCAATCATATTGTCCCTGGAGAAATTCCTAGTTGCTTTCTTAATTTCATCAAATGTGAACCTAACCAAATTAGTACTCTCACTTATAGACTCCAATCCCGTTTCAGTGTTATTAATTGCCTCGCTCATCCTCCTTTTTCTGTTAGAAATCATACGTTTACGCCGAAAAAAGAAGGCCCCACCAAAAATTAGCAACAACCCAGCACCACACCCTACGGATACCCCCGCAATTACACCTTTGTTCCTTTTACTGTTCTTTCTTGATTCAGTTAAAACAAGCGAAAACAAACACGTAGCAGTACCTTTATTCGTGGGTCCAAACTGATTCGCCAACCCAGCTGCATAAATGAAGGTAAAGGCCAAGCAATCCGACACATTGCCAACCGACTTTCCCGTCAAATACGACGCCTGCAATCTGGACAGGCTCGTTGTACAAGCAGCACAAGGGGAACTGATTTCTAACGATTGGTTACAATTAGAAACGACATCCTGTAATGTAGTGTTGGGAATAAGGTTTTTGAACTGCGTTATCGTAGTGATGCTCATACACCCTTCAGAGATCCAACTGGTTTGAAACCCGCAACGCGAGCGGATATCGAAGTTGGACACATATCCGTTGATTAGGGTTTGATAAGCTTGCCAGCACGACTCGGAGGAGTTCAGCGGAGGCAAGAAATTTCCAGTGCGCCGGAGATAATCGGACTGAACTAGTCGGAGACCTTGTCTTAAGTAATTACACTGGGTTTGCAAGTTCATTTTCGGAGCCTGCAACCCTGATCCCAGCTTCAGTAAAACATTAAAGTCAAGTGGGCACGAAACGTTACCGTTTTGCTGCGCCGCCGTTGTGGTGGCGACGGCGAGAAAGCAGACGATAAGGTAGTTGAAGATTGACATCTGGGAAGCGAAGGAGAGAGAAAAGAATGAATTGGGTTCGTTAAAGAGAGTACAGATAAGCATAAGCATGAAACGAATGTAGTTAAGTTTACTATGCAATGTAATTAAAGACGGAACAGTACATGTGTTATGGCTTCATAGTGCAGTACTGGCGGCAGCGTAGTCAACCAGTTTGACATTTGGATTGAATTCATGAGAATCTGAAAATGTCTATGGAAGACGGTAGGCATTAGGAGTTGTTTCCTTGTTACTTCCTCTAATTTGAAAAATTCTTGAAATTTTTTGTCAAAAATAAAAAGGGGAATGACTGATACCCCTATGCTTTTTCAAATAATAATTACTTTTTATTTTATATTTTATAATAAAAAATTTAAAATTTAAATATTATGATGAATATTCTGTTAAATTAAATTTTTTAGTTTCTATTTTTTAAAATTTTTATAAAAACATAAAAAAAATTTTAAAAATTAAAATCTTATTTATAAATTTTTCATTTTCTTTATTACATATAATGTTTTAATAATAATTTTATATAATTTTTTAATTTATATAGTTTTATAAAAATTAAAAGTATAATAATTATTATATTATAAAAAATTAAAAAATTAAAAAAATTAATTCAGTAAGAGTATTTGTCACAATTTTTAAATATAAAAAATTTTGCTGCAAAACATAAAACAAAAATTATATATTATTTAAAAAAATTAAGGGGTATTTATCATTCTCCTATAATAATTTTGAGAGATTTCTTTAATAAATTCCACTAGAATAAATAGAAAAATGTAAAAATTTGTAAAATCAAACTCTAATTGACACGTTTTAATGATGTTAAGCGTGTAAGCTTAAATTATTTACGACGACAATAGTCAATTATTCTATCGATAAAAATAACATAGTTCATTTGGGCATACAATTTAACTATGAAAGAAATTTTTTGCTGCCATTCTAGAAGAATACGTTCACTATCAATATGAAATTATAAATAAAAGTTATTATTACATAGTTTTATTAATCATTATTAATAATTATTTTAATTTTAAATTTATAAAACTAATATTGTTGATTTATATAAAAATTTTCTATTTAATATTATTTATAATTATGTAATTGATATGTATTATTCAATTGGAATTTATAGAGTGTCATTTTGGATTGGAATATAAAACTAAATCATTAATGCATTAAAAATATGTATTTATCAATTTTTGATTAAGCATAATTAATATTATCTATAATAATAAATAATATTGTTACATATATTTATTAAATTTATTGTTATTTTTTGTTTCTATATTTAAGTACTAAAAATTATATTTTTTATGCATAATTAATTAAATTTTTTAAAATTATTATGGATAATAATGTTGATGTTCATTGTTAATGAGGTTGAAAGTGACTTTACAGTTACTGGTATTATACTCCAAAATTTTCTATTTATACAATTGGGATGCCGACGATAATGACCGACATACGTGCACCACTCAAATTGAGACGCTTGACGAGGGTATACGATCTAAATTAATTTAAACCGTTAATTGAATTGATTAAAAAATATTTAAATTAATATTTTTTTGAACTGTAAATTTAAATCATTAGTCCGTCAAATAAAATTATTTAAAAATAATAATTGAATTTGAAAATTTTTATTATGTGCTTTAAACATGTACTTGTAAAATGCAATTATTTATATTTATTATTTAAGACGTACGTATTAATTTTAGTTTTATTATAAATAATCATAAAATACACTAAAAAATTCACCGCGAATCCAAATTATAAATAATAATTTATGTTGAAGTGATTTATAATAAATTATTAGATCACATTAAATTATCTTAAATATAAGAAGTGGATTGAAATTTTAATTCCAACAGATTCAAATGGCAAATGTCTGCTTTAATGGCAACTATCATAAAATTGGAATTAAACAAATGCACACACAATCATTAACTTTTTTGATAATTTTTTTTATCAAATATTTAAAATTAAATGAATAAAACGAAAGAATTTTTAAATTATTTTTTATAGCACAATTAAAGATAATTGTGAACGCTTTGTTGAACAAAATATAAAATGAAATGTATATTTTACCCGTTACCATAGTAGCCAATTATGGAGCACTCCGATTACCAATATATAGAACACAGAATTTGAAAAAAATATATATATTAAAAATATAAATTTTATAAAAATTAACACTGATATAATTTTATTATTATCATTTATTTTGTCCAACTCTTAAAACATATATAATATGCAATAATTATATAATATTATTATAATAAATTATATAAAAATTTATATACAAAATAATATATATTTATAAATCAATCTAATTATTTATTTAGGCATTATAATAAATAAATAAAATAAAATAAAATAAGCCATAAACTCTTGAGGAGAGACAATTTAAATTAACATAATTCTAGTCTTGTAATAGAATAGTCCATTACTTTCTCTAAATTATTGGATGTTTAGTTGGGAAAGTTGTTGAGTTTGGACTTTTTTTTTTTTCTTACATGGATTGAATGTTCAAGATTTTGGACCAAACTTCAATTTATGTATTTATATAAATTTTTATTTACTATAATAAAAATATATATAA
Organism: Trichilia hirta; assembly: GCA_035221805.1. Lineage (NCBI taxonomy): Eukaryota > Viridiplantae > Streptophyta > Magnoliopsida > Sapindales > Meliaceae > Trichilia > Trichilia hirta. The sequence continues at coordinate 9,864,455 of JAWDEX010000002.1, read as the reverse complement.
GTGGTAATTACATATTACTATTATATTAATTTATACAAATAATTTGTATTCCTAACACTACTTATTATAAAATAAATGATTTTTATTAAAAATTGATATTTAATAAATATTATTTTAATTTTACTGTTAAAGTTAAGGAAAAAATTAACAACACTAAGCAAAACTTGAGAATAAATTGAAAAAAAAAATAAAAGTTCAATTAAATATTTGTACTAGAAAAATAAATAGTTTGACAATTAATTTTTATTTATTAGATTAGCATAAATACCTTACAAAACACTTCTATTAGTTTTTGTTTAGCCTAAGAGGGAATCAAAAATTAATAAATTTTAATAAAAAAATTTTGCAAAAATAATATAAAAATGTCACCATTATCTTTTGCTTGTCAAATGGATATAAATTATTTTTATAAAACACTTGTATTAGTTTATGTTCAAGGTTACTTCTTCAAGCCTTACTGGATAACTAAAATCTACCAACTAATTTACTAGTATTTATAATATTAATGATACCAATTTTTACATAAATTATCGTAATAATAATAATAATTATTATTATTATTATTATATAACATCAATTCATTAATCTAAATTAATAATAAGTATGTTGGATAACAAAAGTAAATAATATAGATCGTCTAATAATTAATATTATTATATTATAATAATACGCGTGGGAAAGTTTATACCTTAATAATGTCTGTTAGATCTTCTCAACTCCCAACACCCCATCAAACCATTTGATTTTCACCGCAAAGAGCAGTAAAATTGAAGTTGAGACCCCAACTAAACCAACGAAGCAATGCAAATCCCAACCACTAAAATCCAATAAATTTTACATTAGGTAGTAGTAGATACAACATCTGGGTCACATTTTCGTGTGTATTGATTTGATTTTGGGCACGCGAAATACAATAAAAATGTACCATATACTTGCTGTATATGCACAAGTAGTTTCAATCATCTAAATTATGTAGCAAATTTTTAAATGATGATTTCTTTGTTAGTTCTGATAGGTGATTTGTAATAATATTTTTGACTCTTTTTTATATTTAATTGTGATATTAAATTTTTAAAAGAGTAAAATTTATTGTATTAATCTTAATTTTATATCTTTTTTAATTATTAAATATATAAAAATAGTATAATCAATAAAAATAATAGTTGAAAACGTAATTAAATAAGATCAAAATTTATTTAATAGAAATATTATAATAAATAATTTTTTTGAAGTTGTAGTGTAGTTCATTTATGTACTGTTAAATATAACCCAAACCAAATTTTATATTATCAATTGCCATAATTTTTGACAGTTTTCGTTTTAAACGGTAGAATATAATAAGGTAATAAAATAAATTAATGAGAGATTGATAAGAAATATAAATGTTTATGATATTCCAAGTTGTAAATAGATGTCTCCTGTCGTCACATGAGATTTTGATTGATTCAATCAAGCACTATGTTTTGTTTTTAATGGGAATAACAGATTGTCTCAATTTGGGTGCAAATGAATATGATATTGTGTAGTAACATTAATGGAAAAATTTTATTTATTTTCTTTTTTTAGGGAGTGAAAATGAAAGTTTTGTTTTATAAACACAATAAAAATACAATATCAAAAATTCATATTAGTATATGAATCTCAACTATATATATAATTATATCAATATAATAATAAAAAAAATTAATTCATAAAAAGATCAATTTTATATGAAAAATGCACAAAAATAACTCGGGCTCCATTTGAGATAATTCTCTTAATTCTTTAAAATCAATTTATTATAACATAAATTATCTCACATCTGAATTTGAAGAGGAATTTTGAAATGATCCTAAGAAAATAAAAATAATTATAACTCTTTATTGATCTAAACAACATCTAAATATCAAATCAATCTATCTTCAATAATGAAGAATTAAGAAAAAAAAAAAAACAATAAATGAAAGCTAGATCTACCAATAAAAATTATTCAGTTTTTTAAAATTTTATTAACTTATAATATTAGATTCAATGATTATTTCGTTCAATTTTTTAATTTAATATTCTGATATTCTTCTTTTTTTTTTTCAAAAATTACCCAACACCCCTTTGTGATAAAGGGGTATTAAATCTTTTTATTAAAAGGGGAGGTACTAAAATATTAAATTAAAAAAAATAAAAAAATATAGTCATTTAACCTGTAATTTTAAAGTATATAATTTTTTTACAAACTAAAATAACATAAATATATTATTATTAAATATCTTATACTTTTGCATTAGTAAAAAAAATAAATTATATAACAATATAATTATATTATATCAATTATTGCATTAGTTTATATAAAAAATTGCATAAAAAAATTATATTTTTAACAAAATGTTTGATACTTTTGGTAACGTAATTCACTTGATTTAATTATTAATTCTCTTTAATTATATAATTAAAATATTATTTTAATAAAAATTAAGAATATAAATTATTTTATATTCAATATTAATATGAAATTTAAATAAAAATATTAACTTACAAGTTATAAATTTATAAATTAAAAGAGAAAGCACACACGCACACAGAGGATGTTCGTTTCTAAAATGAGTCGTGATTAGACCGGACCGGCTACTCAATGGGTCCGAGTGATTTTCTTGAACAATAAGGGAGGACAAAATAATGATCAGTATGTATTTCTCTTTTGCTGAATAATATAAAAATTTATTTACTATTTATTTTGTATATTTCGAATCCATAAATTTTTTGAAGGCATAAATATTTATAAAAAAATACATTTAAGAATATAATATATTTAACTATATTAAAAATATATTTAATTACAAAATATCTATCTTCGTCCAATCTGCCCTTCGAGCCTGCTTTATCGAGATTAGAAGCAAATTATACAAAGGTTTCTAATCCTGTAAATTAATTTCTATTTAAAAATTTTAATTAATATAATATTAAAAATACAATATTTTTATAAATTAATATGTTAATATAATTACAATATATTTTATATTTTACAAAAATGAATAAAATTTTATAAAAATAAAAAATTTATAAAATATGTCTCAATGTACAATCTTATAACATTAATTTATAGATATAATTTACAGCCATTTCTAGTATTATTGTGAAATTAAACTTAAGTCGTAAACATTAAACCAATTCAAGTTGACCAAACCCAACTTATATTTGAATCAAACAAATTAATAATAACAAAAATTATATATATATATATAAGGGTCTAAACAAATCAATCAAGTGACAGTCAATCTGAATCTGAAAATCCCCACCTCCAGCCTTGCAAATCAAGCGAAAATCAAATGACAATCCTATCGTATGATGATTGCCATAGATGATAATATCTCTTCATTTGCGGGCGAAGGATGTCCCAACATCATTGCAACAATACAGATTCGTTGCGTGGGTGGGGGGATTTTATTTATTATTATTTGAAATATTAATGATTTTAATTAATTTATATTCGTAATGATTGTGAAGCCAAGTATTTTTTTTGTCATAAATTATTATAATAATTGTAATGGAAGATTGATACATTCTCAAGGAATCGAGTATTATCTTGTTGGATGATTAATTTGTTACTTGTATTTATAGGACTATTATTTGGTATCATTAGGACGAAATTAACATCCAAGGGTATCATCATAAAAAATAGAGTTTTCTATACACACTTCGTGAACAAAATTTAAAATTTGTCCATAGCTTTTAAGTTAAATAAGTGGAACATAAACATAAACATAAACATAAACATAATAATAATAATAATAAATTAAACTATTCTTTCAGTGATTTTTCTTAGCCTTATAATTTTATAATTTGAATTTTACTTTCAAAATATGTCTACTAAATAAAAGAAAACTATCCCGCTTATGTTATATTATCATTCATCCCAAAAATAATATAAAACATGATATTCATAACAAATTTAAATATATATTAAAATTTTTTCAAAATTTGGGCACTAAAATAATTTTTTCATTTTATTTACCTACCTTGTTTATAACAACCTTAAATTATAAAAAAAAAAAAAATTAAGGATAAAGTTGATAATTTGATAAAAACTTTCAAATACTTAAGTTAGAATTTTTCTTAAATAAAAATTTTTAAGAAAAAATCATGATAATAATTTGATCACTTAATTTAGAATATGGTATTTTATTTTCTCTTTCCTACCATTTTATTGTCCTTTACATTTAACTATCGTTATATTTCTTATATTTGCAATCTTTTTTGAGATTATAGAATCACAAGCTTTTATCATACAACATAATTATTAGATTAGAAAATTTTTTTTAGTTGTCCAAAAATTTGCAAGTTAAAATTTTTTGTATAACTAAATAATTACTATAAATAGATCACATGGTTTAATATCATTATTGAAATTTTATTTTTTTAGTCATAATTAAAATTTTTATTGATTAAGAATGTTTCAAAGTTTAATATTAAAATTAAAATTTTTATCCATTATCTTTTGATACTAAATTATCTGACATTTGATACGGGAGATTTCATAATTTTTATGTTTTTTAATTTGAAATAATTATTTTTTTATAATAAGTATTTTATTTTAATTATACTTCGACTTAGTGCTTGATTATTATTTAAAATTCGAAATCAATCAATTCTTAAGATCTTCAATTATATGCTCAAATTATTTAGTGTCATGTTTACTTTATTTTATGGTTGTTCGATCTCTAATTTTTTTTATAACCTATTTTTAAGTATTAATAAATTTTTTATTGAATGCTGATTATATAGTAAATTCTTGTGCTCTCAATTATTTTTTTTATGAACAGTGCATATTATGAAATTATGCTTTTATAAATTGTTAGTCTCACTAAGAGTTTGAATAAGGATGGTCAGAGCCGGATAAACATTTATAAAGGAAAAATGTAAGATTTAAAATGATAAAAAAGAAAAAAAATCACAATTCAAAAGAATACAAATTATAAAACCCAATTGTCCAAAGGGACAAAAATGTCACGTGCTCAAACGATCCCGCACGCCAAGTCTTAAAGGCGCAAGAATCGTCTTTGACCATCGAAGCTTACATGGATAGGAAAGTTTGGTAATTCCCCTTCCTCCACGGACAAGTCAACAGCATCCACAATTTGATTCTCGATTATTTTTTCCTTTTTTTTTTCTTTTTTTCTTTTTTAAATAAAGTAAAAACTATTTTTCATATCAATATACTGAATAATTAAATATTAACGACTAACATGGCATAAATTGAGAAACCAGCTATCGTTGAAGCTCTTGAGTGACTGCGAATTCATATCTACTCTCCACCCTTTCCCTCGCTTTCCCTGCTCTGTCTTTCTGCTCTCTGTTATTTTTCCTGCCTGCTCTCTGGGTTTATCTATCCGAAATATCAGTTTCTTCAGCTTGGTATGTTCATCAATAATCGTCAACGTTTCTGGTTGGTCTTCTTGGATAATACTGTTTTTTTATGCTTTTTAAATTACGTAAGTTTATTGTGCTTCAAATCATGGGTGTCGGTTGTTTTTGTGTTTTATGCTAATGTAAATTATGTTTTCGGATCTTGTTTCACGTTCTTTTATTCCGTTCTTTGTTGGATGTTATTCTTTTCTCTAATTTGAATCAATTCATTATCTTTGCACTCCCGTTAGCTATTGTTCTTCATCTTCTCTGCCGTTTTCCAGTGATTTATAATGTGTTTTCTGCTCTTTTTCATGGAAAGTATGGCTTACTCTTTCTGTTTGGTGATCATATTTGCAGAGACAACAGTAGGAGTCAGGGAAGCAGAATGCTCTTTCCTCCGTTTCTGCTCACGGTAAATATCCGATCCTTTCAATTATCTACAAATATTCTCTAATATGAATTGAAATTTCAAATTAATATTACATCTTGTTAGGATTTATAATCTATGGCTATGGAGAAGAAGGAAGATTCAAGCTCACCAGTTGGTGTTTTGGAGGATTACTTCCGGAGCGAAGACTCAGAAACATTTTCTTCAAAAGAACCCACCTCGGACTATGAAGCTAGACAAGATTCCAAAACCAATTCTCGCTGGCATGTATTTTATGAATTATTTAGAACCAAATCAAAGAAGTCATTAGTTGCATTGGATCCTCTCAATGTGCTGAAGCTCTCAAGAAGGAGCAGTAGTATGAGGGAGCGCATTAATATGCCTGGGGATTTTTTCCTCAATTCGTATGACTCTCAGTCCCCACAAAAGATTTTCTCCCTCTATGAACTCCAAGCTGCCACCAACAATTTCAGCTTTGGTATGAATTTCTAATGTGATTTACGCTTGTAAGTGTGCATAATTTGACTATGCCATAAATGATGTATATTTTCAACTTTGCTTGTGTCAGAAAATCTGATTGGAAAGGGTGGTTATGCCGAAGTCTACAAGGGGAGTTTGCAAGATGGACAATTTGTAGCAATCAAACGGCTAACACGAGGTACAGCAGATGAAATAATTGCAGACTTTTTGTCAGAGCTTGGGATTATGGCTCATGTCAACCATCATAATACTGCTAAGTTAATTGGATATGGGATTGAAGGAGGAATGCATATTGTTCTTGAATTGTCAGCAAATGGGAGTCTAGCTTCTCTACTTTATGGTTAGTCTTAAGATTTCTGAGTGCTTGATCCCAAATTATTGCTTCTGATAATTTCATGAGTTTCACGTCAATTAAATACGAGTTAAGAAAATTAATCCTGTTGCAGGCATGAAAGAGAAACTGAAATGGAGCATCAGGTATAAGATAATATTTGGGACAGCTGAAGGTTTACTTTATCTTCATGAGGGTTGTCAGAGGAGAATCATCCACAGAGATATCAAAGCTGCCAATATTTTGCTCACTGAGGACTTTGAGCCTCAGGTATTCTTCAAATGTTACTGCTTCGAACTTTCATATCTAGCATCAAACTTCCAAATTGTATAGTGCGGATCTTTTGCTACTAATCATTGTCATCAACTAGAAAGTACAACTAATATTACAGTTGATGAAGCATTAATAAAATGGTAACTGATGGACATTCAGATTTGTGATTTTGGGCTGGCAAAATGGCTACCCGAGCAATGGACTCACCACACAGTATCCAAAGTTGAAGGCACATTTGGGTTGGTAAAGCTAACACTTTTGTCCTCTTGTATCCGTTCAAAAGATAATACTTATAACATATTCATTGGTTTCTCACCGTTGCAGCTATCTTGCTCCCGAGTTCTTAATGCACGGAATAGTAGATGAAAAGACTGATGTCTTTGCCTTTGGTGTCTTGCTACTGGAATTAGTCACAGGACGCCGAGCTCTTGATTACTCGCAGCAAAGCCTCGTCTTGTGGGTATGTTTTTCCTTTCCTTTCCCATGGTTCGTTGAAAAACATGCAAGCAGACGCGGTAGAGACATAAAATAGCAAATTAGGATACGAATACTTGATAGCTAAGGATTGACTTATTCCAGGTTTAATTTTAGGCAAAACCATTGATCAAGAAGAATGCAATTAGGGAATTGGTTGATACTTCTCTTGCTGATGACTACGATTCCCGGCAGATGAATCTTGTGCTGTTGGCAGCTTCTTTATGTATACAACAGTCTTCAATTCGACGGCCTCATATGAGTCAGGTAATAACAACAATAAATTAAAAGTAGCCAGCTAGAGGTGGGATTCGGCAGTAATCCAATTCCATTCACAATTGCACTAACATTAGAACATGACTCTCAGGTGGTACAACTCCTCACCGGCAATCTTTGTTGCTTAAAGTACATGAGAAAATGTCGATCACCACTCTTGCTACGAACTCTTCGCGAAGAGCTCAAAACTGCTGAATAGCTCAACCGTAAATACCTTACCAAAATGATTGCCAATATGCTTACTTTACAGCAAGTTCTGTGCAATCGGAAATTCGAGTTTTGCTTTACTATAATATGCCCTGTAATATGGCGGGCTCTAAACTTGTTCAAACTATTAAAAATAGCGTAGTCAAACAAAGCCAGGAAGATTAAATGTTTATCAGTCTTGTCTTATGTACATATACATACAAAAGAATTAAAGGAGGAAAGAGAGAGACGAATAATGGGAGTAGTATAGAAATTAAAAGCAAAAGCCATGTGTGTGTGTATATATATGAAGGGAGACTGAAAAATACTCTCTATAATTATAGAAAATTATAAATACTTTTTTTTTTTTTTTTTCTTGATAAATTCCTCCCAAATTTAAAACTAACGCTTCTTTTAGGTTGCTAAACCAATCGGTTAGTGTTGGCATTTCAAGACAGCGATGCTGCCGACTTTTGGTTTAGCAGCCTAGCCTAAGCAACACGCAAGTTGACACCATACATACAGAGGCATCTGAATTGGTCATTATTTTGACCCTAATAAATGCATTGGAATGCAATAAATTTGAATAATTTCAATGAATATTAAGATTATATGTATTCTAGATTGTTTCTTTAGTGATTTGATTGGCTATATTTATCCTATCCTAACGTATTATTGAAGTCTCAAGCAATTATCTATTCAAATTAAATTTAATTCAATGATTGATTGATTTTTCTTGCAATACAATCTCAAATGAAATAATATATTAACATCTAAACACATTTGTAATCTATCTACTAATTATATAATTGGTAATTGATTATATATTAGCAATATGCATACCTTATCAGGATATGAAACTGAATACTGGAGACGCCCGCCCATTCTTGGCCCATTTCCACTAACATCTTTCAGTGGGGGCCCGTCAGTTGAATTAATAATTAAATACCCATAAAAAAAAAAAAGAATTAATAATTAAATAAATCAACAAACCATCACTATCACAGCATCACTGTATAAATATAAATTAATTAAAAATATTTTATCTTATTTATTTCCTTGCGTGTCGTAATCCACACCCACAAAGTCACAAACTATCAACTCCCCATCTCCCTCAGTCCTCGGCATTTCTTTCTATACATAAATATATTTTTGACGAATATATGTGAACCTCTAAATTTTAACAATATTTACACAAAAACATGAATTTATAATTTTTAACGCAAATTTCTTCCATCATCAGGCGTCATTAAAAGTTAAAAGTTTAGAAGTTTTTCTTTAAAGGAAAAAATATAAAATTATATCTTTTTTTATAATTTTACGAAATATTAAGACGTTCAATATTATTAAGCCAATATTTTTAAGAAAAGGACAATACCGTAAATAGATGATAGTAAGTTTTATTTGGAAGAAACGGTTACACCGCCCGACCTACCGGCGGAGTCGTCTAACACAACACGGATTAGTGAGAAAGTAGAGAGAGAGCGAAAGAAAGCGAGAAAAAAAAAAAAAAAATTATAAACAAAAAAATGAGAAAAATGAAGAGAAAAAGTTGAGAAAGGCTGTAGTATAAGGCTTCGAAGTCAAAGCTACTTGAAGAAGTTTAGAAGAGGAGCAATTAACGTCATATATAGTTGTGCTGATGTTGATTTTGATGGGAGAGAATTCGAATGATATTTCCGATCGTGAGGGATCGGAGATGTTTGTCTCTGTCGTCGGTGGAGGTGACGGCGGAGGACGGAGGTGGTGGTGATGAAGAGTTGTTAGGTGGAGGATGAGGAAAGGAAAGGGAAGGAACAATGGCTTGTTGCCAAATTCGCTGAAGATAATTTCATCTTGTTTGAAGACAGTCTCTACGAATGCTAGCACTGTAGCTTCTACTGTACGCTCTGCTGGTACCTCGGTTGCTGCTTCTATTTCAAATGCTTCCGAAGATCACAAAGATCAGGTTACTTTTTTATTTTTAATTAAAAAAAATTACGTGTCTTGCTAAGTTTAAACAAAGCTCTCGGGTTTTGGCTGGAAATAATTTTTGGACTTGATTGATGTAGTCAATTTAGTTCTATTACTCAATTCTCTAGTGTTGTAGACTGTACTGGTGCGTTATCTTTTGGCAATGGATAGGACATTAGTGAGTTCGTGGAATTCGTGAAATTGTTCGCTTAGTATACTGTTAGTGAATGAAGTATGAAAAAGAGAGATCGGTGATCAGACTGATGAGAGTAGCATCTATTGAGTTGATATTGCCAAAGATTAATTTCTGGACATTTGGATCGAGTAGGAGTTTGTGCTTGTATGATTTTATGCATATTACAAAAGTATAATTTGGATCTTAGCTAGTCTTATGGTTATCAGCATTTGCTTGTGTGAACTTATATGAATGGTATGATTCTAATTTTTTTGTGAACTATGAACACTTTTTCACTTTTGTTTTAGGCAAACTTATATGTAGTAGAATGCTTCATCGGTTGGACTAGGAACACTTGTTCACTTTTGTATTAGGCAAACGTATATGTAGTAGAATGCTTTATCTGTTGGATGAAATGTGTTTTTTTAATGAGTTTCAACTTTGCATATGTCAACTCTTGATCTTCTCATTTTGTTTCCTATGCCTTTTTTCCTTCTTGAGAAAAGATTGAATTTCTCACAGAACTAATGTGGATTGCATTTACTGATATTGATGCTGTCATAAGCGTGTGGGAAATAAAAGATATGCAAATCTAATTAAAAACACCAGCTACATATGGAAAATATAAGAGATTTTCTTTTAAAAATAATTTCAGATGTGATATCATCGCCAAATTGAAGGGGAAAAGAAACCAGGAGATGTTCCATGTACGTGAGCTATATTCTTACATTGTGAAAGCAAGGCCCTTAGGCCAGCATTTTTTATTTTAATCTTTTGTGGATAGTCTTCAAATTATGTTTACTTGATTTTTATCTTTCCCCCTTATATATTTATATATACATCATATGAAAACTTTGACACTTTATGTGTATTTGTTCAATTTTCATTCAAAATTTTGCTTCTGTTAAGATTTCTATTTCACAGAAACACGTGAGGTTAGATTCTTAATCTTTGTGTCATGCATCTGCTACCATTATTTTTGTTTTTCATTATTCAGATATCATGTTTATTTGATTGCACTTATGAGCTTGCATTGATGAACAGGTGACATGGGCTGGCTTTGACCGGCTGGAGCTTGGTCCATCGATCTTCAAACAAGTTCTTTTGCTTGGTTATCAGAATGGTTTTCAAGTCCTTGATGTGGAGGATGCCTCTAACTTCGGTGAACTTGTTTCAAAGCGTGATGGTCCAGTTTCATTCTTACAGATGCAAACATTCCCTATGAAATCTGATGGTCGTGAAGGATTCAGAAAATTACATCCTTTCCTGGTGGTTGTTGCAGGAGAAGACACCAACAGTTTGAACAATCGTAGCCATTTGGGTGGAGTCAGAGAGGGTAACACAGAGTCCCTGCTGGGAAATTGTGTTAACTCTCCTACAGCTGTCCGCTTTTATTCATTTCAGTCTCACTGTTATGAGCATGTCCTGAGATTCCGTTCATCTGTGTACATGGTTAGGTGCAGTCCTCGGATCGTAGCTGTGGGTCTGGCCACACAGGTCAGTGTTGATTCGCACCAATTTTAGCATGGTATAATGTTTAAAGGTTAGACACAATAGTGTCAAACATTTCCGTTTATTCAAGGAGTGTTAACACACATTGTGCATGGGCAGGGATATAAAGTAGAGATAACACTTTGATACTAAATTACCTTGACATAGACTTATCCAATGGTTTTAACCACTCTTTAGATTTTATTTCTTCTCTTACTTTGGAAGTCTAAATTTTGATGTGGATGATTCCCTTAGGTAAATGTGTTTTTTCTCTTCTGATTGTTGGATTTGTTGAAATGAATCATCATGTAATAATTTCTAGTTATTATCATATTACATGCACTTTTCGTTGAAGTTCACTGATGATGCTGTAATATTCGTGACTGATCTGCTTCACATGTGGTGGCAGATATACTGTTTTGATGCACTCACTCTTGAGAATAAATTCAGCGTCCTCACCTATCCTGTTCCCCGGTTGGCTGGACAAGGAGCAGTGGGGATTAATGTTGGTTATGGTCCAATGGCTGTAGGTCCAAGGTGGCTAGCCTATGCGTCAAATACTCCACTATTATCAAACTCTGGACGTTTAAGCCCACAAAACCTTACACCTCCAGGTGTTAGTCCGTCAACATCACCAGGTGGCAGTAGTTTGGTGGCTCGATATGCAATGGAGCATAGTAAACATTTTGCTGCTGGCTTTATCAACCTGGGGGACATGGGTTACAAAACTTTGTCAAAATACTGCCAAGAGTTGCTTCCTGATGGGTCCAGCTCTCCAGTATCACCAAATTCAGTCTGGAAAACTGGTAAATATGCTGGAGCAGATATGGACAATGCTGGAATGGTTAGATTTGCTCTTAATCTGCAAATTATTAAACTCTCTCTATCCTTTTGAGGTTTTGTGCTATATGCAAATGAGACAAATGTATTAGTTTATTAATTTTTATCAGTTAAAATTTGCTGATTGTAGGTTGTTGTGAAAGATTTTGTTTCCCGAGCGGTTATATCGCAGTTTAAAGCTCATACGAGCCCAATATCTGCTTTGTGTTTTGATCCCAGTGGTACACTGCTGGTTACAGCTTCAGTATATGGAAACAACATTAACATCTTCCGGATTATGCCATATTTTATGCGAAGTGGATCAGGCAATCATAACTACGACTGGAATTCTTCTCATGTGCATCTTTACAAGCTGCATCGGGGAATAACATCAGCTGTTAGTATATTACTGCATAGAAACTGGTTTCCCTTATTTTTCTTGTGCGATCTGTATTTACTAGTTCATGCATGTGATTTACCTGCAGATGATCCAAGATATTTGCTTTAGCCATTACAGTCAGTGGATTGCAATCGTTTCATCTAAGGGAACTTGCCATGTTTTTGTTTTATCCCCTTTTGGTGGCGATTCTGGGTTTCAAACTCATAGTTCTCGGGGTGGAGAGCTAGTCCATTTTCCAGTTTTATCTCCACCTTGGTGGCATACCTCATCTGGCACCACTGATCAGCAATGTTTGCCACCCCCACCCATTACCCTCTCTGTAGTGAGCAGGATAAAATATAGTAGTTTTGGATGGCTTAATACGGTAAGCAATGCTGCTTCATCTTCAACAGGGAAAGTCTTTGTGCCATCAGGTGCTGTTGCTGCCATTTTCCATAATTCTATTTCGCACAGTCCTCAGCATGTTAACTCGAGGATCCATTCCTTGGAGCATCTGTTGGTTTATACTCCATCAGGTCATGCAGTTCAGCATGAGCTTCTCCCATCAATAGGTGGGAAACCGAGGGACAGTGGTTCAAGAATTCAGGCAGCTTCTTCGGTGCAGATACAAGAGGATGACCTACAGGTGAGAGTAGAGCCTGTACAATGGTGGGATGTGTGCAGGCGATCAGATTGGCCAGAAAGAGAAGAATCTATTTCTGAGGTTACTTGTGATGTACAAGATGCTGCTGAAGGAGTTCGAAACATATCTGATTGTGGGGACAAATATGGAATAGATTTTCTTGATATTAATGATTCTATTGGTGGAAAAAAGACTTTCAATTCCTGCTTTGTAAAGTCTCGTGAGAGATCCCACCAGTATTTATCCAGTGCAGAAGTACAGGTTAGCTCTGGGAGGTTGCCAATATGGCAAAGTTCTAAGGTATTTCGTGTGTAAAGTTTTAAAGCCTACGATTCTCAACTATATCTTTGTTTGATTTATTTTCCTCATTTCTGTAGATTTATTTCTTCATGATGGATTCTTCAAGAGTTAATAGTCATGCTAGTGGAACGTTTGAAATTGAAAAGGTCTCTGTCCATGAAGTTGAAATCAGAAGGAAGGAATTATTGCCAGTATTTGATTATTTCCATAGCATAAAATCAAGCTGGAATGATAGGTGATAATCTGTTTATTTATGATTCTTGCAGGCTTTTTTGTATGTATATCAAATGTTGTCTTAACAGTTTAGTATTGTTTTTGAGTTTTTGATGTTCATTAAGGATAGTGGTTGCTTATATTTTACTTGAAATAGTTGACATCACTAGAATTTGCAAAATAACCATTCTGACAAGTCTCCTTAACCTTGACGCATTTAAATATTCAGTTTGCCAGAAAAAAATAGGTTTGAAATTATATATGTTATATTTGTTGTTGTTCCACAAACAATTAGCATAGGAGCTTGTTGCTTTTGCTGCTTTTTTGCGGTTGGATAGTTCGTTTTGTTTTTGTTGGTGGTGTTACTTAGAACATTTTGGGAAGCACGATGTCTTGTTTTTGTACAATGCATGTTAGATAAAGAAGGATATATAGTACTTGTGTCATGTGGCTTGGTTGGCATGGTTAAATTCAATGTCTAAAACCACTCTTCTCTGGGGTGATCCTTCATTGATTCAGACTCGTGTGATATTAAAACATCTAGTTGCTTTGGTGTGGGATATATTTTATAGATCTATTTATTCAATTGTACATGCAATCTCGTGGTTATGAGAATTTACAGTATCTTTTCGTTTTTAGTTATGCTAATGTTAAAATGACTTACTTCTGATTTGAAGTGGCTTACCATTTGTATGCATCAAATGATTATATATTGCGTCAATCATTCAAATCATGTTTTTCTTTTTTTGCTTCTTCCTTTTGGGCTGTCATTGCATGGGAAGGGTGCATGTCTTTCTTTCTATTGATTGTGGTTCCTGATCGGTTGTTTCTTGCAGAGGCCCTGTTGTGGAAAAGTGTCCTCAGTCACCATTTCTGGAACCTTATCAAGTTGAAGATAAGACTGCACAACAGACCATCATTTGTCACTCAAAGCCTGCTTCTCTTTGCTCTACTGAAAGTTCTGAGGGAGGTAAGTTGTCTTTTGTTACCTTTCATGTACCTGTCATTTGAAAGTATATACACTGGAGTCTGTAATTCAGGAGAACAGAATTTGGAATAAGATATGAGAAACCTCTGTCATTGTGGTCCCCTCAGTACAGTATTGGCACTGACTGATGATATAATTTTTTGAAGTAAACGCTGAAGTGTGCTTTACATGTTTGCTATCAAAACTGTTTTTCTATAAATTATTGTGAATATATTTGTCAGGTTTAATTGTGTATTCACTATGATCAATATTTCGGTCTGGTTATTCATTTTGATTTGTGACAAGTTGAGCCCACATAGTTTCAGCACTATAAAGTTAATGCGGCAATAGCCTTTTTTTTTTAATCTAGTGATGATTGTATTGAAATTCTTTAGACATGGTACTCATTTATGTTTTCAACTTTCATCAGGTTCCTCAAGGAGAATTGAGAATCTACTTGATTTGGATCCTGTAAATAATGAGCAGTTTTACATACCTGCTGGCCTGGATCTAAATGAGATTTACCACAGAAGACAAGAGAATGTCCTGGTCGGTACAGCTGGTCTGAATAAAATGTCCTTAGACTTTGTAACTTCTTCATCCGAACATTCAAACCCTTATATTAACAATTGCATTCTAATTGGTTTGGCCCCATTAGAGAGCAACTTGCATTCTGCAGGAAAGAGTTCTGGTGGGATTGGTGCTATGTCAATGTTGAGTGCTGATTGCTATGATTCACATGTGGGCATTGTTGTTGAGGGTTCAGCACTCCCTTCAGTAAACAGTCCAGTAAATCTAGGGCTGTCTTTGCACAATGGACTCTGCAAGTCAGCTGATGTAAATGATGATGTCAATAGCAGCAGTAGCCACTATGAGAGGGAAAAACTTGTAGAGGATGCAGAAAATGATGATATACTGAATGGCATGTTTGCATTCTCTGAAGAAGGTAGGAACCCTGAAGCTTTGGCTGCACCAATCCCTTAAGTTCTGGAATTTCTGATAATTAACTACATTGATTGTGGAAAGTGCTGAATTTTTTTAAGCCATCAATGAGTTTTCACCACCTCCCAAAATGTTGTAGAAAAGTTGATTTGAGGTCATGGAAATCAGCTTTACTGATATAATCTTTTGATGATCAAATTTCAATGCACGGTGTAAGAGTTCTGTCATGTGGTTGGCAATCTTAGCTAGAGTATGCTATCATCTGTCTCTCTCTCCACTATGTATATTTTGTAGATGGAAATTTATAAATTCATTTATGGTTTGACCTCTGTGGCAAGGTTGAAGTTAAGAAACTTTTGGTAGAACTTGATTTGGGTTTTGCATTCCCTGTCTTGAACCTTTTATCAAGCTGCGTCTGTGTATATGAATTCTGTGTGAACAAATTCTATGCAATGCTGTATAACAAATTTGTTTATTAAAAAGAAAAAGAGGCAAAAAAAAATATCTGTAAATACTTTGCCTTTCTCCTCCTCATTTCTTTAATTTTGAACTATTTTGTTTTTCACTGTTGATTGACTGAAGAATTATACGAACTCCATTATCATCTCTAAAGAAATACCTGCTAATAATGGATAATCTGAGCCGAAAGTGTGATAAACTTTGATTGCATTATGTTTTGATATTGTTAATTTGTTGTGCGTGCCGCATTTTTTGTTGCACCACTGATATTGATGCGAGTAGTGGCATAGTAAAACATAGTGATAGTTTTGTGGTATGAAGGTTATCATTTCATCATGATCTATAATCTGTCCCTCCTGGACAGCACCAAAGTGCCTATCCAATCAGATCTTAACGCCTCTTCAACTAATAACTGTACTGATGGTTTAGTTAATTATTTCATCTTATTGGAAAAGGACATGTACATTTTAATAACCATAAATAGTTGAATCATTCTGCGCTATTTTGTCATCTTGATCGAGGGTTTTGAGTGAGAAAGACGTAGGAAGATAATGATATCAATTATTTTCTAATTTTATTTATGTTAGTACCATTATCCATATTACCCATAAATGCTTCAATTCAGTTAATTCTATCAAATTTATACTTTTGTAATCGTCGCTTTACATATTATAGATGCCGGTTGTATTGCAAGATATTTTAATATGAATTTACATTTGATTTATATTTATATACAATAAAAACAAAACAAAACAAAAACCTGCTGGCAAATAACACAATTAATTGTAATCTCATTTTTGACCCCGTTTGGGTAAAGATAAAAGTCAGTTGCTCCTACTTTCTTTGACAGCATTTACCATTCTCCGGAACCACCTTGCAACATTGTCGCTGGTTCTGATTCTCTCATTATATTAAGTCAAAGATTTTTTAAAAAATAAAACTAAAATCCAGTTGTGGGTATTTACTCCAGAAAGATCTGCCGTTTTTACAAATCGTTTTGAATCATTTTAGGAGTGATTGAAAAAAACGAGCGGAAAGAACTAGCAACCATGGATGTCATCAGTCAGTTGCAGGGACAATTCCGTGACTACCGTGCATCTCTTATCCGTGAGGTCAGTATCTTCTGTTTGTACAGTAGGATTTCACTTTGAGAGTATGATACTGTTAATAAATCTCCAGGTGAGTTTTGTACATGTAGTCCTCCTGTTGTTTTTATAGTATTTTATTTGTAAAGGTAAGTATTTGTTGTAAAAGGATTTATTTTGCGAGGAATGAACTATATAGTTGTATATTTTTCATGATGGATTTCTGTTGTCTGCGGTCAGGGATACGTGGATGAGCAGTTCAACCAGTTGCAGAAACTGCAAGATGAGAGCAATCCAGATTTTGTTGTAGAGGTTGTGTCTCTGTTCTTTGATGACTCTGAGAAACTTATTAACAATATGGCCAAAGTTTTGTGAGTGTTCTCAACCTTTTCTTCATATTTTGGGCTTGTTTTTGTAGCTGGTTCTTAAAAACTGTTGACTTCTTTTTCAATTCGTTGTAAGCATTTTACTTGTTAGAGAAATTATTAATTAGGTTTTCTTTTTTGATGGTGTTTAGAGAACAACCGAGTGTAGATTTCAAACAAATAGATTCAAACGTCCATCAATTGAAGGGTAGTAGTTCCAGGTATTTGCAGTTCTGCTATTACGATATATTTGTTATGTTCTTCTTAGAATCTACTAGAAAATATATTAAGCAGTGCATAATTGTTGTTTGAAAATAAGATCAAAATTTGAAAGAATCTTTTCTTTTCTTTTCTTTTTTTCAGTTTTGAAGTGTTTAATCAGAATATTGTATTGTGTGGTTAACAGTGTTGGTGCAACAAGGGTTAAAAATGTGTGTATTGCCTTCAGAAGTTTTTGCGAGGCCCAAAACCGTGAAGGGTAAGAATTTAGGATGTTCCCTATCTTATGATTTGTTATTTCCCCCTCGTGACTTGCACTACATATTAGTCCAAGTTTGCCCTATAAATTTTATTTGTCAAAAAGCATTTGACACTGCATTATCTGAAGCAAATAATGACAGAGTTATGTGTCTGATGTCTAAAATGTCCTATAACACCAACATTGTGATATTTGGGAATCTATATAATGAACGTGTTTTTGTGGTTTAATTAATGGAAAGTGACTTGTTTCCCGTTTTAATGAATAAGGATGCTGTCTTTCTTTTTATATAGTTTTAGCCCTTAAATTTATCAACTTCAATAAGGTTAGAGCCTTTTCCATCTCAGGCACATGCATGATTTCAGTCTTATGTGAAGATGGCCAAGTAGCTTTTGCCCTCCCCAGCTATATCTATTTATGATTCTATCAAATTTTGGTAGGCTGGTTATCTCTGCCGACCTTCAAATTGCTACTCTTGGTTAATAGTAAACATTTTGGGGAATTTAGATATAAAAGCAATTAAGAAAAAAGTTGATTAGTGAACAACGGGTCTATGTTCCAAGAGTGGGCCGAACTTGTTAACCTCAATTGATTTTAAAAAGAGTAAATAGTCATGCCCAAAATTCTCATAGTTCAATCTAGTTGAGGAAAACTGGGTGTCCCCTGATCAATCTTCACTGGTGATTTATATCTCCATGTGACATGTAGAAAAGGTGTGGTTGTTTCTAAATCTAACAGGATATGAAATTGTTCCAGTTTTGTGCTTATATTTAGTCTGATAGTGATGTAGCAATGATCTGATTGAATCAGTAATGTTTGGTGCAGGTGTGTGAGATGTCTGCAACAAGTGAATCATGAATGCTCTACGTTGAAAAACAAGCTTCATACACTGTTCAGGGTATGTGCAATAAACAATTTATTGGGAATTTTTAATAATAGAAGGATTGCTTGTTTGTTCTTGGTAAATAAGCTTCTATCCTCAGTTCAACTTTTGAGAATGAAAAGTCTCTCTTTTAAATTTCTTTCTTCCGTTTGAGACTGTCTTTTCAAACAAACCCAACTTTTGGTATGTCATTTTAGTGTTTCAGCTTGTTTTTCTTGAAATGCTACATTTGTAATGTTTGCTTCTTACGTTGTCTTAAATTGTGTTTTAATTTTGTTTCACGCTCCTTGTTTGGCTACTCTAGCTGGAGCAACAGATCCTCACCGCAGGTGGCTCAATTCCTATGCATTAAAATGCATCAATATTATCTCCTATCGATATACAGAAAGAGAGTTATCTCCTGTTGTTACTGTTGCTTTTCTTACGAGTTTCCGTAGTTTGCCTCCCATCCACTCTGGTTTGACGATCAAAGATAGATATTGTAGTTGTATGTTTAAATCCTGTATGAGGGTAGATTACTATTATGAATAAACATTTGTATCTCCTGTTATAAGGTATACCATAAATCATTACTATTCACTGCTCTAAATTTTTCCATATCAATCTGATCAGAAAGCTGAGGTTGAAATTTTTGATATTACTTAGCCATATGTTTCTTTAACCTGATCTAATATTGTGGGTCCCAGAATGTTTATGGTCTTGTTAACATTATATCTGTGTAATTTGATGTGTAGATTTGGGACTAAATCTCACATTTTAAGGGCTTTGTCAAACATATCACATTTTGAGATCAATATCTCCTGTTGAACAGATTTGTTCTCTTGGGTTTACTTCCTTCAAGTTAGATTTATGTTTAAAATTCTTTAGATTTATGTTTAAAATTCTTTCCAAAACCCTCGGTCAAGTTGGCAGAAGTGAATTATGATGTAGCATTCAAGGATAACAATTGGCCTGACTGTCAACCCAAAGTTTTATCGAAGTAAGATGATCAAAGCACATTATTGCTCTTGATGAAGTCTGTGGTCCTTCAGTGTCTCAAGAATTCCAGCAGTTACAGCCTGGTCACCGTAAACCTTGCTGCTGCTAAAAAAAGTGGTCCCAGATAACGACATTGAAGAAGATGCATCCATCTCTGGGGATCCAAAACTAAAGTAAATTCTATATTTCTCTTCTCTATCAGTGGAGTGGTGTGCCAATTCTCTGTTGGTTCTGATTATGGTCTTTGACACTTATCCATCAGAATCCGTGCAGCTTTTCTTTTCTGCAAATGTTCTTTTCGCCGTTTCAAAACGATTCCAATATAGCATATAACTCCTGATTTCAGAATTACACTTGAGTAATGCTTGGGCTCTTCCTGAAAGACAATTGCATTCTGTTCCTTGATTGGTTTTGAGCTGAGTGTTGGCTGACACATTTACTACTGTTGCCGTGCATAATTGCATCCGACTCCTGTTCTTTTGACATGGGTAGATGAAGGAATTAAAGAATCACTTAATTCGATTCAATGTTGATCCGTGTTAGTTACTATGGCTTTGCTAAGTTGAGAAGACGACAAGTCGTAGAGATCCTAAGACTAATAAGCAAGTATTATGAGAATAAGCCATTGGTGGCAAAACTAGAAATCCATTCGGTTATGTAGGAAAGCTATCACATTTATTTAAGTATAGATTTTTGTCTAAGATAAAGCCACTTGTCATGTGATGCACATTCTCGACAGGATATCATTGTTTTAGGTTGGAATTATAACAATTGTTGTCAGGGCTATTATTCACTGTTTCATGAGTACTAAATTCATCGTAATGACAGAAAAAACTGAAACTGAAACTGATTGATTGGTTTGGTTGCAATTCGATTTATAATTCTGTTCTGTTTTTGGTTTGATAATCAAAACGAAATAGTATTTGTTCTGTTTTTACTAAAATGAATGGAAAAACATTTAAAACAATTTTTTAATTAAAAATCTATTATTAAATTTATATATGAATATTTTAAAAATATTTATGTAATAAAGTAGTTAAATTAATCTTAATTTGAATATCCTAAAATTGATAAAATTCATGTTAAATATTTTTTAAAATTAAATTAAATTAATATAAATCAAAATCAAATTAAACCAAACTTGTCTTCCAATGCAAGTTAGAATTTTGTATATGCATACTTCAGGTTAATTGAACTTAGTTAAGGTTTCAAAAAAATTATTTTCAATGAAAGAGTTAAGACCTATTGTAAGACACAAAAAAGAGTTCTTCCTATTATCAATTATTTTGTATTCTGCTTAGGGGTGGTTAGATTTAACTCAACTTAAATACGACACGATTAATATTTATTCGACGCGAATACGATACAATTATTATTCGTGTCCAAAAATATAAATACGAATACGATACGATTATTATATGATTATTCATTTATAGACGATTATTCATTTAAACACAATTACCTATTTAGACATAATTATCCGTTTAAAAATAATTATTTATTTAAATATGATTACGATACGACTATTTATTTAAGTTTATTTAAATTATAATAAAAAATTATAAAATAAATTATAAAATTAATTAAATTATAAATAAATTTAATAATTAGAATAAAATTTATTCTATTTTATTTTATTATTTTTAAATTTATTAAATATTAATATCCGTTTAAGCATGATTCATTTAAATATGATTATCCATTTAAGCACAATTATTTAATTAGACACAATTATCTATTCAGATATGATTATTCGATTAAACATGATTATCCGTTTAACTAATTGTGTCTTAAATAAATAAACGAATTCAAAAGATCAAACATGAATTCGATATAATTATTATTTATTCAACACGAATACAACTCGTTTATTATTTATTTTAAAATTTTTAAATTCAAATTTATTGAATCACTTGTATTCGTGTCGAATAATTGTGTCGTGAACCAAATTGTCACTTCTAATTCTGCCTTACAAAATATTAAATATGGATACGTACATATAATTTAGATCGATTTAAAATAAAATTTTAAATTAATTCATACCTTATAATTTAAAATTAAGTCAATTTAATCTAATCTGTAAAAATATTATAAACCAATTCAATCCAAACTTAAAAATACAATTAGAATTTGTAATTTGAACTATATTGTAAAATTAATATTACAATAATTAGTTGTTATTAATTTTATAATATTTCATCAACATTATTGAACTAAGAATTTTATAAATAATTTATTTAAATAATTTTTCTTTTTCAATTGGTACCACATAAAAAAAAAGAGGCAATTGTATATAATTAAGATAACAAATAAATAATAATAATAGTTTTTATAAAATAATATTAAACAATTTAGTTTGTGATTTCGCATTTTAAAATTAATTTAAATTATAAATAATGATTTAAAAAATATTAATATATAAATCGAATTAAAAAAATTTTAAATTAATCTAAACTGTGAATTATAGGAGTTTAGATCAGTTTGAATCGAATTAATTTGAAAATGTTCTCCCCTAATTAAACAGTGATACTTCTGTCCCGACAAAAAACATAATTTTGTAACAAATAATAAGCCCACAAAAGTACGTCGAAGCTTTTGCAATTTTCTTTCTACGACAGGCAGGGTGTACTCAGAGTTTCAGAGCATGATTCTAGTTTTGAAAGCCATTCTATTGATGGACGAAAGAGTGAAATGGAGGAGCATTTTCATTGCAAGCAAAGCAAGGGGAAAACATTTCTCATCATTTTGACACTCAAAAATTCTGCCCAGCAACCGAAATTAGAAGATATGTCATAGAGTATGCATTATATCATAATTCATTGCATTGTTTCAGTCATACTTTTGCAGTTTTCGAACAAAAAAACAACTTAAAATAAAATAATACCATATGTTATTACTACAAATCTGAATTTTGTAAAAGACTCACTAAAATTTCTTCTGTAATCTGTGTGCACTGTGCATAGAAATGAATGGTAGTAATTGCTATTAACATTTCCCAGGCAGAGATAGTCTCCGAATTGAATGAAGGATACGGGCAAAAAGTGGGTTTTGTTTTGTAATGAAGATGTAGTAGTTAGCTGGATGAAAAAGAAAGAACAACAAAGTAGTGTAAATACTGAATGAAGAAGAAAGAGTGGGGAGTATTGTTATTGTGCTCTGTAGTCTGCAGTTCCAAAATAATCAATCCGATCCATGATGAGGAAAAGGGCAAAAGCCTGAAACCACAATCCGAACACAAACGGGTAGGATGGAAAATGGGTATTGTGGTAGTTCGGTTTGGTGAAAACACATCACACTTCTCTATACGAAATTTAAGATCGAGGGGACCATTCCCAACTTTAGATTACGAATTCTGGGTTTTAATATATATCAATTCTCTGCTCTGCTCTCCTCTCGTCTGCTATGTACTACTCTAGTTCGTTGAAGATTTGCATGCTACCTATTGTATTGTATGATTCTAATGCCCCCTATCCATTTTGTGTTATTTTTTTCCTTGCTTTCTGTCTCATCTATGGATGCCCATTTTAGCTTAGCCTTCAAAGTCTAAGAATGATTGAAGAATTCTACTCCATTTGATGATGAAGCATATATATATATTATGGTTTGGTTAAATTTTTTGGTACCTCTTCAAGACTGATAAATTGAGATGGTCCATCAGTCCATGTGAGGAAAATGTTACCCAATGCAACTACTTTTTGACTCGAGCTTGAATTTATTACTTCACAAGTCTTAGCCGCTTGCACTTAACAGCTTCCTTTGGGTTCAAGAAAAGAGTTTTGTACAACATGTTAGCTGTTAACAGGATGAGGATATCATTGTTTATTTGATTTTTTCGAACATCTTTTGACCAACTTTACTAATATTGTTGGAAACTATTTTCTAAAAATAAAAATGACTAAAATATGTTTAATAATAATATGTTTTAGGACAATAATTTATGAAAATCATCCCATTTTTTTATTTTTTGAGAATTAATTGTCCAAATATTAAAATATTAATTTCATTGTCTTTATTTTCTAAAAATAAAAAATTAACTAAAACATGCTTAATAATATGTTTTATTAAACATGTTTTAGGACAATAATTTATGAAAAATGAAAATCATCCCATTTTTCTAATTTTTCAGAAGAAGTTGTTTAAAATATTAAAATATTATTTTCATATATATTTTTTTTATGACATTCATTTCTTCCAATGTTAGTCAAATGCATTTTTCTTTATTTTCATTGTTTGCTTAAAGAGTTTTAAACATATAATATTAGAAGCTCTTTTTAAAATAATGAACAGCGGTAAAATATTATTTTCATTTCTTGTCTTATACATTCACATTCATCTCTTCAAATAATAAGTAAATACATCTGTTTTCGTTTTATTTTTTAATTAAACACAATTGGACACTCTTTTAAATTCAAAAACAAACAATAATTAAATTAAATTAAATTAAATTTCTTTGTAGAAATTCGGGAAAAAACAATAAATAAAGAAAGGTGACTACATTATTATCTTCTATTTTTATAATTTTTCTACTTACAATTAATATATGAAATAAATAAAATAATATATATTGACACATAAATCTATACAAAATAAATATTTATATAAAAAATTTCTTTTATTAAAATATATATTTATTAATATTATCTTTAAATACCAATATTTCTCAATTACCAGACATTTATTATTAATATTTTCTCTCTTCAAGTACAGTCAATAAGAATCGGACAAAAAAAGAAAGTTACCGCTACGACAAGGACAGCTGCCAGCCACGTCGCAATCCTGAATCTTTGTAACTGGCTTTAACCTCTCACTTAATAGAACACGTGGCAGATTCAAGCTGCCACTGAAATTGACACCATCATATTCATGGAACTGCTTTGGTTGGGTTTTCACCTCCAGCCTCATAGGATCCAAGCACAAACCCGATGGCTCACGTGATCTCCGTCCGAACAACTGGATCCATACCTGATGACCTGTCATCCAAAGCCACAACCTTGTATTGCCACGTAGGCTCGGACAACCGTTTGCCCTTGAACCAGTTCCCAATAAAGGAACAAAATTAATATTAATATTAAATAATAAAAAAAAAAGTTAACAGATTTTGTGGATGCAGACAGAGGAAACAGAAAGAGTACGACTAGCTAGGCAGCTGTAGTAGCAACGATTTTCAATTTGCGTCTTCTCTCGCCATCCAATATAATGAAAAGGGTGAATTCTTGATTCGTGAAGAAGAAGATTCAGGAACAAGATCATCAACACCTACGATACTTCTCTTTTAAGCGATCTGTTTTTCTCTCTCTAAATCTTTGCTTTGCTGCATTTGCCTCTTTTTGGATATTGATAGCGTCGCCATTAAGGCTTTCACGCCATTTCCCACGAGAATCGGTAGACTTCTTTCACGGAAAAGTTTTTTTGTTGACCCAAAAGCTTTCTTTTTTCACTATATTACCTATCCTTCCGCAGTCTATTCTTCATCACTGCTGCTTCAGTGGTTAATCCAAGAACGAAGATGAATCTCTCCTACATTTTGTTTACACTGTTTCTTCTACACTGTAGATTATGGGAAGTTTTAGCAATTTTAGACCCAGTTGATTTCTTGGCTCTACAAGCGATTAGAAAATCCCTTGATGACATGCCCGGTTCAGACTTTTTCGCTTCATGGGATTTCACCTCTGATCCATGCAACTTCGCCGGTGTTTACTGTGATGGCAATAAAGTTATTGCTCTTAATCTTGGAGATCCTCACGCAGGGTCGCCCGGTCTTACAGGCCGACTAGACCCCGCTATTGGTAAATTTTCATCTCTCGCAGAGCTATCAATTGTGCCGGGCCGAATCATTGGGACGCTCCCGCAATCTATGTCTCAGTTGAAGAACCTGCGGTTTCTTGCAATTAGCAGGAATTTTATCTCCGGTGAAATCCCGGCAACTCTCGGCCAGTTACGGGGACTCAAAACATTTGATCTCAGCTACAACCAGCTAGCCGGAGTTATCCCTCCCTCCATCGGAACCATTCCGGAGCTGTCGAACGTAATACTCTGTCACAACAAGCTCTCCGGTTCTGTCCCTCCGTTTCTCTCGCAAATATTAACTCGGCTCGACTTGAAACACAATGATCTCTCCGGTTCACTGACTCCAAACTCTCTGCCTTCTTCGCTGCAGTACCTCTCTCTGTCCTGGAACCGGCTCAATGGACCGGTGGACCATCTATTAAACCGGCTCGACCAGTTAAATTATTTGGACTTGAGTATGAATCAGTTTAACGGTAACATTCCGGGTCGGATCTTCACATTTCCAATAACGAATCTTCAGTTACAAAGGAATATGTTTTCCGGTCCTGTTCAACCGACTGATCAGGTGACGATCACGACCGTTGATGTGAGCTACAATCGTTTGTCAGGCCAAATCTCCCCCATGTTTTCTTCCGTACAGAATTTGTATTTAAATAACAACCGGTTTACGGGTCAGGTTCCGGGTAGTTTTGTGGACCGTTTATTGTCTGCAAGCATCCAGGTTTTATATTTACAGCATAACTATTTGACCGGGATTGAGATTAATCCGACGGCTGATATTCCGTTGAGTAGTTCGCTGTGTCTGCAATATAACTGCATGGTCCCTCCCGTACAGACGCCGTGCCCGATGAAATCCGGGAAGCAAAATACTAGGCCTACTGCGCAGTGCAACGCATGGGGAGGGTAGATATGTGAATTTGGCCTATAACGGGGGCATTTTGGGAAGAAAAGATACAAAGATAGATTCTCTTGTTTTTTATATTTAATTTTTTTCCTTGTTTTTGTGGGTGTTATTTAAATTCATTAATTAATTTTTTTTGACAATGTGGGTAAAAAATTCCCAAATAAAGAATGTTGCGGATACTTGACAATTATGTAGTTGTTGTATTGATTGAATGTTGTTCCTAAAATTATATTATTACTGTAATGAGTGTTATTAAAATTATATAGCTCTTGAACGCCCTTTACATGAAATTTATGTCAAAAAAATATATATAATATTTTTCAAGGAATTGAAGCTCCCCTATCGGCCGTAGCTTTGTAATCTTGTGGTCATTGTGTGCGTTGTTACCCTTATTGTAATTTCTCTCTTATTGGATGATAAGTGATATCTTGTATTTTTGTCCACTTAAAATTTGTCGTTGAAAGTAGATGTTGGATTTACAAACCCCTTTGAATTTTGGATGGACTGAAATCTTCTTCAATCTATAATGATCAGTGCATTTATTTAGATTATTGGCCTCCACAAATAATTTGTTTTTCATTTCATTTTTGTGATTATTTTTTATTAATTGTGTGAATGTGTTGACATGTAGGTGAATGAAATCATAGTCCTCATTTTCAGCTTTGCCCAGCTTTTAAATTTCACGGGCATCCATCAGAACAAGATACAGTTAGATAGCTTTGGATGTGCCGAAACTACCATTCATTATTACGCACTTGAACAATTGAACGTCTCTACTGCTTCTAAACTTAACGGTCATACATGAATATAACTTTCATTTAATTAGTTATTCATATAATAATAATAATAATAATAATATCCCACTAAATATAAAATATCAATGAAAAAATATGTGAGCTTTACTAAAAATGAGTATTGGGAAGAAAATAATTATCACTAAATGATAAAAATGAAAATCCTAACCACCTAATTAAAAAAATTAGTCATAGACCTTAATTCAAATATCGAAGCAAATGTTAGGAATCGTAAACATTAGTTCACGTCATCGCTTTAATAACATGACCAACATTATTTCTTAAAATTCACATTGTTGACACCTTATTCTAAGACTAGAGTTTTGTTAATGTTGCTAACCTTGAGCTGACATTAAAAATATTATGCACTATTCTTCAAAATAAGCCCTTCAATAATGCTTAGGAGCAAACCTATACAGAGCTTTAAGATTTTTTTCACTAAGCCAAGAGCCTCTATTTCTAGCTGGTTGTTAAAAATTATAGACTAACAATATTAAAAATGATAATATGATAAAAAGAGCTCACATGTTAAGCACTAAAAGTATTTTTCTTATTATTTTAACAGCACTATTACTTGTCAAATAACCTATTACGTGTAAATCACAAAACAATAGAGATATAGTATAATGATTACTTGACAATTAACAAACTTTAGTATACGCTAGTCTTTTATAACAAATCATTCATCAATTCTATTATCCAAAAGTCTATGTAAGAAAGCTTATAAAACACAATAGCTACTCATTTAAAAGGAATTCAAGTCAAATGAAAAAGAAATTAGCATCAGTTAACCTTTAGAACTACTGCCTATCATTTTCCTCTTTTACTTTATTGGTAAACACTACTACTAACTCAATAAATATCCTCTCACTTTGTTTACATTATTTTTTTTACTTTATTTACTTTTGTTTGTTTACCACATTCTTGTTATCCACTAATTTGGATATCAGAGTTTTTGCTGTCAAACAGTTGTCATCTTTCTAAAATTTTCTTATATTTGTATTTTTTAAGAATATAATAAACGTTAAGTATTTACTGTATAATATTCAAAATCAATTTACAGTTGTCTAACTAAAGCAGTAATTTTCAGATTTAACTCATCAATAATTAGTGTTATTAAATACTTTTTTAATTTTTCTTTTGCATAGTGCAATCAATATAACACTAAATAGATTTTAAAAAATTGGTAATAAAATAAATGATTGCCTTTTCAATATATTATATGGTTGTAAATTAAGAAAGTATCTTTGATTATCGTCAATTCATTTGCATATATATTTGGTGTTAAAGAAAGCATAGACATGTAAAAAAAAATAAGATTATGTAAAGGTAAGGTAATTTGACATAAAATAAATATAGATGTTGAGGCACATGGAGCATGTAGCATAGCAAACCAAACACCAACCGTCATCACAAAGGTCAATCGATCTCTGTATTTTAACATGCTGTTTTGTCTGAGCTAGTTGGGGAGCGGAAGTCTGACAATAAGGTAAAAACAACATAAATACCATGCGTTACCCGAGCCTTAACTTCTTCTTTTTTTCCTTCTTTTTTTTTTTTTTTTTTTTTTTTTTTTTTTTTTTTTT
>JAWDEX010000002.1:9779907-9835367 GCA_035221805.1 Trichilia hirta | reverse complement strand
TTTTTTCCTTCCTTTTTTTTTTTTTTTTTTTTTTTTTTATACGTGAGAAACCCTAATCTACTCAACCCCAGACAAGCGCTAAGCAGCCGTCACGTGAGAGGAGCAGTTTAGGTAAAATCTACGACCTACACCTTGACACTTCTGTCGAAGTAAAAATATGACAGCTCGAACTCAGGACCGCAGTGCAAGCGTAGAACATAGCCCGAGTCCTTTACCACCATGGCACCCCAATTGGGTGTACCCGAGCCTTAACACCACTGTCTGTCATTGTACAGTGTAGCCAAAGTCAAAATCTTCCCTTTTTTTTTTTTTTTTTTCTTTTTTCTCCAAATCTCTCATGTTGCCAAAGCATTTGGATTTGTTGTTGTTTGTCTTGTAAATTTGTTTAGACTATGGAAATTGAAACCTAGCAAAGGTAACAATAATCTAATATATTGGTAGAGGGTCAATGGTGTGTTTCGAAATATACATATTTTAACTCTGACTCTGCATTGTACTTGAAGGATTCATTGATATTCGGCCTCGGAAGTATAAGCACAAGCATATTTCTTTTGAAGTGGAGGCCAGGACTTCTTTATTGTTTCTATAATGGACGATTAGGATTTATTGACCAGGGTATAATTCTATGGTTCTTGCGTTGGAAGATCTTTTCAAGTTTGTAAGTAGGAGTAGGGGCGCTCTCATTGTTAATGTTCCCTCTTAAGAAATACAATGATTTTATGTTCCCCTCGGAAAAATAGGGGCCTCCAACTGATTATGTGGCTAGACGCACTCTTCATTGAGCCTATAGTGTTTGATTAAAGGAGGTCTCTTGTATCATTTCAAAAGTTGTTTCTTGCTTTCTGCTGTAGAGCCAAAAAGAAGCAGCAAGAGTTGTTTTCTCTTCCACGAATTAAAAAATGATAAAAGAAATAATAATTGAAGAATGGTCATCGCAGCATACTGCTTCTTGAAGATAGTCCGGGTGATTTTTAAGTAATTATTGACCTTTTTTATACCGAATAATCAGTGGATATCAGTATATGAGACACCACTTCAGTACCCTTCACTAACCAGGTAAATTATGGGTGAAAGGCCACTTGATAAACGAAATGATAGGGATGTTGCCCAACTACAGTTGTAATTATTCAGTTGGATCGGGCCACTTGTGCGACATTCACGCAAGACCCACATGCGCCTGTATAAACAAACCTTCAACGCATCTATATCTTTCCCAGTAGGAAGCCAATGAAAGCAAAATCAATCAGCATCTACCGCTATCAAGAAAAAGGAAAGAGAACTTCCAGCAAACAGACAAAGCTCATTTACATAGGGCGACACGTGTAATACAATCTTTATTCAGGAACTCTATACAGATTGGCTCCTTCTGTACACCACTGACTTTGTGAAGTTATGTATATCTCTTGTATTATTTTATCATAAATCAACTGCATTTTGAGCTATTTTGACTTAAACACAACATATCGTATCAGAAAAGATCATATAACAGGTTGTATCATAAGTAAAATTGTCTCCTCCGGATCCTCTTCTTGTGTGCAGCGGTAGGAGCTTCTCCATTACCCGGAAATTCCCATCTGATGACATCTCCATCCCAAGATGAGCTGACAAGCATTGGGTAACTCGGGTGCCAACTACAATCTCTGACAGGTGAGGTATGGTGTTTGAGTACAGCAACTTGACCACCACTCACCTACAATGACCATAATCCAAAAAGAGGAACACAATTAGAGCAAAGGATAGGAACAAGCATTTTCACCCAAATATCATAGTTTCCCTCATAAGCCAAGAAGAATCATAATATATCACATTTATAATTAGGGTGTACATCTCAGGCGTGCCTAATTCCCACCAAAAGGTGATTTGAATCTCCTTAATGCAAGTAATGGGGTAGCTCCAGAGGATTGCCAGGTTTGGTTAATTACATAGAGAGATTAAAGCATGAAAATAAGATTTCATTACTTACCAAGTCATAAACATAAACACAAGAATCATGGGATCCAGTGTAGATGTACTTTTGACCAGTGCTGCAGAAAGTTATTACAAAAAACCATATTAGTTCAGGCTTAAAAATGGGTGTCAATGCAATCAGATGCTAAACAATCATGCTGCTTAAAAGTAAAATCAAAGTGTGGCTAAAACCTGCTGAAACCATCACAAAACTTGGGCCTCTTGGCAAATATATGTAAATACATCAGTCACATAACTATAGTCTCTTCAAAAAAACATTGATCATGATCATTTGAAAAATCTGGACATTAACGTTTACCTGTATTCAGGGGAAAAGTAGCAACGGATAAGTGTGCGCAAAACAGAATGACCTTTGTATGTAGAAACCGATTGATCACATGGGTGCTTCAAATCTCTTGCCTGGGGTGGGTAGTCCATCCATCTGTAATCCCATTCATAATTCCTAAGCCCTATATTGCTGGGATGAAAGAAAACTATAATTAGCAATGTTCATGCATTTCAGAATTTGATCAATCTGACAAATGCATAAGATGATAAAGAAACTATTAATTTACCCCAGAAAATTCAACCCATAACCCAGTCTTTTCAGAATTTCACTATTTTCAAATTTGCAAGCGATTGCAAAGACAAAGTACATTTCTTTGCCTGATAGAATGAATATGACACGTGCAAACATCAACCAAATATAAGGCATGCATTTGTATGAGCTGTATTTTCATAAACAACAGTGATTTGAAAAGCACTTCATGAAACCAGGAAGTTAATTTACCAGGCAGCATTAGAGGACATTTTTCGAATATCCCAAAGTTTGATTGCCTGATCTTTACCATTTGAGATCAAATAACGACCATCTCCACGGGTATCAATAAATGTAATCCCTTCAAGGTGTCCCATCAGGACCCCTGCTGGCTTCTCTTTTGCATTTAGACAGCGTCTATCCCATACCTGTAGAAAGTTTACATATTAGCAAAACAAACCTATCTTCATTGACTTTTCACAAAGCAGTCTGATTTATTAATAAAAACTTTACATTCTACCAATTCACTTGGTGAGACAAAAATATAACGATCAAAAGAGCCAAACCTTAATATTATTACCCTTGACTAGCTGATACCTTGCCATACAAATTATATGCCAGTAGAGCTAACAGGCTTCAGAAGAATCACACAAAAGTTCCAGAATGCCTGACAGGTTTAGTGTATTATAGGGGTCATCTATTCTTGTAGCATCTACATTATCCCACCTTCCAACTAAGCACCAACAGTCAGCCGTTCTAGTTCATAACCTCTATGAAATTTTAGCCACTTAAACTACAATATGGAGGCAGTAATTCCTGTAAACCCATATCAAGAGCGTTCCCACTATTAGTTGCATAAATTAGATTATTTTTTTGTTTTCCCTCAGATGCAGGCAATGGTACACATTTGTAGCAGCATTACAATACCAAGATATCAGAGAGAACTCACTTCAACTCGACATAACCCAGTGTGAACTAATTAAACTCAGCAAAATATGATTTCAAACAAAATTGATAATATAGTCTTTTTAAGAAAAGCAATTAACTTTACCACACACAACCCAACCCACCCCCGTCCCATCCATAAACACAAATTAAACAAATTTCCACCCCAAGGTTGGTGAAGGGGAACCAATTCCTAACTTCTTACTTCCAAGACAAGAGGCCAAACCATATACGCTAGCTCTTGAGGACAAATTTGCTAATACAGTTGTATCAATAATTTCTTGCACATCTGTCATTGTGATATTTTTTCAAACCACAAAGAAAAAATTAACAGACAAATATGAAATATAATGTCCAATTGAAACTTACAAGAATAATTCCTGTTACAAAGGACTAGTACTTCTAGCCCAAGATAAAACTGAATTTACCTTACATAAATTATCATCACTCCCAGAATAGATTAGATGGCCACTTTCATCAGCAAAACAAACAGTGTTAACATCAGACTGCAACATAAAAACACAAATCTATTTAGAATCTGAAAAGATCATAATTCCAATCAATCAGAATTATCCACATATGATAAAGCTCTTTAATCATAAGAATAAGAGAGTGATCAAACAAAAACAAAATCACCGTTCAAGGTCAATATTTCTTTCAACAAAGCCACTAGTTTGACATCACCTTTAAATTTCCAAAGTTTCCGCATAAAACTTAACCACAAGTTAACATCACATAACAATTACTCTAAGGTACCTTATCCCTAGTACATGAAGATGAAATTAGAAAAGCCTTCAGAACTATGTAAGCCAACATTTTTTCTTTTTTATCATTTTGATATCCACAAACCCCTCAACTTTTCTATGTTCACCAAGTTTCAATCAGGGATTGCTGCCAGTTCCTACAACCTTGGCAGTCAAGAACCTTGTAAGACATAAACACCTCTGACCTCTTGGTTAAGTACAATGGCCTTTTACAACTCAACCCACCATAGAGATTTCCAGCCTAATTTAACCATGTGGTCAACATACAAAAAGTATAAAATAAACAAGATAAGTAAGCAACATGAATTGTGGATAAAATACACAATGATCACTTAAAGTAACTTTTACCGAGTGTGCCAAAATTTTAAAGGAAAGTTTATTTGCTTCAAGATCATAGACATATATAGAATCATCACTACTTCCGGCAACAACTTCTCGCCCATCAGTTGAAAATTTCACGGAGAAGATCCCAAAAGAATACCCTCCATCATCTGCAGCAGAAAAGTCCAATCCATCATGTATTTCCTGCATAGCATGTGACTCCAAATGTCAACTTAGTTTACCATCTGAAATTCTCTAAAGAAGACTGGATTAATAAAATTACAATAAATAGCCTGAGTTACTCATTAATATAGTGATGCTGAACAGTTAAAAGGTAATTAATAAAATTTCAACTTGGGAATATGCAACAACATAGAAGACCAAATGAAACACAGAAATTTTCAAATTACTCAACAAAACAGTGAAGCTTAACAGTTCAATTGTTATCGATAGAGTTACAGAAGAAATATATTTTGAAACCATGTTATGTAGATCATGCTAGGCCATTTTTCGAATTGCCTTTTTTCTTACTTTACGTGGATCTGCTTTTAGTTTATTGTTAGAGTCAAATTTTGTTATTTACTCTTGGGAAACTGATTTTCCTTGTTTGTGTTAGAGTAGGATTTCTATTTCCTTGTTGAATGCTTTTCTTTTCTTCTTCTTTTTTTTTTTTTTACATATATATATATATATACATTGCGTATAGGAAGATGAAAAGGATCTTGGTACAGATGAGGTGATTCTGTCAATAATATACACCATTTAATGAGTTCATGCTTCCATTCGTAGAGTGAAGCCATGGTGCCACATTAAACATGGTTCTAGCCTCCATATTTTCTTCTATGTTAAAAATGTTTGCTTGTTGGATACAGGTGAATTTAAGACATCACTATCTAAGGATTATAATCTAGACCTAGTTGTAGCAACTCCCTAATTACCAAATATGTATTTGTGCACGTATATCTGCATGCAACCAATCATTCTCATCTGCCCATTTACAGCAACTGTAAGCCCTCTCGTTGATCAGCTAGTATTATGGTTCATCAAGTTATAATCTAACAACCTTTCCAAAACAATTACGCCAGAAGCAATGTAAGGCAAAAAGGTTAACCCATACATAAAAAGTAATGTCATAAAATTAAGAAATCTGAGTTTTATATTCATTCTAGGACATCTAATAAAATTTTGTAATAATATTTGTACACCATACCGTAACATTTGCAAGAGACTCTGTTGCCTCAGATCCAACATTAACAATATGTACAATAGGAGACATGCTTGCATAAACCTGCAAAAGCAAAGAAGAAAAAACTTATTAAGTTATAAGAAAAATATGTATGTTCAGGTGTCAGGACATTGAAAGATGTACCTCATGTCATCAAACAAACTAAAGCAGATGAGAAGGAGGACAGATAATTACTAATTTGATAATAGCCGTCTTCTTGATCTTTCTATTGATGATAAATAAACAATAATAATTTAAATAGTTCCAATCAGCGCATACAATGGCATCAATTCTATACCCAATTGCATGAAAGATACCAACTATATCACTTATTTCATGTCCTAAAGATTTTAGAAAGAATTTTGCTCAGGTGATGCATAAGTAGTTTGTTCACTTATGCTTATCAGTTATTTGATATCCTATATGATGACAGTTCATAAGTCTGGCACCTAAATACTGCAATTGAAATGATTAGGGAGGTAACAGGGAAATTGAGGAGTCCTGGAAAACTCAGGCTATTCAACCTGGTTCATGGCTTTGTCAGAGACACAAGTTGGCAAGTAAAATCTTCACATACTCTGAGTCCTTCCACTGAGATGCAAAATTTTACTGAGGGGCACTCACCTTGACTCTTATTCCTTTGCTCTGAACATACATGATTGAACCATACAAACTAGAATACAGTCTCAGGAAATATTCTAGAATAAGGTATGAGAAAATGGGCATCATAGAAACAATTTACATCAGCTTAACATCATAATGTTGCTGCACTACACCACAATTACAAATATGAATGCAAATACTTACCATTGACTATTACAATAAAAGAGTTGAAGATTCATAAGAAATCGCTTTACAAGATATAATTGAGCATCATCTTAAATTGCAAGTAGAAGATCAGGAGCAATTATCTCATTCAATTAGAAAAGTATCTTGCAACCAAAATCCATCATTTCATTTTGTTTTGCATTCTAACCTCTGTGTTTGTTACTAAAAAAAATGGTGAACACACATCAGCTAATAATTGTTTTCACCTATTGCAAATCAATTCGATACTGAACCAGTAAGCACGTATAAGTTTCTCCCAGTAAACAAACATACAAACAAATAAACATAGAAAAAGCTTTGATTAACGTGCACAACATTTTCAGATCACCAAGGTATATTTTACTTGCAAAATAAACAATCCAGAAACACAAACTCACAAGATGGTGCTGGTCTGGGGAAAGAGAAGTATCTGTGACTGTCCAGCGCAAACTTTTGGCAAGAATATCCTTCTGCAATTTCCACCCTCTCTCCACGTCGTATATTCTAATTTGGCTTGCCTGACATAATATTTTAAATATTGGCAAGCAAAAATTATAAAATTTAATTGCAGATACACTAATCGCCTTTCTCTGTCTCATCAGTCAGCTATTGGGGGATGTGTGAAAAAATAACCTAGTTAACAAAATTAAAACTCGAACCTCTATAATATGATTAACAAAAACTACTTCATGCATTTCAGGCAGTACCAGTTTAAAAGAGGATACTAAACATGATACCTGAAATCCAGCAACAAACATAGAACCATCAGCTGAAAACTGAGAGACGTATGCTCTGCTAGTTGCCTGGTCCACAAACCAGGGACCATTGACTGGCAAGTATCTACTTAACATATGACAACAATCCGCCGATGAGAACCTTCCTCTTCCAGAATAATTACCTTCTCTACCTGCCAACATCTTTACTGCAGAAACAGGTAAGTGCTGCCTCCTGGGTATTTGCTTTCTCAGATGCTGATGTGGTGCTGATTTCAGCTTCGTGAGTTGGGCAATTTCATGGTCTAAATCAACCAACGGTTTCTTGGATTTGCTATGACTGTTACTAGCTTCATTCATGGTTTTCCCATCATCACAGAATTCAGAATCTATCTCGAGTCTACTCATGGCGTAACCCATTTCGTCAATGTCAAATCCACTCACTGTTACATACATTTTAAATCAAAATCATTGGCAATATGAGTACTTCTTAAGCATTTAGAACTATGTTGAACCTTCATACCACCCCTCAACAGATTCTTAAAGTGTCTCCATCCTGCAAGATCACTATGATCAGCCAATCTCTCCACCAACAAATTAACATTAAGAGTACTGAATTCGATACAAAAATACTCATACAAAAAAAAAATTCTTAGAAATTTATAACCTTTAATATCTCCCTTAATACTCGACCAACTATAGTCAGATCATTTCCATTTCCAATTTACACAGCAAACACAACAATTTCAAATTTTTTTTTTATCAATAATCACAATAAACTAACGATTTATTCTTGGTGTGTAAAGCTATACCGTTGGAAATCGAATTAAGAAATGGATAAATCAGCTGCAATTACCATATCTCACCTTGTTATTCATTAATTTAGAATCTTCAGCACTGTTATGTTGAATCTGACGCTTTCTTTGTAATGTCCTAGTTATGTCAATGGATGATAAATATAGATATACATGATATACCTGCGGTGTTGCACCTCCCTCCTCTCTCTCTTTTATCTTTTATTATTATTAATTTTTATTGTTTTTGTTGTTTTATTATGGTGGATTGTCGACGTTATTTCGTTTGGTTACTGAAACGTCAACATCGCTTGCCAGCAAAAGATATCAGTTCAGTTAGACGATGACACGTGTTTGTTTCAAGGTCCTATTTCTAAATCAGTGGGAGTGCGAGCACGCTGTTCCTCCTGCTATGGAACGTGGATAATTATTAATCACCAGTAAACTTTTAACAATAATTAAAGGGAAGACTAATATTTATTTACACTCTCAACTTTTACTTAATTATAAATATATTTGTTTAAATTTAATTAAATATATTAATACTTAAAAAAATAATTAAATTACAAAGAAGATGCTTTTACATTCCACATGTCCGTTTCTGATATCCCCATCTCACTATGCTATCGAGACGTCAGAGAATCGTCGCGTCGTGACCATCTCAGTAACCCTTTTGTGGGAGAGGGTAGGTAGGGATTGCCTACTGTAAAGACCACTAAGCAGTGGTGTGCAGAATCCATATTGAGAAAGCTTAGTTTGCCACCTGTAACATTACTTTTGTTCTTTGCATTCCAAGTTGTAGTGGCTACCTGCATTCCTATTTGGGCTTTAGGTGCCAATGGAACTTATTTAATGGCCAGGCCCATTTCTAACATCATCTCCAGGCCCACAACTCACGTCAATCATATCTTTTTCAACCCACAGCCCAGTAAAACAAGTTCAACAAAATAAAATGGAGAGTTGAATGCTTAAATCCATTTTTAGTCATTAAAATATCATCGAATTTAAAAAGGGTAAAAAAATAAAAGAATAGACGGATTAGTAGAATAATTTAGTGAAATATTTTAATTTGAGTTGAATTAATATATAACAAATTTATTTTTTATTTGATTTTAATTTAGTTCTAATGCTACACAGACTATCTATATAAAACAACTTAATTACTAATTTTCTTGTTTTTTACTTTTTTTTTTTTTTAAGATTATACAAGGTTTAGTCGACATTAAATTGTTAAATATGAGGATTCATTTGTAATTTTACTAAAATTTGGGATTGAATTGTTATTAATTGAAAACTGAAAATTCGTGGGTTTGGACCAGCGTCGTTTGTCGGCTTAAACCAGCGGCAAGATGATACCTTGATTACAGCTAGCAGTTTTCCCGTGGCGTGATGCTGGCCTTGACAGTTACTGAACAATGAAGCGTGTGTGGAAACTCTCAGACGTTTCCCAAAACGAATTGCTTCATCTGCGTAGACACTACTCTAAACCCAAAACCCTACCCGAACTTTCCCTCTTCACCTTCTCAAAGTATTCAAATTGCAGATTTGACAACGATCTCTGTGCGCCAACGACCAACGGCGGGTTCGAAGGGGTCATAGATTTATTCACTAGGAAGTTAGCTTATCCGTATAAAAAGGTTAGGGAGGATGCGGCCACAGCGGTGTCAATTTTACGGGACGAATTGTTGGAAAATGTTGATGATTTGGACAGGGTTTTGGACGAGAAGGGTTTGTTTCTGATCAGGAGACACAGTGATGGGTCTGCTTTCGTTGAGCTAATGAACCATTTGGGATCCTCGCCTCAGTTAGCAATAGAGGTGTTTATCGTTTCATTTAATGACATTTCAACGAACTTACTTTTTTGTGTGCTCGTGTGTTTTTTGTATCATCAAGATCAGTTTACTTTGTGAATGCTATGCAGATTTTGTGGGGTGTAGAATTTGTACGTGTTATTGAGTATTTTGCTTACTGAAGACTTATGGTTCCGTTCCCATTCATGGAGACTTCGCTTTTATTTTGTTTTAGCCATTAATTCCACTGAATTTGTTTTTCTTTGTATTACTTGTCAATTCAGATAGTTGCTTACGCTGAGGTTTACCTCCATCAAAACATTTAATATGGATCTAATTGATCTCATTGAAAATTCAAATACTTCTCAGTGTGTCAGAATTATTTTTACATCATAACAATTCTACAAAATGTTGGACTAGAGTTTTCAAAGTTTTACCCGTTTGCATATATGTCATTATATATATTTAATTATTGATTTTTAGGTTTTTAATTGGAGAAGAAAGCAGGCGGATTGCGGTACTCCAATGTCAAAGGAAGAATATGCTAAGGGCATTACACTGGCTGGTAAAAGTAAGAATGTGGATCTTGCAGTTGAACTATTTGAGGAGGCTACTAACAGGCGTCTTAAGTCAAGAACTACCTATAATGCTCTAATGAGTGCGTATATGTTTAACGGCCTTGCTGATAAATGCCAGTCATTGTTTCGGGATTTGAAAAGGGAAGCATATATTAGTCCTTCAATTGTAACATATAACATTCTTATATCAGTTTTTGGTCGCCTGTTACTGGTTGATCACATGGAAGCAACTTTTCAGGAAATAAAGGACTCAAACCTCTCTCCAACTGTATTCACATATAATAATTTAATTTCTGGATATTTGACTGCTTGGAAGTGGGATAGTATGGAAAAAACTTTTCAGATGATGGAGGCAGGGCCAGTAAAGCCAGAAACTAGTACATACTTGCTAATGCTTCGAGGGTATGCACACTCAGGTAATTTAGATAGGATGGAAGAGATATATGGATTGGTAAAAAATCATGTAGATAAGGAACTACCATTAATCAGAGCCATGATATGTGCATATTGTAGAAGTACGGTCACAAACAGGATTGAAAAGATTGAGGCTTTGATGGGGGTTATTCCAGAAGAGGAGTATCGACCTTGGTTGAATGTGCTATTGATAAAGGTTTATGCCCAAGAGAATTGTTTAGAGGGAATGGAGAAATCAATAAATGATGCGTTTGAGCACAAAACATCTATAGCAACTGCAAGTACTATGAGGTCCATTATTGCAAATTATTTCCAATGCAATGCAGTGGACAAGCTGACCAACTTTGTGAGGCGTGCTGAAAGCGCTGGTTGGAAAATCTGTCGTTCCCTTTATCACTGTAAAATGGTCATGTATGCATCAGAGAAGTGCTTAGAAGAAATGGAGAGTGTCCTTAAAGAGATGGAAAATCACGGAATGGACCGCTCTAAAAGGACATTTTGGATAATGTACAAGGCCTACTTAATGTGGGGCCAGGGACGTAAGGTCAAGCAAGTTTTAGGATTAATGTACAAGTACGGGTATGATGTTCCTGTGGATGCTTTTCCACCATAACGTAAACAATTCAAGGAGCATATGATGATCTGAAATTTTAGAAAGCATTTAGGGTTCTGTTTGTGTGCGTTATCTGTAAGATGGAATTCAGACTCAAATAGTTGGTACACATTTTTCTCATGTTTATTTCTTCAATAAATACTTAATATTATGTTCTTGGTGTTTTCAACCTGTTGATGGCAGTATGGTTCATGATGTTTTTCATTCATATTACCCTTTGCTGTGATAAGTAGATAGCCATGGAAGCTTGATTTGAAGTTTAAACATGAAGTTAAATCGACTAAAAATAAAGAAAAGGTAAGAGAGTCCATTTACATACAACTGCATATTACAACTGTAAACGTTAGAGGGAGAATTATAGCTCTGATAGAGAAATAAAAGATATTTCAAGCCCATTTTGTCCGAAAGAAAAATTATTCCATTACCATTTTAACGATGTCAAACTACTTTGCTCTTTCATCGAAACTTAGGTTGTCTATTAGAAGTCATTTCATCTATCTTGGTACATATTATTATTTCAACTATTTGTTCCCTCGCTTCCTATCCAGTTATTGACTTGCGCAATATCATCATAAAATATTTTTAGATTTTCATTCTTTTTACCAGGACTAATTTTTGGGATGTGATTTCACACAACTTAAACTCACTGAGTATGGCTTTGGTGATTATTAACCAAAATAGGCTTTCTTCTTTTGGGTTGTTGAAACAAGAATTAGGAATTTACAGAATACAAATATGGAATGAATGGTGGAAAGAGGTAGAGGATTAATGGTGTCTACTTTTATCTTCTTCTCTTAATTGACTGGTGTAATGTAGGAGATACTCTAGTTTGTTGAAACAAGTAGTCCATTGTCTAATTCATAGACTGATCATTGATGATGATAAGTGGAGAATCTTGAAATTGATGAACTTGCTGTGAGACCTATTTATTTGTTGTGCTGGAAGTGTAAGCAAGCATGTATTTCTCAGAAGATTGTCGGTTCATGTCATTCCAATAAAGATACTATTTATCCTCGTAAAATGTACTCATCCTGAGTTACCTGCATGTTGCATGTGTATATGTTGCATCTGATTCCTCACACCCCATGTTTGGTTTATTTTCTCTAGCTCATAGAATTCTCACGGTCCTTAAATGATATAAATCTTTCAGCATGAATGCCACCATTTACTGGTGTATGGTATCTTGCCAGTGACATAATTATTTGACCTGTGGTTTTCTTTCTTTTATTTTAGTCCAGAAGATAGTGAAGCGACATGGTATTCGTAGAGATTCCTTATTAATGTTATTGTGCCTGAATATTTTATTATGGCATTTTCTGCGCATTTAAGTTGCTGTTAGTATGAATTTGTAGAAAAGAAATCAGAATTTGGATGTTAAATTTTTATCTGATGCTCTTATTTGGCTGAACAATATGGATGCTCATTCTTGAAAATAAAATCAGTTGTTTCTTGTGGTGATTTTGTGGCTGCTCAAATGATTGAAGAATTATTCATTTTATTGGAAAGTTGAGGACATTTTTTGATGGACCAAGGCCATCAGTATACTGAATGCTTCTATATATTGAAATAAAATTCAAGAACATACTCAGAATGGTATATTATTGTGCAAAGTACCAGATCAAGTCCTACATTTTTTACTAAATTAACTTGATTTAATTTTGTAGAATAGCGGAGGACAGAGGAGGGAGAAAATTGGCCCTAGAGTTTGCAAGATGGAAGCTAATCTCGCAGGAATATAAGTCCTACTGAAAGGGCTGAAGCTGACCCTTAAAGTTAAGTATTATATATGTTGGTAATTCGTTCTGCTTTTGTGATTAACATTCAAGAATACTCTTCTGCTTTTGTGATTAACATTCAAGAATACTTTTCAGCCTCACGAGCTAGATTTTCTGACTGAAGCCTGCTCAGTAATAACATTTCTTGTTGAAGCTTAACATGAATTGTAATGCTGGGGATTCACTGTGAGGTTGGGCCAGGGAAAAATAAATTTTACAGATTGACTCATCATTAATATTTAGGCTTATATCTCCACTTGGGAGCAATGATTCGTATGATTTTGTCATGTCACCATTGTCACTGTATCTTTGGACTACTTATCACTTTCTCTTATTCATATTATGCTTTGAATAAAATCGTGAGGTCATTTGATTTTGTAGAGCATTGTTGAGTAATCGCAGCTTGACTCTATTTAATCATTAACCCATTGATTTGTTTATTTTCTCCTCGTAGTGTACTGTTGTATCTCTGTAACATCTGTTACAGCTAAGCTATTCAATATTTCTTCTTTTATATTGTATTTTGTAAAAGTCAAACCCTATTTGGCTTGCACTATTGAAATCATCAATCTATCGTTAGATATCTTTAACAAGCTACTTTAGACTAAGAGTATGTTTGGGTATTGTTGTACTTCCACAACCGTAACTGTGATTTCAAAGTCCCAACATCCTAAGTTGGTTTGCCCTATCTCATTCTTGTG
This sequence comes from Trichilia hirta, assembly GCA_035221805.1. Classification (NCBI taxonomy): domain Eukaryota; kingdom Viridiplantae; phylum Streptophyta; class Magnoliopsida; order Sapindales; family Meliaceae; genus Trichilia; species Trichilia hirta. The sequence continues at coordinate 9,821,442 of JAWDEX010000002.1, read as the reverse complement.
ATATTGTTTGGACCGTACTGTTACACAATACAATGAAAAATAATAGTAGAATTAATCAAACACACAGAGGCACCAAAAATTTACACGGTTCAACAATTTGCCTATGTCAACAATTTTGCAGTTATTTTTACTATTCACCCTTGTAAATTATGTTATAATATGATGTATTTATATTAAAACCTTATTTATAAAAAATTTTCGAAATTACCCCTTTACTATATTGCTAGAGGCTTTACCCCGAACACCTTTCAACTATTAATCGACTCTGACATAAAACGTTACCCCTCAAGGCGAGGTTGATAGTGAATTGTGCTACGCTTTGTTCATTGTCATTGGCCTCGCCTACTTATCACAGTGGTACCTACAAATTCAGACTTTTTATGAAATATGAGCTAATTTTACAATCTCTACATTAGCGAATTATTTCAACCGTTTTGAAGATTTTAATAATTGGGAGGATACTTCATTGCATCAATAGCTACAAATATTGATCAAGTCTAAGTATACCTTGAACTTAATTCGAGGAACTGATTTAGTTAACATGTCTGCTGGATTTTATGAGGTATCAACCTTGTCAAAAATTATGTCTTTTGAAGAAATCAATTCTCTGTACTTGTGAAACTTGACTTTAATATGCTTAGTCCTGGCATGATAGACCAGCTTTTTTGCTAAATAGATTGTGCTTTTATTGTCATAGCATATTTGAACTCCTTCTTGCAAGACATCCAACTCACCAATCAATTCTTTTAATCACAGAGCTTCTTTTTCAGCTTCTGCTAGAGCCATATACTTTGACTCGGTTATAGATAATGCCACAAGTAACTGTAACTTAGATCTCCAATAAATAGGCCCTCGCACAAGCAAGAATATATAATTTATAGTAAATCGTCTATTATCCAAGTCATCTACATAGTTTGAATCTACAAATCCTTTTGTAGCAAGAATCGCTTGTTGAACTTCAAACATTATGTCATAATCTGCAATCCCCTTCAGATATTGAAGAATTCATTTGACTGTCCCTTAATGCTCTCTTCCTGGATTTACTATGGATTTACTGACTATACTCACTGCATGAGCCAAATTTGGTCCAGTACATACCATCGCATACATTAAATAAACCACAATATCTGCATATGGCATACCTGACATGTATTTTTGTTCTTCAATTGATTTTGGGGATTGTTCAACGAATAATTTGAAATGAGTAGCTAATGGAGTGATCACTGCTTTTGCATCAAGTATGTTAAAGTTCTTTAACACCTTCTTAATGTACTCTTGTTGTGAAACCCATAGCTTTCTTGATTCTCTATCTCTTCGAATCTCCATTCCAAGTATCTTTCTTGCTACTTCTAAATTCTTCATGTTAATTCTTTACTCAACAATGACTTTAATCTATTAACTTTTACCATATTCTCTGTAGCAATCAGCATATCATCCACGTAAAATATCAAGAACACATGTGAATCAGACTCAAGCACTTTATAGTAGATACAACAAATGTCCTCACATCGAATGAAATCAATTTGAAGCATGGAAGAATCAAACCTCTTATACTATTGTCTTAGAGATTGCTTCAACCCATACAGTGATTTCTTTAATTTATAGACAAGATGTTTTTTTTCAAGTTGTTTAAATCCTTCCGATTAATGCATATAAATCTATTCTTCAAGATTACCATAAAAAAATGCCGTTTTTAAATGTAACTGCTCAAGTTCCAAATTATAATGTGTTATCAATGCTAGTAGTACCCAAATGAAAGTGTATGTGATAACCGGTGAGAAAATCTCATTGTTGTCAACTCTCTCTTTCTACGAGTATCCTTTTGCTAATAATCTTGACTTGAATCTATTCCCCTCTTTTTCTAGTAGGCCTTCCTTCCTTCTATAAATCGATTAGCAACTAATAGTCTTCTTTTCTTTAGGGAGATCAGTGAGTTTTCAAGTCTGACTTTTCTATAAAGATTCTATCTCTTCTTGCATTGCTTGCATCCATTTGTCGTTATCCTTTCTATACATATCTTCTTTGAAAGAAAATAGATCTCCCGTGCTTGTAACAAGTACAAACAAAGCAAATTCATCAAAATCATACTTTATCGGTGGCTTTACATTTCTCATTGGTTTATCTAAGACTATGCTTGGTTTAGCTGTTGTTTCTTGCTCTATATTTTCATTTTCTATGCCTTGTTTTAAGGTCTCTAACTCCACTATGAGTTATGTCATCTTTCTCAAATTGTCACTTGATTAATCTTCTTTCAAAAGTATCAGTATGGAGTTTTCATCAAAAATAACATTTTTACTGATTACAGTTTTCTTTGACTCTGGATCCAAAAGTTTGTATCCCTCTACCTCTTTTCGGTACCCTAAGAAAATACATTTTCTTAACTTCGGATCAAGTTTGGATCTTTCATCTCTAAGACTAAACATATAGGCTAAACGTCTAAAAATTCGCAACATGGAATAGTCGACTTCATTCCTTGTCCATACCTCTTCTGCAATTTTACCTTTTAAAACTGCCTTTGGTGATCTGTTTATAAGATAGCACTCCATATTCACTGTCTCTGCCCAAAAATCTGTAGGCAACTTTGCATTTAACCTCAAATATCTTGCACTTTCAGTCATAGTTATGTTCATCTTTTCTGCAACACCGTCTTACTGTTGAGTTTTTAGAATAGTATAGTGCCTTTTAATTCCATGCTACTCACAAAATTTTTTAAATCCCATATCTGTGTATTTTGATCTGTTATCACTCCTAAGACAGTTGACTTATCTCCCTATTTGATTTTTAATCTCAGCTTTTCATTGTTTAAATTTTAAAAAGACCTTAGACTTATGCTTCATGAAATATACCTAAATTTTTCAAGAGTAATCATTAATGAAACTCACAAAATATTATACACCTCTTGACATCACCCTCATTGGATCCCATACATCCGAATGCACATAATCTAAAATTCCTTTCGATTTGTGAACAACTAAACTAAAATTATGTTTTCTCTGTTTTCTGAGAATACAAAATTTGCAAAAATTTAACTTATATGATTTTACACCTTTTAGTAGGTGTCTTTTGTGTAGCTCTATCATGCATTGTTCTCCAATACGTCCCAACCTTAATGGTCACAGCATAGCATCATTTGCACTAAAATTAGATGATGTTGCTAGCTACTCTACCTGAAACTGTGTTTGCTGTTAGTTTGTAAATATTTTCTAAAATACGTTGTCCTTTCATGACAGTTAATGCTCCCTTTGTAACTTTTATCTTCCCGCCCTTTGTATTGCATATGTAACTACTTCAGTCTAGAGTGCCACATGAAATCAATTTTTTTTTTCAGTTCTAAAACGTGTCTCCTATTTTTCAGTATTCTAATAAACCTATCAAACATTTTTAGCTTTATGGTGCCAATCCTAGCAACGTTACAAGAAGCATTGTTTTTCATTAAGACACTCCTGCTATTTACTACTTGATATGTCTCAAATCAATCTTTATGAAATATTATATAAAATGAACATCCTGAATCCAGAATCTAAGAATTTGTCAAACTGTCAGAGTAAACCAAAATGGATAACATATCTCCATCACTGCCTTTTGACTGATTTTTAGCAACGTTAGTAGAACTAGAAGCCTTATCTTTCTTCTGTTTTTTTGCTAATCACTTTTTATACACTAGATAATCTCAGTTCATATGCCCTTTCTTATGATATTTGAAACATTTATCTTTCTTCTTTGCCTTTGATCTTTTTTTGGTTTCGGTTTTATCCTTGTCCTTCTTCCCTCCACCCTTTTGTTTACCTTTTGCCATCAGCTCTTCACCCTGAGGTCCATCATCGGTGTGCTGCTTCGTTTGATCATATTCCAAAAGAGCATTAATAACATCTTTAATTTTAGAGTTTCTTTTCCCCAAAGTAGAGTGGTAGGAATCTGAAAGTGAAGAAAGGAGAATAAGAGATTCATCCTCCTCAGATAGCTTCACTTCAACCCTAAGCAAATTGCCAATCAGCTGATTGAACTGATCAATATAATGGCTTAAGTCTAAACCCTTTACCATCTTCAGCCTGTATAGTCTCTATTTCAGATGTAATTTATTTGTCAAGGATTTCGACATATACAACAACTATAATTTCTCCCAAAGTGTCTTTGCATCCGTCTCCTCTATGACGTAGGACATAACCTCATTCGCAAGGCAAATGTGAATAGTATTAATCGCATTTTCCTCCATTGTCTTCTAATTGTCTTCTGTAATTTTTTCTGACTTGATCTTCTCTCCCAACAAGACTTTCAACAGTTCTTGATGCACCAGAAGATTATTAACCCTTCTCTGCCATAATTTGAAGTTTTGATTTCGGCCATTAGACTTCTCCGCATCGAATCACGCAAAAAATAAATATTTGCCATTGTAAACTTGACTTTGATACCAGTTGTTATGCAATACAATAAAAAATAATAACAAAATTAATTAAACATATAGAGACACCAGAAATTACTTGATTCGCCAATTTGCCTACGTCTACAGGTTTGCAATTATTTTTATTATTCACCCTTATAAATTAGGTTATAATATAATATATTTATATTAAAATTCTATTTACAAAAATTTTTTGAAATTGTCCCTTTAGCATTTTATGGGTGCTTCACCCTCCGCACTCTCTCAACTATTAATTAACTCCCACATAAAATGTTATTCTCTAAGACAAGGTTGACAACGGACTGCGCTGTTCTCCGTCCACTGTTACTGCCTTGCCTACTTACCACAATGTTACTTATAAATTCGAACTCTTTATAAAATATAAGCCAATTCTAAATGTTTTGGTTTGAGAGTGAGCTGAGAGCTGTGGATTGCAAGCATTTGAAATGCTTTTTTCGGGGGGTTCAATGAACAATGTAATGATATAGGAATTTTTTAGAATATGTTCTTGTGGACAGGTAACAAGTATCAATAATCTAATGTTTCTGTCCAAGTTTAATGGTTAATGCTTGGACTGCCCCAGCAAGGAATTCTCCTGGGAATGGAATTTGGGACATAGGTAACTAGATCTAGTTTTCTGTTTACTTTAATGTCTGGTTTAAGACAGAGCAATCTAGCCTATGTCCATGGAATTTGGTTGGTGCAAACTATAAATCATGCTACTTATTATCATTCAGGTTCCCTGTATTTAATATTAGCATTTCTTGGTAAACCCCCGTCTTGCTTCCCAAATGCACCCAAGAAAACAAAACTTAGAAATCTCTAGAATCATGTCGGCATCAAACTTAAAACTTAATAAATTCTACTGAAAATATTGATACCATCAACCACCATGTGGGAGAAGAAAATTATGTGAAATGCCTATAAATTTTTGTTCATTGAATTCTGCCAATTTGAGACTCTTTTTCTTTATTGCTGCCTTCTAGTCATCTCACATCACTTACATATTCTAGAAAACCATGGGCAAGAACAGAACAACTTCCAGGTAATTGTGGTCGGTGGTCTAAAAAAACTGAAGATTCTGATATTGTGGGCATGACAGAATTCAGATATCCATCTGAAGACACCAGTGCTAATGCTAGTGCTAGTGCTATACTTTTGACCATAATACATTAAAAAGGGAAATTTATACAACAAAACTAAACAGAACAGGTTTGATGGGTTCGGTTTTTGCATTGTGGTAGGACTTGGAAATTTCCTCATAAGATTCTCTCTCTCTCTCTGTATTTACTTTTGATAAAACTGTACGATTGGAATCACAGGAAATTTTTATTCTTTCCTATTTATTAAATTATTGTTGGATTGATTTACACTTGACATAATCTAAGCTTTTTTGAATGTGACACTATCTCTAACCTGTCAGCCATTCCTGTACTTTGTGGTGTATTCTTCTATTCCAGTGCAGTTGCAGGCAAATTTCGTTTCAATCAATTTATTTTCAGTCACCATCTTCAGCCATCCCTACCTATATCTTTTTGTTGTTCTTGTGACATTGGCTAAGCCTCTGTCAGCTTTTCGTTTATCCTTCTTTTCACACGTTTTATTTTATTAGCATCAAAATTTCATCTATTTTCATAACATTTAAAATAAAAATCACCATCCCTCATTTTTCAATCTGTAATAAAATGGGATGAAACATTTTAGTCAAGGCTTCATTTTGATAATTTCGAAAAAAGAAATAAAACAAATTGAAATGTAGTTACAAGGAGAAAAACAAGATTCCAATTTCATTTATATTAAATATTTTTTTAGAAAAATTATTTTATTTATAATTTTTTTTCATCTAGTTGCGTGTGAACACAAAGGGAAACACCTCGAGGAAGGAAAGAGGGGAGTGAATATTAAAAAATTTCAATGGGTGTTCCAAAAACTGACGAAAAGAAACCATACTAAGGAATTTAACAAACGCCATTTGTTGACAATGACTCCACTTTGTCGTATTTAAAAAAAAAAAAAAAGAATTTTAATTCTTAAAGCCTAAACAGCTAATTTACAAGGGAAGGACAGTTGATAATAAGACAAAGAATGATAAAGCAACCCAACATAATCAATCGATTAATTAATTAAAAAAATAAAGAGAGAGAGAGAGAGAGAGGTTAACAACAACAATAAATATTCAATTAACTATATAACCCCCAAAGTGCCTATTTTTGTGACTGAATTACATGCAAATGAAAGAGAGGGAAAGGAAGCATATGTTCTAAGCAAAATTCCAAAAGACCTTACATTACAAAGTCAATAAAAGACAGGGTTCCATGTCCTTGTCCAAAGCTTAGCTGTTCCATTAAAGTATGGACAAGCAAACAGACAAAACACCCAACAGTAGAATATTCAATTAAATTACAACAATTAAGTGTTTTATTGTATATTTTCGAAGGGGGCCCTCAAACGTACTGAGTGAGACTCCAGCGTCTCGTGTGAGAAAGAAAATGTCATTCCAAAATTTCCAGCCATTAATAAGGAAACAAGTAAGAAGAGTTTCCCTCTTTCAAAATAAGGATTAGCCAACTTTCTTGTATTTTGCTATTATCCCTAATTCCAAACAAGCCCATCTACAGTTTAGTAATCATGACTCGGCACTGGTTTGAATCTGATACCATGATTTGGACTCGTGTCCAATCAATTCCTTTTTTTTTTTTTCTTTTTTTTTTTGTCTATTTTTTATTGGATATGATTTTGGATTTTGGACACCAATGGATGGTCCGCAAAGACACGCCAAATGCCACATCCCCATTTATGAATTTTGCTTTTCTTTATGAAGCCAATTCCGGATATAAATCCTAAAGGTGATGCATACCATGAGAACGATTTATCAAAGTGGGAGTTTTAAGTTTGAACTGTATCTGAATTTGAACAAGCTAATTGGAATGAAACTAGGAAACCAAAAGCAGAAGCAGCATTTCTTTTTTAAGTAGAATAAAGAAGCAGTATCAGTCTGGCAGTGGACATTAGTGAAAAGAGTGTTTCCCATGCTTAGGTACTTGAAATTGGTACTAATATCCCAACCATTTGTACTTGTAGATAGATTTGCACTTACGAGGGAAATCGGCTCTGCAATTTGCGTATTGCTTTCATAAACAATCAGAAGCAAAAGTAAAGGCAACTTTCTGGGAAAAACATCAGAAAGAAATGCATACAAGATTGGCTTTGATAAAGAAAAACAGAAAATTTAGACTACAAAATCTTTATATCATTTCATTACTTAACTATTGCATACAAATCCATTACAATATGGATATATATATTGCAGTTACTGTTTTGAAATTAGTACAAATCACCAACTTACTAAAGCCAACAGATTAAACACCAAAGGTAAGTCGTATATCTGGTGATTTCAGCCAGATAAAATTAACAAGTTCTGATCCTTAGAACACCTGAAAGTCTTGGGCAGATTACCTTCATCTACCTTGAATGGCATAGGCCATAGAATCCATTCCACAGACCAAGAACAAGCAGTCCCCAAAGACAGAACCCATGGTCACCACCATGAATGGTAACACGGTAAGAAGGAATACTAAACAAACTTATAACTACACACCACTTCGAAAGGAGAAAAAGGAAAAAAAGAGTGAAATGTCAAACTTCTGTTATGTAAGGTTGCCTGTAGTTAACGTTAAGTAGATTATTAACACTTAGAATTCACGAAGTTCTTTATCTCCTCCATGAGGCAATAGAAGTGATCATTATTCGGCAAGAAGTAGAACCCAATTGTGGCCTTCTCCAGGAAAAGGAGTTTCACATCATGACCATCTTTCTTTAGCCCTTCAACATAAGCCAATTGCCAGTCTTGAACAAGATCTAAACCGGCCACAACAACAAGACTTTTAGGAAACTTGAGACCTTCAAGACTTTTGCCCCTAGGGCCAAATGGATTACATGCTGGATGATCTCTATCTTCCCCCTCGGGCAGATAGGCTCTCCAATACCAGTCTCGGTCTTGTATTGTAACAAAGTATTTCCCATCTAATCTAATCTCCGATTCAGTTCTCTTTTCTCCGCCAAACATTGGATGAAGAAGAATATTTCCCAAGACTTCAACCTCTGCTTCAGCCGCCCTCACTGCAACTTGGTGCGCTATATTACCACCAGAACTATCGCCAGCCAAGTAAACATGAACTTTAGAATCCTTTCCACTTTGTAGCCAAGTTCTTGATTTCACCCACTTAAGAGCAGCCCAGCCATCATCATATGCACATGGATACCTGTATTCAGGTGATCGGCGGTAATTTACAGAGACTACAACAGCTTTGCAAAGGTTAACAAGGCGGCGACAGAAGGTATCATAGATAGCACTATTGGCAGAAGAATGCGTGAAACTTCCACCGTGGAAGAAGACAATAACTGGAACAATTTCAGTCGTACTCAAAGGCTTTTCAAGTTCTACAACATCCCATTGAGTCCCACCCTGCGAGGCAGGCTGGAAAACCCTGTTAAGCAGACCGGTGGCTCGATCAACATGATCAAAGGAGAAAACTCCTTCAACAGGAATGGTGTTGGCTGGGACTTTGCGCTCGAGAAACTCTGCCAAGTCCCGGTTAAAGGTTCCATCAGGTCTACGAAGCAGATTGTAAGCTAGCTTGAAATTGGAAATCAGTACCCACGTATTAAGTGGAACAACCCTCTACAAAAGAATAGAAAATGAGCGATCTGAGTCAGAAGTTTTATCCATCATATATAAACGTTCACAAAGCTTCATCATCACAGACAGATATTCAGAACCAGATTGATCAAATACATGTCAAAGATTGAAGAAAACAACAAAAATATAAGTCAATCGAGAGAGAAATTAACTATAGTTACAGCCAGAAAACACTATCAGAATAGCAGGAAATCGTTAGATAAAAGAATGCACAAACAGCAAAAGAAAAGGAGGGAGAAACAGGGTGGGCCTGGTATAACTCATAATACCTCAAATCAGCGTACAAATATTGAACTTTTGTGCAAAATCAAACTGGACACGTTCAAAGCTCTACTTTCTAAAACAACTAACTCAAACCCAACATGTGGAAAAAATAAGAAAAAATCTATATCAATGTAGCTCGTAATTAACCAAAAACAGAAGAATTAGATAAGCTCGAGAGTAATAAGCCAAATTAGAAGTGAGAACAAGTCAAATCCTTAAAATCATAAATGAAAGTAACATTATTTTGCTCGAAACCAGGTGAAACCAGCTTCCCATATCCCAAATACGGTCTAACACCGAAGATTAACGAAATCAAGCAAACCCAAAAAAAGAAATCAAACATTTCAGTTGAAATTATCCCATAAAACGAAAGAGAATAAGAAAAAACAAATAGGAGACTAATACCTTAGATTCATTAAGGTTGACTTCGTTACTACCAGCCATGGCTGGAAACCAATACCCGAACCCAAGAAAGCAAACGAGCTAGGACTTAAAATAATCCAAAAGACAATGTGATCTTCAAAGAAGAAGCCACATAATTCAAGTTAAAGTTGTGAAGAAAAGCAAACTTTCTTAAAATAAAAACACATGATCATACGCTCTGTACACAAACCCGCACCACAAATTTCTATTTTTAAATTTTTCTCAACCCTCTCCCAAACAGATACAGAAGCAGCAACACAACAGAAACACAAGAGAGTGTTATTGCTGTTATGATGCGGGTGTCTGTTATATTGTGTACTTGAAAATAGTTTTGATTGATTCCTCGTTTAGAGTTTCTGACGAAGAAAAGACACTTGTCTCTGATGAAAGAAAAGAGAGAGGTTTATCTATCTATCCATCTCCGTATCATGCATGTATGTTATGTAGCTTCGTCACACGGATATAGACAGATAAAGTACAATACGAATAGATTAAAATAGATTTTAAATGAAAGAAAAAAAATTTAGAGAGAGAGAGAGAGTCAAAGGGTGCGAGATGGAGCGACGGAGGAGGGCGGAGACGAAAGAGACGACAAATAGGGGCGGCCAAATTAAACTGCTGATTTTTGGTGGGACCTATCTAGTTTCGTTTTTAATATAATTTTTCAATTTAATTTATTTTTTATTTTAAAAAAATTGAGAATAATGTTTTTTTATTCACCATTTATTATGTTGTAATGGGAATGAAAAGCTGTTTGAGACTTGAGTTGGCTACCGCCACTCCCGTCTTTTGGAACTTTTGACTAAACTCGAATTTTTTATAATTATGCGTAGGCACATGAATTTGAACTAATTTAAAATAAAATTTTAAAATGATGTATATATTATAATTTAAAATTAATTTAATTTAATTTATTAAAATATTATAAATTAATTTAATACAAAATACAAAATATAATTTTAAATAATTTAAACTATATTATAAAATTAATTTTATAATATTTCATCACGGTTTAAGTAAATATTTTATGAATAAAATTTTTTTTATTTTTTTGTGAATAATTTTTTTTTCAATTATTATCACATACAAAAAATAGAAGCAACCAATTATAATTAAAATGACAAATAAATATTAATAATAATAATTTTTATAGAATAATATTAAATAGTTCGCAATTTAAAATTAATTTAATCTAAAATGCAAATTATAAATAACAATTTAAAAAATATTAATTTATAAATGGATCAAAAAAATTTTAAATTAATTTAAAATGTGAATTACGATAATTTAAATAAATTTGAATTTGATTGGTTTAAAAATATTTATTCTCTTTTATGACTATAATGCCCTTTTTATAATATATATTTAATTTGACTCTATTTCAGAATTTATTTAATGCTTATATTTTATAATATTTTTATTTTAGTAATTTTTTAAAAGTAATTTTTTAAAATGTTACGTTATTAAATATTGAGTGCTAATTTATGAAAAATATTTTATTAAATACTAAATAAAAAATTATTAGGAATACTAATTTAATATTGATAACACTCTTTTAAAAATATCAAAGGAATGTGCTAATATTTTGTAAAATATTAATTAGCACTCTCAACCAGGCCTAAGTGGAGATTTCATTTGAATAAGCAAGGGATAATTCGGTTAAGTGAAATTTAATTATTCATTAGATACGATTAATATATTAAAATAATATTATTATATAATTTATATTTAGAATTGTCCCTCTTTGTTTGACAATAGATTTTTGAATTGGAATTCAATTATATTTTTAATCTTGAAATAATAAGAACAAATATTTGATTTTACATATAATATGACAAAATTTAAAAAACAAGCATACAAATAATAGTTTTCATTTGAATTAATTTAATAATTATTTTTTGTACCACTAGAAAGACTTTTGTTTGTTAAATAAACTGTTTTTTATAAATTAATAATTTGTACAAACTATAAAACTTAAAATTATAGAATTTAGATGTAATGTTTATGTACTTTTTATCTAATTTTTTATAAATTAAAATTTATTTTATTAGTTATTATTTATTAATATTATTTGTAGATATTTTTTTGAAAATTGATTTTAATTCTCTGAAATTAATGTATTTTTCCAATAATACGAGATGAAAAGGTAATTGACTGCGAAAGGCTGTAAAGAAACAATAAGTTGACTTAATTAAAGAATTACAAATAGTGTTGGGAAGTAGCCAAAAGCAGGCCCTGGCGGTAGCTGTAGTCTTTAGAAATTTGTCACAAAAAGAAAGTGAAAAGCAGCAGACAGAGTTTCCTGCGTGCGGCCGACGCCAAGGCACGTGGCGACAAAGGGTTCTGTCTCTACTCTTTTGCCAAACTTAACACTCCTATAAAAACAAATTTACTAAATTACCCTCATTCCCCACCAAACCACCAAACTGCCACTGCGTAAGACAAGCGTTGTCCTCTTGCGGAATGCGCGTGACGGCATGTTTTTTATATGAGCCTGGAGACGAGAGGAGGCTCGGGATAGGAGGGACGCCTTTTTCTTTATATGTTTATTATTAATTTATTAATAAAAATTTTTTCTATTGTGGGGTCCACTGAAGGTGGGTTTAGGATTTTGTCGTATTCAAATGAGCGTGTATTTCTAATCAATCGTGAATACGGATACGTGTCGTTCTCAGACGACTTACAATTATGTAATGGGTCCCTTCCCTCGAAAGTCCTATTCTCAAGAGAAGTTGATACGATGATCATCACTCTTCCCTATATCGGACCCATTGTTTCGACTCAACTCCCTCTCCTCTCAAATCGCCACGTGTTTAATCCAGCATTCTCTTGGGAAGAGTTGATTGATAGATTTTTCTTATGGTAACATGTCTCACGCGGGACCGCACCATTGGAATCGCACCACCGTTAACTTGTTCTGATGAAAAAGATTCAGGCCAATCATCTTGCGAGAAAAAGTTGATAGAGAAACATACCAAAGAAATGAAGAAAGCGGTGGGTGCTTTCTTGGGTATATTTCTTATGTGTACTTGAAGTTAATCAGGACCGTTGATTATTTTTGTGATAGAAGTCGTACAAATATAGTTTTCCCTAGATTTCTTTGGACATGAAACCTTCGTTGGTGGCCACTCCCACTTGCTAGGGTTCATAGATTCTCAATTTTTTCCCTTTTTTTAATTTAATTTTCAAGTTTATCCGCTGAAGAGGACAAATATTCTATAATTTTTTTAAATAATAATTATTTCTTTTTATATTTTGCAATAATTTTTTTTTTCAAATTTGAGTAATATATAAATACTCTTATCAAATTAACTTTTTAATTTTTTAATTTTTTTATATTGTATAATAACTATTATATCTTTAATCTTAATAAAAATTTAAAAAAATTAAAATATAATTTGTAAATTTTTTATCTTTTTTAAAATATAAATTTTATTAGTTAAATTTTATGCAATTTATACATTTTTTTAATAGTAATTTTATAAATTATATATATTTTTATTTTTATATTTTTATAAAAGTCAGAGGTATAATAATTATTACACTACAAAAATGACAAAAAAATAAAAAAATTAATTCAATAAGAGTATTTATCACAATTTTTAAATTTTAGAAGATTTTTTATCACAGAATATGAAGGTGAAAGTTTTGTTATTTAAAAATATCATAATTAATATTTTCCATTCTCCTTGTTATATTTTTATAAATAGAGAAAATGTAAAAATTAAAAGCTTATTATTGTCTTATGATTTGTCTTGTCTTTATTTGGAATTTTGCTTTAAACAATGAAGATGGAGAGAACAAGAATGGCAAATAATAGTTGTCTCTATTTATAATGAAAAATTTTCATGTGACATGACAAAATTTATAAGTGATAAAAATAATAAAAAATTATTTTATCATTTTTATTTTATTTCGTGCGGAGAAAAAAATATCAACTCAATTAGCGTGACACTAATTGATTTTTTTTTAATTTAAAAAAAATAATATCATAACTAAATACCGTATTTAGATTAACATTATTTTTTTAATAAATTAAAAATAAAATTGAAGTCTCCTATTGTTGTTATTATGAAGTTGGCCAAGCTGAGCACATGGTGTGCACACATACCCATACACATTGCATTTGCATTGCATTGTCGTGTGGCTTGCCTTCCATCGTCGCTTTTTTCTACGCTTCTCTTTTTCACTTCCTTTCTCATTTGTCCTTCTCTTCATCATCTCTTAAATTAAAATTATATATATATCAATTGGTAATTTGCAGTTTCCTGATTTAACGTGAGGCCCACGATAAGCCTTTTTTGTCTTTTTGTGCGTTAGGTCAACAACGAGGAAGAACTTTTGTCTGCTAGTGACAGTTTGGTCAATCCAACCAACGTGAAAAAAGAGAGAGCCATGGATATTTGTGTTTGTTTCATAATACCTAATTTTTTACAAATTATTCAAAATTTCCATTTTTTATTTAATTACAATTTATTTTATTTTTATTAGAAAAATTTTGTCCAATTAAATTTTTACATTATTTCAAGTAGAGATAATTTTACAACGGAGCTATGAAAAAAATCTAAAATAGAAATAATAGTAACAAATAGGAGTGAAAAATGGATATTTTCTAACATAGACGATGTTTATTTTTCTATAAATCTAATTGTTTTCCCTTTTAAATATCTGAATATAAGTGTTTTTGTTTTTGTTTTTTTAAATGAAATATGATATTTTAACATATATACCCATATATATTATATATACTCGGATGAATATACCAAATACAATATAAATAAAATTATTATTATTATACATTCAAGTGTATTTTTTACAACATAGTCTATATTAAATTAAATAATTTTAGTAAGCAATAATAATATTAATTTGAATATAATTTTTTCACCATTTAAAGTAATCAAACTTTGTTAATTAAATAATGCAAAGCATAAATTAATTTTTGTTTTTTTTTTGATAAACAACTCTCAGATAAATCTAATTATAAATTTAAATTTAAATTAAACTAAACAAGCTTGAATAAAATACGTTCTGGAATATGTAATATTAGAAAAGATAGATAATAAAGAATATAAATTTAAATGTTAATAAGCCATTAAAAGGATATTTTAGAAAATAAAATTATTATTTTATTCAGACAATTTTTCATTTAGACTTGAGTTAAAAAACTTAATTTAATTACATTTAAACAATTTTATTAAAATTACTTATTTAAATTAACAAAACAAAACAATTTTAAACATGTGAAGTACGCTATTAAGATTTCGGGAAAAAAAATTATCTTAATTAAATTAAAATTTCTTTTAATTAAATTTTAGAGTCTACATATCATTTACCCTAAAAAAAAAATGATAAAGATTTCTATATATTATTATTTATTTGTGTACCAGTTTGTGATTAGGCCCAAATTACAGTAGTCATATGATAATTACTCCATAAACGACTATCAAATATTTGAAAATCCCTTAATCCATAGTAATCCTTTGGAAGAATTGAGAAACACTTTCCATAAAATGATTACTAACACAACTACATGTTTTCTTTAGTGCATGCACTGTTAATGGTCCATTATACATAATAATTTATACATAAATCCTATCTACACGTAATGTTTTAGATGTCCAACACCCACTAATATTGACAAAGATTTCTATTTCTAACATATACACTTTAATGATTCAAAAATACCTTTCAACCAATCAAAATAACACACAATGTTTTCCTTTTCTGGCATCCCTCTTTAGCTCCTCCTCCACTAATACTCTTTTGTTGTTGTTGTTGTTTCGGGGTTTGTTGGGTATGAAGACAAACAAAGCAAGGTGATGTACATTGAATTGGAAATCTTTATCCTCTGCATAATAACAAGATACCCAGGTTCTCTATATTAATTATTGTGGTCTAAGATGTTATGATCATCACGCCTAAAACCCATGAATTATGCTCTCCTTGTCATTTTGTCAAACAGTTGGTGAAGTAAAGTTTGGGTCAATGGTTGAATTGGTCCATTGGATGTATCTCGATTTGTCAGTTGTTGGGTACTAACCTTGTTTTTGTTTTGTCATTTTGTAATGCGTAGAAATGTGTTGGAGATTAGATTAGGACAAAATTCATAGGGGAATTATGCGTAGTCTTTGTTATGTTTTAAGGTCAATTTTCATGTAAGTATCAATCATGTTTCAAATTGGTTGACAAGAAAGCTATGTTTGGATTGTTTGGACTACACATTTGTGAATTAATAGAAGAAAAAAAGGATGGGATGATTTAATTTGCTTCATTCAGACGCTAACTTTATTAATCTAGAATTTCCACTTTTTGAATTTTAATAACAATTAGGGCAATGATAGACTTATTCCAACAAATTATTTTTAAATTATCATTTAGGTACAAAATTAGGATAAATTTTATAGTAATTTATTTATTTTCTCGATAAAATTAATAAATATAGCATAGCTTAAAATAAATTTGTTAAAAATAATATGCCAAGAAAAAATTATTTTGTATATTATGCATGTAAAAATAGTAAGAATACATATTTTTTATGCAAATT
The DNA here is from genome assembly GCA_035221805.1 of Trichilia hirta. NCBI lineage: Eukaryota > Viridiplantae > Streptophyta > Magnoliopsida > Sapindales > Meliaceae > Trichilia > Trichilia hirta. The sequence continues at coordinate 9,805,110 of JAWDEX010000002.1, read as the reverse complement.
ATTTATAGTATATGGCAATTATATAATATTATCCCATTAGTTCATAAAAAAATTTATATTTTTAATAATACTTATCAAATATGTGTAGGTTGAATCAACATAATTATTGCAGATATTAAAAAATAAATAAATATATTTGCTCTTTGTCTTCTTCTTTTTTTTTTTTTTTAATATTTCAAGTCAATGTTACAATATAGCATTTTTTTTATTATAATATTTTACACAATAATGTTTTTAACTTCATCCAAGTACCATTATTTTTGATGAAATGAGTCATGTGGTAGTTACAAATATTGGATAATAATATGGTGTTAATACAAGGAACCCTAGCATGAAAAGTGATGGAATCTATTCTAATTGATTGGAAGCACTTAGGGATAAGCACGTTTGAAATCAAAAAGCAAATACACATCATGGTTACATCATCGTAATTCTTTTATATGAGTGCTTGTGTCGTAATATTCAAATAAAAATAAAATTTATATATTTATTTTATTTATTCTCTAGCTTGAACGGATCAATGGATTGAGATAATTAAATTAATTAATTGAACCAATGAAAATGATAAATGATGATTGCCAAACCCAACAGTGATAACAAAGCACGACATCTGGTCTGGCTTTGATAAATAAGAGAAGAGAGAGAGAGAGAGAAAGAGACTATTATACAATTCGCTGACTCCTATCTATGAAGTGGTTGTCTGTAATAAGAGCAATAGTAACGGTACGATCTTCCACGTGTCTGAAATCCAATGGATGAGATGATGGTGTATCAGATAATTAGAAAGTATCACTTTAATAATATGAAATAATGCACTCTTATTATTCAAATGCATGTAAATATTTCTTGATCATAAATGACAACCAGATTGAAAATAAGTTTTTGTATTATAATTTGAAAAAAATGTATTACAAATATATTCAAATTTATAATACAAAATATTTTATTTATTATAAATAAATATGAGAAGACAATTTAGCCCCTCGTCCCCCCTAAAAATGAAAAATGTGTAAATAGATATAAGAAAACAATTCAGTCAATAGAAAGTATCTAAGTGTACATTGTTTTTATATCAAAAAAATTCGATTCAAGTAGAATTCCAATTAGAGAATTTGATATAATTTTCTATTCTTAAAATTTAGAAAAATAATTATATATTTTAAGAATAATATTGTATTATTACAACCTTATAAATAAAGTTAAAAGCCTTCGGAAAAAGAGTTAGTTTTCTTTATAGCAAAATGATTAGTATTAAAAAAAAAAAAAAAAAAAAAAGGAGTAGTTGAAGTGTTTTGCCCGTCGACTTAGGTTTTAAGACCGAACCATCTAAATTTTTGTACTTAATTCATTTCTTTAACTTCTTTCCATCTTTTTTGTGTTGCTAATCTTGCAAGATTATATATATAATTTGCGTAAAATATTAGAACTGCGATATTAGATGGATGATGCTTATTATTAAAAATTAAAATTGTTGTTTGGTAGAGTAGGCACACGAAGATGTTGGGAACGTTTTGTCATTGGGTTAAAAATAGAGATATTGGGCTCAAATGGTGAGCTGTATGGGAAACAATGAAGTGTTATGGATCCCATTCCAATATGCCCAAATAAAATTCTTTCAACAAGCCCAGTTTGTCTGAACTTGGGTGGGAAGACACACAAGGATGGCGCAATTATCTGTCAAAACAAACGTAGGGTGTTGTGATTCTTTCTCCCCCTTAAAATTTTTTATAAAATTTTAGTTTTATTCTTATTAAAATAAATAAATATTTGGTTAAAAATTATTTTATATCACATATATCTTAATTTCTTTTTTTCACTTTAAACCATCTTTTTAAATTGAAAATTATATTTGAAAATTTATAATTTTGATGGAGTGCGTTAATTAAGTGTGGGGCTATTGCACAAAATGTCAGGGGGAAATGTCGACCCCAATCCAAACAAACAGCATGCCCAATTGTTTGACCGCACCGCTATAACTTGTCAGGTTAGTAGACTAATGAAACCCCAATGCATTTCTATGCATCTTTCTTTGAATTATTTGGTACTTTCTCTTTCGATAGACAATCTTAGACGAAGGAATTACCCAAAACCACGAGCAGAGACACAGGGGAGGTCTTTCATTTCCATTTTTTGGTATTTCCTTGATTGGAGTCATGCAATTATTAACTCTATCAATTCCATTTTTTCAAAAACATGGTTTATCAATAACATAGATCAACATGATTGCAAGTAATATAACAAAGTTTTAGAAAACAAGCTAGTCTTTTGTATGTTTATAAATAGAAGTAATTACAAACATCTAAATATGATGAGTTTTCTCATCAATAACCAAACATTAATAATTAACATCACCAAATCATAAAACACAATCATACAAATACTAAAATTAATTAGATTAAGTAATAAATAATGTTCATTTGAATTATGGCAGAGAAATGTCTTTTATGGCTACAAAGATCCAAGATATAGCCTGGTAAAATGACAATATGATCTCATTTCAAATATAAAAATTTGTTTAAGCCACGACCACAGACATTGCACATTATTTAATAGCACATATGTTCCAGGGCTATGCATAAAGTGTCTGATCATCTTTGAAACAGCAACTTAAATCAACTGAAAATCAAATAAGTGATGAACTGAGAAATCATTGGACTAATAGATTGAATGATCTAATTATATAGATTCCAACACCATTTTACACTTCGCCAATTTATAATTTAATAAAATTTCAAAGCTCGAGTCACATGTAATGATGCTACACATTCAAATTGCTGTTTGGCAAATCACCTACTAGGCTCGACAAATCACATTATGAGAAGTACTTGGGTCTCACTGAAAGCATCTAAGACATCTTCACCAGTGCAAAAATATGCAACTCTTCTATCAAAAACCACATCATGCTCTACTATTAAAAGTATATATTGTATCCTATTTCATATATATTGCAGTCAATATGGTGTAATAATAGCAACAAATGCAGAAGAAATCAAATGTTTTACCAATTAAGAGATTCAGCAAAGAGAAACAGGTTATAATAACAGTAACTTAACAGTCCTTTACCATAACAATAAAAGTACGGCGACTTGTTCTTGGCAACCTGTTGCGGATAGCACATTCTTAAACATGCATGTCATATAGAATCATGTGTCATCGGGAACTCTTACAAACATCCACAAAGTTTCAGCCTAATAAAATTTATACTTATTATATATTGTGTCGAACGTAGGCACATAAAGTATATACTCTTAATCAGCATAATGGTCCAAACTAAGATGCTTAAACAAAAAAGTCTGAGATCAAAAAATCCTATCAAAATTGTCCCCACCATGAAAATCCAGAAGAACAATTGGTCAGGAAATTGAAGTGGCTGCTGGCCTTTTATCCATCTAATACGCAGTATAAAGTACCTATTTGTCTTCCTTCTTGAAAGGCTACAAGTCCAGGTTCAAACCAATGGGGTTACTCAACTATCGATTTGCTCAACATCCTTTCATTGTCAAAGTCCTTACCATCCTTTCTCTGCCAAACCTAAACCCACAATTCAACAATAAACTAAACCAATAATTCAATAACAATAACAATAACATATGACGCCAGTAATAAACAATTGAACAAATAATGAAACAAGGAAAAGCAACTCGCCATCTTCATCTTCTTTAGTTTCATTTGTTTATCAAAACAACCCCAACTTCAGAGAAAAGGGGTTACTACCATGGATAGATTAGTGAAAGCAGATGTGAAAGAAGTGGAAATACCCTTCAAGAGAGGCCAAAAGTGCTCCACAACGTTCCGGTTAACCAATTTGATGCACACGATGGCCGTTGCAGTCTCCTTAACCACAACAAATTCATCTATCTTCTCTTTTAATCAAGGTTTGTCTATAATTCCACCCTTGTCTTCTTCATCATACACTCTGATCTTCTCTCAGCCGTCTGATCATCCCCCCCTCTCCACTACTCCTGACGTCATCACCGTCAAATCCTCCATCCTGCCCATGGGCAAAGCTCATCAGGACGATCTCCGCCGTCTGTTTGCAAAACCTGGTCGCCATGTATTTAGAGACGCCGAGATTCCCATCTCCTTTGTGGGTCCCCATATGATTGAGTTCCTCATTTCTCAACATACCCAAATACCAGAAATCGGCTCCTTTTTCAACAAAGCGATTACTGGGTGTACTGCGTCGCAGCTCTCCACGTTTCTCAAAAGCGCTTTCGTATTAGGAAATGAAAACTTGGTCACGAGTTTGATCGATAGTGGTGCGGATGTGAATTACAAGGATTCTGATGGACGGTCCATGATTTCCTTAGCTGTTAAGGGTGGAAATGTCGATGTTGTTAAGGTTTTAATTACTTCCGGCAGTCAAATCGACGAATAATCGACCACGTACTGCACGATGCAGCGGCGATGAACAGGGTGGACTTATTGGAAGATTTAATATCAGCTTTTGCAGATAGTGTCGACGTGAATCCCGCTGATTTCAACGGCAGAACCGCAATTCACATCGCGGCGAGTCAAGGACACCAACAAGTAATCCAGTTTTTTGCGACAGTCCCTGGAGTCAACACCGATGTGTTCGATAAAAACGGATCAAGTCCGCTTCACTTAGCCGCTGAAAATGGGCATTTCGATGCAGTCAAATGTCTGTTAAACTGTTCCAATTACGTTAAATATACCGTCAAAGGCGGCAAGACTCCTTTTACACTCGCGGTCGAGAACGGCTACGCTCATTTGTACGATCTGCTGCAACTCGGAGACGAGTTACATCGCGCGGCAAGAGTGGAGGATGTTCACGCAATGAAGAGTTGCCTAGCGGAAGGAGCTAACGTTAACGGTAGGGATCAGAATGGATGGACGGCGTTGCACAGAGCTGCGTTCAAGGGTAAAATTGATAGCGTGAACATTTTGCTTAACCACGGAGCAGAAGTTGATGTTGTTGACAACGCAGGATACACGCCATTGCATTGCGCTGTTATGGTAGACCATGTGCAGATAGGGTTGTTGTTGATTGGGCGTGGAGCTAAAGAGAGTGTGAAGAGTCTGAAACGTTTGGTTCCTTTGAATTTGGATAGTTTTACGAATCATCCTTCTTTGATTGGTCAGCCTTTGTGTCGTGAGAAAGAAAAAGCCTGAATTGGAGATGGAGCATGCGTGCTGTTCATGTGTCATGCAATTTGTATATAATTTTTGTGATTTATTGCAGTAGCCAGTAGTTTACAAATTTGAAGAGAGCAAATGGAATCCAATTTTGAATCAGATTGAATTGAATCCATCCACCATTATATACCTTATGAATGATAATTACAACTAATTTAACAATACAGCTGAGTAAACCTTTTTTTGGTAGAGGGTGATAGCTTTAAATTTAATGACAAATACGGGAACAAGAGAATAAACGAAGAAAGTTTGATAATTTAATAGTTATTTGTAATTGATTTTTTAATCGAGCTGGAATATGTAAAATAAGAATATAATTATATAATGATTGTAATTACATTAAATAAGTTTATGTTATGGATTTATTGGATGATTTTCTTCAAACTGATGTTCTTCTTTTTTATTATTTGATAATTCTATTAAGATTGATGCACCTATTTTTTATTCTAATTATGTAATAAGCTGTAGTACAGTACAGAGCCTTGAACCATTAGCTATGGTTATTACTTACTTCGCCCCTTCTAACAGACTCCACCTACATTTTGGGGCCACGATATTCCGAATTTGGACTGATGCATCAAAGCAAAAAAATACAAGTCTGACATGGCGTGACCAAACACAAGCAGCTTTGATTAGTTCATGACTCATGACATACAAAAGAGTAATCAGAGGCAGTTTTCTACAAGTCCCGCCCAAAATTCAAAATCAAAAATCAAAAATAAAGCCATGCTGCGCTGGCAATCCGCGCAAATGCAGAAACAATTCTTTCGTTAAGTTGAAAATTACTTGCCAACATTCTTTCATCGCTAAACACCAGCCAAGTCATTGATCCTTTAGATTCCCAAGCCACCAATCAAAACGCATCTCCATCTCCTATATAAACCGAAACAACCCAACTCTCGTTAGAAATCGATTAAAATTAGCAGAAAACGTTCCCTTAACATTAAAACGATCGTCTCTTTAATTTTCAACAAGCACCATGAATTCAGTAGCTACAGGAACCATGGGAGGTCGTGGAAAGAGTAAGAATTCCAAATCGGTTTCGAGGTCCTCAAAAGCCGGTCTCCAGTTCCCTGTTGGTAGAGTTGCTCGCTTCCTCAGGAAAGGTAGATATGCCCAGCGTGTTGGATCAGGGTCTCCAGTCTATCTCTCTGCCGTTCTCGAATATCTTGCTGCAGAGGTATGTTTATGTTTTCTTTTTAATTTATTTTCTCTGGAATCCCTTTCAATGGGAGTTTACTGACTGATACTATGTGTTTCTGTGGGCTTTGAATTTGTTAGGTTTTGGAGTTGGCTGGAAATGCAGCGAGGGACAACAAGAAGAACAGGATTATTCCAAGGCATATTCAACTGGCTGTGAGGAATGACGAGGAGTTGAGCAAATTGTTGGGCTCTGTGACCATTGCAAACGGAGGTGTTATGCCTAACATTCATCAGAATCTGTTACCGAAGAAAGCTGCGATGAAGAAGGGAGAGATTGGATCTGCGTCTCAGGAGTTTTAGGGTTCTTACAGATAGATTTTTGGTATTATGTTTATGTTGATAAGCGTGTAGCGAACTTGGGTTTTCATTTTACAACGTGTAGATCCTATTTTGGATTGATTAGTAAAATTGTTGGTTTATTCCTGATTCATCTCATATGTGCAATCTATTTGCTGTTTATATGACTTCAATATTTGAAAGCTACGATAACAAAATCTGATTTGTTGTGCAAGTCCCATGTGTTTTTAATTTTTACAAATTTCATTCTACTCTGTTTTTTTCTCTGTTGAACTATGCTTGTCAGATAGCCAGAACACGAGGCGCAGATAAGTTCTTGGGTTTCTGGCTTATGTTTCAAGATTTACGCAATTCACTTCGGTTCGACTATCCAGCTTGATTCATGGATCGCATAGCTGCATGGTGTTGAAATTCCACACCCTTGATAGTTGATAGATCATGGAACTTTGATTCAATTATTGTTGAATAAAATCTATGCTCTTTAAATATTATATAGAATGGAAATAAAGTCCACAGATCACAATCAGAAAATGATATTTACTCTGAGCTTCTACTACCTGTGATATTGTTATTTTGCTTTCAAGGTGCCACAGTCAGAAGAATCATGTAAAGGTTTAGCATAGAAGCTAGCATACAAAATCCCCGAAGCATTAACAAAGACACCATAGAATTTATAGTCAAAATTTTTAGAAGAAACACAATGTTAATTTTTGGAATATTGATCCTTTACTATAGAGCTATTGTTATGGTGCTGCTTGGGTATCTACGCCTCCATTGGCCCATGTTTTACCGACTAATGTATACCTTCTCGCAGATTTTGTGAGAATTGTACGGATGACCTCAAAAAACCCAGAGGTAAAATTGCCCTCCGATTAATGTTTAGCAATTTAAAATAAATTAAAAAATATCTCCATAAAATGGCTGTGTAATCCTAGTAATCAGAAGTTTAAATTTTTTGATAAAAGTACTAAAATAATTATATATTTAAAAATATTTATTAAAATAACTTTGTTAAAAAAATTTTAATTAAATAAATGAAAAATATAATTTTTAAAAAATAATACTCTTATAAAGAAAATAATTATATCTTTTTAACATAATTTAAAATTGTATTTTTAATTATAATTTAAAATTATATTTTTCATCACAATTTAAAATAATACATTCAATCATAATTTTAAAAAATAATTTTAAATAAAATTTAAAATTAAATTTTTGAATATATTTTAAAATAATATTTTTTAATATTGACGATAATTTTTAATATAATATAAAATAATATTTTTTAATAATTTTTATAAAAATATTATTATTTAAAATACATATTTTTAATTTATGTGATCAAAATTTTTTTAATATAATTATTTTAATAATTATAATTAAAAATACGATCATTTTCTACTTTATCCAAATTTTTTTTCAGTGGCATTGAGGTAGGATAATTTTTCAGTGTTTGTTTTCATCTACTTAAAATGTACGGGCGTAATTTCGCGCTATCGTAACTCCGGTGAAAATTTGTTTACAAAATTTCAAGGCAATCCAGATGGTTCTGACTGTCAACAAATCAGAGCGAACTTTCTGTTCGCTTCCAAATATAAACAAAGCTTTCATTGCTCATCACACTTCTCCGAAAAGCGTAAGCGGGAGACCCAGAAACATTTTTCAATCAGAAGATGAGTTCTGAAGGATCAACCAAGGGTGGCAGGGTAAAACCCAAGTCCAAAAAATCAATGTCCAGATCTCAAAAGGCAGGGCTACAGTTCCCCGTTGGACGTATCGCTCGTTTCCTTAAAGCCGGAAGTACACTGATCGCGTCGGTGCCGTTGCTCCCGTCTACCTATCGGCGATTCTTGAATACCTTGCTGCCGAGGTCGGTTTGGTAGATTTCTTCTGATTGCATTATCGCGTTTTGGTGGATTCTTTGTTTACCAAGAAAACTTAGAATATGGGTTTGCAAATGTCAGATATTTATTGTTCGGAGAATCCTGATGCTTCATCTTTTCCGCATTTGCCTTATGTTGTTCTGTACGTGAAATTAACGTAATCAAATTGTGGCAAGTGTTGAAATCTTGGGTGTTTATTTATTTGCGTACGGTTGAGAATGGAGGAACCGATATGGAAATGCTTCATTAGACCTTTGATTTTACATTATGATGGCACTTGAACTACTGGAATCTTTTCAGCTGTACAGAAATTATGAGAAATCAAAAAGTAAAAGCAACAAAGTTTGAAGTCTTATAATCTGGTAAATTGTTTGTTTTCACGAATTTGTATTGATTTTTGTATCTGACCGATGTTGGCATGTCCAATACAGGTTCTTGAGCTTGCTGGCAATGCTGCAAGGGATAACAAAAAGAACCGTACTGTTCCAAGGCACATTCAACTAGCAGTGAGGAACGATTAAGAGCTGAGCAAGCTTTTGGGCACAGTTACTATTGCAAACGGAGGTGTTTTACCAAATATTCATCAGAATCTTTTGCCAAGGAAGATGGGCAAAGCAAGGGATGATATTGGATCTGCTTCGCAAGAATTTTAGTGCTGAAACTTTATGTGTCTGAACTGGAATACCTCAAAATTTTTGGATTAGAAGTATGTTATTATTATTATTATTATTATTATTGTTGTTGTTGTTGTTGTTGTTTAGCAATCATTTTTCCCCTGTAGAAACCGATTTTGGGTTTTCTGGCTGAATGTAGTAAGACAATAACTTATTGATGCGCCTTCTTCTTGCTTGATTGTTAAAATTCATAGCATCAGTGACATGGTGTGCATTACCTATAAGTATTATGATTTTGGTTATGTTGGAAAGTGGAGTTAGTTCAGAGCATTTTGGGATTTGTCTGGTTCTCTCATGTTATTGAATCTTTCAAGAAGCTTGGGAATGGTTTTTAACATTAGCGGGAAATGCTTCCAGCTCTTGCCAGTTCTTCTTTGCAGATGCAAATAGTGATCTGAGATTCCCAATGCTGCAACTCTCACATTTGTTATTCCTATTAAAGGTGCCAATATTTAACTTTACAATGGTACTTCAAAATGGTGAGGCTCAAGGGTTTCCTTAACAATAACTCGTGCTTTGAACTGAAACTTTGCATGCTTGTCTAGTATGACCTGTTATTCATTTGGATTGCCATTATCATGGGCCTCCCTTTTTAACTTGTGATTTGAGTGAAACTTTGCAGGCTCTTTGAAATAATGTATTCTTTTTCTAATTATTATATGATTTATAGGTGGGGATTTGGCTCAAATGGTTGAGTGCTTGCTTTGCATGCGACGGTTACAGGTTTGATGATGTGCATCTCCATTTTCGTTTTCAAAATTTGTTAATTCTGAGTGAGACCAAATTCATATTTGACTCTTCCATTTGACTTAATTTTGGCCACTCCCATTTCCATTTTCATTTTTGAAATTTATTGATTCTGGGGACTTAATATTTGTCATCAATAATAGTTATTGGTGCTTAACATCCTTGAATAGATTATTCTGGACGTCTAAGTGAGACTAAATCTGTATCTGAGTCTTCAATTTGACATAATTTTTGTCATCTTATTTCCATTTTCATTTTTGAAATTTGTTAATTATGTGGACTTAATTTTTGTCATCAATAATATTTGCTTGTATTTAACATCCGTGAATAGATTATTCTGGCCAGATGGCTCTAGATTTTTGTTTGGCCAATGTGTCTGGATGCTAGGAATGTAACTGAGCCGTTGACAATAGGTCAGTTTTGATGCACTTTTCTTTCTGTCTTTATTATTTAACTTTAAAAGGGAAACTTCATTGGTTACTGTCTGAAACTCTATGCTATGTAATTTGTTCTCCTTGGATTTATAGACTAGTCAGCAGCTATTATTCAATTAAACATGTGTATCAAGTGACATTTTTCTTGTCAGTTCTTCGCTATTCCTTGCATTTCTGCTTATACCTTTATAGGCTTATTCTCTCCTGTTGACATAATTTATCAACCATTATGATCTTCTTGGAACTAAAATTCTTCAGGCATTTCAATAACCTTTGTTAATTTGTTATAATTTTTTCATTCTCAAATTTGTATTATTGTTGATATTTTATTTAATATGTATTAATGATGTTATTTAGGTATATTCATGGCTATACCTCATACAATACATGGTTTGCTTGAGTGGGAGCAAGTCATGGCATTCAATTATGTTAAAGCGAATTGCAGCTTTTTCTGAAGCTATGTTCCCAAGTTTGGAAAAACTGAGTACAATCCAATCCAAAGTATACTTGAATTTTGAATAGAGAAACAACTTGATAGTCTTGGCAAAGCTGTTGATGCAGATAAAGTCATTGACTAGATCATTAATTTGGCTTTGATAGTTGGACTGTTGCTAAGCTCATGTTTAGTAAAATCATTTTTTTTTGGTTAAAGATTTGGTATGTCGGGACTTGGCAATGAAACAACTATGAGGTCTCACAATGTTTCCGAGTTGCTGAAGAAGTTGCTCGACTATCCTAAGATAGCTCCACAGTTTTTCGGGTCGATTTTGTTCTTAGCAGCGATATTTGGACTGTTTTGCTCCTTACTTACCAGCTCACCTTCTCTCTCTCTCTTTCATGCTGATGCTGATTTGTGATCTATTTTTTCACTACAGAATTTCTTCAGCTTACTCTGCCAAACTTTTGATTCTGAAATGGCTAAACGATTATGAGATGTCATTGATTTAGTTTAGTTTTAAATGAATTATGTATCTGCAATGGGATTCATTGGACTCCTTTTTGAGTTTTTTCCCCTATATTTCTCCTTTTTTAATGATTTTTCGCTGTTGCATAAATGGCATTGTCAAACCTTGAGGATTGTTTGTAGGCCTACAGTCACCTTGCAATGGACACATTTTCTGGGAAATATTTTTCACCTGATAGGGTTACAGCAGAGTCTCAGTTGACTTTTTTTAAGTATTCATCTTCAAATTGTTTATTGCAACTTTTAGTATTTAGGAAGGGCATTATGGTTGTGCTTTTATCGTTAAATCATTGTGTAACTTCTCCTTCCCGGAGGAAGTACAAGAAAGGGGAATTCTCATACAATCTGTCCAATAAGAACTTCAAAGCAGCTATATTGGTCAGCAGACTTTTCTCAGTTCTCATTTTTGCAATACTTTGTGACAGTGTATTAATGGATTGGGAAGCCAAGAAGAGAACGAGTTTATGCTGAAATTAATTTTCATTTCTTACCTTACTTCTGACGTGTTATTTTCATATGGCACATTTGTTTTGATACACCCTCTTGTTGTGTGCTGTATTTGTAGCCACCAAGTCATGGCAGCTAGAGATGGTTATAAATGTGAGCAAGGCTGAGCTAATATCAGAAATTGTCACGGAAATCAACAGAATTGACGCAGGTTTCCTTATCAATGTTAGAAAAGATGTATCATGTATCTGTTTCTCATTCTTTCGTATTAACACTAGTGAAATGCACGTACTCACGCTATGGCCTTATCAAATTTTGTGGGAGAAGCATGAACTGATGCGAGGCATAAGAGTATTTTAGAGCTGAGCAGTGCATATTTAATTTTAGTCTGTGTAATACAGTAAAGTTGAAAGATATGACATTTCTGAAAGTTTTCCTGAGAAAACATTCTCAAGTCTTCTATTTTATCGACATGTTTGTTATTTCAGTTTCAGTGGCCATCGGCAAATGTTGATTCTGGTTGAAAAGTTGGGCAATTTGAGACGGGGTCTCAACTGACCGCTTAACTCGGTCCCAATAATTTATTTGGAATTGGTATTTTACTAGTGTTTGAATGAAGTTTCATAGAAAAGATCGATGACCATGAACGAAGACCAAGTAGATCATGTGCAAAAGTAGTCTTGCTCCTGTTGTAATCATGCCAATAAGAAATCAGTGGGAATCGGCTTTGGCCGATCATGTTACACCAGTCGAGCACTGAAGACTGTTCGATTTCGGCTCTGTATTTTTCGAAAAGTTACTCCAAGACTCCTCATTCCAAATGTCGACGTGTAAACGTAATTATGTAAAGTGAGGCCCTTCAAATAAATGAAATTAATTGATACGAAACCCAATGGGTTTCTTATAATCTGTCTGGTTCTACATTACAATTAACTCTCGTTTGATTTGTTTACCTTTCAGGATAGAATCAGAATCCCATTCGCTAGATAACATGCATAAAATGGTTCTAGTTGCAGCTAATCCAATTTTGCAATCCCTAGTAATTCAAATGAAGCGTTCACGTGTAAAAGCTGGCTTGGCAAGTGGCAATCCAGTAGGTTCACAGTGGAGTTTGACATTTACTCGACCATACATAGCCTGGCCATTCAATATGCCTTTTCATTCGTACTGGTTTCTAGATATACGTTAATGTAACTGCGACGTAACGGTTGACTCTTTTACGGAAGCATCTGCATCGCTTTACAATATAACACCAGCTAACTTTCCGCTTTTCATTTTCCTTCTGCCGTTCTGTTTTCTCTCTCTTATTGGAATTGCCCCTTCCTCTTCCGTTTTCTCTATTTCTTTCTGATTATTAAAACAAATTAGTAAATATAAAAATCAAATCACCTCCTCAACGCCATAGAGCTCTTTTTTAATTGATATTAATTTAATTAAATTTTTTTAAAATTAGAGAAAAAAAGAAAGAGGGTCCGGAGCCTTTTTCCGGGCCCACCACCTCCACCACCACCACCAAAAAGGTTGCTGATAATTGAGATTCTGATCTTTTTAGGGTTTAATTTTCGAAGATCGTTGATCGTTGCTGATATTTCGGAATATCGAATTGACTGATCTTCAATATATTACCTCCATGAACTCGAAGCCGTGGCTTCACCCGGCTCCGACCTACCGGACGTTGGAGACGTATTGGGAGACGGAAGAGGATGCGCCTGGTCCGCGATGCGGTCATACTCTCACTGCTGTTGCTGCCACCAAAACTACCGGTCCAAGGCTTATCCTCTTTGGCGGCGCCACCGCTATTGAGGGCGGCGCTTCCTCTTCGGCTCCCGGAATCAGTTACATTCCTTCATTCTTGTTTCACTCTCTTTATGAGAAATTCACATCTATCTACATGCTGAGAAGAAGTTTGTTCATTTTTGTTGTAGGGTTGGCTGGAGTGACTAACTCAGTTCATTCCTATGACGTTCTCACCAGGAAGTGGACCAGGTACATTTGAGAATTTCTGTGTTCTCTCTTTTGCTTTTGCATATTCAATAGCATTTTGATTTTACATTTCAGCTCTTCTGCAGGCTACGACCTGCTGGTGAGCCACCGTCTCCTAGGGCAGCTCACGCCGCCGCTGCAGTTGGTACCATGGTGGTTTTTCAGGTAATCAATGGAAAATTCACTCATGATTGTTGTAATACTTTTTTCATAATGGCGCTTTAAGTTTTTCCGGATGATTGGGATATGGCTAGGGTGGCATAGGTCCAGCCGGGCATTCAACTGACGATCTATACGTGCTTGATTTGACCAATGACAAATTCAAGTGGCACAGGTGAGTTTCTGGTAATTAATACCTCTTTATTTCAAATGTATGTTTTCTGGGTCTTTTAAAATGGTGATCTGATTGTTGACTTGTCATTTTTGTGGGTTAATGTGAATCTAGAGTGGTGGTACAAGGACAGGGTCCAGGGCCTCGTTATGGTCATGTTATGGATTTGGTTGGTCAAAGATATCTCGTCACCGTCAGTGGCAATGATGGTGAGACATTATGCTGTTAACTTTTATGTCTATTTCTATGTTCCATGGTAATCAGCTTGTATTGCTTCAGACTGTCATGTAATATTTTGTTGTCAGGAGAGAGTATTATGAAATTTCTTTGTTCTAGAGAGATTTATCATTTGTTTCTTTCTTATACAAGACTTCTAATATTCAGAGATTAATAAGCATAGTGTTCTATGTTTCTGTTGAAAGTGTCACAGGGTTAGCTTTGATTATGTTAAAGGAAACAAACTAACTTCATTGTTCTTTCTATACCTTACTGTGTATCTTTAACATGGAGGCATCAATGTCTTATTTTAGTCTCTGATGCTAAGGTTGTTAATCTTTATATATTCATCTTAATCATACCTATAAAGTAACTGACGTTATCTTACTGGCAAAATGAATGTTGACTTTTGTCTTGATGGTATGCGTTTGTTGTTTCCAGGGAAAAGAGTTCTGTCTGATGCGTGGGCTTTGGATACTGCCCAAAAACCATATGCTTGGCAGCAGCTGAACCCAGAAGGTGATAGACCCTCTGCTAGAATGTAAGTGTCTAGTTCCAAAATGTTATTATTCCTATATTATTTCAACAAACTTCATTTTGGATTTTGCCGCACTACTGTGCAGGTATGCTACAGCTAGTGCTCGCTCAGATGGAATGTTCTTGCTTTGTGGTGGAAGGGACTCCTCTGGTGCGGTATGTGGGATTTTCCTCTTCATAGAGAAATAAAGTAGGCATTTGGTATTTGCATGGTTGTGGGTTATGGCTTAAACTTTTATTATAATCATGAATGCTTGATTGGAAAACAAATGTAATGTTTTTGCATAAAAAGGATGTGGGTGGGTTAACACTGTCGAATGAAAGAATGGTATCATACGGCTATTGCGTGCAATAATTATATAGAAGAGTCAGAACTCTCATATAGATAGATTATGTATTTCTTTTCTAGTGCTATATATAGATGCTATCATTGGAGTACATTGACTATAATTTTTCTGCAGCCACTGTCTGATGCTTACGGGCTACTCATGCATAGGAATGGTCAATGGGAGTGGACTCTAGCACCTGGTGTGTCTCCTTCACCAAGATATCAACATGCTGCAGTAAGTTAGGGAAATGCTCCTGGAAGCCACTGTTACTAAATTGTTCATTACAAATATTAGTATAAAATTTATCATGGGAGTATATTGTTCTTTCAAAGTGGTTAATGAGATTGGGAAGATGGTGGTAACAGTTAACATATTTCTTTCACCGTAACTGGTTAGATATTTCCTTTGATTTTTTTATATCATGAAACCTGACAGTGCTTGCTACTAGGTTTTTGTTGGTGCACGATTGCATGTTACAGGAGGTACTTTACGAGGAGGACGTGCAATAGAAGGCGAAGCTGCTGTTGCTGGTAGTCTTTTGTTCTCGCCTGTCATTATGGAATGTAACTGCAACACGATCTTTTTCTCTTATCTTCTTCATTTTTCTTTTCAATTTTATCTCTGTTTTGGTAGTGTTGGACACTGCTGCTGGAGTTTGGTTGGACAGAAATGGACTTGTTACTTCCTCGCGCTCCACCAAGGGTCATGCAGAACATGATCCTGCTTTGGAACTTATGCGTCGGTGTCGTCATGCATCTGCATCTGTTGGTGTTCGCATATATATTTATGGTGGTCTTAGAGGAGGTAAGAATTATACAAATTGAGTTTGAAATAAAGAGGCTGTAATAATTTGAAGCATTTTCGTTAATTTGTATGGGCCTTTGTACTGAATTTAGAATTTTGATGGAACCAATGACTGCAACTGTGATAATTAACACTCATTTATGTTAAAAATAGTAGGCTTCCCACCAAAATGTTGATGGGTTTTATGCTTTCACTTTCAATTATAGTTATCCTTCTTATTGGATAGTTTCAAGTCACACAGTAAGGCACTATGTTTCTAGAAATATCTCAAAGAAGGACATGAACTACTATCAACTCTATGCAGGATTGAAACTTTTGGTGCTTTTGACTGTTCTGACCTAGGTTCTCCACTTTCTTTGAGTGGATATGTAAATGTATGTGTGAGTGTGTGTTAATATATTATTAAGTTTAGATCCATGAGGACCTGTACTGCTTTCCTTCGACATAGGCAGCCTTTCTCCTTCAAAATGGTGAAGTAATCACACCTCGATTTTGAATCATTACTATTGAAAGCAGAAATGTATGATTACCAGCATGTGCAATGTAGTTGTCCAGAAGGATCTAAAGTGAGAAACAAGTTCTGTTCTATGTTTAGTTGCTGTAACTTATGTCTCTAATTTAAGTTCTTAACAACATTTTGTTCACATTTCTGTTTTATCTAATAACATGATTGCTGTATTTTGTACAGATATTCTGCTAGATGACTTTTTGGTTGCAGAAAATTCTCCTTTTCAGTCTGACATCAATTCTCATATATTAACATCTGAGAGAGCTCCAATCATTACTGGTTCCAAAGTTAACCAATCTTTAAATTCTTATGTGACGACACCAACTTCAGATGGACCAGATTCTCCCTTATCTGGGAGACTCAGGTTTATTTTCCGGACTGCCTTTGTCTCTTAACAGAGATATTTTGACTCAGCTTACTTCCCATTAGTCAGTAATGTATATTTATCTTTAGCAGCTTGGACAAAAATTCTATGGAGAAACTGAGGGAGGCTTCTGCTGCTGAAGCAGAAGCAGCTAGTGCTGTCTGGCAAGCTGCTCAGGCAGCTTCTACTGTTCCTGCTGAAGAAACATCTGTATCTGATGAGAACTCACAAGCTGCAGAAACAATTTCAGATGGTAGTGACACTGAGGCAGATGTTCGCCTTCATCCTAGAGCTGTATGTCTTTCGCTTCATCATGTTTCCAGATAGTTTTATGAACTGCCAGACTGCAGTATCATAGGGTTTTCTGGTTACAGGTTGTGGTTGCTAAAGAGGCCGTAGGGAACCTGGGTGGGATGGTACGGCAGTTATCATTGGATCAGTTTGAAAATGAGAGCAGACGAATGATTCCATCAAACAATGATCTATCATATCCTACCAAAAAATTCACCAGGCAGAAATCTCCACAGGGTTTACATAAAAAGGCAAGTGTCACAAAACAATGAGTGTTTGGTTCTTGTAGTTATGCTGGGTAATTTAATATTATTTGTTGTTGCAGATTATTTCTACATTGCTTAGGCCTCGAAACTGGAAAGCTCCTGCTAATAGGAGGTTTCTCTTGGATTCTTGTGAAGTGGGTGAGCTTTGTTATGCAGCCGAGCAGTTTTTTATGCAGGAGCCAACAGTCCTTCAGTTGAAAGCTCCTGTTAAAGTCTTTGATGATCTTCATGGGTAGTTTGGTGACTTAATGCATCGATTTGATGAATATGGATTTCCTTCCACTGTAGGAGACATAACGTAAACTTTACATTGACCTCTTACAAAGAATCGGGTTGCAGGTTATCTCACTGGACAGTTCATTTTAATGGTTCAGGTATATTGACCATTTGTTTTTGGGAGATTATGTTAATTGAGGGCAGCACAGCTTGGAAACCATGACTTTGCTCCTTGCTCTTAAGGTAAGCTCCTGCCTTGAGTTAACCCATGGTGGATATGAAGTAGGATTCTGATCCATTTCTCATTTCTCTATGTTGTCTGGTTTGAATTTTGTAGATTGAGTACGCTGAGAATGTTCACTTGATTTGTGGAAACCATGAGGCTGCTGACATAAATGCATTATTTGGTTTTTTCCTTGAATGCATTGAGAGAATGGTTTGGATGAATGTGTTTATGTTAATTTCATATCTTTGTGCTGTGAAGTTCAGAGCATACTAATGAAATATGTATCTACAGGGTGAGAATGATGGAATATGGTCATGGACAAGGTTCAATGAACTGTTCAACTATCTTCCTCTTGCTGTGCTCATTGAAAAGAAAATCATCTGTATGCATGTTGCATAGGGAGATCAATACATTCAGTGGAGGAGATAGAGAAGCTTGAAAGGCCCATAACAATGGATGCTGGATCTATAATTCTGATGGACCTTCTATGGTATGTTTGTTGTTGGTTTATCTACCAATTTGAGTGGAGGTCAATCATTGTGTTGCATTTTTTTTTTTTTTTTGAAATCTATCTTTTATGTTTATAGGTCTGAACCTACAGATAATGATAGCATAGAAGGTTTGAGACCAAATGCAAGAGGGCCTGGTCTGGTCACTTTTGGGTAAGGGAATTTATCCACTGGATGCATGCTGAACAGATTATCTGCTGATTTCTTTGCATGCATATATGCGCATTTCTTTGCATGCATATATGCGCACCTCCAGCTATTGAAGAAGAATTTGTCTATTTTATCCTCTCAATTTCTACATATATAAAATTTTCATCAAGAGCTTGAGGCACAGATCAGTAGCATGCATTCTTACGCATGCCAAATCTTGCATATGGCTAAACAAGGATTCAAGTCAGGCTATTCCTTGTACTACTTTTTCTAATTGCGACATGCTTAATGAACTATTGAACAAGCTGACAAGTAGGATTGAACTTGATTGTTTCTTGTGCACCTTACATCTTAAATTTAGTTTTCATTTACTACTGTAGTTTCCTTGTCATTTCTATATGTATTTTGAAATTTCAATTATTTTATGATTTTACTGCCGTTATGTGTTTCATCTATGAGCTTTCGTTTCATGACTTGTGTGTGATTAATCACTTTGATATTGTAATTTATTTACTCATTGAACTGCAGACCTTATCATGCTTTAATGTTGCTACTTGCAGCCTGACCGTGTCGTAGACTTCTGTAAGAGAAACAAATTACAGCTTATTATTAGGGCTCATGAATGCGTAATGGATGGATTTGAGCGTTTGCACAGGGGCAATTAATTACTCTCTTTTCTGCAACGAACTATTGTGGTAAGAAAATCACCTGGGCTTTCACCTTTTGGTTGTGCTGGCTTTTGCAACCTAATTTGGTATATGCAGCCAGGGACGGCAAACAATGCTGGAGCTATATTGGTGGTTGGCCGGGGATTGGTTGTGGTTCCAAAATTGATTCATCCCTTGCCACCTACCCTTCAGTCTCCTGAGTCCTTTCCAGAACGTGCATGGATGCAGGTAAAATATATAAACTAAGGATATTTTTTTTGGATTAATTTTACTCCACTAGAACTATTCATGGACATACTTTTACTGCCCTGTAGGAGCTCAACATTCAGAGACCTCCTACTCCTACTCATGGCTGCCCACAGCCTGATCTTGGTCGGAACTTGTGTATATATGACATAGTTCGACTGATTTTTGTAAGTTACAGCATGTTATTGCCGGATTTACAATTTTATTTCGCTGACTCAATCATCAATCTGTCAAAACTCCAAAAGTCCAGCAGAATATTAGCAGCCTGGCACACAATATAAGGTGTTTCTGTTGTATTTTTCAAGATATATCTGCAGGAGACAGCAGCCTTGTCTGGTATACACATAGATTTAGAATTTTGAAAGTCTTAGCTTCAAATCAGGGAGTGCAATATACGTAAAATTTAGCCCAGAGTCAATGCTATTTTCTTCTTTTGCTGCTCGACACAGAGAATATACCTGTGTATTATAACATATATACCGATAAATTTTTCAAGTTCTTTAAAAATTAATTAGTTAATGTTGTTATGGAATATTTTACGAAAATATATTTCAACTTTCTTTCTCTTCTCCTTTTATCGGCAAGGTCCATGACAAAAACCAGAGTAATGCAATCAGCCTGCCAACAATTAAATACAACAGCCATTTTTTTTTTTGTTGCTCATTTCAATGAGTAAGTGCCAAGAATTGCTTATGAATATGACATTAAGACATTTGAGGAAAAATACGCGAATGAGTGGAGATAACAGCTTCCTGCACGTACTTTTTAGAATTATTTGGATCAGGAACCCAACGAATCTCACTCATATTTGGTGTCTCCACAAACGTCATTGTAAACTCTCCGACTTTTTCTACTTTTCCTCTCTTGCCTGCTCTCAGCACAAAAAGATTGTTTCTGTTGTATGAAAATATTCCATTCGTCAAGCGTACAATATCACCAGGCTCAAATACATCACACTCCTCGTGCCAAAACTGGAAGTGAACTGCCGCTGTCTCGTCAGCCACTAGTGCCAAACAGGTCTTGTTCTTCCCTTCCATTATTGTTCTCATCTTGTCTAAAACTATGAATTGTGCGTTTATGTTATTTTGAGCCGCTGGGGATATGTTTTTGAGAGCAACCATTGTGTCCATTTTCGTTGAGTCGATCGTTTCCTGGAACCAAAGTACTCTGCCACAAGTTCTATTTTTCATTTAAACATTTCTACAAACATCTAAGCAACAGCTATTATCAATATAGCATTTGGCTGTTTCGTTTGAAGTAAAAAGAGAAAAACCACCCTCAGCATAGAGGAATTTTCAAAAATGTGCATGAGACAGAGAACAGCATACCTTTATCTTAGTGCGAGACTTGAGCCGAAATTGAAATTCGCTCTTACGTTTTTTCTAAAGTAGTTTTGCAATCAATGGAGCGAGCCTTATTGTTTGCGCCTGTAATATTACGAAACACATTCATCCTATTTTCTCCTTCTAATATGTGAGCACGAGCACAGAATACTCCTATTCTGTTTTCCGATGGAAGAAGTGTCTAGACTTTTGTTATTAGCCCTTGGATATATTCAAGGCCGATATCAAATCAATTAAAAATATTGACCCGTATACTTTTACGCGTTTCTTTTTTAATTATTTTAATTATTAAATAAACAAAATTTATCTCTTCTCTATGTTAAAAACTTGTTTCTGGAGATCGAAACAAAAATGATTGATTATTATTTTCATTTTTTCTATTGATGGTAATTTTTGTTTTTTTTTTAATAAAAAGGATGGCTGACTATATAATTTTTTTGAAGAGGATATAAATTAAATGAGAAGCAAACAAAAACATCACCATCCATAATTTCAGAACTGCAAGTTTTATTTGTTTCAAATTAATTCAAATATTTTTAAATTATATATATATAATATTATCTATGCTCTGGTGGTTGAAATTTCTATCAATTATGTATTTTTTTTTTTTCTACTTCGAAAAATAAATCCTTAGTGAAGTAACGCACAGAGCCACCCATTTTGTTGCTTCGAAAAACTTGTTTAGGAATCATAGGACTTATCATCTTTCCTTTTCTTTTTCATTTCTCTCTCAAGAATCGTTTCACCAAAAATTCCACTCGACACAACTATTTCTTTCTCAAAATTCACAACAAAAATTCAAGCAACCGATAAATATCTCACACAATTCCACTGCGTTAGCTTAAATTTGGTGAAAGTAAAAGCAGATAACATCGGTGGAAAGCTGTTCCGTAGCTAACCAATATTTTCATCTTGTTTGATATTGGCCTTGGATTTCGTCCAGGCACTTCTTTATTCAGGATGCGGGATAGGATGTATGTGTGTCGGTTCATAAACTCAGCAGCAGTATAAAAGGTTGACCTATTCATACTATTCGGAATACTTTTATTTTCAGTATTGTGAATCTAGCTAGCTATCCACTACAAACCTTTCTTTGCTTGAGCTTCAACTTCTCGCTTAACGTAACTTTAAGCCATGTCATTCTACAGACAAAGATCTTATCAATTTTCATAAATAAATCCAACTGTCAAATTAAAAAAATTATGTGCTATTATATTATATTCATTCATGTATCTTTGTATCGGTTAAATTTATGAATTGAAGATAGATGTTTTCAATCTGATTCAAACTGTTTTAAATTAAGATCCATTTAAATTAGTTTAAAAAAATTAATTATTTTATAAATATTATAAGATAAAATAATATATCTTAATTTAAATTATGTGATTTGAATTAATTATTATTTTAAATATATTATTAAATTAAATTATTCAAAATTTCAATTACAATATTTGAACCAATTTAAAATTTTACCACACATTCAAACTCCAAATAGCCACCTTTAATGGAAGATAAACGTACTCAAACTGCTGACATCGGTCCCAAAGTAGACCACTGCTTCTTAAGACCCGTTGATTCTATTACAAAGGCTAAGGATAGACAACAACTCCCAAACAGTATGAATCGCTTTTAAAAATTGTCGACATACTCTCAAATAAAATAAGTCAAAATTGATCAGTATATTTCTCAAAATAAACGAAAAGGAAAGGAAAGATAATAACTATATTAAAAATAAAAAATGTTATCATTGGGAACAAAATATACATGAAAGGAGACATTTCTAAAAATTGAGCTCATTTGAGATAATAACGTAATTTAAATTGTGACAATAATATAGAAAAACTTTAATTATCATTTAATTAGTTGTACGGGTGTCAGATGCGACAAAAATCTGATATAACAAGAGTTAATTTACGATGAGTCTGTAACTTCGATAAACTTGCAGAGCATAAAGTTATTTTTTCAATTTCGTAAACAAGCGGCTAAAGTATATTTTATGTACTTAGCAAATGAATAAAGCTTTTAGGGTAGGTTTAAGCTGACCAAGAAAAATAAATCCAATACAAAAGTTGGCCTTTTACAAGCTGTCAATCGTTGAATGAACAATTATACAAAGAAACAATTGAAATTGATTTGACGTCCAGAACATGTAGTCGCAAATATTTACTCGTCGAGTTTCTGCCTACTAACACTATCCAAAGAAAAACAACATAAAATATATTTAATTGGTAAGGAGTTGTTGGTTAACGATAACTGTAAATTACCCAAAACCAATCTGTGCGGTAAATTGTGAGCACCCAAATTGAAGCAACTAATCTTGTCATGACGAGGGTATTAGACATCCAATTTCAGATGTTTAATTTAAGTATCAATTGTCGTAGGAAAAAAAAAAATGAAGAAACTGACCTGCTGTTGATTTGAGGTTTAAAGCCAAGCTAAAGAACTATATTGGCTATACTTTATACAATTTACGGGTAACCAAAACTCTGTAGAGGTACTTCTAGCATCACTTTCATCTAGTCCGTAACACGTACATTTTGTTTGAATCGTATATAATTCTCATTACCTCAAGCTTTGCTTCAGCTTCACTGAAACCTTTAAACCAACCACATCCACAACACACGTCTCCTATTCGTCCAAGCTCTTTCCATTCCATTTATCATACGCCTGATGTACTTTCCCAGTACCTATCTCTTCTCCTTGTGCATCTACAATCATGACATACTGACTTGGCTCACTCTGTACAAATTCGCCCAAAGCCTCAGAGTTATCAACAGTACCAGTCCTTAATGAGCTGCCAGGACCCCTGGCATTGGATGGAAGGTGGTCTTCTCCAGGACCATCAGGTGAGCAATGAAAATGCCTTAGTAGTGGCCCATTTTGCTTCCCAGGAAAAGAATTGTCGGCCTCTGGAGGTGCACGAGCATCTTTACTGGCACGGGCTAGCCTGGCTTTCCGATTATTGAGCCTGTTGATGATACATGAACCATAAATTTTATGACAAGAGGAACCAATTAAAAAAAAAGGACAGTGCTATGCATACAATTGCTTGAGCAATAAACTAGGATAAATACAATTTCCTAAGCAAGATCTTAATATTAGCCTGTAAGCAACTTCTGAATTCTTCAACTATGCTCCATTTTGTGATCAAAGAATGCCAAGAGGACAAATCTTCATTTGTATGATAACTAACCTTAAATTACTTTCTATGGTGATCTCATATCAAAGAGCACTATTTCTGTTTAAATTGAAATGAAAAGAGCACCATACCAGTTTTTCAGCTGTGAAGATGTAACCTCAGAGCCCTGAAAAACACAGCATAGGATCCTTAAGGAAGAAGATGTGTCCAGCGTTTGTAAATGGATAAAAATGTAAATTACAGCTTTCACAAAGTGTAAGGTATACATTACGCACATGATGACTTAATTTATCCGCCCATAATCTTATTGAAGATATATTTCGCTGCATATCAGGTTCATCCAAGAGGGCCCTCTCAATAAGTGACATTTGTTTATCATTCATTATGGTTCGCTTCCGTTTTCTCTGCTGCTTTTCTTCACTCTGAACAGTTTCAACTTTTTCTTCCTCTTGGACACCTACAACCACACTTTCTTTGATAGAATCATTTGGTTTCAGAAACTCACTGTTGTCCATTCGATCAACAGAATTCTTTCCGCCTACAGGACTTGTATCTGAACCACTACTTCCAACAATCTGAACATATTTTTCAACGTGTCTCAAGCTTCCAGGGATAGTGGCTTTAGCTTTATCTTCTCTGCTATCTTGCCTCATCATATCATCTCCTTGATTGATAAGGTTGCTTCTGCTATCAAATCTGTCCTCTCGGAAAGCTGAATTCTCTGACATTTCCTCTCTCAGGTTACCATTTGAAGTATTAAGAAGATTGGGAAGTTCTTTTCTCTGTAAAGATGACTGATATGCCCTTGTACTTTGAGCCTCCTATCATGAATAAAACTTTACTGTTCAGGCTACTATGTTGGGTTGGGAAAACAAATTGCATTAAGTTACTAATTCAACTCTAACACTAAACTTGAGACTTGACCAATTTACAACCATTTTCAAATATTCTAGAAGCATCTCATTTTCATTTGTACCACTCAAAAAATTGCATATGACTATGTTACAATGTTGCACTTCGCCCCTCAATGAGTCTCATATCCTCAATCTTGGCAGTTGGCTTAACTACTGAATCAACTTACTATAGACGAAACTTTTATTTTTTTGCAAACTAAGTGACATGAATTGTAATGAGTAAATGAAATGGCTTTGAGTACCTGATGATGCTCATTGATATCAAGTTTGGAGAACTTATCACAAGAAATTGATTCCTCGTATTTGCTTTCCTGAATCTGAGTCTGCTCCAGAAGCATAATTAGAACACAACCGATT
>JAWDEX010000002.1:9755666-9779807 GCA_035221805.1 Trichilia hirta | reverse complement strand
TTATGCAGCTGAGCAGATTTTTATGCAGGAGCCAACAGTCCTTCAGTTGAAAGCTCCTGTTAAAGTCTTTGGTGATCTTCATGGGCAGTTTGGTGACTTAATGCGTCTATTTGATGAATATGGATTTCCTTCCACAGCAGGAGACATAACGTAAGCTTGACATTGACCTCTTACAAAGAATCAACTTGCAGGTTATCTCACCGGCCAGTCCATTTTTAATGGTTCAGGTATATCGACTATTTGTTTTTGGGAGATTATGTAGATCGAGGGCAGCACAGCTTGGAAACCATCACTTTGCTCCTTGCTCTTAAGGCAAGCTTCTGCCTTGAGTTAACCCATGGTTGATATGAACATTCTGATCCATTTCTCATTTTTCTAGTGTCTTTTTTGGATTTTGTAGATTGAGTACCCTGAGAATGTTCACTTGATACGTGGAAACCATGAGGCTGCTGATATAAATGCACTATTTGGTTTTCGCCTCGAATGCATTGAGAGAATGGTTTGGATAAATGTGTTTGTGTTAATTTCACATATTTGTCCTGTGAAGCTCAGAATATACTAATGAAATATGTATCTACAGGGTGAGAATGATGGGATCTGGGCATGGACAAGGTTCAACCAACTGTTCAACTATCTTCCTCTTGCTGCGCTTATTGAAAAGAAAATCATCTGTATGCATGGTGGCATTGGGAGATCAATACATTCAGTGGAGCAGATAGAGAAGCTTGAAAGGCCCATAACAATGGATGCTGGATCTATAGTTCTGATGGACCTTCTATGGTATGTTTGTTGTCAGTTTATCTACCAATTTGAGGGGAGGTTAATCATTCTTTTGCACTTTTTTTTTGGGTTAAAATCTTTGTCTTATGTATATAGGTCTGATCCTACAGAAAATGATAGCATAGAGGGTTTGAGACCAAATGCAAGAGGGCCTGGTCTGGTCACTTTTGGGGTAAGGATTTATCCACCGAGTGCATGCTGAATGGATTATACGCTGTTTGCTTTACATGCATGTATCCGCATCTCCAACTATTGAAGAAGAATTTGTCTATTTTTCCTGCTAGATTTCTACATATATAAAATTCTCAACCTGAACTTGAGGCTATAATTAATTTGAAGCACTGATCATTTAGCTTGCATTCTTATACATGGCAAGCCTTGCGTATAGCTAAACAAGGATTCAAGTTAGTCTATTCATTGTACTGCTTTTTCTAATTGCAACGTGCTAAATGAACTATTGAATGAGCTAACAGCTAGGTCTGAACATGCTTGTTTCTTGTGGCCCTTACATCTGAAGTTTGGTTTTCATCTCCTACTGTAGATTTTTTTTCCATTTCTATATGTATTTTGAAATTTCTATTATTTTATGATTTTACTGATATTAAGTGTTTCATCTATGAGCCATTAATTAATGACATGTCTATAATCATTTTGATACTGTAATTTGCTTACTCATTGAACTGCTGATCTTATCATGCTCGAGTGTTGCTACTTGCAGCCTGACCGTGTCACAGACTTCTGTAAGAGAAACAAATTACAGCTTATTATTAGGGCTCATGAGTGCGTAATGGATGGATTTGAGCGTTTTGCTCAGGGGCAATTAATTACTCTCTTTTCTGCGACCAACTATTGTGGTAAGAAAATCACCCTGGCCACCCTTTTGTTGTGCTAGCTTTTGTAACCTAATTTGGTGTATGCAACCAGGGACGGCAAACAATGCTGGAGCTATATTGGTGGTTGGCAGGGGGTTGGTTGTGGTTCCAAAATTGATTCATCCGCTGCCACCTCCTCTTCAGTCTCCTGAGACCTCTCCAGAACGTGTCATCGATGAAACATGGATGCAGGTAAAATATATAGACTTCTGACAGTATTTTTTTGGATTAATTTCACTCCAGTCAACCTATTCATGGATATGTTTTTACTGCCCTGCAGGAGCTCAACATTCAAAGACCTCCAACTCCTACTCGTGGTCGTCCACAGCCTGATCTTGATCGGAATTCACTTGCATACATATGACATACCCTGACTGATTTTTGTAAGTCATAGCATCTTGTTGCAAGATTTCCAATTTTGTTTCGTTGGCTTGATAATCAGTCTGTCAAAACTCAAAAAGTCTGGCGGAATATGAGCTCCTTGGCACGTTATCAGTTGTTTGTTTTGTATTCTTCAAGTACATCTGCAGGAGACAGCAGCCTTGTCTAGTGTACACAGATTTTGAATTTTAAGTCTTAGCTTCAAACCAGGGAGTGTAATATTTGTAAAATTTAGTCTCAAGGCGAGAATATTTTATTTTTCTGCTGCTGAACACGGAGAATATAGCAAGGTAGGTTGATTTTCAACGTGTGTATTATAACATATATGCGGATAAATTTTTTCAAGCTCTTTGTAAATTAATTACTTAATGTTGTTATTTAATATTCTATCAAAATAAATTTCAACTTTCTTTCCCTTCTCCTTTGATGGCAAGTCTTACAAAAATCCATAGCAAAACAATTAGCATCCTAACAATTAAATACACTAGCGTTTTTGTTTTTTGTTTTTGTTTTCTGTTATTATGTCCTAATAAGTTTGATAACCAAACTAACTCATTAAGTAGTTGACAAGAATTATTTAGGAATATGACATTAAGGCATTCGAGGAAAAATACTAGAATGAGTAAAGATTACAGCTTCCTGCGGATCATATTGGTTCTCAACAAACGTCATTGTAAACTTTACGGACTTTTTCTACTTTTCCTCGCTAACCTGCTCTCAGCACAAAAAGATTGCTTCTGTTGTATAAAAATATTCCATTCGTCAAGCCTATGATATCCCCAGGCTCGAACACATCACACTCCTCATGCCAAAACTGGAAGTGAGCTACGCTGTCTCGTCAGCCACGAGTGCCAAACAGGTCTTGTTCTTCCCTTGCATATTTGTCATCATTTTGTCTAAAACTATGTATTGTTTGTTTTAACTTGTTTTGAGTTGCTGGAGAGGTCTTCGAGAGCAACATTCGTGTCCATTTTCGTCAAGTCCATCGTTTCCTGGAACCAAAATACCGTGCCGCATCTTTTATTTTTCATTCGAGCATTTCTGCAAACATCTAAGCAACAGCTATTATGAGTAACATTTGATGGTTCTTTTGAAGAGGAAAGAAGAAACACCCTAGAAATAGAGGAATATATATATATATAAATGTTGTCATTGGGAACAAAATATATATGAAAGGAGACATTTCTAGCAATTAAGATCAATTTGAGTTAATAAATTAATTTAAATTGTAACAGTGATATAGAACTTTAATTTTCACTTATTTGGTGGCAGAGTGTTGGGTGTAATAAAAATCTGTTACTGAAGGAGACAGACAATTTGAGGATAAGTTTGTAATTTTGATAAGATTGCACAGTCAAAGGTCAATAAATGTTTAAAATATAAACCTTTTAGGTTGACAAAGCAAAATAAATTAAGTACAAAAGTTGGCTTTATACAGTGTGTCAATCGAAGAATGAACTATTATACAATGAAACAATTCAAATTGATTTGATTTCCAGAACATGCAGCGGCAAATATTAACTCGTCGAGCTTTCTTCCTTTCAACACTATCCAAGGAAAAACAATATAGGATAAATTTAATTGGTAAGGAGCACCGGTTAATGATAACCGTAAATTACCCAAAAGCAATCTGTGTGGTAACTTGTAAGCATCCAACTTGAAGCAACTTATCTTGTCAAGGAGAGGGTATTAGACATCCCATTTAAGTATCAATTATGATAGGGAAAGAAAAAAACCAAAATGAAGAAGAAACTAACCTGCTATTGATTTGAGGCTTCAAGATAAGTTACAGAACTGTATAGTCTATATACCTTTTACAGTTTACGGGCAACCAAAAACTCTGTAGAGCAACTTCTAGCACCACTTTCATCGAGTCTGTAACGCATACATTTTGTTTGAATCCCATATTACTCTCATTACCCCAAGCTTTGCTTCAGCCTCACTGAATGAGGAACCTGTGGCTTCGGATGGGTATGGAAGCCCTTTCCACCTATCAGCCTTTAGATCAACCAAATCTACAACGCATGTCCCTGATTCGTCCAAGGTCTTTCCATTCCATTTACCATACACCTGATGTAATTTCCCTGTACCTATCTCTTCTCCTTGTGCATCTACAAGCATAACAAACTGACCCAGCTTGCGCTGACCAAATTCTGCTAAAGCCTCAGAGTTATCACCAGCACTAGTTCTTGATGAGCTGCCTGGACCTTTGGCACTGGGTGGAAGATGGTCTTCTCCAGGAACATCAGGTGAGCCATGCGAATGCCTTAGTAGTGACCCACTTTGCATTCCAGGAAAAGAATTGTCGGCCTCTGGAGGTGCACGGGCATCTTTAATAGCACGGGCCAGCCTGGCTTTCCGATTATTGAGCCTGTTGATGATGCATGAGATGTTAAATTTTATGACCAGAGGAACCGATAAAAAAATACGAAGTGCTAGGATGTACACAATTTCCTGAACAAGATCTTAAAATTAGCCTGTAAGCAGCTTCTGAATTCTTCAATTATGCTTCATTTTGTAACGAATAGTTGTAGCAAAAGAATGCTAAGAGGACAAATCTTCAGTTACATGATCAATAATTTAAATTACTTTCTATGGTGATCTCACATCAAAGAGCACTATTTCTATTTGAATTGAAATGAAAAAAGCACCATACCAGTTTTTCAGCTGTGAAGACGTAACCTCAGAGCCCTGAAAAACACAATGTAGAATCCTTAAGGAACATCTGTCCAGCATTTGTAAGTGGATAAAAAATGTAAATTACAGTTTTCACGAAGTGTGAGGTATGTATTACGCACATGGTGACTTAATCTATCAGCCCACAATCTTATTGAAGATGTATTTCGCTGCATATCAGGTTCATCCAAGAGAGCCTTCTCAATAAGTGACATTTGTTTATCATTCATTATGGTTCGCTTCCGTTTCCTCTGCTGCTTTTCTTCACTCTGAACAGTTTCAACCTTTTCCTCCTCTTGAACACCCGCAAGCACACTTTCTTTGGTAGACTCATTTGGTTTTAGAAACTCACGATTGTCCATTTGATCAACAAAATTCTTTCCTCCCGTGGGACTTGTATCTGAACCACAACTACCAACAATCTGAACATCTTTTTTAATGTGTCTCAAGCTTCCGGGGACAGTGGCTTTATCTTTATCTCCTCTGGTATCTTGCCTCATCAAATCATCACCTTGATCAATAAGGTTGCTTCTGCTATCAAATCTATCCTCTTGGAAAGCTGAATTCTCTGACATTTCCTCTCTAAGGTTGCCATTTGCATTGTTAAGAAGATTGGGAGGTTCTTTTCTTTGTAAAGGTGATTGGCATGCCCTTGTACTCTGAGCCTCCTACCATGAATCAAACTTTACCATTCAGGCTACCATGTTGGGTTGGAAAAATAAAATTGCATTAAAATACTAATTCAATTAACAGTAACCTTGAGAGTTGGTCAATTTGCCATTTTCAAATATTCATCTCATTTTCATATGTACCACTGAAAGCATTTGCAAAAAATTGCATACTACGATGTTAAAATGTTGCACTTAGCCCCTTGACGTGTCTCATATCCTCAATCTTGGCAGGTGGCTTAGATACTGAATCAACTTCCTAGACCAAACTATTATTTGATTGTGACATCACTACATCAGACTAAGTGACATGAATTGTAACGATAAAATGGAATGATTTTGAGTACCTGATGATGCTCATTGATATCAAGTTTGGAGAACTTATCACAAGAAACTGATTCCTCATATTTGCTTTCCTGAATCTGAGTCTGCTCCAGAAAGCATAATTAGAACACAACTATAATCAAGGTATCAAGATGCCAAAGCAAAAGAACGATTACGACTTTTTTCACCAAAAGAATAAAGTTAGAGAAAAGCTTTACTTGAACTCGATCTTCTTCAATTTCAGGAGAATTAATCAAAGACTCTAATTGCTTAAAGAATACCCTGAAACAGAAAATCAAATCATGAAAAAGGTTAACTTTGCTACATAGCCAGCAAAGTCAATCAGAAGATCTCAATTTGTACTGAATATGGACCAGTATATACAGTCAAAAAACTAATGAGATGACAATTTGTACAATATCTAGACATGTGAACTAGTACATCTTAACTACAATCCTTTTACAATCTAATGTTCTTCAATCTTCTATTAACATGTAATGCTAATCTTCTTTTTTTTCCATAAATTTATTATACTATCTATCTCATAGTTCATTTATGCACACACCCTAAACCCCGCCCCATCTCATATCATACACACACCCTAAACCCCGCCCCACCTCATATCATACACTGATAAAAATTAAAGAACTTCCCCCTCAGAGTTTGGTGTGAGCAAAATTGATTCCTCGGCCTTTTACTTCCACGTTAAGAGCCCAAAACAATTAGGCTACCCATTGGGGACAACTTCATTGCTTTGAGTTTTTAGAATAAAATCAAGTGTGTGCACAATGTTAATGAATTTCACTTTGAGTTTTTAGAATAAAATCAAGTGTGTGCACAATGTTAATGAATTTCACTATGGAACTTTGGGAATGAAATTGTTTGCAGTCCCTAACAAAACGGTAGGTGTGCCAATTGAAAAATGACAACATAGACATATTGAAGAAAAGTCACCAATGAGATGGTGCCACTCATTTTAGCTCTTTACTATATTAAACCTGCATCTACGTCCAATCATCACTACCACTTATAGCAAGTGGGTTAGTTACAATAATTGAAGTGCTGGTGGATCTTCTTCAGCATTCAAAATTCAGAAAATTTAATAACTCACAGTTTAAGGCCAAATCTGACTCATTGGAACTGCTCGAAACTCACCATTCTTCCTATTATAACTTTCCAATTGGGATGAAAACATCTGGATCACTGTGTTTTTATTTTATTTTCTCCACAAATGACATTCTTATCCATTTGTATCAAATAGGTTCCTGACCCCTGCTGAAATGACCAACTTACCCTTATAATATAGAATTTTGACAATCAAAATGAATAGTGCGTACTTTATGCTAAACTTATTGTAGTCATTTTCAATAGAATTCAGGGACCATTTGATACGAATGGACAAAGCATGCCCTTAATGGTAAAAACATGAAAACTCAGGGTCTTGAATGTTATTAAATTATGGGGAACTACAACTACAAAATTCTTAAGGTTGAAACTAAAAGAGTAATTTTAAACAAAGAATAAAGATGATGCACAGTTTTAATGGTACCCAAAGAGGCTAGTTTTGATATTTTGCCTTATCTCATAATAATGAAGGGGATTGAGGCGAGCAAGAGGATTAAACTAAATAACATTCTTCATTGTACAGGTAATCATTGAAAATTCACCACAAATTCCACGTCCAGATATAATTCATGGTACCCATTGTTGGGTGTTTATAAAACATGCATAAAAGTCAATTGCATGAGATTTTAGGATGTCAAAATTAATGAGTGATGATGATAAGAAAAAGAAGAAATGACTGAAATTATGAAAAGGATTATGACACCCAAAATAATACAAGATGAAATATAATTCAAATAGTTCAGCAATGGTAACAATTACCAAGGAGTATACTACTAAAAACCAGGGACTTAATTCCAGTGCAAGGTAGCAACAGAATAAGTGAATGATGAAAAAAGTTGGATAACGCCATGAACAAAGCATTGTCATGGCGTATTGAACAAAAATATGCCTCAAGAAAGCTGGAACAAAGAGACGTATGCGTCACTCAAACAAATTTGGAATATGGGTTAGCTGTTTAATTTGAGGTTATAATGGTTTCACTAGCATATCCCTATAGAATAGTTTTGACCGTGCCACCTTTAAAATTATTAATGGGAAATCATGGAAATAACTGTTAAATTTGGCCATAATATTCTTCTACAATTAACCAAAAAATCCTAGGAAAAAATATGCATGGTCGAAGATCAGATTACCTTAAGAGTGTTACATCCTCCTTATTCAAAAAAATAGGAATTAGAGATTCTGCATGACTTAACAAAGAACCTGCACATATGAGTTCCTCTTAAGGAATGCAGAACCTGTGTAATTATTTCAATTTAGAATATGTACGTATACTAACGCAGGTTCCTGCAAACAGTGGCAGCTTTTTGAGGACCGGAGGCAAAGGAAAACCCAGGTAACACTCTAGATGGATCCATTCGCAAGCACTCCAAAAATTTGTTAAGAAAGAGATTTCTTTCCTGCTCTGTGGATCATAAGGAAACCTCAATTAAAGTAACCAAGGAAATTCTAGTAAAGATATAAACAAACTGATAGCAAAAATTTAACAATATGTCAAGTACAAACTGACCTTCACAGATGTTGGGAACAAAACAATGAAGATTTGCAATTGTTTTAACAAATAGCGACGTTCTAGTATGTGCATATGAAGCCTGAGGCATACTATTTTGAGTTAAAGAGAATTCTACTTCTGCTGCATTTGACATGTTCAGAGATGAAATTGTATGCAAAACCCATCCAGCTGCAGCAAATGAATCATACACCACAGTGGCATCTTCCTCTCTTATGGGGAATTCAGATGAACACCAAATGAACAAAAATTCTCCATGAGATAGTGAAAATATTGCGCTCAGAACTTCAGTCTGGAGTTACACATAAAACACTGTCAATGATCTTGTCGTGGCACCCTAAAAGCATATGTAGCTTCGTATATGCATTATACACAGCAAAATCACTTTTCAATCCAGCAGAGTTAGTATAGTTTTTACATAAACAATTTGGTTTTGTAAAACACATAATTTTGCAAAACATATATAAGCTTTTTATGATCATTGAAATATCATAAAAGGTTTTCAGAAAGTCATTGTAGTAGTAGGTTTGCAACAGAAGGTGTTGTAACAGGAGTACAAACTTAGAAACGATAGCTTACAAAGCACATTGTAATATACGATCGGAAATTGGAATCATCCGAAAATATATCAGCTAGACGCATAGCATTAAGTTGCAAAAGCCCCGTTGGGTAGGTTCTGCCTGAAGAAGGGCTAAGATGTTTGGGATCTTTGGTAAGCACATTCTTCAATAATTCAAGCACCTATATCATGACAAATTATATTAGTCACAAACATCCTGACAGTCGGAGAACACATGAATACAGAAGAAATCTAATAAGAGAGCTAGTATTCATGGCAAGAAGTCAACAAAAAACACTCACGCAATATTTATCGCTCACCCGAATAATTATCTCCTTTTAAAAGTAATAGAAAAGGGATAACTAAACTCAGAAAATAAGTTGAATGCCCCAGATATTGTTGAGAAATGAGCCAGACGAGAACTTTAACAAAATGGATAGCAATACTAATTCATCAAAAGAACTTCTATGCATTTAACTTTTAAGCAAAAACCATTAAAAGGGAGGTCCTATTAGTCGGCCTCAATGCAACAAGGCAAAAAAGCTGAACTAGCAGTACTTATAGTCTGTGAATGGTAGCATTGTCAAATTCTAACAGATCTTATACAACCATCAGAAAACCCACCTCGAAAGCAACAGATTTTGCCAAATCTAGGCTTCCTGGAGAGCTGGCAACCTCATCCAAGTAAGAAATGCTTTCTGCTTCACACAAGTTCAACAGCTGCAAAAAGAAAGTCATGAATGGATCAATAAATGATGTTTACTCAGGTAAGATACGAAGGATAGAAAGCTAGGGTATATCAAAAAAGAAAATTAAATATTTTCCATACTAAACATACAATAGATAGGACTTTAGCTTTCAGCCTGGAAACAGAGGTTACAATTGTGGAAGACTGTACAAATGGTGGCATGATGCTTAACTTCAAGACTGATTGTGCAAGAAAAAGAACACCACCCTTTCCACATAGCTCCTGAGATAGCACCAGAATCAGAGATTTTACTGAATAGTGAAAAAATTACAACTTATCTTTTTCAGTATACCAAGGAGAATTCCATTTGTTTATCAACATATTAAGACAACCTTACACATTATTCCATAATTGCTATCATTATTTTCCTTGCCACTCAAAATTTTAGTTTTGTGATACTATTTGCCTTGTTTGTGCTCCAAATTTATATACCTAGATACCTCCTATTTTCTCAAAAAAAGCAAACATGAAATGACACATTTTGACACTTCACCTCATTTCTGAAAACTAATAATGAGAATTCTAACTTGAAAACCTTATTTCTGAGAAGGCGCTCCTGAAACATTTTCTGTTGGCACAGTGACTGAAGAAACTGTAAAGAAGCCTCACATTGCTGGCAGATATAGTTTATCACTTGTTCAGCAGTCAGAGATGGTTGTATGCAGAAGTCAGTATGTTGTTCTGACAGCTTGATCTGGAGAAACATGATGATTACATGAACAGCTCCAAAAGCGGCATCCATAAATATGTCAGCCTGTCACAAAGAGTTCAAAATCACCCAAAGTACATACATGCATTGCCCCCCAAACTCTTGAAAAATAGGGATAATCAATATATCAACAAATAGCAACCCAAAAGCATGCAATATGCGTGACCCTAAGTTTGCCTGATTATTAGCCTAAACAAATCAACCAGGATATATTGTACCTTGGGGTGTGCAAGTAATACTTGAACAAGATCCTGCCACTGCAAAGATATACATCCTGTTAATAAATACAGACTGCATGCCACAAGTGTGGAATGCATAAGGAGCATGGGGCTTGAACTGTGGTATTCCTACATTAAGAAAACGAGTCTCAGTATAGATAAATAGCACAGAAGATGAAGCATAGGAAAAGAGAACAAAGAAGAACCTGTCTATAATGACCAAGAATAATTAGTAAATAGAACACCAAATCAAGCAGCTGCTCAGAAACTTTTACATCATCAAGCAAAATCTGTAGACATCAAAAGAAAATGATATATTAGGAGAAAATTATGTTCAGCCCACTTTTTATTCCCAAAGTCTTCCATACCTAAATAATATTCATTTCTAAAGAAAAAGAAAAATATATCAAAATTCTCAAAGATGCCCAGGGACAAAAAATAACTTATTCAACAGTAAACAAAACAAAAGAATAAAATAAATGTTTGGAACTGTATATCCCAAGCATTTCTTATACTCATGATTTGTTTGGCGTGCTTCAATGATTAAAGACAAGAACAAGCTAACGAAATAGAGTGAAACAGAATTTTAGCAAGGATTATTAAAGCAACCTGCTCAAGTTTAATGTGTCGAGGCGCTAAATCCAACAAAGAATGCAAAAGTTGAATACCACTTAACAAATATCTGAATAATTCTTCGTCTCTTTCAGATGATATAAGCACTGCAATAAGGTGCAAAGGAAGAAAGTTCGCAAGTTTTTCCACTTCAATCTGAAAGACAACACAACCCAAGATATTGTGTGATAATTAAAAGAAAAAGAAGATATTCGATAAATCTGATGGCAAAGATAAAACATTATTGCTGTTGCTGTACCTTTACTGATGATCCTTTTTCAGTATGGCAATTAATTGAAAAATTTTCAGTCTCTCTTAATAATTTATTAAACTCCTGAGAGCTCAAACCGTGTAATTCCTTCACTGCTGAAATGAAGTCAATGGCCTGCTTATTTCAACGAACAAAGCTTAATCAATCTATACGCACGTCCATGGATAGAAGGCAGAGAGCAAAACTAATTCAGGAGAAAGAGTTAAAACTGAAGGAAAGCTCATTTAAGTAAAAAAAATCCAAAAATTGGGAATACTGTAATTATGCAGCGACTTTCAATCAAGTTGAAAGCACTTACTCCTTCACCGTTACAATATGGTTCTTCCCTAGCATGTTTCATTTTGAAAAATCTGGAACCGAGAACAAACTGTGTAAGTGAGGAGTGTAAGGAATATATTGCAATTGCAATACAGCAAATTAGAGCTGAAAACGATGCACAACCGTCAATAACTACTAATGAAGCTTCAAGGAATCATGAATATTGAATTTAGCAATAATTCAGCAGTGTTAAACCTACTCTGGACACGAAGGGGTGGGTGTATGCAACTGAAACAAGTGAAAACCACAAACAACATAAAATTCAAAAAATGAAAGAAAATAGTATGATAGGCACTGCTTACCCCAAAAATTTCAAATTTTGTACCAGAAATTGCACAAAGAATTGTCAACTTCTGTTAATATGACAAATTTGATGATATTTCTCTGTTGTCTTTGCCTCAATACCACTCAATAGAGCCTCAACTTAAAAATTTTCCTAAACCCACATCACAAAACCCTAGATGTCAAGCAACCAGAGTGAATTGAACGTTGAAACCTAAAAACCACAGGCTAACACTATTAATTGCGGTAAAATAAAATAAATAAATAAATAAACGAGAAAAATATAAGACGCTTAACGGTAAATTCAAAATATTTAAGCTGACTTGTCGAACTGCATGGATTACCTGCCCAAAAAAGTGTGAGCGCCAAAAAGAAAAGAAAAGGAAACCGATAATTTCGCGGTTTTTTCAATCGTCTTTTGTTCTGGGGTTAGTAACACGTCCCAGTTTGGTGATATGGAGAACTAAATATACGATGGAAAATGGATAATTTTTTTTTGTTCCCGTATTTTTATTTCTAAAACGGCGTCGGTTTGTAACGGTGATATCCGTATTTTGGTTTTGTTACATGGATTCGTGCCCATTACTTTCTCCTCTCCCTTGTTGGGGATAACTAAAGCAGTATTATTAAAATGAAAATTTAAATATAAAGTTAAAAATCTTGTAACTCATGTTATAAATGATAGCTCGTCCGCTTTAACACTTCAAAACGTTACAATTTTCTACTTACAACTTTAAATCCAAAATATATCTACTAAATAAAGATTTATTATATTATATAAATCGAATTGCAATCTATCACGTAAGATATTTACAACAAAAAATAATCTTTTCTTTTTTAACAGAAAAATAATTTAAAACTTAAAAAAAAAAATGAAAATATTTCTAATTTTTATAAATAATATTTTGGTTCAAAGCGTGGATATTACCATAATTATTGCTTTATACACAATATTACAATCAAATTTAAAACAACTGACATTAAAAGAATATAATGAAAAAAATATGATGGGTGTATTTTTTAGTTTAATTTCGTACAATATAATTCGTAAATGTCAAATATTAATGAAAAAAAAAAAAGAAATTTTCAAATGTATTAAATTTACAATTGATTCTTAGTCATAAGAGATACCTTAATTACCACTTAATGATTAAAAAAAATAATTTTAAAGCCTTTAAATTCTATTAAAAAAAGAAACCTAACTAAAATTGATAGATGGGCATTAAAAATTATTCTCCAACGTAAAACAAAAGTATTAATTAAAGTAATAGGCCAAATCATTCTCACATACACGATAAGTGTCACAATCGTAATTTCAAAGGCATCCCAAAATATTTGGTTTTCACCTTGAATTAAGCCAAGAGAAGTGCGACCCGCAAGATTTTAAGGTAAGGTAAAGGAATGTTGTGTTGGAAAATAGTTTCGAGAAAGTTAATGTTACTCGACATCGGGAAAAAATACACTTACGGTTCAATGCATACATATTTGAAATATGCATTGTAAACAATAGGGTATGTCATCGGGCATAAGCTGAATTTTGCAAGCCGGAGATGTGGATGTGGATCCTTGTGATAGTGGCAAATGAATTCAAGAATACTCTAAGCATAGTACATTGAATATTTTTAAACTTGGACATAGTGAAATGATAGAATGGGTCAAATGCTAAGATTCGCAAAGAAGACTAAGTTATTATCAGTTAGGTTAGGTGGGATGTTGATGTTGCTTTTACTCTCGGCAATTGGCACCAAAAGTAGGCTTAAGATAGCATTTTGACTGTATGTGAGCCAAGGGCATAGGTAGACTTGATAAACACTTGAGATTTATATGTGAGATAAGTGTCTCTAAGTAATAATGGGTGTTAGTTGCATCGTATATCTACCATAAATATAACAATTGTATAGGGTGTTACATTTAGCATTGGCCAAAGTTTAATTTTGGTGGGTAAAGTATTTTTAGTGCATCGTAGAGTCAACGAGTATATTCAAACTCTCTACTACCCTTGTGTTACTTACTAGGACTCCTTTCCTCCTTTTGGTGAGATAGTACCAAATATAAAAG
The DNA here is from genome assembly GCA_035221805.1 of Trichilia hirta. Lineage (NCBI taxonomy): Eukaryota > Viridiplantae > Streptophyta > Magnoliopsida > Sapindales > Meliaceae > Trichilia > Trichilia hirta. Next base: position 9,765,696 of record JAWDEX010000002.1, on the reverse strand, counting down.
AAAAACACATTGAGTTGCATCCGCATGGCATAATTTATGTAGTTCAAAGAAATCTAATAATTTAGAATTTTGAGATATGATATGTTTTAACCAAGCCTTACTAACAAAATAGTGTTAGAGATGGATTACTCATTCAAATTATTTATTTGTGACAAAGGTTCTTAAGTATGGTATTCTTTTAGTACATTTATAGAGTACAATCTTAAACTTAATCCCTCATTTATGTGATCAAACATCCTTCAGAGCAAAAATTTAATAGCAAAAGATCGAAATAAAGAATGAAAAATAGAAAAAAAAAATATACTAATTTATTGATGCACAAAATTTGCTCGAAATTTACATTACCACTTACAATTTACTCCGACTTAACAATAAGATTTTCCTTTGTAAGTGAGAAATTTATTTTCTACATTTGAATCTTTTACCAAACGAGTTAATTTGTGTAAAAGCTTGAAAATATGAGTAAAAGTGAATTACTGGCGATTTTTTGGATGTAAATCTTTTGATACTCAAATCAATTTAATATTCGAAATTAAAAATTACTTCAGAATATTTTGTTGCAGAATTTCCAAATAATAACAGCATCCTTTTTGTCGAAAGATCCTTATTTTTATAAAATACTATTTAGAAGGAAAAAGTATTGAGTCCCGTGTCCATCACTCGTTAACTTATTTATTATGACATTCTTAAATAAGAATGTTTGTCCATAGCATTATCACCATGTCGATATAATAATATTGACATTTATGACATTATGAGATATTTTAAAGATATGCTTGTCGATTTTAATACGGCTGACAAGTCCTTCAACCTACTCCTTTTAGTACTAAGGGGATGACAAATGTGATTAGAACTTATATGATATACAATTCTTCTCGTCGGAACCCCAAATCCTTGTAACGGAAGGGACTTAACCTTCTCCCACATAATGGGCAGAAATTTAATCTCCACGTAATGGCAATGTAGGCATGACACCACTTATAACGATAATTGGATTCCACGATCTTAGACTTTTATGACCTTTTTTTCTAAAATCAAGCAAATCTCTCTACTGATCACGCAACTTCCATGGGTGACAATTTCATGTGTCAATGTAAAATATGCCGTAACTGCTCGAGCTAATTTGTAACCATCGGAGTTCTTCCTCAAACTCGGGGCACAATACGAAATGCCAGCTAGTCAAATGCTCGAAAAATTAATGGATCCCATTGATCAATTTTCTATGAATAAATTATCCTCACGATCTTCATTGTACATCTGTTGTTCCAGTTAATCTTATTGAAAATTCTTTTACTTGTAACGATGAATTGGATTATATTTAGATGAAATTTACTCTCCTTGTAAATTAAAGACATTGTATATATTCAAGTACATGCATAATTGCTTCCTGCAATGCAGCTGCCCGTTATCGAATCAACGCGATTTCAATAGCTACAGTAATCTCCATTTGGAAAAATGAAGTTTTCGAACAAATATTGTATTTTTGTTGAGTTTTTTTCTTAGCGAAGGTGCTTTTTTTTCTTTGATTGTTAGTTGAAAGCCGGTGATCCTATTTGATGCAAGAGTATATATGAGTCAGATAATTTATGAAATATGCTACAATTATAATAAAGTCTCAAAACCCTAAACCCTAATCAACATCTTCTTCTTTCTCCTGTACAAACACCACCGGAAACTTTATTTGCGTCAGCTGCAGCTGCATCAGTGGCAATTGCAGATGACTTCCAAACCAAAACGACAATAGCCAAAACTTTTCCAGTCAAATCCAAACTGAAACCGAAAGCCAGAACACTTTCACAAACCCCAGAATCCAAGTATTGGTCCTCAGTCAAAATCCACCAAATTCCTAACCTTGGATCCTCAATCAATTCCATCTCCTTCTCTGAAAATTCACCTTACCTATTCGCCGCTGCCCACTCAACTTCTCTCACTCTATTCTCCTCCCAAACTCTCTGGCAGCACTCCGTCATCTCCTCTTTCAAAGATGTCGTTTCCTGTTCTTCATTCCGCTCGGACGGCTCCCTACTCGCTGCCTCCGATCTCTGACTTATCCAAGTCTTCGACGTCAAAACGAGGAACCCACTTCGTCGTTTAAAGTCTCACTCCCATCCGGCGCGTTTTGTTACCTACTCATTTCTTGATAAGTTACATTTAGTGTCTGGTGGTGATGATGGTATCGTTAAGTATTGGGACGTTGCTGGGGAGAGTGTGGTTTTGGATTTGTTTGGACACAAAGATTACGTAAGATGTGGAGACATGTTATCCAATGAATGGAGATATGTTTGTTACAGGGTCTTATGATCATACTGCGAAATTATGGGATGTAAGAGTTGATAATTCAAAGTCTGTGATGGAAGTGAATCATGGGAAACCAATAAAGGATGTTATATTCTTACCCTCTGGAGGATTGATGGCAACGGCGGGTGGAAATATTGTGAAGATTTTGGGATTTGATTGGAGGAGGGAAGATGGTATGTTCGATGGAGAGTCATAATAGGACTGTAAGATCGATTTGTGTAGGGAGAGTTGGGAGTGAGAGTGGAGAGGATTCAATGCAGTATAGGATTTTAAGTGTGGCTCTGGATGGGACATGAAGGTTTTTGATTATGGGAAAATGAAAATTACTCATTCGATGAGGTTTCCAGTTCCTCTTGTGTCAATTGCCTTCTCACCAGATTGTATGACTAGAGTTATTGGTTCATCTAATGGTGCTATATTTGCAGCAAGGAGGGAGAAGAAGGAAAATGTTGAGAGTGAAATAGTAGGTTTTTGGAGTTTAGGGAGAGTGGAGGAGCCTCAAAGGCCAATTTTGTGGCCTACTTATTTCAGATATTTTCAAAGAGGGCAGAGCGGGAAGCCAAGTGAAGGGGATTATTTAGTTGTGAGACCAAAGAAATTTGAATTGGGAGAGCATGATAGGTTGTTGAAGAAGTTTAGGCACAAGGAAGCACTGCTGTCTGTGTTAAAGTGGTAAGAATCGGGAAAATGTGGTGGCCGTGGTGGAGGAGTTAGTGGCAAGGAGGAAATTAGTTAAATGTGTTTCAAATTTGGATAATGAGGAGCTCGGGTTGCTTTTGAGTTTCATGCAGGGGCACTTGACAGTTCCTAGATACTCAGGGTTGTTGATGGGTCTTACGAAGAAGGCTCTTGAGATCTGGGCTCAGGATATTAGAACTTGTGATTCTTTGAAGGATCATATTAGGAATTTTAAGCGGTCAGTTCAGGAAGAGATAAGGATACGATAGTCCTTGCAAGAGATACAGGGCATAATCTCTCCTTTATTAAGGATAGCGAGAAGAAGATGATTTAATAAATTTCTGTTTTATCAGGTACTTTTTTCTGTTATTTATTCACCAGCTTGAGATTAAAATTCTTATCAATGTCTTATATTGTGCGCAAGTAGTTCTCTCTTATATCGATATATGAGTAATACAAATGTGTTTTTTTCCCTAACATTCATCTCTATTTTGTCAACAATAGCATATGCGATGACTTTGAAACTAATAACAAGACAAGCAACCTCTGCTCGTGCTGAATACTAGGTTCCATGAACATGTGATTAATTTCCAGGCCTAGACACGGGGTAGCATTTTACAACTGATCAGTGGTGTATATCTCTCACAGTTCAACACAGGTTATTATGTAAGAGGGGATGGTTTTTGTTATCCTTGCTCCTTGACCCTTTAGTTCAAGTTTTATATTAACAAAATGAAAATTTAGGTATTAAATTTCATAAACCTAACAAATTGGTAAAAGAAGATTGCGTAGCATGATTTAGACTGGGAAGATCGAAAGACATTACTAATAGTGTTCTACAGAGGCTGGCAAACGTGACAAATGGTTGGTTGCCTCGTTGCTGCAGCAATTGTTAAGCTACGGTACTCGCTTTTTTTTCAAATAATTAAGCTATGGTACTTGATTTATTAGGTAATTATCGTTAAAGAGTTACAAGAAGATTATATGATACGCAATTTTTATCAAATTGGAGGCTGAAATACTTAATGCACAATTTTCTGAATCTTGCTTTTGTGATGTACATATAATCTTACTGCTATTCTCGAGCTATTTTTCACTAATCCACCATTTTCTGAGATTGTCAGTTTAAAGAAAATCAATTCACTCAAAACTACGGCACCTACTACTTTGGCCACGTTTGGCCGGAATTAACTTTGACGCACACCACGCGCAGCTTAACATCTCAATAACACATCCACACTACGGCATAAGCCAACGAGATCATCATTTCATCATCACTGATCCAAAAAAATTCTCCATTTTAGAGCTGTAGTTTGTACCAAATTGCCCGATTAACTGCCGAATAAGATGTTAAATTAAATAAAATGATATGATTCCTCGCCTTTAAACCAGCCGAAAACTATGAATTGAGCATGCATCGGTTAAGAGAGCCAAGCCTTACATTCTCTACAACATCATTAAGAAACTTCCACCTCAAGGATTCGGCATGTATGAAGATACATGCACAAAGATGCACAACGTCATTCTCAAAACATAGTCATCACTTATGACCTATGTCATACAACGTTATTCTAATACATACAACTTGCAGACAATTAACATTGCTGGCTGGATGTGCCTGCAGGGTGAAAAAATCAAAGTCAAGTGCACTGAAAACATACAAAAATTCAACTTGTCCAACAACTAACATGTTAATCTTTACCAGAACATGCCAATTACAATATCGAAAATAGGAAGGTGAAAACAAAATCTTTTAGTAAATGTCTGAAGAATGGTCAATTTGCAGCACAAACAGAATTTGTGTTTCCAACAATTATTATTATATGATATTGAAACACCTGAACACTAATTCATTTAGCATCAATATAACAAAAAGCAATATTTGTCAATAAATAACCAATAATATGGCCCTTTCCAATTTGTCAAAGGAGGCAATGATCACAAGAACCAGTTTAAGATATAGGTCTTAGAAGAATAAAGATAAAAAAAACAATAATTTTTAGGATTGAGCTCCCACAGTGTATCAAAGTAGCAACTTAGATCGATCATGAAGTTGCACCGAAACAGATGGTTGTCTCACTAATTGGCTAGGAAACACTTTTTGGTGTTCATTCACTGGCTTAGGAGGCATCACACCAGAGACTCAACATTACATTTATGGCAAACATCATCAAGTGAATTTCACAATATAAACTCATATAAAGATTGATTAGATTTATGTCGATAGAGTATCTTCCAAGGTTACCATAATTTCATCTAAAATATGATTTTACTGGTGATATGAGTTCCATTTAAAACTAAAGCCTTACTTATACTTCATGATTAACTTGAGATGACTGTTTCTCCAAAAAAAAAAAACTTGAGATGACTGAATTCACATATATCTTAAAGAATGTAAACCCCTTTTTGGGGGCATGCACATGCATTCCACACATTGTCCTGTACAATTATCTACACCTTTCCCAAACAAAATCCAGACATTCAAATCATTCCTTGCAGAGAGTACATGCATCTCATACCTGACATTTTTCCAGAAGTTCCGGTCTTCGCCTGGACTCTATTTTCCTCTCGCAAAGCTCTCAATGACCTCAATTTGGCTGATGATTTAAGTGAGTGTATCAAAGGAGCCTCATCGTCTTCCTCTTCTTGCTTCTCTTCATCTTGACCAACTTCTCGGTCTGATCCACTGATTGAATCTTCTTCACTTGAACTCTGTTCATTAAACAGTCTCTTTCCTTCAATATTACGCCGCTTCCGCGGACGTCCCCTACGCCTTACTGTAACCCCATCTTTCTCATCTGCAACAGTATAACCATGTTAGTTATCAAATAGACTTAGAGACAAGGGAACATTTTGGCGATAACTGTAAAATGAAAAGGATGCATTTTAGAAGATGGGCTGATGAGAAGCAAGTTTCAGACACAGGCAGCACGGGCAGCACATTATCCTTGTGTACAAAACCAATGAAAGGATAGAGGCAAATTGTTCTCATGCTTACAAAACCACCGAAAGACTAAACTACATTTTTGGAACATGTCTAGCTCCAGTCATCAAATGAAGAAATTGCCGTTTTAGATAGTTTTCTACATTATTGGTAGCACTGACAAGAGTCCTGTACCATCTTCCACACTGCTACATGAAATATAATCAACTTTGACCACTACCAATGCAAAGGAACCATATATTTGATAGTTGTTTGAGGAGGATGAAAGACATAAAAGAATAGAAAAGAAAGAAAAACGGAGTGGCATTTGAATCTTAGGAAAGTAAGAACATACAGCACTGAACTTCACTTCAAATACAAAAGAGTGAGATTAAATGGAAACAAAGAAAACAGTTTTACCTTGAATTCCTTCATTCTTTGTGCATTTCTCTTGTAAAAATTCAACAAATGAGTTAAAGGGCAGCCAGCCACTGGGATCTTCATCCATGTTCACATTCTCTGTACGTTTTAGAACATCCTTTCGACTACATACAAAATAAGAAAGTATTATACGACACACTTGGGCCGAACAGAAGACATGCCCTATTGAATATGCAATTTATAATATTACTGAATGACTATATTAGAAGAGAAGCTCTTACATATCCATGATATCAGGAGGAGGAAGTTTGGAGACAAAATGAAGCACAGCACCTTCTAGAAAAGAGAGCTGTTTTGGAGCATCTACAAATGCATATTTAATACCTTCCTTGACAATTTTTAAGATATCTGATCTATGCTTGTTCCTAGCAGCACCCATAAATGTTCCTGAAAGCCGAGCAGACAACTCCTTACATTCTATAAAAGACTGTTCTATCAAGGACTTATCATTGCTTCCGGAAAGTTTGACTGCATGCCGATGGTAGGCCTATTGAAATCCAAAATGAGGCAAGAGGTATCAGTCAAAAATTGAAACCTATAAGCCACACCCAAAATGTAAGACAGAAGAATTTAGGGAGGACACGGTTCAGTTTGGGAGAGGTTAGGACAAATCCAAACCAAGCGAAATTATTTCAGATTGGTCATACTCTAACCTGACCCAATCCAAATTAATAAGCACCCCATCACACCCCAAACCACTTAACATTGTTTTGGTTTGGTTTTTGACTATACAGCTTAGACTTGGGCCCAAGATACATAGATTAACTTAAGGGCAAACAGCAAAAATTTAATATGATCTACTTTAACAAATACAAAATTAACTCAATAATAAAATACATGTCTAGTAAATTTAAGATAAAATTAAACGAAGTTAACATAATTTACAGTCAGTATAGGAAAACTAAAACTAAAAATGAAACTTAACCCAACAATAGAATACATGTTCAATAAATAAAGTTTGGATTTGGTTATTCAGGTTAAAGAAACTTAACCCAACCCACAATAAATTTGGTTAGAAAAATTCCATCTCAACTCAACCCAAATAAATTTTAAACCCAATACCAACTATGCGGTTTGATTTGAATTGTGGGTTATGGACTTTTTCGCCCATCCCTAGAGAAGATATTAATGGTAGATTCTGTTCTCTGCTTCCTAAAAAATGTTCATAACAGATTCTCATCTATAAGTTGATCTAAAGTGTCAAGTAGTCTGGTAAAGTTTCCTCTTAATCGTCCTTAAATTATGAATCATTTATGGTAAAAAAAATTTGAGAAAATATGCTAAAGAATATTTGGAAGATGTTAAAGCAACAAGGTCAAAATCTTATCCATGCATTTAGTTTTGCTACGTTGTAACCTAGATTATGTTCCGTATTAATAAGCAAACAGTATGGCACGGAAATTAGCATGATAAAAAATACCAGATAAAACGTTTAAATCAGAAAAAAAAAAAAAACAATAAGCAGCACAAAAAAGCCAGCAGTTTTTACTAAATCTGATTCCCCACAACATCCTCCCATCCTTACAGCCACAATCACCCAGAAAAAAAGAGTCAATCGCCCTACCCTTTTCATTGCTTCTAAAAAGACAGTCCAGATATCACCATCTTTTTTCTTCAGTGCAGTGATCAGATGCTTGACAATCTCTGCTACATTTGTTCCATGCATCACAAAATGAGAAATGATCTCTGGACCAAGATAATCCTGCATTCACAATCAAAACATATAAGTATATATCCCTAGAGAAAACTGAAACAATAGATGTAACAATTAAATAGCCCAAATGTGAAAGACAATAAACTAGTAGAAAAAAGCATCCTAAATCCCTACATAGAAGAAACCCAGGGGTCGGCTGAAGAGGGATACCCCTGCCTCATAGTATGGACAAGCACGACTAACTATATGGAAAATTGTTCAAATATATTTCAGCCGGCTACAATATTAACTATATGTTGCTTTTCACCTTAGGTACCACATCAGTTGCAATCAATTTTGAGGCAGCAATCAGGACAGAATCTCTATTTGTCTCTTCAACATACTCTCTGTTCACATCTTCATCGCCTGTCTCATCTGTGACAGACACATTGGAAGAATGACAATTTTTTAAAATATTTCTAAATGAGCATTTAAAATTTCAGAGCTAATCTGTCAATCAGCCTTCATCAGGGTATGAACCTTTTGAAATGCTGTTAATTATGTTTTCCACCTGGATGAATGAAATTAATTAATATTTCTAAAATATCAAGCATACCACCATGTAGAAATAAGGAAATAACCTGAGATATTCAGTAGTTGTTCGCAAAGTTGCCAATACTTTTGAAGAACAGAAGCATCTGGACAGTATCCTAACTTTTCCAGCTTTGTTGAAGAAAAACTTGTCATTCTAAACAAATACCACATTTCTGCAAGCAGAATACAAACCTGGCATACATCATAGACATCATTAGACCAAACACTCAAACATTGAGTTAAAAACATATCACCAGAATTCTGCATGCTGAAATTCATATATAAGGGTAAAAACTGCTTACCCTGCAAGCCAGTTGATTTCCAACTTTACTTACTTCTTCAACATCAGAAGGAATGTTAAGAAAGTACTCAAGTTCCTCAAACAAGGCATTGCGTTTCATCAGGATAGATGCTAAAGATGATTCAGAAACAGTTCCACAGTCTATAATGGCACGCACACACCATAATAGATGCAAAAACATATTGAGGAGCAGAAAACTGACCACCTGAATGAATATGAGATGTATGAAAATGAAATGTAGAGGGAAGCAAAAACATGATGCATGAATATTTTATCATAGCTTTCTTTTGCAGACCTCGTTATCCAAATTTCTGAAAGCATGGAGAATCACAATGAAATCTTCATACAAGTTTTCAATCTGCACAGTCTTTAACAGCTGGAGCTCATATAACCTTTTCAAATTTACAAGAAGAGAATATTCATCATCGCCACCCTGCAGATAAGCAGCACGTCATATTCTATATATTTGGTCAACATTCAAGTTATATAGTCAAGGTAAAGCTTACCAATACTGCTTTAATTGCAGATTTAACCTTATCAATGAGCTCATCTTCCACACCCTTTAATTCATTGCGGGCAAAATCTTGCAACTCTCCTTGACTCTCAGTGGAACAAAACACAATAGCTTTTACACAGGATCTCAGTGCCTCCTTTTCACCATGCTTAAAAAATGCACCTTTGATGAGCTGAAGGACTGTTTTAAAATTCTGAAGAAACAACCAAATCAGCACGCTCGCCGGGAATAAGGTAGTAAATGACATCTAATAACTTAAGCTGGCAAGCAATTCTCCCACCCACCTGCTCCTGCCTCTTTAGGGAATAAAGTTCAAGATTCATATGTATGATGATCTCAACCAATGATTGCACTTTCTCCTTGTCCGCCAAAAATTTGCGTAACAGAAGAGGATAGCTCTTCATCATGGCAACTGTTATATCTCGTCTATTGTTTTCAAATACTTCCTGAAGATTTAAGCAGAATTTAAAATTACAATTAGATAAAGAGGCATGAAAATAATAGATCAGCTGTACACATTCAACATCAACTGTAGAAAATAGATTGCTTATAAATATTCATGTATAAACAATCAGTTAATGAAAAAGGATACTTCCGGTTGAACCATTTTTTCTAAAAGCAACAACATTTAGCTCCATGCCAAGGCCT
>JAWDEX010000002.1:9729720-9755566 GCA_035221805.1 Trichilia hirta | reverse complement strand
GAACTTATCACAAGAAATTGATTCCTCATATTTGCTTTCCTGAATCTGAGTCTGCTCCAGAAGCATAATTAGAACACAACCGATTATAGTCAAGATATCAAGGTGCCAAAGCAAAAGAATGGTTACGATTTTCTTCCCCAAAAGAATGGAAGTTAGAAAAAAGCTTTACCTGAACTTGATCTTCTTCAATTTCAGTAGAATTAATCAAAGACTCTAATTGCTTAAAGAATACCCTGAAACAGAAAATCAAATCAAGAAAAAGGTTCACTTTGCCACATAGCCAGCAAAATCAATCAGAAGATATCAATTGGTACCGAGTATAGACCCGTATGTACAGTCAAAAAGCTAATGAGACGAAATTTTGTACAACATCAAGACGTGAATGAGTACTTCTAACTACAACCCTTTCATAATTTAATGTTTCTCAGTCTTCTATCAACATATAATCCTGTTGGCAGCGGAGTCTTGGGCTCACATCTCCCCATGCTTGTCTGGCCTCTAACTTATGGAAGTTTTCGGAGTCTTGGATATTTTTCCGAACAAATCCTAATCTTTTTTTAAAATAAATTAATTATACTATCTCACAGTTCATTTATGCGTACACCCTAAACCCTGCCCCACCTCATCTCATACACAGAAAAATTAAAGAAATTCCGCCCTAGAGGTCGGAGTCAGGGGGAACCAATTCCTTGACCTCTTATTTCAACATTAAGAAACCATACCGATTGGGGACTTCATTGTTCTGAGCATTTAGAATAAAATGAAGTGTGTGCACAATTTTAATGAATTTCACTATGGTACTTTGGGAATGAAATTGTTTGCAGTCCCTAACAAAATGGTAGGTGTGCCAATTAAATGACAATATAGACACATTGAAGAAAAGTCACCAATGAGATGGTGCCAGTCATTATAGCCTTTTACTATATTAAACCTGCATCTAAGTCCAATCATTACTCCCAGTTATAGCAAACACGTTAGTTACAATAATTAAAGTGTTGATGATTCTTCTTCAGCATCCAAAATTCAGAAAATTCAAGAACTCACAGTTTGAGGCCAAATCTGACCATTGGAACCACTTGAAACTCACCACTCTTCCTATTATATCTTTCAATTGGGATGAAAACATCTAGATCACTGAGTTTTAATTTTTTTTTTTTTTCTGCAAATAAGGACATGTTTATCTATTTGTATCAAATATGTTCCTGACCACTGCTGAAATGAATAACTTACGCTGATAATATAGAACTATGACAATCACAATGAACAGTGGGTGCTTTAATAATAAAGTTATTATAGTCTTTCTCAATAGGATTCAGGGACCATTTGATACAAATGGACAAAGCATGCCCTTATTTGTGAAAACATAAAAACTCAGGGGCTTGAATGTTATTACATTATGGTGAACTACAAGTCTACAACTAGAAAATTCTTAGGGTTGACACTAACAGGTAACTTTAAAAAAATAATACAGATGATGCACGGAGCTTTAATGGTAGCAAAAGGAGGCCAGTTTGCTATTTGCCTTATCTCACAATAATCAAGGGGGTTGATGCGAGAAAGTAGATTGAACTGAATAACTTCCTCATTGTACGGTTAAATTATTGAAAATTCATCACAAATTCCACGTCCAGATATAATTCATGGTACCCCAATGTGGGGTATTTATAAAACATGCATAAAAGTTAATAGTATGAGATTTTAAGATGTCAAAATTAATGAGTAACTATGATAAGGAAAAATAAAAAATGATTGGAATTATGAATAGCATCATGACATCAATAAAATACAAGATTAAATATAGTGCAAATGATTCAGTAATGTGTAAAAAGTATCAAGGAGTACACTACCAAAAACAAGTGGCTTCACGGGCAAGGAACCAACAGAACAAGTGACTGCTGATAAAAGTTGGATAGAGGCCATGAACAAATCATTGTCATGTAGGATTGCACAAAAACACATCTCAAGATAGATGGAACAAAGAGACATGCATCAATCAAAAAATTCAAGAAATGGTGGTTGTTTAAATTGAGATTATAATGGTCTTGCTAGCCTATCCCTATAGAATAATTTTGTCTGTGCCACCTTTAAATTTATTAATGGGAAATCAAAACAATAACAGTTAAAATTTTCCATGATATTCTTCTACAATTCAGAAAAAGATCGTATGAAATAAGAAGCATCGTTGAAGATCAGATTACCTTAAGAGTGTTAAATCCTCCTCATTCAAAAAAATAGGAATTAGAGATTCTGCCTGACTTAATAAAGAACCTGCACATATGAGTTGCTCGTATGGAACGCAGATCCTATAAAATTATTTCAATTAAAAAAAATATGTATGTATACTAACGCAGGTTCCTGCAAACAGTGGCAGCTTTCTGAGGACCGGAGGCAAAGGAAAACCCAGGTAACACTCTAGATGGATCCATTCGCAAGCACCCCAAAAACTTGTTAAGAAAGAGATTTCTTTCCTGCTCTGGGGATCAAAAGAAACCTCAATTAAAGTAATCAAGGTAATTCTAGTGACGGTATAAACAAACTGATAACAAAAATGTACACGGCGAGTACAAACTGACCTTCACAGATGTTGGGAACAAAACAATGAAGATTTGCAATTATTTTAACAAATAGTGATGTTCTAGTATGTGCATATGAAGCCTGAGGCATAATATTTTGAGTTAATGAAAATTCTACTTTTGTTGCATTCAACATGTTCAAAGGTGAGACTGTATCCAAAACCCATCCAGCTGCTGTAAATGAATCATATTCCACAGTGGCATCTTCCTCTCTTATGGGGAATTCAGACGAACACCAAATGAACAAGAAATCTCCATGAGACAGTGAAAATATTGCGCTCAGAACTTCAGTCTGGAGTTACATATAAAGCACTGTCAACAATCTTGTCATGGCACCCTAAAAGCATATGTAGCTTTGTATATGCATTATACAAAGCAATATTACTTTCCAATCCAGCAGAGTTAGCATAGCTTTTACATAACCAACACTCAATTTGGTTATTGTAAAACACATAATTTTTCACAACATATATAAGCCTTGTATGATCTTTGAAGTATCATAAAAGGTTTTCAGGAAGTCATTGCAGTAGTTGGTTTGCAACAGAGGGTGTTATAACAGAAGTATAAACTCAGAAGTGATAGCTTACAAAGCACATTGTAATATATGATCGGAAATTGGAATCATCAGAAAATATATCAGCTAGACGCATAGCATTAAGTTGCAAAAGCCCCATTGGGTAGGTTCTGCCTGAAGAAGAGCTAAGATGTTTGGGATCTTTGGTAAGCACATTCTTCAATAATTCAAGCACCTATATCATGACAAATTATATTTGTCACAAGCATCCTGACAGTAAGAGAACACATCATATATAGAAACATGAATACAGAAGAAATCTAATAAGAGAGCTAGCATTCAAAGGAAGAAATTAACACAAAACCATTACATAATATTTATTAATAACCTGAATAATTATCTCTTTATCAAAATAACAGAAAAGGGATAACCAAACTCAGATGATGAATTAAATGTATAGCAATACTAATTCATCAAAAGAATTTTCATGCAGTTGACTTTTAAGCAAAAGCCATTAATAGGAAGGTCCCATTAGTCAGCCTCTATGCAACAAGCCAACAAGTTGCACTAGCAAGTACTTGTAGTCTGTGTGAATGTTAGCATTGTCAAATTCTAACAGATCTTATACAACCATCAGAAATACCTCTAAAGCAACAGATTTCGCCAAATCTAGGCTTCCTGGTGAGCTGGCAACCTCATCCAGATAAGAAATGCTCTCTGCCTCACACAAGTTCAACAGCTGCATGAAGAAAGTCATGAATGGATCAATAGTTGATGTTTACTCAAGTAGGATATGAAGGATAGAACACTAGAATATATCAAAAAAGCAAATTAAATATTTAACATAACTAAACTTACAATAGATAGGACTCTAGCTTTCAGCCTGGAAACAGAAGCCACAATTGTGGAAGACTCCACAAATGGTGGCATGATGCTTAACTTCAGGATGGATTGTGCGAGAAAAAGAACACCACCCTTTCCACATAGTTCCTGAGATAGCACCCAATCAGAGACCTTACTGAATAGTGAAAAACTTATAACTTATCTTTGTCAAAAAACCAAGGAGAATTCCATTTGTATATCAACATATTAAGAAGACCTTACACGTTATTCCATAATTGCTATCATTATTTTCTTTGCCACACAAAACGTTTAGCACTGTGATGCTATCTACCTTGTTTATGCTCTAAAACTATATACCTGAATACCTCATAGTGTCTCAAAAAAAGCAAACATGAAATGACACATTTAGACACATCGCCTCATTTTGGATAACTAATAACGAGAATTCTAACTTGTAACCTTATTTCTGAGTAGGCGTTCCCGAAACATTTTCTGTTGGCATAGTGATTGAAGAAACTGTAAAGATGCCTCACATTGCTGGCAGATATAGTTTACCACTTGTTCATCAGTCACACATGGTTGTATGCAGAAATCAGTATGTTGTTCTGACAGCTTGATCTGGAGACACATGATGGTTACATGAAGAGCTCCAAAAGCAGCATCCATAAATATGTCAGCCTGTCACAAAAAGTTCAAAATACCCAAAGTACATACATGCGTTGCCCCACAAGCTCTTGAAAATAGGGATAATCAATAGGTCAATAAATAGCAATCCAAAAGCATGTCACTTGCCTGATCATTAGCCTAAACAAATTATCCAGGCTATATTGTACCTTGGGGTGTGCAAGTAATACTTGAACAAGATCCTGCCACTGAGAAGATATGCATCCTGTTAATAAATATAGACTGCATGCCACAAGTGTGGAATGCATAAGGAGCATGGATCGTGAATTGTGGTATTCCTACATTAAGAAAACAAGTCTCAGTATAGATAAGTAGCACAGAAGATGAAACATCAGAATAGAGAACAAAGAAGAACCTGTCTATAGTGACCAAGAACAATTAGTAAATAGAACACCATATCAAGCAGCTGCTCACAAACTTTTATATCATCAAGTAAAATCTGTAGACATTATCAAAAGAAAATGAAATATTAGGAAAAAATTATGCTCAGCCCACTTTTTATTCCCAAAGTCTTCCATACATAAATAACATTCATTGCTAAAAAGAAAGAGAAAAATACATCAAAACTCCCAAAGATGCGCAGGGACAACAAATAACTTATACAACAGCAAGTAAAATAGTTGCACAAAATAAATGTTTGGAGTAATCCCCAGCCTTCAATTTCAATTGCAGTGACGTTCTTGTATTCATGATTTGTTGGAATGTTTCAAAGATTAAAGACAAAAACAAGCTAACGAAATAGAATGAAACAAAATTTTAGCAAGGATTATTAAAAGAAACCTGCTCAAGTTTAAGGTGTCGAGGAGCTAGATCCAACAAAGAATGCAAAAGCTGAATACCACTTAACAAATATTTGAATAATTCCTCATCTCTTTCAGATGACATAAGCACTGCAATAAGGTGCAACGGAAGAAAGTTCGCAAGCTTTTCCACTTCAATCTGAAAGACAACACATTCCAAGATATTGTGTGATAATTAGCAGAAAAATGAACATCTTAGAAAAATCTGATGGCCTAAGATAAAACATTATTGCTGCTGCTGTACCTTTACTGATGATCCTTTTTCAGTATGGCAATTAATTGAAAAATTTTCAGTCTCTCTTAGTAATTTATTAAGCTCCTGCGAGCTAAAACCATGTAGCTCCTTCACTGCTGAAATCAAGTCAATTACCTGCTTATTTCAACAAATAAAGCTTAATCAATTTATACGCGCATACATGTATAGAGAGTAGAGGGCAAAACTAATTCCGGAGAAATATTTGAAACTGAAGGAAAACTAAAAATAGCAGAAATCATTTAACTAAAAAATCCAAAAATTAGAATACTGTAATTATGCAGCTGACTTTTAGTCGAGTCAAAAGTTCTTACTCCTTCAGCATTCCAAAATGGCTCTTCCCTAGCATGTTTCATTTTGAAAAATCTGGAACCAAGAGCAAACTATGCAAGTAAGGAATATATCGTGAAGCTTCAAGGAAGCATGAACATTGAATTTAGCAGTAATCCACCAATAACGGGTGTTAAATCTACTCTGGAGCCGAAGAAGTGGGTGCATGCAACTGAAACAAGTAAAAGCCACAAACAATATAGAACTCAGAAAATAAAAGAAAAATACCAGGATAGGCACGCTCATACCATAAAATTTCAAATTTCGTACCCAAAATTGCTGAAAGAATTGCCAACTTCTGTTGATGTGACAAATTTGACAATATTCCACTGTTATCTTTGCCTCAGTAACAGTCAATATAGCCTGAAGGTCCTGAACTTAAAAATTTACAGAAACCCACATCACAAAACCCTAGATATCAAGCAACCCGGGAGAATTGCACGTTGAAACCCTAAAAAACACAGACTCTGACACTAATACATAAACCAATTACAGTAAAATAACAAAATAAACGAGAAAAATACAAGACCCTTAACGGTAAATTCAAAATATTTAAGCTGACCTGTCTAACTCTAGGGATTACCTGCCTGAAATGGGTGAGCGCCAAAAAGAAAAGAAAAGGAAACCGATTATTTCGCGGTTTTTTCAATCGTTTTCTGTTCTGGAGTTAGTGTACACGTCTCCGTTTGGTTCTATGGAGATGTAAATACATGATTTATTGAAAATGAAGACCACGATAATTTACGATTTTTTTTCTTTTTTCTTTTTATTTCTAAGACGGTGACTGAGATCTTAAAACGATATTTTGATTTTGAGACGCAATAAAATAGATGAGAGATACCGTGGTTTCATTTTTTAGTTTAATTTGATAGGATGGAATTCGCAGATGGAGATGCCAAATGTCAATAATAAAAAAGAGAATTTTTCTTTTTAATGTACTATATTTATAACGGCCCTAAGCTAAGCTAAGCTAAGCAACGAGGGATACCTTAAATTGCCATCCAATAATAAAAAAGATAAATTTAAAAAAACCCTTAAATTCATCGTAAAAAAGATATATTTTAAAGTCAATGAATGACATTCAAAGTTAGTTATTTATCAATATAAGACAAAAATGTTGATCAACATAATAAATCCAATCATTCTTAACATACAAAACAAGTGTCACAACCATATATTTTTGAGACATTCTAAAAATGTGATATTTTATGTTAAATTAAATATAAGCTAGCGGAATATCATCACACGATGCACAAAATTTAAAGTGAAGTAAATGAATTTTAGTCAAGTATCAATAAGTAATATAAAAAAAAAAAATAACGTTTAAAATATTAGTGTGACGTATCAACGAAAAAATTACCCTTGTGCATAAATGTACATAAATTTGAAATATGCTCTTTAGACAATAAAAGTCATCATGCATACGACAGAGCAGAATTTCACCTACTGAAAGTGTGATACCTTGCGATATGGTCGAATGAATTTAAAAATTTCTAAGTACAATCCATTCGACTTGGACTATATCAAATCAAATGCGAGGTAGTACAGACAAGACTAAATTATCAATTAAAAGTATATTATTTTTGTTGTTTTTACGAGTTGAATAAAAACAGAAGAATTAAGTGGCCTTTTAATTTGTGTGAGATAAATAAGTGTACGATTGAATTTAATAAACATAGAGTATTTTATATGTCCCTAACTAACTAACTAACTAACTAACCAAGAGTATTGATTACATCGTGTACTTATAAATAGGACAATTGCATAGGATTGAGAGAATCTAAGAGTATACAATGAATTTTAAAATAATAGACATAAACTGAAATCATTCTTTTGAGTAATAAAAAATATACATTCGTATACTACTCTATATGTTTTGTGTTGAAAATTAATTGATGATCGCCAGAAGTTGAATTTTATTGATAAAAATAGTTTCAACCCATTGCAGAATTTATGCTGATTTATAGCAACATTGTTCAAAACTCCCTCTACAGTTTTGTAGGAGCTATAAAATTTCATTTTTTTGTTGAAATAGTACGAAAGGGAGGATTCGCATGATATATTCAAAGTAATTTCAAATTTTAACCAAATCTTATTGGCAAAATAATGTTGAAGATTGACTATTTATCCGATCTCATTTGTGACAAAGGTCTATTATTATGCTATTTTTTTTAGTACCTTTAAATTAGAATGCAATCTTAAGCGTACGGAAAGCATCCTTTAGGTCAAGGGTTTAATTTTAATAGCAGAAGGATCAAAATAGAGAATTGGGAATGGAGAAAATATATCCATCTATGGCCGTAATTGGATTCTAAAATTTTTGACTTTTATTATTATTATTATTATTACTATATATTTTTTCTGAAAGTCAAGCAAATCTCTTATAAGCAGCGATTGTATGCTTGCTGAAAATTAAAAACATGTGGAATGAGGAACTGATTCATGGAGTACCATTTCATGAAAGTAGATGCTGCAAATCTATCTACTCATGATGACAGCTTTTGCTCAGGGTAATTTGTGACCACCATAAAAGCTTCCTCAAGATCACAAGACGATACAAAATGGTAGTCAAATGTTCCAAAAATTAACGTATCCCAAAGATCAATTTTATTTTATAAGAAATTCTCCTCACAATGGTCAATACACGTCTAATTAATCTCATTGAAAATAATTTTCAATATAGTTGTAATTAAATTTGAATTGGATTATATTTTAGATGGAATTTACTCATCTTTGTAAATTAAAGAATCTGTTCATTTTCAATTATATGTATAATTAATTGCTTGCTGAATGTGGCTGTCCATTATCGGATCAACACGACTTTATAATATTGTATTTCTGCTGAGTTTCTTTCTCTATGATTTTTTTTTTTGAGTTAGTGAAAGTTTATTTATCAAAAGAAAAGCGGGTAATACGACAAAGGTATATTGGTTAAAAACAAATTATGAAATAAGATGCAATTATTGTAACCTAAAAATTGTCATGTGCAGCAAATCAGCTATAAAACATTTATTTTTAGGGACAAAGGAAAAAACCCTAAACCCTAATCCACAGCTGCTTGTTTCTCAAGCACAACTCTCACCCGAAACTTCAGTTGCGTCATTTGCAGCCGCTTCAATGGCAATGGCAGAGGACATCCAACCCAAAATTACAATAACCAAAACTTTTACAATCAAACCCAAATTGAAACCGAAAGCCAGAACACTTTCGCAAACCCCAGAATCCAAGTACTGGTCTTCATTTAAACCCCACCAAATCCCTAACCTCGTATCCACAATCAGTTCCATCTCTTTCTCTGAATATCCACCGTACTTGTTTGCCGCTGCCCACTCGGCTTCGCTCACTCTATTCTCCTCACAAACTCTCTCGCAGCACTCCGTCATCTCCTCTTTTAAAGATGTCGTTTCCTGCTCTTCATTCCGCTCAGACGGCTCCCTACTCGCTGCCTCCGATCTCTCTGGACTTATCCAAGTCTTCGACGTCAAAACGAGGAATCCACTTCGTCGTTTAAAGTCGCACGCCCGTCCGGTGCGTTTCGTTAAGTACCCATTTCTTGATAAGTTACATTTAGTGTCTGGTGGTGATGATGGTATCGTTAAGTATTGGGACGTTGCTGGTGAGAGTGTGGTTTTGGATTTGTTTGGCCACAAGGATTACGTAAGATGTGCAGACTGTTCTCCCGTGAATGGAGATACGTTTGTTACAGGGTCTTATGATCATACTATGAAATTGTGGGATGTAAGAGTTGATAATTCAAAGTCAGTGATGGAAGTGAATCATGGGAAACCAATAGAGGATGTTATATTTTTACCCTCGGGAGGATTGATTGCAACAGCAGGTGGAAATAGTGTGAAGATTTGGGATTTGATAGGAGGAGGGAAGATGGTATATTCAATGGAGAGTCACAATAAGACTGTCACATCGATTTGTGTAGGGAGAGTTGGGAATGAGAGTGGAGAGGAATCAATGCAGTATAGGATTTTAAGTGTGGCTCTGGATGGGTACCTGAAGGTTTTTGATTATGGGAAAATGAAAATGACTCATTCGATGAGATTTCCAGCTCCTCTTATGTCAGTTGCCTTCTCACCGGATGGTATGTCTAGAGTTATTGGTTCATCTAATGGTATTATGTTTGCGGGAAGGAGGAAGAAGAAGGAAGTTGTGGAGAGCGGAATATTAGATTTTTGGAGTTTAGGGAGTGCAGAGGAGCCTCAAAAGCCGATTTTACGGCCTACTTATTTCAGATATTTTCAAAGAGGGCAGAGCGAGAAGCCAAGCGAAGGGGATTATTTGGTTGTGAGACCAAAGAAATTGAAATTGGGAGAGCATGATAGGTTGTTGAAAAAGTTTAGGCACAAGGAAGCACTGGTGTCTGTGTTAAGTGGTAAGAATCCGGAAAATGTGGTGGCTGTGATGGAAGAGTTAGTGGCAAGGAGGAAGTTAGTGAAATGTGTTTCAAATTTGGATAATGAGGAACTTGGGTTGCTTTTGAGTTTCATGCAGAGGCACTTGACAGTTCCTAGATACTCAGGGTTGTTGATGGGTCTTACGAAGAAGGTTCTTGAGATTAGGGCTCAAGATTTTAGAACTTGTGATTCTTTGAAGGATCATATTAGATATCTTAAGCGGTCAGTTCAGGAAGAGATAAGGATACAACAGTCCTTGCAAGAGATACAGGGTATAATCTCTCCTTTATTAAGGATTGCTGGAAGAAGATGATTTAATAGACTTTCTGTTTTATCAGATACTTTTTTCTGTGGTTTATTCACTAGCTTGAGATTTTTTTGGTTCACGATGATGGGAGTTTTGCAATATTATTTAATGAAAAATTGGCTCTGGTATTTAAGATGTTTTAATGGAAGCTATGCTATAGGGGTAAGAAAGTTCTAAAGAATTCTAAAGAAGAACATGATAGCATACTGAATTTTTTTCTGACTAAAATTCCTATCAATATCTTATATTGTGCGAATGTAGTTGATATATGAGTAACACAAACGTGCTTTCTCCCTTACATTCGTCTCTATTTTATCAACGGGAGCATATGCAATGACTTTGAAACATATAGCGAGACCAGCACCCTTGGCTTGTCATGCTGAGTACTAGGTTGCATGAACATGTGATTAATTTCTAGGTCTAGAGACAGGATAGCATTTTACTACTGAGCGAGTGGTCATCTCTCACAGTTAAATACAGGTTAGTATGTAAGAGGAGATGGTTTTTGTTATACTTGCTCCTTAACCATTTATTTCGAGTTTTATATGGACAAATTGAAAATTGCATAAACCCAACAAATTAGGAACTAAAGATTGAGTAGCACGATTTAGATTGAGCAACATTACTAATTGTGGTCTGCGGAGGCATCCAAACTTGACAAAAACAAATCGAAAGGAAAGGATAGATGATTGCTAGAAGTGTGAAAATGGTCGGTTGGCTTATTGCTGCAGCAATTGCTTAGCTATGGAACTTTTATTTTTTAATAATTAAGCCATGGAAATTGATTTGTTAGATAATTATCATTAGAGTTACAGGAAGATTATATTATATGCAATTTTTATCAAAATGGAGGGGAGGCTGAAATATTGAATGCACAATTTTCTTAATCTTGCTTTTGTTTTTGTGGTAAAGGACGTATCATCTTATTGTTATTTTCGTCCACTAGTCCACAATTTTCTGAGATTGTCAGCTTAAGAAAACCGCTCCAATCAAAACTACGGCGCCTACTACTTCGGCTATGTTTGTCCGGAATTAAACTTGATGCAACCACGCGCTGCTTCACATATCAATTACACATCCACTCTGCAGAATAAGCCAACGAGATCATCAATTCATCATCACTGATCTAAAAACAAAAATTCTCCATTTTAAAGCTGTAATTTGTACGAAATTGCACGATTAACTGTTTATTAAGATGTTAAATTAAATAAAATAATATGATTCCTCGCTTTTAGACTGGTAGTTTGATTCTCCGGTGAGCCCAGGCAAAAACCATGAATTGAGCATGCATCGCTTAGAGAGCCGAGCCTTACATTCTCTACAACATCATTGAGAAACTTCCACCACAAGGATTCTGCTGGTATGAAGAAGATACATGTACAAAGATGCGTAACGTTATTCCAAAACCATGGTCACCACTTGCGAGCTATATCTTATCATAATACATACAACTTGCAGACAATGAACATTGCTAGCCGGATGCGCCTGCAGGGTGAAAAAATTAAAGTCAAGTGCACTGACAACATACAAAAATTGAACTCTTCCAGCAACAGCCATGTTAATCTTTACCAGAGCATGCCTATTACACTATCAAAAATAGGAAGCTGAAAACAAAATCTTTTAGTAAATGTATGCAGAATGATCAACTTGCAGCACAAACAGGATTTGTATTTCCAACAATAATTATCATATGATATTGAAACACCTGAACACTAATCCATTTAACATAATATAACAAGAAGCAATCATTTGTCAATAAATAACCAATAATATAGCCCTTTTCAATTTGTCAAATCAGGCAATGATCGCACGAACCAGGTTCAGATATAGGTCTTAGAAGAAGAAAGATAAGAAAACAAGGGTTTAAGTTTTAGGATTCAGTTACCAGTGTGGATCAGAGTAGCACCTTAGATCAGCCATGGAGTTGCGATGAAACAGATGGGTGTCTCACTAATTGGCTAGGAAACAGTTTTTGGCGTTCATTCATTCACTCGCTTAGGAGATATCACAACAGAGAATCAACATTACACTTAGAGCAAATATCATTAAGTGAATTTCCCGATTTAAACTGTCATTTAAAGATTGTTTAAATTACATCCATAGGGAATCTTCCATGGTTACCATAATTTCATCTAAAATATGATTTGTTGGTGATATGGGTGCCATTTGAAACTAAAGCCTTAATTATAATGCATGATTTACTTGAGCTGAATGAAATCACATATATTTTAATGAATGCAAGCCCCTTTTAGAGCCATGCACATGCATTCCACACATTGTCGTGTACAATTCTCTTCACCTTTTCTAAACAAAATACTGATATACGAGTCATTCCTGGCAGAGAATACATGCATTTCATACCTGACATTTTTCCAGAAGTTCCGGTGTTTGTCTGGACTTTATTTTCCTCCCGCAAAGCTCTCAGTGACCTCAACTCGGTTGATGACCTAAGCGAGTGTATCAAAGGAGCCTCATCGTCTTCCTATTCTTGCTTGTCGTCTTCATCTTGAGCAGCTTCTTGGTCTGATCCACTGATTGAATCTTCTGCTTCCCTTGAACTCTGTTCATTAAACAGTCTGTTTCCTTCAATATTATCCCATTTTCGCGGACGTCCCCTACGCCTTACAGTAACCCCATCTTTCTCATCTGCAACATTATGACCATGTTAGTTATCGAACAATCTTAAAGACAAGGGATCTGTTTGATGATGATCGTAAAATGAAAAAGATGCCTTTTTAGAAGATGGGCTGATGAGAAGCAAGTTTCAGACACAGGCAGCACATTGTGCTTGTGAGCACAAAACCATTGAAAGGCTACATCCAGCACACTGTCTTGTGCTTACAAAACCACTGAGAGGCTAAACTACATTTTTGGAACATGTTTAACTCCAGAGAAATTGCCACTTTAGATAGTTTTCTACATTATTAGTAGCATTCGCAAGAGCCCTGTACACTGTTATTTGAAATATAATTAATTTTGACCACCACCCAACGGAAAAGAACCATTTATTTGATAGTTGTTGGAAGAGAATGAAAGAGATGAAAAAGAATAGAAAGAACAGAAAAGAAAAACAAAATGAGCTGCAATTAAATCTTACGAAAATGAGAAAACACAGTGGTTAACGACAAAGCAAAAAGTGGAACTCAAACAAATCATTAAACTTCACTTCAAATTCGCAACATTAGAGATTAAACAGAAAAGAAAGAGATCAATTTTACCTTGAATTCCGTCATTCTTTGCACATTTCTCTTGTAAAATTCCAACAAATGAGTGAAAGGGCCGCCAGCCTCTGGCGTCTTCATCTGTGTTCACATTCTCTGCACGTTTCAGGACATCCGTTCGACTACAGGCAAAATAAGAAAGTATTAAATGACGCACTTGGGCTGAACAGAAGAAGTGCCCTATTTAATATACAACTTATAATATTACTGAATGACTATATCAAAAGAAAAGCTCTTACATATCCACGATATCAGGCGGAGGAAGTTTGGAGACAAAATGAAGCACAGCCCCTTCTAGAAAAGAGAGCTGTTTTGGAGCATCTACAAATGCATATTTGATACCTTCCTTCACAATTTTTAAAATATCTGATCTACACTTGTTCCTAGCAGCACCCATAAATGTTCCAGAAAGTCGAGCAGACAGCTCCTTACAATCTATAAAAGACTGCTCTGTCAAGGACTTATCATTGCTTCTGGAGAGTTCCACTGCATGTCGATGGTAGGCCTATTTAAATCCAATGAGGCAAAGAAACTTAACCCAACCCATGATAAATTTGGTTTGAAAGATTCCAAATCAACCCAAATGAATTTTAAACCCAATCCCAACTACGCGTTCGGTTTGAGTTGTGGGTTATGGATTTTTTCGCCCATCCTTACAGAAGGTATTAATGATAGATTCTGTTCTCTGCTTCCTAAAGAATGTTAATGATTGATTCTCATCTATAAGTTGACCTAAAGAGAGAAATAATTCGGTAAAGTTGTTAAAGCAACTAGTTCAAAATCTTATACGAGCATTTAGTTTAGCTAAGTTGTGACTCTGATTATGTTATGTATAAATAAGCAAATAGTATGACATGGAAATTAGCATGCTGAAAGACGCTAGATAAATGTTTAGATCACCAAAATAACAATAAGCACCCAAAAAGAAAAAAGTCAATTACTGTAGCATTGTCATTGCTTCTAACAAGTCAGTTGAGATATCATCGTCTTTTTTCTTCAGCACAGTGATCAGATGCTTGATAATCTCTGCTACATTTTCTCCATGCATCAAAAAATGAGAAATGATCTCTCAACCAAGAGAATCCTTCATTCACAATCACAACATATAAGTTCATATCCCCAGAGAAAACTGAAACAAAAGATATAACAATTAAATAGCCCAAATGCGAAAGACAATAAACTGGCAGCCAACAGATTAGACAAAAGTATTCTAAATCCCTACATTAAAGAAACCAGGAGGTTGGCTGGAGAAGGATACTTCTGCCTCAAAAATTATGGACAATCACAACAACTACCTATATGGAAAATTTTTCCAATATATTTCGGCCCAGTTACAATTTTAACAACATCTTGCTTGTCACCTTAGATACCACATTAGTTGCAATCAACTTTGAGGCAGCAATAAGACCGAATCTCTATTCCGTCTCTTCAACATATTCTCTGTTCACATCTTCATCTTCTGTCTCATCTGCGGCTGACACATTGGAAGAATGATAATTTTTTAAAATAATTCTAAATGACCACTTACATTGAAATTTAAGAGCTAATAAGTCAATCAGCCTTCATCAAGGAACCTTTTGAAATGCTGTTAGTGTGTTTTTCACTTGGATGAATGAAATTAAATAATATATCTAAAATATCAAGCATACCACAAGAGTAGAAATGAAGTAATAACCTGAGATATTGAGTTGTTGTTCACAAAGTCGCCAATATTTTTGAAGAACAGGGGTATCTGGATGGTATCCTAACTTTTCCAGTTTTGTTGAAGAAAAACTCGTCATTCTAAACAAATACTACATTTCTGCAAGTAGATACAAACCTGGCATACATCATGGACATCATTACATCAAATGCTCAACAATTCGGTGAAAAACATATCTCCAGAGTTCTTGAAGCTGAAATTCACACATCAGGGTAAAAGTTGCTTACTCCGCAAGCCAGTTGATTTCCAACTTTACTTCCTTCTTCAATATCAGAAGGGATATTAAGAAAGTACTCAAGTTCCTCAAACAAGGTATTGCGTTTCTTCAGGATAGATGCTAAAGATGATTCAGAGGCAGTTCCATAGTCTATAATGGCATGCACAGACCATAATAGATGCAAAAACATATTGAGGAGCAGAAAACCGACCACCTGAATGAATATGAGATGTATGAAAATGAAATCAAGAGGGAAGGAAAAGCATGATGCATGAATATTTTATCATAGCTTTATTTTGCAGACCTCGTTATCCAAATTTCTGAAAGTGTGGAGAATAATGACAAAATCTCCACACAAGTTTTCAATTGGCACAGTCTTTAACAGCTGGAGCTCATATAGCCTTTTCAAATTTACGAGAAGATAATATTCATCATCGCCACCCTGCAGATATGCAGCATGTCACATTTTATATATTTGGTAAACATTCAAATTTAAAAAGTCAAGGCAGAGCTTATTAATACTGATTTAATTGCAGATTTAAGCTTCACAATAAGCTCATCTTCCTCACCCTTTAATTCATTGTGGAAAAAATCTTGCGACTCTCCTTGACTCTCAGTGGAACAAAACATAATAGCTTTTACAAAGGATCTCAGTGCCTCCTTTTCACCGCGTTTAAAAAAGCATCTTTGATGAGCTGAAGGATGGTTTTAAAATTCTGAACAAACAACCCAATCAGCATGCTCAGTATGAACAAGGTAGTAAATAACATCTAATAACTTAAGTTGGCAAGCAATTCTCTCATCCACCTGCTCCTGCCTCTTTAGGGAATAAAGCTCAAGATTCATATGCATGATGATATCAACCAATGATTGCACTTTCTCCTTGTCCGCCAAAAATTTGCTAATAGAAGAGGATAGCTCTTCATCATGGCAACTGTTATATCCAGTCTATTGTTTTCAAATACTTCCTGAAGATTTAAGCAGTATTTAAAATTAGTATTACCTAAAGAGGCATGAAGAAAAGTAGATCGCTTGTAAACATTCAACATAGTAGAAAATAGATTGCTTATAAATATTCGTGCATAAACAATCATCTCATATCAACTGAAAAAGCATACTTCCGGCAGAACCAGTTTTCTAAAAGCTGGAGCATTTAGCTACATGCCAAAGCCTACAATCGTACACACAATTTGGCCAAAATCTTCCATTCAAGCACTTTTGCCTATAATGTATAAAAAGCAAGTGATAAAAATGAGAATTTTCATTACACACACAAAAAAAAAGAAAAAAAGAAAAAGAAAAAAAAAAAGAGAAGTAAAGCTTTGAAATTACACACTTTTTGAGCTTTATTGTAATATTGCTTTCGGTTATCTGAAGCAGAAAAAATCCTCTGTCCAAATAGATGCAAACAAAATTCTGATCAAGTTTGTTGCATCATCATCATTAAGTTCATTCATTGGATTCTCATCCAAAAGCATGGAGATTACACATTTCCAATCCTGCAAATTAAGTAAGAACTTTTGTCTTAATCAACAAAACATATCTAACATAAAGAAGAAATCAGTAAACTATCTAACTTCAATCTTCCATCCTTTTAGTACTTCTTTTTGACAATTAAAGAACTACGGCAATGCAGCTGCCTGTAACACAGCCTAACCCAACCATGGATAACATTTGATCTAATTAAGATAATCTGTAATTAAGATAATCTGCAATCAACTGGGCCAAATTTGTTGTGATAGAGGTAATAGTATGTTACATCCAATTTAAGTGATGAAGATCTTTAATGAAGGGCAGAAGACGTCTCTTAAAATTTTCCATATTGAATCTTTTCAACATATTTTTAATATACAATTTTTGAGATAATCCAATTATCTTCTTCGATATATCTCTATAGATACAAATTCCAAGAATATAAGTTACATCTCCCAAATATTTCATGAAAAAAGTTCTGGATAGCCATATTTTGACTTCTGTCATCATATGCAAGTCATTACCCATCAATAATATGTCATCTACATATAATATCAAGAAAAGAACGTAATCACATGATATTTTATTCATTTATAAACATAATGTTCCTTCGAATTTTTGATAAAATTAAATGCTTTTACTGTTTCATCAAACCAGATATTCTAACTTTTAGAAGCTTACTTCAATTCATAAATGGATTAATGCAACTTATATACTTTATATGGTTCAACAGTGAACACAAAACTAATTAACTATTTAATAAACAGGTTCTCCTCAATATAATCATTAAGGAATGCTGTTTTGACGTCCATCTGTCAAATTTTATAATCATAGTATGCTGCATTGGCTAGTATAATTCGGATAAATTTTATCACAGTAATGGACGAAAATGACTCCTTATAATCCAATCCTACTTTCTGAGTATAATCCTTCCAACTAGCCGTGCTTTATAGGTTTCTACCTATCCATCCTTACCAATCTTTCTCTTGAAAATTCATTTATTATTAATAGGAATTATTTCTTCTAGAGGATTAACAAGTGTACAGATTTAATTCACATGCATAGTCTCTATTTCATATATTATTGCCTTAAGCCATCTTCCTGAATTTTTATCTAGGATTGCCTCTTTATAGGTTTGAGGATCATCTTCGTGATCTATTGCTCTCATTAAGTAAAATTTAAAATCTTACTCATTAAGAAATTTATCTCTCTAAAATTATAGGAATTATAAAAGATTTTCAAGTTGGAACTAAATTAATAAGAATTGAAGTCTATTGACTATATGTACCTGTTTCAATTTGGTTAGAATAATATTTAAAAAACTCTTCTTTTAATTCAATCTCTCTACCTGCACCTCCTTCTCTAGAAATATTTTCTCTAAGAATGCGCAATCCTACTTTTCAATATTCTTTGATCAGATAAAAAGTAGAATTAATATCCTAAATTATCTTTAGGATATCCAATAAACCGACTCATCTTTAATTTGAAATCAAATTTATTAGATTTGATCAACTTGATATATGCAGAACAACTCCAAACTTTCATATAATTTAGACTAAATTTCTTACCACATCATATCTCATTTAGAGTCTTTTTGGACTGATTAGTAGGAACTTTGTTAAGGATGTGAGCTGCAGTCTGCAAAGTATATTCCTATAAATATAATGGCATATCTGTGAAACTAATTATTAATCGCACCATATCTAATAAAGAATGATTTCTTCTTTCCGTTACACCATTATGCTGAGATGTATACGAAGATGTCATCTATCAGATTATTCCATTTTCTTTCAAGAATTTTTAAAATTCAATACTCAAGTATTCACCTCCACGATTAGATCATAGAACTTTTATACATTTTTTTATTTAGTTTTTTATTTTATTTTTGAATTCTCCAAACTTTTCAAAGCATTTAAATTTATATTTTATTAAATACATATACTCATATCTAGACACATCATCAGTAAAGATAATAAAGTAATCAAAACCTCCCCAAATGTCCCATATCCTTTATATTCTATTTGTAATTCTCTTGAAGTTTATTGAACAACTCAGGAAGAGTGCGTTCAATTCTATTTAAATTAAAATTAATAATGAAACCTTTAAAACTAGGTACGAGTGACTGTAAAATCAGATTCATTTTTAAACTATAGGGCATCCGAATGTCTTAAGCATTTAATTGTCCGAAAATATTAATCATCTTGATGACATGATCATTGGGTGAAATTTTCTCCCTAAGTCTCACACTAAACAGGCTGGCATATATCTCATATTTCACTATACGAGAATTTTTTTCATACAACTCTTGTAAAGATTTAAGTATCTCATACGCAGACTGTATACTCTCTTGTCGTGTCTGCAGCTCCCAATTCATTGATGCTAGCATATAGAGTCGTACTCTACTATTATTAATATGTCATTTGTTAAGGACTTCTTGTTCCTGTAATAGAGCATCCACCTCCAAAAACATGCATCTCTGCCTTTAAAACATAGCCTAAATTTTCGAATTCAAGAACAATTCTCAAATTCTTCAACTATTCCTTTAGATTTAATCCGGTAAGCATATTGTTATCCAAAATTCATTGAAATATGTTAGTTGACAACATCTTTAATATCAGTGAGAGAAATTGAAAAAACACACAAAAAAAAAAGTTTGTCAGTATATTGAATTACTAATAAAGCATATATATATATTAAACAATTGAATATAATTATGGATTATACTAATCAAATTAGCTTCTACTATTAATTTAAACCCTACACTTTTTAAAATAGAATTTAAAAGATTTTGTTGAATTTTATTAATAATTATTGAGTCTCGAATTTTCATTTAAAATTATTCAACCTCATATAATAGAAATCTTGGTCAATTAACTCAAATAAGTAAAGAACATTTTCTTTTCTGTATCCCATACAAGACTCAATATCTCACTTTATCCTAATTTCAGACACTTCACATAATAGAAATTTTGGTATCCTATACTAGTCATATTTAAACTATTGCACCTTCTCAATAATATTCTTATCATAATCTTACACAATAAAAATCTTGATTGAAATTTGAAAATTATCAAAAATCAGATAACCTGTTCAATCACACAAACCCCATACCCCTCACATAATAGAATTTTAGAGCAAAAAATTGATGTAACAGAATTATTAGTTATCCTATAATGGAAGACAAAAATATGATAATTCTAAAGAGCCATTTTTCACTTAAAATTATCCACATTACATATAATAATTGTTTTTTTCTTAATTCAGTTATTTTATAAGACAAATTTCTTATAACCAAGCTTTTATACCCTTCTTGTCATACAAGAACCCCATGCTTGATCAATTTTACTTACATATTATATAAACAAGTGATTTATAAAATCGAGCCAAAATTACTATTTATATAAATAATATAACAATTCACATATATAGTATCACTATTTATTAACTCTGAAAAATTTATTTGTCAAACAAATAATTTTAATAATTTGTGATTCAGACTATTCGTCATACGAATAATCACTTTGATGATTAAAATTTAAATCATTACAAAAAATTTTATTAAATTGTTAAACCAATTCATATAGTTGTTCAACAATTTGAGTTTTTAATTATTAAAAAAATCATATTAAATAATTTAATAAATATATTTATTATACAATATAAAGAATATAAAATAAGCTAATCAAAATTAACCATAAGTATTATAAAAATATTTTAGTCTAATTAGAAAAAATTATGAAAATACCCTTCATTAGGACACCAACCATTGTGTATTTAAAAAAAAATATTTTTCTTAAAAATAAATTTTATTAAATTAGGACCAAAATTACCAAAAACTTAAATTAAAATATACAAAAAAAAAAAATGGAGTGAAAATAGTAAAATAAAGGGTGTACTTAACAATGGGGTATACTTAGCAGCATTGTTGAAACGCACTTAGTAAAGGCCACCGTGCCCACTATGTAGTCTATATACGTGTATACTATGTGCCTCTCTCACTCTTGTTTTAACCAAATTTAAAATCAATTTATAATTTTTTAAAGTTGAAAACCTAAATGATATTTTATATTTACTATTTAAAAACTTTTTAAATAAACTATAGGATCCATTTATCATTGATTAAATGATTAAAGGCATTATAGTAAATGAAAAAAATATAAATATAGTCATTTTTTTTATTTTTGGGTGAATATTTTCATAATTTTTCGCCATTTTCACAAAACTCTCTTTCTCTAAAACCAGCCAAAGCAAAGAGAAAGAAGAAAATTTTGACCTCTTAGGGATACTAAAATTTTGGTGTTGTTTTTCATCAAACTTTCACTAAAGGTTAGTGATTGTAATTTAATTTGATTAATATGCTCATAAATGCCTTAAAATATGTACCCATTTTTTATTTAATATGTAACACGCATTCATCACTTGTAAATAATATCAGAGTATGCATGTATGATAATTATATGCTTGGTTGATGATTGAAATTTGATTTGGGGTTGAATTTGAATGTTAAAGGGTTATATAATACAAAAAGAATTTATATGAACTTTTAATGTGTTTTTAATATTTTTGAAATGATAGGAATATATTAGAATGTGTTTATGATGTTTATATTTTAAGAAAATTTGAAAAAATTGGCATTAGGTGCCAAAATTTATGAAAAACCCACACGATAGTGAAGGCCTTATGGGTGTGCCCGACATGTGTGTATGACATGCACGCCATGGGTTGCTAGCAGACTGGGCGGGTCGTTCCCAACTCGGCCGCTCGTTTAGTACACACCGTGCACGCAGCCTAAGTAGTGTGTGCTAACATGCAGGGCCAGCACACAAGGCACGCAGTGTGTGCGTATGCAGGTTGCATAATGGGCGCAACGGCTCTTTGCTAAGTGAGCCCCGACCATACTATTAAAAACACTCCATTGTCAAATATACCCCTTATTTTACTATTTTCACTCTAATTTTTTCTATACTTTTCAATTTAATTTTTTTGATATCTTTGGTCCTAATTTATGAAATTTTATTTTTTAAAAAATATTTTTTTAAACACATCAATGGTTAATAATACCGATAAAGGGTATTTTTGTCATTTTTTCAATTAGATCAAAATATCTTTATAATAGTGATGGCTAATTTTGATTAGCCTATTTCATATTTTTTTATATTGTATAATGAATATGTTTATTAAATTATTTAATGTGATTTATTTTTAATAATCGAAAACCTAAATTGTTAAACAATTAGATAGATTAATTCAATAGCTTAATGAAATTATTTCATAAACACATTCTAATATGTTCCTATCATTTCAAAAATATCAAAAACACATTAAAAATTCATACAAATCCTATTTGTATCATATAACCCCTAACATTCAAATTCAACTTCAAATCAAATTTCAATCATCAACCAAGCATATAATTATTATACATCCATGCTCTGATATTATTTGCAAGTGATGAATACATGCTATACATTAAATCAAACATGGGTAAATGTTTTAAGATATTTATGAGCATATTAATCAAATTAAATTATAATCACTAATCTTTAGTGAAAATTTGATGAAAAGCAACTTTAAAATTTCAATGTCTTTAAAAGATCAAAATCCTTTGGCTAATTTTAGATAGAAAACTTTGTGAAAATGGTAAAAAATTATAGAAAAATCCACCCAAAAATAGAAAAATGGCCATATTTATATTTTTTTCTATTTATTATAATGCCCTTCGTCATTTAATTAATGACAAATGGGTCCTAAAACTTATCCAAGAAGCTTTCAAATAATAAATATAAAATATCACTTAAGTCCCTCAACTTTGAAAAATTATAAATTAATTTAAAATTCGATCAAATTTGTTTTAACAAAATTTATTTTAATTTCATTTATATTTTTAAATATTTATAAAATATTACAACTTACTTTAAATTACAATCGAATTAATTTTTCAAGTTCTTGATCTATTAAATTATTTAACACGTAAACTGTTTATGACTTTTAGGCCAAATAATGTCTTTAAGAGTGCTAACTCTTTTGCGGATATTGTTTACTCTTTCTAATAATAAGAATAAGTCGAGGTTTAAATTATGACCTCCCAAGTTTATTATAATATTAGCCGTGAACTGAAATCAGTCTCATCGATCTTATTTCGAACTATTTAAATTCTCAACGATCATGATTAACATCTAGCAATGGCCATAACTCTTAAATTATCAACAAAAAAATCTTCATCAAACCTTTTATAACTAATTATAAGTTTTGTGTGAATAATCTCTTTCTGGACGTCTAATCTCAATCAAATTAGGACTCACGAGTGTTAAAACCCTAAATTCAGTTATATTCGAATAATTAGTCAATACTAACTAAACTTGTCACTACAAACTCTTTGTATATTATTTATGCTTTGACTAAAAATTTTATTTTCACTCATTTACTAATATCCAACTAGAAACTCAAACTTGGACTAAGTCAATGGTACCTCAAAATTTTTTATGTCGAGTTAATAAATTTTATCTGACAATCATTTACTTCTCGATATAAATAACACATAACCAAATCGACTTTTGTGTATAAGACATGATTATTCTCGTATTTATACACCATATGAATTATGCGCATCTATACTAATTAACAACTATGATGTCTTAGATCTAAAGAGTAGTTAACATACCCATATAATTCAATGATGAATCATTGACAATATATATTTATGTAATTCATTATAACTTTAGTCACATTCAAATAATAGTTCTTTAACTATTATTTCACACTAATGTTTTAATGATATGACCATTGTATCACTTGCACTAATATCATCTCATAATATTTACCGAAGACATTTAGTATACCCACATTACAATATCAATGCTCAGTCGATATTACTTTTTTAGAGAATATATTACACAAACTAATTATCTTAGACGATTTATATGCATATTTTATCATTAATATGATTAGATATAAGAAACAACATATACACATAAATTGAAATAATTTCTTTATTAATAAAATATGTATACAGTACATATTATTACAGTAACTCAATACAATGTATCTAAAACCGACAATATGAATGATTTTAATGCATATAACACTAACACAGTCTTAGCTCAAACAACAATTTTGCAACTTTAAAACAAAGCCTAAATTGTCTAGGTGGCTAGGTTGGATAGGATTCACCTTTCCTTCCCTAAACCTAAGTCCAATTTGCAAAGTCATAACTTGATGCACCTTCAAGGCCTTCGTATACTCCCAAACATCATCAATAACATAATTACTTAGCATAGGATCTGCTGAAAACTCCCTTAGTATTTGCAACATCCTGGCCAGGTGGACAAAAGAAGAGTCACTATCCTTGCCTGAAAAGGACATTACCACATGATGAGTGTTTTATTGACATAACTACTTTGAAAATATGGTAAGATTGAATTATAAGAAAAATCAAAACCTTTTGAGCCAGAATGGGAGTTATTATATGTTTGAGCAATCATTTGATCATACACTAGTTCCCCAATGGCAAGCCTAATGTCTGATGGATCATCAATAAGAAAATCATATAGTGGACCCAAGTCATCATCAGGTAGAAGCTGATGTCCACAAGATTTCACAGGATCCATTTTCAATGCTCAACCATAGCACAAACATTAGCAATCGAAACAAGACAGATTGGGAAAAATCTTTTAAGGACTTACGAAAGTAATTGTTTCACAAGCCCTATTGCACATAGAGCTACTGAGACATCAGTATCATCAGCAGGTTCAATCATTTGATTGGAAAATCTTTCAGTAAATAGACCAAGAGTCAGCACATCATCATCGTCGTCGTCATAAAGATTTTATAATGCAAGGACAGAGGCTTTTCCGACAGTAGCACTCTTTGAAATCAACAGTAAGAAAAGAAGCAAGTTATTTTTCCACAATGTGCGTGCAGAAACAAGTACATATTTAAAACTCAATTAAAAAACATTACTTTATCATTCAGAGTCCATCCAAGATACTTTAAGTATAGATCCTGCAAGAAGAATGAAGAATGCGACAAAATCCACGCCCCAAGTGATTGTATGCCTGACATTCTAATGTTTGGATCAATGTCTCGATATTGATGCACAAATAACCTTCAAAAGCAACATACAAGATAAGGTGAATGATGATATTACTTTTCACATCTTTGATTAGTAATATAGTCAATAAAATCATACCTAGTGAATATTTTGTGCATCATATCCTCCAGGACAGTTATGTTCTTATGAATCATTGACAACCTTTTACTTAGTGACTCCACACAAGGACCATCAACTCGTTTCTTCTTTTCAGCATTGAACCGTCTGTGTAGTTTCTCACTGAACACCAAGCACTTTTGCAACAGATATATAGGACTTTACAAGTTGGAGGCCCATCAAAGAAGCAACTTGATGGTAAACTCTGGGAGGAGTGCTGTTTAGTGTTTCAACCAGGTTAAATTTGATTAAATTAACTTTATAAATCTCAGGTTATAACAGTAGAGCACTAATCATGAAAGAGCAATTATATAATC
>JAWDEX010000002.1:9686903-9724310 GCA_035221805.1 Trichilia hirta | reverse complement strand
ATAAAAAGCATGTGATAAAATCAACATTTTCATTAGACATTAAAAAACGAAGTAAAGCTAAGAAATTACACACTTTTTGAGCTTTATTGTAATATTGCTTTCGGTTATCTGAAGCAGGAACAATCCTCTCTCCAACAGCCTTTTTGACGGATGCAAAGAGAAGTCTGATCAAGTTTGTTGCATCATCATCATTAAGTTCAATCATTGGATTCTCATCCAAAAGCATGGAGATTATACATTTCCAATCCTGCAAATGAGGTATGAACTCTTGCCTTAATCAACAAAACATATCTAACATAAAGTAGAAATCAGTAAACTATCTAACTTCAATCTTATATGCTTAAGTGCTTCTATTTGAAATTAAAGAACAACTGCAACGCGGTTAGTTGCCTGTAACACAGCCTTAACCAACCATGATAACAGTTGAACCGATTAAGCTGGTTAAGATCATCTTCAATCAACTAGACCAGATTGGTTGTGCAAGAGGTAATAGTATGCTACATCCAGTCTTAGCTCAAATAACAATTTTGCAACTTTAAAACAAAGCCCAAATTGCCCGGTTGGCCAGATTGGAAAGGATTCACCTTTCCTTCCACAAACCCAACTCCAATTCTATGTTCACAAAGTCATACCATGACATACCTTCATGGCCTTCATATACTCCCAAACATCATCAATAACATAATTACTCAGCATACGATCTGCAGAAAACTCTCTTAGTATTTGCAACATCCTGCCCAGGTGGACAACAGAAGAGTCACTGTCCTTGCCTGGAAGGGACATTGTCACAGGATGAGTGCTTTATTGACATAACTACTGTGAAAATATGCTAAGATTGAGTTATGAGAAGAATCAAAACCTTTTGAGCCAGATTGGGAGCTATTAAATGTTTGAGCAATCATTTGATCATACACTAGTTCCCCAATGGCACGCCTAATTTCTGGTGGATCATCAATAAGCAAATCATATAGCGGACCCAAGTCATCATCAGGTAGAAGCTGATGTCTGCAAGATTTTACAGGTTCCATTTTCAGTGCCAAAGCCATAGCACAAACATCAGCAATTGACATAAGACAGATTGGGAAAAATCTTTAAGGACTTACCTAAGCAATCGTTTCACAAGTCCTATGGCACATACAGCCACTGAAATATCAGTATCATCAGCAAGCTCAATCATTCGATTGGAAAATCTTTCAGTAAATAGACCAAGAGTTGGCACATTATCATCCACCTCATAAAGATTTTGTAATGCAAGGACAGAGGCTTTTCTGACAGGAGCACTCTTTAGAAGCAGTGGTATGAAAACAAGCAAGTTATTTTTCTATAGTGCATATGCAGAAACAAGTACATATTTAAAACTCAATTAAAAAACATTACTTTATCATTCAGTGTCCATCCGAGATACTTTAAGTATAGATCCTGCAAGAAGAATGAAGAATACGACAAAATCCATGCCCCAAGAGACTGTATGCACGACATTCTAATATTTGGATCAATGTCTCGATATCGATGCACAAATAACCTTCAAACGCAACACACAAGATGAGGTGACTGAAGATATTACTTTTCCACATTTTTGATTAACTATATAATCAATGGAATCATACCCAGTGAATATTTTGCGCATCATATCCTCTAGGTCAGTTATGTTCTTATGAGTCATTGACAACCTTTTATTTAGTGACTCCACACGAGGCCCGTCAACTCGTTTCTTCTTTTCAGCATTCAACTGTCTCTGAGTAGTTTCTCGCTGAACACCGAGCATTTTTGCAACAGATATATAGGATGTTACCAGTTGGAGGCCCATTAAAGAAGCAACTTGACGATAAACTCTGGGAGGAGTGCTGTTTAGTGTTGAAACCAGGTTAAATTTGATTAAAGAAACTTTATAAATCTGAAGCATTTTGGAACATTATAACAGTACAGTACTAACCATGAAAGAGCAATTATATAATCCATGCACTTGTCAAATAAAACCTTATCAAACAATGGTCCGTTCTGGCACTCAACAACTAAATTGTCCCAAAATGAAACGAGATTATCTTTAAAATTCTTGAACTCTTTTCTTTTTGAACTCTGATAATCTTCAACTTCCCCCTAAGAGTCCACAAGAGTTAAGCCAAAACTATGGGTAAAAGAACTGACACGTGAAGGTTAGAAGAGATCAGACATTTGATTATTACATAAGAGTTTACAGATAAATCTATCAAAATAATAGTTTTCTTGCAAGCTGAAGAAGTAATTAGAGAGCTAGTAAAAACGAAAAAAGAAAATGTATAAACACAAAAGTTCAGGATACTCTTTTAGCAAGATTCACAAGAGCAACAACAACATCGTCAACATCTATCTCATCTAGCAACTCCCCTTGTAAATAATAATACTTAGCTCCGCATGCCTGTAACAAGTTGTTGAAAACATAAAATTTTTGTTAGCTCCACATGATATCAAATTTTAATTATTCTGTTGGTTCCCTAACCATTCAACATTCACACATTTGTTTAAGGATATCCCTTCTATCAGTTATTTTATGAGTCATTATATTGAAATATTTGACTTATTATATTTTTTCTTCTTTTGGTTCAACATTTTTTTCTTCAAGAGTTTTTGTATCACCTCAAATAGCATTGTCAACAGTTCAGCCATCGCAAGTTTTGCATCTTTTTCATACCGCTCAACCCAAAGCTTGACAACTTGTGGAATAAGTTTCCCATTACCTTTGATAACCTCTGCAGAAGATTATAGTGTAATATTAACCTACTTATGGAGATTCCTGAAACAGACCTGAATAAAAAATGATACTCTTCATGGCATACACAAAACAGAGATGAATTAACCAAAACAGTAATGGTAAACAGGACCCAGAAGACCAAATTCATAAGGACATCTCCAAGAGCTAGAGTCACATCAGCTATAATAATATCAAGTCATGAATTTCAATAACACCTTAAAACATAATAAATAGATCTTACAAGAACCTTCCCTTGATTTTTCTAATTGTAGAACTGCATTACGATGTATCGAAATACCTCAAACTTGTCCAACACTTGTAAAATATTTATTGAATAGCTAATAAGACAAATTCCCATTTTTTCATTTTATATCGTATTATGAAGTGGCAACAATGTATTGAAATATCTCCAAATCAATCAAGTTCCATAAAACTTACATAGTTTACAGATATCAGCGAAGAATGGTATATTCTCAACATCGTATTCAATTCACAAAGATTTGCGATTAAACAGATCGCTGGAATAAACGCAGCAGCAACAATTGGTCTCCGGACAAAATTAGCCAGATACTCAAGTCGATAACCACCACAGTTAGTTAGTATGTTAGATGCTTGTAAATAAGAATCTCTACTTCAAAATTCAGCAAGCCAATAAGCTATCAATGTGAGATACATACACAAATACACGTGCATATTTCAAATAATTATAGAACGTTTACCAATCAAGCTTAGTTCAGTTATCTGTGCCGAAACCACAGTCCCCTCGGAAGCACGGCTG
Source organism: Trichilia hirta (assembly GCA_035221805.1). NCBI lineage: Eukaryota > Viridiplantae > Streptophyta > Magnoliopsida > Sapindales > Meliaceae > Trichilia > Trichilia hirta. The sequence continues at coordinate 9,720,804 of JAWDEX010000002.1, read as the reverse complement.
CGCTTAGTTTTAGGACGAATTTCTTCAAAATCATCAGGCGAACCCTCTTGGTTCATCTGGTCACTGGCATCACTGGTCCGCTCCTGGTTCTCCAGATTAGCATGATTTACGTTGCTTTTCTGCACATCAAACAGGTAATGTTGATACATGTTTACAAAGAAAGGGTGACGAGATAGGGAAATTAAACTCACGTAGAGGAGTGTTGTAGTCTCGGGTACTAAAGACTGGTCCTCCATGAGCTAGGGTTTCTGCAACCGGAGAAGTTGAGCTGAAATTTTCCAGCGAGAAAGTGAGAAAGAGTGAGAGTAGCAAGAAATGGACAAATTTTTATGCCCTAGATTTGGGGGAAAGAAGAGAGTCGAATGAAGAATTAAGAAATCTCCCGCCAAGCAATAAAATTTCAGCGTTTTATGGCCACCTGATCTTCTGTGATTAGACGTGCATTCAATGTAGACGGTTAATGATGTTGCACTGGATCCTCTCTCTTGCAATATGCGCTTCTTACTCCTTAGTCCAACAAGGCGCGGATGGCCGCCATGGTTTTTTACGGGTCAATAGTTTTCAACCGTCTTCTGTCAATAAAGCGAGTTAGCAATGTTTTTGCACCCCTATTATCATTTAATTATTTGTATAAATTACAAACATATTTATAAATATATACAACCAATTATGATTTCAACACCATAATAAAAGGGGTAAATTATAGAAGTAGGTTGGAATATTTATAATTTAAAAAATAAATTTTAAATTAGAATATAATTTTCTAAGAGTGGATTATTGACTTTCAAAGGTTCGAAAATGTAGTAGTCAATTATTGGATATTGTTAATAGTTATTTATTTAAATAGTTGGATATTTATATTCTACCTTATAAAAAATTGTAATATTAGTATTTTTCATTTAATTAATTATTAGTAATAGGAGAAAAACAAATACCCATTTGTTTTTCAATAATGTAACTTCCTTCCTTTAAAATAATTGTAATAAACTTTTCTTATAATTTTTTGAAATTTTTTATTGGAATATATCTCTTCATTAAAAAAATTAAAATATTAAATTTTATTATATAAATTCTTAACTTTTATCGTATAAATTTTTCAATAAAATTAGTAAATTATATATTTATTAATATCAAATTAATTTTATTTATTTACTCAAATTAATAAATTATTAAATTATTTTTTGAAATATAGTCTTTAGGACTATATGAAATTGAAAAATTATTAAAATAAATTATTGAGTTCTTTTTTAAAAAATAAAAATGTTTTAAATTTTTAATGCTTATATTTATTCACTTTTATTTTTAATTATTAATTTTAATTATAATTTATCTTAGCTAATTTTTTAATTAAATATAACATATTTAATAATTTAGACCAAGTTAAAATTATAATTTACAATTTTTCCATAATTTATAGTATTTACAAAACTAATTTATTAATTTAAATTTTAAAAGTTATATTTAAAAATATTTGGATTAAACTCGTTAAATATACAAAACGATAATAAAACTTTATACTATAAAAAATTAAATTATAATTTTATATTTATAAGCACTTTTAAAAATAAATTTATCAAATATTAAGAGTTAAACTTTCAGTGCTTATTTTTATCCATTTTTATTTTTAATTATAATTTGTTACATATTCAATTTTTTTTCAAAATATATAAAATATAAATTTTAAATTAATAAATTTAGTTTTAAAATATTAAAAATTATAGATAAATTATATACTATAACCTCATCTTGATTTAAATTGACAAATTTAGTTTTTCAGTATTCTAAATTATGGATAAATTATAACTTATGAGTTTAATTTGGTCTAAATTATTAAATATATTATATTTAAAAGAATTAGATAGGATAAATTACAACTAAAATTATTAATTAAAAATAAGATTATAAGTATAAGTATTAAAATTAAAAATATTTTTATTTTTTAAAAAATAAGTCAATAATTTATTTAATAATTTTTTAATTTTTATATGATCCTAAAGATTATATTTAACAAATAATTTATTAATTTATTAATTTAAATAAGAATTATTTGATATAAATAAATACATAACTTATTATTTTTATCGAGGAATTTATGTGATAAAAATTAGAAATTTATAGGATAAAAATTAATATTTTTTTGTCTTTGATTTTCTAAACTATAAAGAATATTTGTCATAAATATTTTTTTATAAAGGATGAGTAATATTTTAAAAGATCATAAAGGGAGGTTTGTTACAAACTTTATAGCAAATAGTTAAAGTGGTATTACCGAAAACCGTGAGGGATATTCATTCATCTTTCTTCATATTCGGAATAATACCAATGAATTCCATTCTAACTCGCAATGCTAGCCAATCATATCACAGGACAGGTTGCCTTGAAGAAGTAGGAGCATCTTTCTTGTGCGTTTCTATGTTAATACCGGTGAACCTTGATTCATTCTGAGGATGACCATAAGATATGTAGTGTTTGGGAACGATGCAGAGATAATCCAACCGAGAGTTGGGTACTAGTTACTCGACCTTGTCATCAAACCACGCTACCCTGATCATATAAGAAAACTTGCTATTAAAGATTTATTTGAGATCTATTTTACAATACCCTGACCTAAAAGATCTAATACCGAATAAAAATGACTATAAAATTTGAGTAGGATTTACTCAAAGTCATAATACGTTGAGAAATAATGAGCGACGAATTTTACCGTAATTACTCACAATTCATACCTTGGCAGTTACTCTAGACGTGGGAATGAGTAATTGCAATAATTATTACACCAAACTCTGTAGTGATTACAAAAAATGGAAGGTAATCTACGATCTGCTATTCCTATATAAATTTACGATTACAAGATAAAAAAGAGGAATGGCATTTTGAACTTTTACTAAATTACTGTCAATTTATTGTCTCACATTCTCTACAAAAAATAAAATTCTAAAATTGATTTAAATATTGGAGAACTTTTTTGATAGTCTCTTTCTCAAATATCTTTTCCTGTCTGCAAATTACAATCACTAAGCAAGTTCGCAGGCTCAACCATTCGATACCCAGATTCGAGCTCGAAGAAATCTGTGCATCAACAGGAAGCTTTGTCTACATGCCAACAATTAGTAGCTCCGAGAACGGACAGCATCTCATGACTAACTAACAGTATATTTGTAACTGCTACGTTCAATAAATCTGCAACAGTCATGTTTCCATAATACTAAATTACGAAAATGAGTATTTATGTCCATGTTTTTGACAATTAGAATAGAAGGTGAAATTTAATATTGCCAATTCATCAATTATATAAATTTTTTAACTCAATTTGAAGTATCCTGCTCCTTTCAAATACATACATAATTACATATATTTCCAATTTCAGACGCTAACTCAAGGCTGAAGAAGAGCAATACTTTAATGTGCAATATATATTTTTTTTAGATCAACTAAAGGCTACTTAAAGCATGGAAAACAAAGTAATTTAAACTTATACAATTCGCATTATAATTCATAAGGCCAACTGTTCAGATAGCTTAATTAATAAAAAACATTTAACTATAAGCACAGACTTGTTCCCGCAAAACAGACAACCAATTGACAAGACAAAAGGTAAAAGTAAAGGTAAAAAGGTGCACACAACAATTTTGTATATTCAACGTGTCACAAACCACCTTATGCGGATCAGGGGATAGGTTGAAAAGCAATATAGATGCAATGCTGAATTGCGATCTTGAAATTATGCTGTTTCCGCCATCGAGTTAATTAGAAGCTTATAGCCTTCTGGAATTGCTGTCTGTGTTTGCACACACTGTGCCAGCACAGGGACATCAGAATTGAGATCAAGAATCCTTGCAAGAAAGAGCAGCAAATGAAAATCAGAAATTTGCTTCACTAGTGGAAGATTCTGGGTTCGATTCAGATGACTCTTCAGGGCCCTCATTGCAACTTGGGTCTTCCTGTTCTCGATAGGAAATGTTGACGAAAGAGGACCCTGTACCAAAATAAAAGCTTACTTCAGTGCCATGACAATATCAAGAACTGAAGGGCAGAGACATGCAGAATATAGAAAAAGGAAGAAGTTAACCACAATCAATAGAAAATTAAATTAACATGCACAGAACGTTAGGATTCCAAAACCATAAAAGCAACATTAGCTAATTCTTTTTCATGTTGTCCTAGAAATAGTAAAAGAAGAGCTCGCACATTCATGTACCATACTATAATATGTTATCCTCAAAAATGGTTAGAAAAAACATCCACTCCTGCATTCATCTACCCATTACGTAGATCATAATGGCTACTAGAAATAATAAATAGACAGTTGTCTAAAGCCAATAAAGAGAATGAAAGAGAAACTTAAAAGACAAGTTGGTAAAAAATTTCTCTGTTTAAGAAAATAGGGGACTGATATGCTTAGCACTTCCTAAATGCAAAAATAACATCAATAAAATTCTCAAGTTGATTTTAATAAAATATTGTGAAATGTCAAAGACCAAGCAAAAAAATGGATTCGAGACTTGCAAGAGTCCAAAACCTCGATAAAATGAACTACAATTGAACGAAATCAGGGAAGTCCACCATATCCTGCTTCCTGGCTGTCAATTGCAAAAAGAGACAGCCATGAAACCCCAAATACAGGGACAAAGCCCATCCCACCAACACCACATAGAATGAAACCAAAAGAACGCTTATAAAACATCTCCAAGGGAGATCTGAAACCTTATATATTACGTCATCCTAGGTTCCTTGACCAATAAAGAACCGGTCCTTTGAGTCTGACTAAGATAGAGACAAGCTCTCATTTATTATTCTTATTAAAGGTTTATGTCACGATATGATTAGCTCGCTATGCCCATTATCTAAAATGCCCACTGCTAACGCAGGCATATAGATTCAAAACAGTAATTAAAGGTGCAGCAATGCTTTAAATTGGCTAGTCACAAACCAATCTAGAAATTGCAACAATCTCAAACCTCAAAACCCATGTTCCAGCACCTACAAATTCACATAGCCAAATCCAATAGCTAAAAAGAATAACAATCATGCTTGGAAGTTCCAAAAACAAAGTCCAGCAAAAAATTTTCATATTCAGGTTACAATGTTTTCTTCCCTATTTATCATGTCCTTTTGTGATTTTTAAGACAATAAAGGCAAACAATTGGATCAACATAGTTATTGAAAGTGCGACTAAAACTAAATAGCTGGAGTAACATGTCAAACAACACTGCTGATGAATAATTCATGAGCTACCTGTCAAAGGAACCTAGCTTACAACAACGACTTTCAAAAAGTCTAGGCATCATAACTTACTAAACGTACCATGGAGAGAAAATCCGACAAACTTCATCATAAGGCCCTAAATATTAATCACTAACCTTCAAGCTTCCTTTCCCTACAGCAAACTATAACCGATTTTGAAGCATAGTAGCCATTACAGGAACAGCAAAGTATTCATTCCAATTAAACCTGTTCCAAATATCTGTTTCAGGAAAATCTATTTTTTCAGGGATGGTAAGTCAAATACAAGTTGTCACTATCTCAGAGTTATATCTTGAAAGTTGTGCACGCTCGCTAACACTAAATAAATTAGAATATCTTCAATCATCAATCAACAAACACCTATAATCAAGTGAAGTAACTAAATTAAACAAAATCGTACCTGGTGATCCAAAATCTTAACCACCACCAAGAAGAAATCATTATCAACCTCCTTTACATCCTTCCCACCAACAACCACATCCTTCTTCATTTTTGACAACTTTGGATCATCGCCTTCCGAAACCTCAGTCTCGAACCACCCTTCCTTAAACAACCTAACGCACATATCGCTCATTTGAAATGCCTCAAAATGGATAGCGGCCATCCCATCCTCGCTCACCTCCAACTTCACCACAGCCGTTACCCACTCTTCCATATTGCTCTCCGCGTGATACTCAACCGCCTGCAGAACCTCCCTGCTCGATAAGGTATAGTCCTTTTTGTTCTGCATTATCGTTTGTGTAAAAATAAACCCCACTTTCTTCATTCCCAATCCAGCAGCAATGGCATCCACTGATTTCTCCTCCTCTGAATCGCGTAAAATATAAAGCATTTCCTCAGTTCCCTGCTGGGGCGGCTCGTAGATGAAATTAACCTCTACTTTTTTATCCTCCGACACCGTGCCGTACATGAACCCTCCGCGTTTGACCGCAAAAGCCAGCGTTTCATTGACATAATGCTGGAACGCGTCGGCACAACTCCGGTCAAAAGATACAGAGTCGCAATGCGGATTTTCCTGTCGCGTGACTCGCATCTGTTTGGCGATTAAATCGTCCATCGTCATCTTACGCCCGAACGATCCCGCCGGGTTGAAGCTAGGGCCCTTGATTCGTCTCTCACCTTCGTATGATAAGAAAACGATGGAACCGTGGGAGATATTAAGGGAAGATAACGGCGCGTTAGGGTTCGACATGTCAGTGAATTGTTGATGATCCGAGGGTGATTTGGCCAACAAGAGGTTTTGATTGGTGGAAAGGGTTTGGTTTTCGATGGGGATTTGAAGCTGCGATTGAATTAGGGTTTTGAGTTGGGCGACTGTGACGTGTTCGCTGTCGACGGTGACCCGCTCGAGGCCATCTCGACTACGGATGCGAAGCAGCATCTTTGATGCAGAATTCAGTTTCAGATTGAGAATTGTTGTGATTGGTGAATTGGGTGGACTTTATAGTTTAAATGGATTGGAAAGTCTATCAGTGTATGCAAAGGACTAGTACTTGGAGTGAAGACTGAAGATTTGTCGAGAGAAGGATTCGGAGTTTATATAGAGAATTTATTGGGAAGTGAACTACACGAAAGTTATATACTGCTACCTTCTGGAATAGACGACATCGTTTGGTTTGGAGTTAGATTAGAAAACGCTGCGCTCGCATTTCTCCTCTTCAGTTCTTTGAAACGCCGAGTCGTGGACGGACTCTTTGGCTAAGAAATACAAATTAAATTAGGATTATATCAATTTATATGATACCAATGTAATTATTATATTAATTTTTATGTTATTGACATAGATTAATTTTATATATTAATTAAAATTAATGTTATTATAATAATTAATTTTTATTTAATAATTTATATTTATCAATTAACTATTGTCTAATACTGGACTTTGTCCCAGGCAAACTTGGAATTAAGCTATGATTTAAAGAAAAATAAACTTGGAATGAAGCTCTGCTTACAAGTTTTGTCAAGAAAATATATTACCAATTAATGTTCCTTAGTATCCAATTGTATGTCCACATTCGACTGTCATAATTACGTTAAAACATATAATCATAAATATTTTTTAACACAAATTTATATTTATAGACTACAAAATAACACTTACGTTCGAAATTAATAATGTAACAAAGCCTTAACCGGCATTAAAATGAATCCTTAACTGTTTATTCTTTTGACAATAAATGACTGAAACAAGCAACTATCAGTAACTAATTAATTAACAACGCCACACTTCTTTCTGATCTCCCCCGCTGTGCCAGTAAGAACTTCAATGGCTCCCATTCTCTTCATTGACTGGGAAAACTCAGTGAAGAACTTCCGTTGGTTCATCAACTCCCTGGTGATCTTTCTTGCACCATTATTGGTTAAAAGTGCGGCATCAGATTGGAACAGACCCTTGTTCTGGTTCAGGATAACAAAGTAATCGGTGTCAAAGTCCTCTGAACTCCCATGATCCATTTCTACAAACGTTGTGTTGTCACTCAGGCCCTTGCATTTGGTTTTCAAGAAAGCAGCGTAGGTTGGGTTCAATGAAGGATCTTGATCTCCTTTTCCTGTGAAGTTGAACAGCCTGTTGCTGAAGGCATTGCAGTGACCAAATCCGATCGTGTGTCCGCCTGATATTCAATGAAAATAATTTATGAGTTCTTGTTATTCGTGTTAATTAGTGGTGTTCAGATCTTTTTAAGTTGCAGATATACCTGAAAGGACAACAAGGTCGTGGACGGTGAGACCTTTGTTCTGGAAGTTTTGTTTCAGCGAGGTGAAGTTGGCGAAAGGTGAAGGAATATTGCCGAAGACTTCCGAAGCTCGCGAAATTCTGCCATCTCTTCTGCCAGTAAGCACTTTCCACATTGATTTTTTAAACTGCAAATATTGTTAAGGCGGCATTTTTAAAAAATATTTCCTACATTTAAGCATTACGATATGCAGGCGAGAAATTCGCTTTAACTTACTTGGAATGAAACTGAGTCTCTTGCAGCCAAAGCCAGAACATCCGCACAAGATACAATTCCTGGACATTTCTTCTCGAGCACTGATTTTATCTCTTCGATCACATCAAAACCATTCAAAGTTTGATTTGGGATCGCATCCTTTTCAGCAGATCTCGTTGCAGTTGAGTTTAGCAAAACTGATCCATCACAACCCTGATGACAATTTTGAATAATTGTCCACATGTGAGTCAATTATACATATATCAAGTCAATTAAAAGGCTTAAAAGTTTACTCTCCATTGTGGACCAGATTATTATCCGTACATGAATGCATGCTGCTACAAATGATACGATTTTAGCTAGTATTTAATCAAAATTGATTACCCTGACAAAGCAGTCATGGAAATGCATTCTGAGAAATTTGGCTGCCAAGTTAGGGTTTTTGGCAACGTGTTTCCAGGTGATTTCTCTGATGATTTCCTCAGCTGAGCTACAGGACTTCTTGTAGAAATTCTTCCTAAGACCACCTCCTTGGCAAAACCCAACAAAAGCTACTAAACAAATTACGAAAAAAAGAACGTGAGCTTTCATCTTTGAAATATTTTTTAGCGGACAACAGAACTCCGTTTACTTCTTAAGTTCTATTGAGGAAATGAATGCAATTGCAAATGATTTCTCAAGGCGCAATGCAGAAGGCCGAGCAAGCTCTTCCTTTTATACACTTCAAAGGAATCTTTGCCACCTCCGTTACAGATAACCAATGCAGTTGTTTTTACAAGAAAGAGTTGTGTAGTTTGACGACAAGCTAATGGAATAGGTTTTGGCAATTTTTTATATCTTCATACGCATGTATTGAGTGTTCAAAGAAATAATTAAGCATTTAATCTATGTTGTGATAAGATGTGGCCTTTAATTAAAACAATCGAAAATATATTGAACTTCATTTGCAAGTCAAACATACATATATAATTAGAACTTAGAAGCAATCTTATCACGAAAGAACCAATGCAGACTGCCCCAGCCGAGGTCCATCATCCATGTGATCAAGTAATGAGTGCCGTTAATTTCGTGGTTAGAAAATTTAATATATGAAGGTTCAAAAATTCCGACATTGTCGGTAACTAGAATTCATCTTTCACAATTGTGTATAAATTTATACGTGGATAAAATTTCAGTGTATATGAATAATGTTGCGCCACTTTGCCCACATGTACATACCCATCAAATATGAGAAACCAATTAAAATTATAAATGTCGAAGACCAACTCCATTTGTAATAACATAGAGATGAAGTCAATGTTTTTTGTTGGTGTGGCAGAGGCGAGGCCAGAGAAGGCTCAAACTTATTCTGAAAATTGCAAAACGTACCCATCATCTAATTAATTTGTTTTTATAACTAAAATTAAATATGGTTTCAAATAATTAAGACTGTTAATTAGTGTAGAACCAATTAATTGTGTTTTGCTTACTTATTCTTGGGGCATCATCTGAAACGCGTTGGTGACAATGACCGTGAATTGACAATGTGATTGACTTAACTAGTTCGACTTCATTTAATGATTAGGATTGATGGCAATACTTTACTTAATTACACACAATTCTTGGTGCTGGTAAACAGGCTGTCGAACGAAGGCGTAGTGCCAACGGTAAAGCCTGAAAGGTTGACTTTCAACTTAATCATGGATGAGAGAGAGACATCTTACTCTTCAACATGTGTATCTTGTTTTATTGGTTTTAAGAATTATTGAGTCAAATATTTGTTAATTGTAACTTGTTAAGCTTTGAAACTTCATTTAATCATTGACCACCCACGTCCTTTAATAGTTTTAAGCATATTTGATTGTCAACGAAAAAATTATTCAACAAAAGAAAGTTGAGACGGGCCTGAAATCGTTTAGTGTGTGCATAGAAAGCTGAGTATACATGTGTACATAAGACTACTAAATTTGGACCTGAAGTTTGGGCGTGATGAATCCCAAACTGTTGAATTGAACATGGATTGGGCATTATGCCTTTCCATGATCAGGCCCAATTATTGCTGCTGTCCCTATTTTTTTTTTTTTTTAGCTTATGAAATAAGAAATAAAAACAGAAAAAGAAAAAATGTTGATAAATAAAACATAAAGATAATTGTTTAACGGCTGGAAGGAACAAGGGACATAATGCAGGAGGCAAAACTCAAAAGATGTATGTAGGTAAACGATTCAATAGATGCAAGTCAGCAAGTGTGAGTGGTATTTGAAATTTGAATGGTAGGATTTTGGAGGGAGATTGCTGTTCTATTCGGGATTTGTATTTCGTACGGCCTACCCATGAGGCAATAGTGGGCCCAAGACAGAAATCTATGTCATTGGATTTTGTCTACAATCCAAAGCGAGTCATTACATTATTTAGGTTGCGTATCGCAGCATTAATTAGCATTTTATTAATATTAATAAATGGATTTAAAGTTTTAAAAATATATTTATTAAAACTAAATTAATATTATTAACTATATAATCATTATTTTTTAAAATAAAAAGTATTAAGAATATAAATGTTGAGTTAATTAGTACCTTTTTAGTACTTTCAAATCCAAACGCGTCTTATTTATTTATTTATCGTTTATTATTTTTAATTTTTTTTTAATTTTTTATTTATTTTTAGATTCTATCTGAGCCGCTCCCCGTCTCGATTTACGTACGCACCTTGTATCTCTTTCCCGTCTCCCTCTCTCTCTCTCTCTCTCAGGGCAGATGACACTTAGCATTATCGAGGCGATAGACATAAATACCCTTGTCTCCCAAGGATCACAGGTTTCACGACAATGAGTAGAATGATTGCGTGACGTCAAGCTGTTTCTTTTTCTTTTCTTAAAATTTATTATTAAGGATAAAAATTAATGATAAATCATAATAATTATTTTGTTTCGGTTGTTATTTAGATAGGAATTGTATATTTAATTATTTTTATTTATAAAATAAGTGGGATAATATTTGTTTAGCTAATATCTTTAGTAAATGAGAGTAAACGAAATGGATTATTATTATTTACTTTTTTAGGTATGATTATATTTAACTTAAATAGCCAAATACAAAAATAGTCACTTAATTATTCTCTTTTTTAAATTTATTTTTATAATCTCATTTACAATAATAAAATTATAATATTATTTACTATTGAAAATATATTTACTACTATTAAAAATAAAAATTAATTAAATATTTATAATTAAAATTAAATTATTAATAAAAAATTTACGACATCACCTAGTCACGAATAACTCGATAAAACAATTCTCTTTATTTTTACTAAATTATTGTTGATAATTTATTATAAAAAATTTTCTTAGAAATAATAATTAAATATAATTTAATAATAAAATAATATTAAAATAGTATATTAAATATTTAATTATTTTCTACCTCTAATAATACTAAATTTCAATAATAAAAAATAAATAATTATATAGAATTTATTATTATATAGAAAAATGTAAAGATAATTATAAAAAATAATCTAAAAAAGGAAAAATAAATAATAATTGTTATATTTTCGCCATTCAAAAGTGACAAGTGATAATAACCTAAAGAGTTACATTTTCTTATATACAAACAATTTAAAAAAAAAAAAAAAGGTAATTATTTTTATAAATTATTTATTATATATTCTGTCGAATTGGATATCAATAATAAAATCAACATGGAATGTCGTCTTATAGCTCCGACTAGTCATCCGACTTATTGTCGCCGCGAAGCTCCTCAACCAACACCAGTGAGACCAGCCGCCGCCGATCCGATCCCGTTCCCGTCTTAAAAATAAATAAAAATTGATCCATTCTTTTCCACTGCTTCCTAGAATCACGCGAATGACATGAAAAGACTTTATATACCATCGGAAATAGCAACGCTGTCCTCAGCGTCTGATGATTTCAAGACAAGTTCAACGGTCGTTTTAGAAAATTCGAATTATTATTATTATTATTTGTTAATTAGGTCAGGTGTTTTTTTTTCTTTCTGTTTTCATGAACTTCGGAAAATGGGACTTGGCCATTGAATATCATTACATTATCGTGAATCACAAATACGGCCGACGAGAATTATTCATACTTTATATTTTACTATAAATTTTTTTAATTTAAAAATTATAATAAATATTTTTATTAAATTATTTTTTTTTTAATTTTTTTACATTGAAATAATTATTATATTTTTAATTTTTATAAAAATATAAAAAATAAATAAAATTACTATTAAAAAATATATTAAATTTAATTAATAAAATTTATATTTTGAAGAAGATAAAAAATTTATAAATTATATTTTAAAATTTTAAATAAAAGTTAAAGATATAATAATTATTATACAGTACAAAAGACGAAAATATTAAGGAAATTAACTAAATAGAGGATATTTGTCACAATATTTAAATTTAAAATAAAAGATAATTTTCATTAAATAAAATTATAAAAAAAAATTGTCATTCACATAATATATTCTATTCATTGTGTAACATAATTTTAAAAATTTAAATTATAAAAATTAAAATAATATAAATTTAAATTTTACATTATTCAATATATTACTATATCAATGCATTTATGTAATGTAGTCAATTCTGAAAAAATAACGTACTATCAATTTCCTGGTACTTTATGTTTTAAAATTACTGTATATTAATATATGAATATATCAATATTTTTATATTCAATTCCCACAAAAAATTGAAATGACATGCTGTCTATATTTTCATCCGTTAAATTTCAAAATTATTATATTAATATATCAACGGACTTCATTCAATGTCCAGAAAATGACATGCTACCAATTTCTTAATTATTTCGATTACCTACTTTAATTATAACTTTTTAACTACCATTGCAAGGAAGGAAACTAACCCCACATTTAATGATGAATGGTGCAAATCAAAATTCATACTTAAACTTAACAGTTGGACACGTTATCAATTTCTTCCTTACTTCATAAATTATAAATAATTTTGCTAACAAATGGATTTAGGCAAAAAAAATTTATTTAGTAAATTATAATTTTTAATATATTAAAATTCATAAAAAATAGTTATTAATTATTATAAATTGTAAGTATAAAAATCTTAATTTATCACCTAAGAATGGATTACGGAGGATAATTAAAGATGAAATAAATTATTAATGAACGAATTTTTAATGGGTAAGTGACGACGAATGGCATTATTGATATTTCCTTTAACTCGAAGGCCAAATAATGTGGGTATTGTAGATAAAGTGGTACGGATGTTGTAGAAATTTGAATGGAATGGCCGTTTGATGTTTTGAAACTCCCAACTTCAACTGGAGAAAACTATACCTAACTTCAATGCAACCATAATCCGAAGACGAAATTCAACCTTGAAATTTAAATATTCTATTCATTACTCAAACCCAAAAACCTCTCACTTTTATTGCGACGGAATTTTACAGAAAATTAAGACAGTGGGTTTGACGTGTGTTAAGGAGAAAAAGAAGATGACAGGGCTTGTGATGGTGACAAAGGGAGGAGGGTGTGCTGGAGGCGACGGTAGGGGTGGAAATGGGAAAGTCACAAAAGGTACGAGAACGACTGAAGAAGAGCAAAACCAGCTTTCACTCGTGGCGTTTCTTTTGGCAGCTTTGAGGAAATCTATGGTGTCTTGTCGTGTTGACAGAGGTGAAGATGTGATCTCTGCCGTTCAAAATATGGAGATCGGGTTGCCGACAAATGTTCGACACATTACTCACGTGACATTTGATCGGTTCAATGGATTTTTGGGTCTCCCTGTTGAGTTGGAAGTTCAAATCCCGTGTCGAGTTCCGAGTGCAAGGTAATGCTTTGATTTGTCAATGTGATCTGCGTTTGGCTTAGAATGCCTGAATAAACTTTGTGATTGTGCGGATGTGTGTGGAATTTTAGGAAGCTTAGATCGTCTAGCTAGCTGTTTCATTCACTTGATAGTTGGCAGTCTTCTTTTTCTCCCTATTATTGTGAAGAGTTTCAAATTGAATTTGAATTTCTGCACAAACACAGAGATTGTCGATTGCATGTTTATAAATCATAAAACTCCTTTTGGCTGCTTCAAAGGTCGACGAAACAAACTTAACTATAAAATCTTCTGCTTAATGCTTTTGTTCTCTATCAATTAGCTTCCAAGGAAAGGAAATTGAACATAATGTAGCTGAATACTTATATTAAGCTAAATGGGAGAGAGCTTTTGGTTTCTTAGCTTCATAAATTATTAAATATTGAAGATCAATAACTTCTCTCTGTCCGAAAATTTTTATTTTTTCTGTAACGGAATGTATGAAATTGATGTCCAGAATAGTCATCAGGTGGGGTTCTGCAGGTGTTTAAGGCTGTTGTGAGTATCATGTGGTCATAAATAAGATAGGAATTGTTTCAGTCACTAGATGTTTCATTGTAAAAGGACTAACAAAGAAATTTATCTGAATTTGATTGTAATTTATTTCTATTTTACTATATGGATATAGTTCAAGTATGTGAAAGATTGTGCTCTTCCCCATTCCATTCCCAAAATGATTTTCTAAGTAATGCTTGCATTCACTTGTTAATTTGCTAGATTATTCAATTCTGCGTATCGTATATTTTCTGTTAATTTCTCTATTTCCCTTTGTGTGAATAATTTCTCCATGTATTGTGTATAGTTTTAACTCACAGTTATCTAATTCGGCAGTGCAAGTGTGTTTGGAGTCTCGGCAGAATCTATGCAGTGCTCTTTCGATTCAAAAGGGAATAGTGTCCCCACTATTCTCTTGCTAATGCAGGAACGACTATACTCTCAAGGGGGCCTGAAGGTACTAATTGTTAAGTTTTGGTATTAGTTCCTATACTCGCAAGCAGTGAGTTTCTATTTTCTTACTCAGCTTTTCTTTTTTTTGAATGGTTCCTCAGGCAGAAGGAATTTTCCGGATAAATCCTGAGAATAGTCAAGAGGAGCATGTAAGAGACCAGCTGAACAGGGGCATTGTTCCTGACAATATTGATGTCCATTGTTTGGCAGGCCTTATAAAAGCTTGGTTCCGGGAACTTCCTCAGGGGGTGCTGGATGGAATTTCCCCAGAAGAAGTTCTTCAATGCAACACAGAAGAGGAGTCTGTTGAGCTTGTGAAGCAACTAAAGCCAACTGAGGCTGCATTGCTCAATTGGGCTGTTGATCTTATGACCGATGTTGTGGAGAAAGAGGAATCCAACAAAATGAATGCGAGAAATATTGCAATGGTTTTTGCTCCAAATATGACTCAGGTTTTAAACTTAATCATTTTATTTATATGATTGAATTTCTTGCTTACCCCGACAAATCCTACCATGAAGAAATTTTGATCGTAAAGGCAAGAAAAGCTCCTTAGCTATTGATTACCCAAAACAAAAGGTAGAAATTTGCATTAAAGATTTTATCATATTCGATAATTTAACTTTAATCATAATCTTTGCTTAGATGTCTGATCCATTGACGGCTTTAATGCATGCTGTTCAAGTAATGAACTTGCTTAAGACCCTAATAATGAAAACTCTGAGAGAACGTGAAGAAGAGACTGCGTCTGGAGCATATTCACCTGTGTCAGCACATTCTTCTGATCAGCAAAGTGAGGAGGATTATGACAGTCAGCAAGAGATGGATACCAGCTGTGAATTGAGAGGGCCAACTTCAGGTTATAATGATCATGCAAATTACAGCCACAGTAGTGATGATGACGGTGAAGGCGAAGGTGAAGGCGAGTCATTAAGTGAGATAGAAGAATGCTTCCTAAGGCAATTGGATGGGAACCAAAATGCCACAAATAGTTTTTTAGAGCAACCAGTGGTTGATATGTGGGGAGAGTATGCAAGTCCCGGGAGTTGCTCAGGGTTTAATCAGGAGTCCGGTATTTCATTTACTGATAGCCAAAAAGAGAATTCTAGCTCTTCTACAGGTGATGCAGAAGACTCAGGAGAAAGTTTCATTGCAGTAGAACGAAAGATCTATAATGAAACCTCATCAAAAGGACACAAAAAAGCTGATGACATGGAGATGGTAGACAAACCAATGGACTTAACTTTACCTCAACCATCATTTGTGTCTAACAAATGTTTCTGACTATGGATTTATTCTCACAATTAGGAAAAAAATTACTTTGTAGATTTCAGTTTGCTGTCTCTACAATCATGGTTACTTCTTCTGTAAATTAATTAGTCTGCAAGAACTCTGGGACTTTGCTTGAAATAGGATAGGATTTTGCTTGCTTGTGGTGGATTGTGAGAGTCGTGGTTCAGCTTACAGCTGAAGATATGTTTGTTCTGTTTTGTTTTAGTTATGAAAGATTTCTAACTCTGTCATATTCCAAATATTTAGTCTGCATGTATGAATTCTTTGGAGCTTGATGTTCTACTCTGATTGGTTTTTAGTTGTTATCGTAAGCTTGATTTGTAGAACTAGGGTTCATTTATAGGGAAAAAATACATGTCCTTGAGTCTCAAATTTTGAATTTCATTTCCTTCTTAATTGATCAATTCATAATAACATGATCATAGCAAATTGACCCAATTATTTACCGTATTTTTGGTTGATTGATGATCAACAGAAAAAGGTGGGAAATTCAGCAGATCATTAGATGCTTTAACTTTCTAGATTGTGTATCAATCTTTTTAAAGAACATAATTTATAGTCACAGATGGTGGAAACAGATCTCATCATGAATCACGACTGGATTATCCTTTCGATATTTTATTTAATTCACAAGGCCCTTACTACTTATAGCAAAGCAAACATTGAAATATTCTTCAGAATCAGAAAAATATCTTTGCCCATTGATTTTTTAACCATTTTTCTTGCTTTCTTCTCTATCGATTTTTTTTTTAAAAAAAATTCCTAAAGCAAAATCATCCGAGTTGAAATGGGTACTTCTCTTTTTACCCTCCCAATACCTGGCGTACCTGAAATAAGAAGAATTTACATACTTCTTTGCAGCCACCAATCTCAATCCTCCATATTTCATTACTTGGAATCTTAGCTAAAAATGATTTTTTTTTTTTTTTAAATTATAAATGGACAATTCTTTGTTTCCTCAAGTATTCTGTCATTCTAATATATAAAATTAAAAACTATATGTACAAGTATGGCAAATACAATTAAGAAGATGTAAGATGATCATTTTTACAATTTTTCACATGAAAATAATGAACTGTGTTCATATACCTTTCATTTTGACCTTCCTACTCCAATCAATGCCAATGGATCTTGTAGTATAATGATTAACGAAGAATAATAAAGAATTCATACATAAGAAAAAGTTAATTAATAAAAACACACGAGCAAGAAAACCAATAGCCGATTTTATGATGCCAAGCATGCTTCCCAGAACAATCTGTTTTTCTCCACTTCAGTCATTAGTTTTTCGTGAGTTGAAACACTCGGTTCCTTGTCTCTAAGATAACTATCAGCTTCATCTCCTTCCTCCACATTATCATCAATGCATACTTGAAAATTATCACAGCATCTGTTCTTTACTTCGTTGGCAATATGATAAACCGAGGAGTCGTAGCTACATGATTCAGCATCATGGTTTTCTTGATCAATGGTTCTTATTACCATGTTTGGATCAGTGGAATCATCAGACTCAGAATCCCCAGTTGCTTCAAAGAACAAGAAGGAAGAAACATCAACAAGATTCCTGATGTCCATTCTTTGCTTTACAGAAGAGAACGTAAAAATATTGGATTGCATATATATATATATCGCTATGCGGCAAATAGAGCTATGATATTAACAGCAGTAGCAATCTGAGGGAATTAAAAGGTGCGGTCATTTGGGATGTCTAGTTTTGACTTGAAACCCTGGCATGGTATTGCTATTTTAAGAGGATCGCCTTTGGAATTGTTTATGATAAATACAAATAAATAAAAGAAATATAAGAAAATGGCTCCCTTCTAGAAGGCAAACAGAGAACAAGTTAGTGTGGAATGATTCTTATGGAATAATAAAAAAACGAGTCTTCTAGAAGTAAAAATTATTTATTTCTGTAAAACGACAGTCCAATTGTCAACATCTTGGACATTACTTGTTAGGCGCATGCTTCAGTTTCAATTGAGAAATTTCTCATTTAAATCATGATTTGCAATGGAAACGAACTTAACTTTACCAGTATGCACACACAATTCTACGTAGCCGGCTACGGAATTTGAAATTACAATATTTTATACATAAAAGTAAGCATACAAATCTAAAATTATGGATTTAACAACCAATTTTTCACGGCAGACATTGGAGAAAAATATATATCATTTACTTATTTCCTTACCTTTTCAGATAAAACAATGAAATTCGTCAACGTATGAAATTTCCACGATATCGAAAAGCGACGAAACGTACATGGAAGGTGGATGGCGTTGGACAGGGACCTCTTCCTTTTTTCAAACAGGGGAATGGAACAAATTATTTCATTATTATTGACCCCACACTACAGAAAGAGAAGTGCAACAGTTGATAGGTTTTGCAACCTAAAAAGGGGGTTATCTAGAATCCCAGAACATTTTGAAAACTTGTGTAGGTTAATTGTTGTGAGTGTTTGACAGCACATCTTAATCAATCATCATTCCCGGATAAGGCAATTAGGTCACTTGGATATTGTTTTTGTCCCAAACTAGGTCGGTATTACGTGTATTAAATGTATACGGAAAAGACAAGAAAATGTACCAACGGTTTTAGCAAACCCAGCAAAATCTACCGCGTTGAGAAATATATTATCTACCAGAATTGGCACGGATTAATTTGCATAACAGCTAACAGATTATAATGAAAGTATGCAAACATATCATGATGGGCTACAAATGGGATCTAAGACCATTTAATACAGCCCACAGAAATTAAAAAAAAAGTGTAATTACTCTCATCATATGGTCATTCAAGCAATCTTTTATAGATTATCAATGGAGCGTACCCGAAGATTAGTTTTATTTTTAGTTTGTTAGCCTTCAGACTAGCTGGAAGGTAACCCAAGTAATATGAAACAGAATTTAAAGACTGGAAGGATAAACTCGAGGGGAAACACAAGGAAATGAAACCACCATTATGAGTCATTGTAACTCTTAGATTTCATGTGTACATACATTTATATAAGAACATCTGCATATGATCTACAGAAAATCTTGATTTTAGATGTATATTCCCAAACAGAAAATCCCTCGGCTGATCTGGGAATCTACATAAAATGGAAAATTTAACCATTAAATAAAAAGATAATTTAACTCTAATCATCTGGGGTCACCACCAACGGTATCACAGAATCACCATTGAAAGCACTTCTGGCTCGCTGGTATTTCCTGGCCTCCACAACATCACTGGGAACCAGAAAACAGGAAATTAGAAATGGCCAGGGAGCAATCACGCCATGCACAATATATTCATACAATCTAAACAAGGCTTTGTTCCATAAGATCAGCCTTGCAGTTTAATATATTTTTTTCTATATCAATTATTAGAATGAACTAGGAAGACAACACTACCAATGACAAAGCCTAAAATAACTCACCTAGAAGAGATGGATACAGTGAGTTTTTGTACCGTCCATTCCCTTTTTTTCATTTAAAACTCAGAAATGCATCATATATCATATATGAGGAGGTAGAAACGAACTTCAGTTGGACGGCACCCAAAAATAACATATCAGCTCAAAGAGTAAAGAAAATATAAATGAACTCAAACATTATTATTATCTGCTGCAGAGATAAGCCAAACGTTAATTTGTACCTCAGACAACTTCATATATGCAATTCCAACTTCTGCACATGGCATGAATGAGGAGAAAATCAAGAACAAAAAACTATAATAGAAACACATGGTTTTCAAGCATTGAGTAATTAGTATTAATATACAGATTAATATTTAATACACTTTAAAAATAAAACTAAAGCAACCTATTTGGATGAGAAATATGCCTAAAATGGTATTACCATTTATCAACACTTCAATTAACTAATAATAGACACGAGCATTCTGACATACACATTGAGAAAACAACTTCAGCTTAGGGAAGAAAGAGAGCCAAAGAGGTTCAAATACAAGAAAATAAATTTCAGATTAACAGAAACTCTCTTGACCAGCCTGTCCAGGCTACCTTCAGAAACTTTTCACCTGATAGGTCATAAATGATTTTCATAATAAGGAACCCTGGCTCAAGAAATTGACATATCTGTATTCTGAGATGGTGTAAACAGTGAAACTCTATATTTTATTACATAACACCATTAAAATAACCAAATATATCACATCCATGAACTACCATGACTAGCAAACCATAAAAGAAAGGAAAAAAGACTAATAAAATATTATATATATCATTATGATAAAGGCAAACAAGAGAGAGAGAGAGAGAATCTGTCAAATTCAACTGGAATCAACAGACTTAGAATCACCACAGATTACAGATTAGATATTACATGAAAAAGGTAACCAAAAAATAAATATATACATCTAATCTGTCAAATTCTACTGGTAAGACTTGATTGCTGAATTGAATATGTATTCCAATGATCTCAGTGTGTGCATGTGGCATACAAGCATTGGTATAAAGATTGGTCCACAGGAGTGTTTACAAGATTAGAAAGAACTCAACAAAAGTGTCAACAGGAAATGGAAGGGCTTGTTAAAGCAACAACTCAGACCTCAATTTGTAATCCGGAAAACAATGAGGTATCTCTTCATTCTTTCTTGTCATTATATGATGCATCTTCTGACTAACCTACAATAACAGTAAAGTACATGCAGGTTAACACTCATTAAACAAAGAAGCGGATAAAAATACATAATATAAGTCTATATCAACAATACTTACAACCAAGCAAACCATCCTGGAAAATACATCTTCAACATCTTGAAGTGAATGTTAGAAATAGCAAATCAACAGGTTGAAATTTTAGTTAAAAAGGAAAAAACCCACACATTAAATGTACCTGATTGTGGCCATAAATAAAAGAATAAAGACGCTATATTCAAAATATATTAAAAAAAAAGAAAAAAAATACTCACTTGAAAAGTTCCTAGTTTCAATAACCAGGTCCCAATTCAATTGGGCAACCATAAAGCAATGACGTAAAAAAACAGCATTAAATAAAAAATAAGACACATCATTTGTAAAATGCAAAAAAGGTTAATGAATATTGATACACCTTTCTGCAGAAATAATGTTAAAAAGCATTCAGTGTAGCTCCGATTTTAACACAGCAAGCATGGACATTTCTTGAACAGGAAAAATGCTCTCATGTTCGTCCAACAACATCCACAACTTTACAGGTATCTCACATGCTGGAAACAATGCACTATGCTTTCACACAAAAAGTAGACAACATACTAGAAATTCTTGAAGTACCTTCAATTCAGGATGAATTATTTCCTGAGACACATACTAGTGATATAAATGTAAGCAAAAGTACAATAAAGAAAGTTCAATTAATTTGGGGTGAAAACGGAAAACCAACTTTGAGGGCAGTTGCAAGCATAAAAGCGATCACACCAACAAAACATGTTTTGTGGGAAAAATCAATAAATTATAATTGATGTCTAAATGAACTTCCATGACACAAAAATTACAAATTGTATTGGCACAGAATGAACCGTGAATTACAAGTTCTGAGATTTCAAACCCAAGGGGCAATTACAACTAGGATGGGGTAATGCATTAAGCACAGATTGCCTCAACCATCCAAAGATGTTGACTGAAGTCACTCCCAGATATCCAGGTCGCATGTGAGCACAAATGATAGAGAATTCAGCTTCCTTTGATGACTCACCTTCCTATCAATAAGGTTTATTCTGTTTGTTGTCTCTTTTCAGCTGAACTTTCAATTTCTTACCGCCTAATTGACATCCGTTCATCATAGTAATGGCATTTTGAGCAGCAGCTGGTAAGTCATAACTGACAAATCCTGCAAATAGAGGCTTATTGAGAGAGACAACTATGAATCAATTGCAACAGTTACAAAGTTAAACCAACAGCGTGCTTACCGAAACATTTGCTTACACCGGTTGTTTTATCGACAAAAACCTTGGCACTCAAGACCCTACCAAATGGTTGAAAAGCATTGGCAAGCTCTTGGTCACCAAACTCTTGAGGTATGTGATAAATGAATAAATTAGCACCAAGTGGACCTAAGTCAGAAGACAGCATAATGAACGAAATGAACCATCAAGAGCATACCGTTGTAAAACACAGAAATGAAATGAACAAATAGATGACAAACCTTCCACCTGACCACTGGAACTTGTAACACCACTAGATGAGGTTGATGAGCTACTGTTTGCAACTGCAGGTGAAACCGAACCAGATGAACTACTCAAAGGCCTGTGATTCAACATTCCTCCAGGATATGTCATGGGATACTGGAGACCAGGCACACCAGGATAACTAGAGCCAACATAACTTGCAGAAGGCATAGCAAAATTTCTAGGGCCCATGTTAGGGGAAAGGTCAGGTCTGGCTCCCCGCAATGTATTTCCTTGATTTACAGGAGAAATTATGCCATGGAAGCCAGGCTGATTCTGCATTGGTGGAAGGCGGTACTGCATAAGTCCATAAGTTCCAGGAGCCTGCATAAAGAACAAGTTGATCATCAGTATTGAAAAAAGTGACAAATAAAAAAGCAAATAAATCTAGTTTGAACTTAAATACTATTAAATCAAGAAAGTGCAACACAAAGACAAAATAGGCAAAGAATACTGATGAATTCTGCAACTTGATAATCCACAGGAGTTCATAACTGAAAGAGGAAATGGAGGCACTATCATTTCTACAGTTTAAGGAACACTTGATCCCTAAAGGGAAAACATAAGAAATGCTACCTGATATCCGTAACCATTATATGGGGGAACATATCCCAATGGTAAAGCCCCAAACAATGAGGGATGTTGTGAATCAGCATTCGGTACACTAGAGGCCTGGGATTGAGCCTTTTGTGCTCGCCGAGCTTGTCTTTCCTTTTCCGTATCTGCCCATTTGACAACCAAAGGAACACTTGAACCCTAATGGAACCAAAAGATTGTAATCAGAACACAGTGAATAATTTATCCATATCAGTCCTGAGCTTCAGTATGAGCAATACTAACCATAAAACCAACTCAACAACTTAAAAGATAATACAGCATAATAAGACAACACAGTATTCCAAGCTCAACAGAATGAAGTTGATTACTGTTGGCTTAGTTAATAGTTGAAGCTAAGAAAATATTTTCTGTTTGTTGTTGCATATCTATCAGTCATAGAAAAGAAACAGAAGGGAAAATGTCTAATGTCTTGCAAGCTATGTTATTGTAGAAAATGCAGATACAAACATTAGAAGTCTGGTCCTAAAAAAAGCTAAGAGAATTATCAGCATAACTGGAATAAAAGTACTTTGTGCCCCTCAAGTATGAGAGAGGATATGAATAAAACTTTGAACAAAGGACCAATAATCCAGAGCACTACTTTTATAATAAATTATCAACCACAAGAAGCACATAAATAGATAGAAACCTCCATTTTATGCTTTCCACTGATGGCCTCCAGGGAAGCAAGGGCTTGTTCTTTGGTCTCATATTTCAGAAAAGCACAGCCTGCCACAAGAAAAAACAATAACAAGTGATAATCTCAGAGGCAAAAACAGAAGGAAATCATGAAACTCAGGATCTTACAACAAATACCTTTGCTTGTTTGTTGAGAACCTCTTAAAATTTGTAAATCCTTTATTGTTCCGTATTTAGAGAATAAAGCAGAAACTTCAGCCTCGGTCACATTCTTTGGCAGCATACCAATGAAGAGTTTATGTTCTAGATTGCAAAGACAGCAAACAAGCTATCGATCAGAATACATGGAAAAGTCAATTCAGCATTGGAAATTTTATGAAAGGACCAGCATCACATAACTGGCACTCCTACAGTAACAATGCAAGGAAATCATCTAAAGGGCATAAATGAAACTGATTACATAAAGCATATTTTACCTAGCCTTTCTACTTCTCCATCTGCATATTTCACTTGCAATGGACTAGATGCCTGAATTGGACATAGAGCAAAACAGAGTTTTTCAATTAGAGAGCGAATCAAAAATGCATTACATGCTAAGTGAAGAGTAAGAGAAGTATGGCAAAGTCAGCAATGAGCTTAGGCAACAGACATGAAGAAATCAGCGTTGCACTTAATTTTGAAGATTGAACTTCCAGCCAAAGTATTATATCACAATTAACTATGCACAGCAAGAACACAATTGAAAAATTGCCTATGAGACCACTTAACAGATGCTAAGGCCCACAAATGGTTCCAGAGTTCCTATAGCAAACTGGTCAGCAATACACGAGCGAAGATCTGTTATGCCACCTTTTTGTGCAATTATTAACTTCATATCTTACAGCCAAGCTTTTGTTGACCAATCAACTGAGCAATCTAGCAGACTTTATTTGAAGTAAAGCAACTTTGTTTGTCACCATTTCCCTTAGATCTATGCTTGAAAACATCAACCAGTTTTTATAAGAATTACTTACAGTTAGCTCTTGTTAATGGGTTTCAAATTTATTTTGACACAGTTTGGCTTATTTCTCCATCATCATTTGTAACAATCCACTGCTACTTATCAATATCTGACATTGTTTTCAATATAATAAATTGCTATAACATATACACATTTGCTAAATTCATTTCACCAAAATGAATTACTTCTGTTTTCCTTAACTTTGATAAGCAAACGGCCATACATAACCAACAGCAATGGAGGGGGCAATTGCCAAACAATAATATCTTAAAGGGGTAACAAACTTCCAAAAGGAATATAAAGATCGCAGGTAGCCCCAATTCCCAATACCAAATGAAAAAGAAAGCATAAAGAACTGGTTACAAGTGCAGGCAGTTCGCTCTATTTAAGACACATAAACAGTGTCTCATTTAAATTTTTAATAACCTTTCGAAATTTGGAATAGCTTTAAAATTTACGAAGGTCATTTACATCTTCTCTCAATGTCCAGTACTTTGATCACATTAAGAAAATTTAGTAAAAAAAAAAAAAAAAAGAAGTCTGCATTTCATGGGATGACGTGTTAAACCTTTTTGAAACAGTTTGATAATGCCAGTCAAACATAATGCATCATGTTTTCTTTAATGTCTACTTTGATAACTAATAGATGTTAGAAACCAAAAAAGTCTTGTCTTTTCCCACAATATAAAGGCTAAGAATAATAATGTACTTATAATTAGCCAATTCCTGTAACTATTCTATGGTCTATAGCATTAATTACTTATAATATCAATTAATCACAATGCCAATTCATCTGCAGTTATTTAGCAAATCAAACCGTTAATTTCAGGTCATCGCTAAAACATACTGCACAAGTGTCGCCAACAGTAACATTTGGACATTGCACAGCTATTTCTCCATCAAACTACACTACCAGATTTATCCAGTGAATCTAAAGATCACCAAATTGGAAATAAAAACATGAATTCTGACATTATCAACCGATAATGTACAACCAAATCAACCAAAAATTACAGAAGTATAAATAAAATTTGAATGAACTAACCCCTGGCAAAGTCTTCTTATTATGACAGGCATTGACCGCCTTATCGGCCTCTTGCCTCGACGGACATATTACAAAACAACATCCTACAACAAAAACACACTACGATTAGGGCTTAAAACACATTAACCAAACGAATCATGACTAAAAGATAACAAATCATGCATTCTTAAATTGAACGAAAATTTGCAAGAACATGTACGAAAGCAGTGAGATTTGAAAACCAACCACGAGAAGCTCGAGTAGTCTTGTCTTTGATGATGTTGACCTCGTCTACCAGAGCGAAATCTTTAAACATTGCGAGAAGCTGAGTTTCCGTCATGTGCCTCGGCACTTGACCTACGAACAGCTTAACGCTTTCTTCGCTCCATTTTTTCTCTTTTTTTCCCTCCGCCATTAATGCCTGTACAAAAACCAACACGAACACAAGCGCATAAGAAAACTCTCTCTCTTCTTCCCTCTGAAAGTTTCTGTTTTAGTTCTTGTCCTGGTTTCTCTCTCTAGAATATGCTAGTTTTTGTATTTGTTTTCTCTCTCTAGATTCTCTCTTTCTTTCGTAGAGTCTTCGCTTTTTGTTTATGCTTGGGGAAATTGGGGATTTCCGAATGGCAAACTTGGATCTTCAGTAAATCTATCATAATTAAATTAGTACTAAGTGGGCCTTGTTTGGCGTTTATTTACGATATTAACCTTAAAGCTGTTCTCTTCTGGCTCGATCATACGCGTGCCTGTACAGTTGTGACTTGAAACGACGACTTGTACTTCGATGGGTGAACTATTCGGAATGACTCTTTTACCCTTCCACTATGGATGTCGTATTCCCAGTAGTTTCTGTTTAAAGAAATAAGAAAAATTGATGAGTGCACTCGTGGATCACGCGGGCACATGCCTCGTGTTGGATTTATTCGGAAGATTCAAATGATTTAACTACTATTCATTTGACTTAACTGAGTATTAATTAACACTAATCATTATTCTTATTTAATGCTATTTGAAAATAAGTTTGATTCATTCAAGATACTTTTGTACGGATATTATTTCTACTGCATTTAAAACATTTTAATGATAAAAACGACATAAATCTTTTTTAAATAAAAATATTTTCTTACGTTTTTTCAAAAGTTACATTTATTTAAAAAAATTCTACAAAATATCTCTAAAGCAATCATAAATTTATTTTTTTTAATTAAATTTATAAATAAAAAAAAAATAAATAGACATAGTCCAAGTATACTTTTAAATATATTTTTTTAAATAACGCAAAAATTTTTATATTCAATTATCACTGTAGCGACGGTAGGACTTTTAAATACATACTTATTTTAAAGTTAAATTTATTGTTATTTTAATTAATTATAAATTTTAAATATATTATTATTGTCTAACTGTTAATTTCTTTTTCTTCTATGAAATGTACAACAAGAAGTTGTTCGCGTCTCTTTCCAATCGTTTGTGGGCTGTTTATCTAATAATTCTTATTAAAAAAAATGACTTGCCGTGTACATAGACTGCGTTTGGGTTAAATCAATCCATATTTAAAAAAATGGTAATTGACTTATTGTATGTATATATGAATATAAAGTATGAGAAATATATATTTTAGTGGTAGAGTAACCAATAAATTCGTCACAAATGTTTGAGTGTCAAAAGAGTTGTGTTTGATTGCCCAATTGATATATATTACTAAAAACGAATGATAAATATTTTTTATAATCCAAAAAATGTTAAATACATTTGTTCTATTTTTTATAATAATTTTTTTAATTTAAAAATTGTAACAAATTCTTTTAAAATATTATTGTTATCTCATTTTAAAGTAAAATTATTATTATTATAATACTTCTGATAATAAATTATGTAATTATTATTACTATATTCGTGATAAAATGACTGTACAAGAAAATTTATAAAATTATTTTCGATTAGTTAATTTTTTTAGAGACAAAATAGACTTTAGAAGGTAATTGTCCAATGCAGCTACATAAAACTTTTATCAATAAAATAAGGAGATAATTGTCATTTGCCTTTCCACCGGTGCGCAATAACAACTTTCGGTTGTTCTCTCCCTCTTTCCTTCATAAATTGAGCTCCTCTTCCCATGTTCAGATGTTTCATTGGCCCACGACTACTTACAAATCAGCCTCAAAGAACAGTCACTCTCCCTGATTGATCTGTTTTGTATTTTCCCTTCTACTAATTTTTACTCTAATCTGTAAATCAATACATATATGAACTTTTGGAAATCAAGACATATTTTTGCCGTTTGGAAGCAATCAGAAAGGGATTCCCATTGGATTGAAAATTAATCATGATGGTAACCGTTAGTGCAAAGAATTTGCTGATATCTACACAGATAACAAGTACGATATACAATTTCATTCATCTACAACGTCTGAAATGGTCCCATCTAATTTCGATTGCCTGACCTAAAATATAAGCTTTTACAGTACCCATTTTTGCTATGTTTCGACTTCATTCAGCAAGCATCGGGTCTCTGACACGCCAATATATTTTGCACATTCGGTTGTGCTGAAAATTAATGCCCGTGTTGCCAAATGCGCTCAAGCATTGATTGAATCAATTTTTTTTGTCAATTATTCATATTAAGAATCTACATTTATATTATTTGAAATATCATCGAATAAAATTCAAATCACTTAAACTTTTGAAAATATTAAATATAATTAAAATACAATCCTCTAGTAATATTATGCCACGTGCGTATTTAATCACTATAATTATTAAATTATTTGATTAGCATTTTCTTGTAGGGTACGGATGCCGTTACTTGTTAAGTCCGGAGTGAAAGAGACTTGAAACTGGGAATTGGATGGAGACCAGGCCATCGATGGTTGTAAGTGCGAGGGTAGGATTGTAAAACCACACTGAAGGGCATAATGGTAGATTAGCTTTAAAACCGAGGCACAAAGATACGTACGCCAGACTGTCCCGCCAAGGCCAAGCATCAGCTTCTCTCCTCCAAGGTTCCAAATCCACTTCTGCCACTTCTGTACTGTTTCCAGTTGCAACTTGCACTTCCCCTGCACTTTTCTTAATACATCAACTCAACTGGAAAAATAGTAATGACAAAAACAAAAAAAAAAAAAAGGGAGAAGGTGAAAATAGGCCGTTAAACGCAGCCGATTCACCCACGTGTCCAACAGATTACACGGTTTATTCAAAAAAATTTACTGTTCAGATTAAAGCATGGAACTTTCATTTATCAAATGCAGATTAGATTAGCCACGAATTGTTTAAAAAGTGGATCAAGTGGGACCACCAAAATCTGGATCTAATGTTACACTTGTTCCAGAGGTCAAACGTCTGTGAGCAAGTGGTAAGGTGGAGTGATGATTCAAGAATACTTAAGTGGTAAGGTGCTCTCGTATCATCACTCTGTAATATTGATTTACATGTCACAGAATTTGTCCCGGTAGGATTCCATTGCATACATTTGAACCAGCTGGATAAAATAACAAAAATCAACAATAAAACATAGGTTGACGAGATTCTATTCATACTTGAATGGAGGTCCACTTAGTAAATAATTTTGAATTTTTCAGTAGAAGAGATGGAGTATGCTATAAGAAAATAGGTTTATTCAAAGTCAAATGAGAGTTAGTTGTACCTAAATCTTTATTCCAGGGAGGATCAGTCAAACCCATGCCAACAAGTCCTCCTTTTCGGAGAGTAAATCAATTGGGCTTTCAATTCATATCACCTCTCAAGTCAACCCATAAATTTCACAAATAATGTTAATAGTTATATATTTATCAGGAAACAAAATCAACATTAAAAAATAGAAAGGACAAACTGAACCAAGATTACAGCAGAGTTTATCCATTTTCGCCGGAAGGAGCTAGTCCTTTTATTGATTAAAAAAGAAATCAGTACGAGCAAATGAGGACAGCATTTTTGCCGAAAAGTAGTCCAACTGGATACAAATTTGGACATAATTGAACAGTATTATACCCAGCTAGAACCAGAGACAAAAAAAAAAAAAAAAAAAAAAAAAAAAAAAAAAAGAAGAAGAAGAAGAAGAAGAAAAGTGGGTAACAGCAATAAAGAATATTGCTAAAATTATTCTACACCATTTCAATGGAACCCAACTAATATTTGCGTCCTCTAAAATGCGGTTGTATTTAAAACAACCAAAGAATTTAGCAGAAAAAATAATTATAATAATTTCCTATCGTTGGCAATTGCTGGCAACTCTTCTGGCATTTCAAACAAAATCATTATGGTCAGTTACTGCAAAATACAAGTCAGCAATCCCATAACTAGATTGCATTCAATCCTGCAAGCTCGTGTAACTTCTAACAGAGAATAAAGGTAATTGTAGTTCCCCAATCTTCCAAAAATTACAGAGCCCCCGATAAACATCACCCCTACATTTAAAACGGTAAAATTTGACAGAAATGGGAAGGGCGTTTGAACAACAAATAAGCCAATGGTTCTGCACATCATTGTCTACAATAGTACCCAAGCTGGTTTAAGATCTGACGTTAAATACAGAATTACAATCTAAACGGGATGCATTCTGAATGTGAGGAAAACTACGGTGAGTCCACCAGCAGTGAACCGGAATTCTTTGAAGATCACATTGAAGCAAACATGCCGAAAAATTGAGACTACGAGTAAAAGGCATGAGCATGGCAGGTTTAGGAAATCCTCACCCTTTATAAAGTGCAAGGGCCTGAAAGTACACATCCCTCAGCATATTAACAGGAAAGATGTATTGCATTGAGAAGATAAATTTCCAGCTGTAAAACTGCAATACAAGAGATGAAGAGCATATTTGTTATTAAGGATGCCTTAGCCATACATCTTCTTTTCCTCTACAGCTATTGTAAAATGAAAGCAAAATATTAGAAGTTAATTAAAATACGCGTGAGACTCACCAAAAATTAGTATTACCAAATAGTTTCTTACAACTTTGCTTTCAAAGTCAAATGAAAGCCAATTATACTAAACGTACTATAAGAAGCAATTCGCCTACATTTTAAAATAAAAAACATTGTTATTTCAAAATTTTAATTAAAAAAAACATTTTGTTAAAATCAGTTACAATTTTGTTCTCAAAACAATTAGTTTACTTATTTTCAAAAACAATACCAAACATGTTTTCTGATGTTAAAATCTCCATTTTGAAAACATTATTTAAGCTTTCAAAATCACCATTGTAAAAATGCTACCAAATGCACTCTAATTTTTCCCTACTACTAGATGAGAAGACGAAGAAAGACTGAGGAAACTTATTTGTTGGCAACATCTTGCTGTTGGTAGTAAAGTTAAAAAACTCTTTATACAAGTAAGCATTCTTGTAAAGGGGTGGTAAAAAGGTTACCGCCCCAACCTGGGTCAAAGAAAAACTACCTTAGCATGTATCGACGAGGGCTACCGCTGTCATTGAATAGACCTTCTAGCTTGAATTTACTTATAGTTTATTATCTTTTATTTTTTTAAAAATCTTATTTATTAAAAAAAATTATAATCTTCATAAAAATTATTTAATTTTATCTTAAAAAAATAATTTTTTAATATAAAATTACTTGATTTAATTTTTATTTTTTTTATATATTTATGATATTTTTATCTAATTACTTTTAAAATTTTTTAAAATTTTATAAATTTAATAAGAATATAATTATAATTATTTATTATAAAATTTTAATAATACCAAACGTATCTCAAAAAAATTAAAGAAATAATTTTTTTCTTACTTTTAATTTTTAATATTTTTAAAAATAAAAATTATTTTTTAAAAATTAAATCAAATAAATTTTAATTTAATATTTAACTTATTTTTGGGTGAATTGATATAATAAATACCGAAGCCAACGGACAATGATCAGCCTCATCTTCAAATTTTCGAGCAGTTAACAGTCGCTTCGCTGTACGTTTTCCAACCTAAGACACCAACGCTAGATCAATCATCTGGGATAGGCAAGCTTGCCTCACCTCGATTCTTTTCTAATTAAAGAGATGATGGAAGAAACAATGCTCATGTATTAAGGCCACTGCTAGACATTCCATCACATTTAAAGTTATACACTGGACGAGGCATTTTTTAGGTAGTTGTTGAGCTGTTTTACACCAGCAGGCAATGATCGTGAAATGACTTGCCTCCGGCTTCATACGCCACTGACAAATCAATCTCCCATTCTACAATACTTATATGTGTCCATCAGTCTTTATAAAACAATGCCGTTCTACTGCAAAGGGGTTAGACCAACAACATTCCAATTCACCCTTTGCCACATCAGTATTCATTCTTTAAACACAGGGTTTCCGTTTTATTTACTTATTTACTATCTGATTTAAGCATCAAATTTTAAGAAGCCAATTTAACTCTTAATTTTCTTTCTTGTGTTTACAGGTGACGGGAGCACTCTGTACACAAATTTTAGACCCTAGGCGAATTTGACGACCACGAAAAACAATAATATTAATGTCCAATTTTTTCAGTGACAGAAGATTTAACACATCACATAAATTTATTATTACGATCGACATAAAAGCTTCTCAAGGACTACCTGAAATCAAAGAAAAACGAGTTAAAAGTGAAGCCGACTTACCAACTAATAAACTCCGATGCTCAAATCAATGAAAAAGTGCATGACCAAATAAAAAAAGAGAAATTACGAGTATTTGAGTGTTTTATCAATCCAAAAGACTGAGGTCGGAAAAAGTTCGCGAGTGCAGTAATTATCCCTTAACTGCTCAGATAAAGTCCTCTCTACAAGCTCTTATGTTAGGAGAAGAATAATACCCGCTCGAAGGAGAAAAAATCTGAATCCTGCTACATGCATAATCTTCACTTTTTATAAAGCTCATGCACTTGTGAGCATTGGAGAACGGGAGTTTGATTAGACAGTAGTAAGTATGGTGGTTGAATCAATCTTTTCACCACCTTTTATCATTCCTTTATGTTAGGTTTAGCCTAACAATGAATGCCTGTAACTTGCCGTGCACTGCGTTACCTAACATGACATGACACCTGAACAGTTACTTAAACAACATAGTAGTTGGTCCTATTCTCAACTCCTGTTTTTGAAAGAGGCATAGGAGTCGTCTCGATAATCGAAAAAGAATCGCCTCAGAAATCAAGGTGGGTGCCAAAAAATTGAGGCAATCATGTCGGATTACAGTTTCTGATTAGTCGAGTCTGGAATTAAGAAATTTTAGATAGGAATCAGTCTCGAATCGACAAATATCATCAACATAAGTCCCCCAAATTTCTATTGTCGCGAGGCGGGAGTGAAAACTTAAAGTGACTGTTTAGGCCGAGGTGATCTAAAATTCTGACCCTGAAATTATGATAGTCCGGGTCAACAACGGTCTTTATTCAATGCAGCCATTTTAATTTCGACTAGCTGTATCTCGAAAAGACCGAACATAAATGCACCGTTTTCGTGTAGAGAGCAACGTGGCCACGTGTAGTCATCCTGCTGGTTACCACTGAGAGGATCCAACATTTGAAGGTACCTTTTCGACGTTACAAAACGTGGCACCTCTCTGACTGTTCATTAGGTGACTCTTCGAAAGCTTTGTGATGCTTGAGAGCTGGGCAATTGCCTATAAATACCCACTATTTGCTTGGTCTTTTCTCTTCCTGTTTCGCACTTTGAGCATCTATTCTCCGTTCATCCGCCGTTTTTACTTCAGTTCTAAGCACTCCTTGCTTTCTCATCCTCAACAACTCGTCGTCTTCAGCCTGTCCTTGATTCATTCGGTAAGATGCCTTCTTTACCAACTTTATTATCGTTCTCACAGTGATTTTTTGGCAGGTTTGTAGATTTGTGGGAGGGGGCTGGGATTCAGTCGCTAAAAATCAGCGTATTGGTCAAGACGTTTGATAATCACCGTATATTTTAGACGGGCAGGGTGGGCGAGGCAAGAAAAGTGCTCGTGAGTCCCTTCTTGCCTACAACTACTGGGGACGACTATTTTACGCGAAATTTTCGATCTGACGTCATGTTCTCTGCGTGTAGGAGATGAGCAGCAACAGCAATGAGAGCCATCATGCCGAGACAATAAACAAGTCAGCTCAAAAAATTGCTGAAAGAGACCCGACATTGGCATCCGTACCGAATACAAGTGATGAAGGATCAATAACATACTCGATCCTGATATACACATCAGGGATCAAGTTCGAGGCCAACCGATTTTTCTCTATTGTCACCGTTAGCGACCTCAACGTGT
>JAWDEX010000002.1:9643168-9686803 GCA_035221805.1 Trichilia hirta | reverse complement strand
TCAGGATCGATAATTTTTATCTACATACCATTCAACTCAGGGTCGGTAATTTTTATCTACAGACCATTCGCCTCGGATCGATAATTTTTATCTACACACCATTCGATTCAAGGTCGATAATTTTTATCTACAAACCATTCGACTCAGGTCATTAATTTTTATCTACGCACTATTTGACTCAGGATCAATAATTTTTATCCTCACACCATTTAACTTGGGGTCGATAATTTTTATCTACAGACTATTCGCTTCGGGTCAATAATTTTTACCTACACACCATTCGACCTTGGTGTGTATAAAATAAAGGCATCAACACAAGTTGACCTTATACATTCGACCCAAAATTCGACAGCACTTCAATAAAAAGTGGGATCGATAAAAGTTTGTTTACCTATTATTCGATGTCACCACAGTAAAGGTGGCGTCATAAAAGTAACTACCAATGTGCTTGCACGTGACTATGCTACACATTACGAAAAGGTGTCGCACTTAAGTCGGGGCTTTTCGAAAAACAGCAAATCGAAATCGAAATAGATATATTTAATGAAGACCATTGGCTACTAGAAGTCGATAACTCCTGCGTCAGAATTCTAAATCGCCTGGGCAAAAACAAAGTCATTCAAATTTCTACTTTCGCTTCGCAATAGTAGAAACTTGGGGGACTTATGTTAATGACTTCTACCAATACGAGACCCATTTAATTGAAAGTTTTTCGACCCCAACTGTTGCTAAACAGGAGGCCTGACTCGACTTGATTACCTAGGCGACCCAATGCCTCTATTTAAAAGAAGGAAGTTGTGAATGTGACCGATAAATATATTGTTCAAGTAACTGTTCAGGCATTTTACCTAGTTAGGATGTGTTATGCCCTACAAGTTATAGGAACTCATTGCTACTCTAAACCTATCGTGAAGAAGTGATAAAAAGATTGACCTAACCATCATACCTATTTTTGTTTAATCAAACTCCTATTTTTCGATGCTCACACGTGAAGAGACCCTATAAAGGGTGAAAGCAATATATAAAGGAGAATTTTTTTTTCTTTTTTTTTTGAGAAGGAAATTTCTAGGGGAGATCATCTTTTAACAGTTGAGAGAGAAATTGCACTCACGAATATTTTTCAAACTCAGCCTCCTGGGTCGATAAAATACTTAAACACTCATATTTTTTCTCTTTTTATTTAATCTTGTACTATTCTTTAACTTGAGCGTTAGAGTTTACTCGCTGAGGATCTGGCTTTACTCCTAACTCGTTTTTTTGTAATTTTAGATAATTCTTGAAAAAATTTTATGTCGATCGCAATAATAAA
The DNA here is from genome assembly GCA_035221805.1 of Trichilia hirta. Classification (NCBI taxonomy): domain Eukaryota; kingdom Viridiplantae; phylum Streptophyta; class Magnoliopsida; order Sapindales; family Meliaceae; genus Trichilia; species Trichilia hirta. The sequence goes on along the minus strand of JAWDEX010000002.1, from coordinate 9,685,494 downwards.
TCTGTGTAATGTGCTGAATCTTCTGTCCTTAAAAAATTTGAACATCAATAATTGTTAAGCACTCTACACTAACTATTATGATAAGTGATTTTATAACACTAAGCTATTATTTGTTACATCGTCCACGTATATCATTAATTAATATTAATATCAAGTTAAAGTGAAACGTGACCTAAATTTAAAATTTGGTAAATATTTTGATGATCATGGAGTATAAACACCGAGTCCCCAAACAAACCGAATATTAATTAATAAAATATATTTGACTGACATCTAAAGATTATTTAGATTGACATTTATAAACAATAGAAAATTGAGACAGGCCTGAAATGTTTACATGCCTACATTAGACTATAAATATTTGGACACGAATTTTGGGCCTGTTGATATCGAAACAGATGCGTTGACCATGGATTGGGCACTTTGGTTTTTGATGACCAGGCCCGATTATTACAGCTGTCCCTATTTTTTTTTTTTTAATTTTATTTATAGTTAATAAAATAAGAGAAAAAAAAAAAAGAAAAAGAAAAATGATGATAAATGAAACATAAAAACAGCCGTTTAATTTAACCAGCTTGGCGTGGTATTTGAAATTCGAATAGTAAAATTTTGGAGGGAGGTGCTGTTCTATTCGGGATTTGCATTTCGTACGGCCCATTCCATGAGGCAATAGTCGGACCCACACGGAGATCTACGTCCTTGCATTTTGTCTCCAATCCAAAAGCCAATCGCTCGTTTATCCTCTTGCTTATCAATATTCTTTAATTTTTTTTTGAAAAATTTTTAAAATTTTATATTTGAGTCGAATCAAAAAGACGTAAATACCCTTGACTCCCAAGAATCACGTTTGACGTGACAAAACACTTTGTTTTTATAGTTATTGATTTGTAATTTTTCTTAAAATTAGATGTCCTAATACTAATAATTTTAAAAGAAGCAATGTGAGTAACAATATTCATAAATAATTTACTATTAGTGGAATATGATATCAATATTCAAATCAACATGTAATGTCAACTCATATCTCCAAGCGAGTGTCAAAAAGAACTCGTGACCAAATAAAGAATTGAAGTGGGGTTATTGACAAGTGTAGCAATTCTTGTCTCAAAATTTCCAATTTTTATCAAACTCATCGCCACGCAGCTCTTCAACCAACGACGATGAGATCATTTACGCGTGCAGATCAAAGGACAAATGATTTTTAAAATTAAAAAATAAATAAAAATGAATTCGTTCTTTTTCTTTATTTCCTTTAATCACGCGAATGACGTAAAAAGAACTCCTTCGTTATCGAAAATTGTCCTTACTTAACCGTGAACTCACCAACTATCGATGTTTTAACCCAATCCAACGGTCATTTTAGAAAATTCGAATTATTATTATTTTTTGGGGGTCAATTAGATCAGGTGCTTTCTTTCCTTTTTTATGTTTTCTATAAACTTTGGAAAATGAATGACATGGAGATGGGATCAATTTCTTCGTTATTTCAATTACCTATTTTACTTATAACTCTAACTAACCATTCCAAGGAAAGCTAACCCCACATCATCTATATTTAATGATTAATGGTATCAATCAAAATTCATGCTTTCAAATAACAGGAGGACGTGTAATCAATTTCTTCGTTACTTCACATATTAATGTTATCGATTCATTTTCAGATAATTTTTTATTTATTACCAAAGAAGGGATTATGGAAGATAATTAACATTAATGAAATAATGGGTTAATTTTCGTTTCTATCCTTTGATCTGACCTAATTAACCATTATCCCATGCTTTTCTAAAATATCCACACATTACCCCCCTGACCTGACATTATATCCGCGACTCCGTCTCCGTCCATTTGAAAAACAAATTTTGAGGACAATATGGTATTTTTACATACAAAACTTTGTGACTGCGTACAAAATCTGACATGTACACAATTTGGTAGAAATGGATTTATTACTTGTCAGATTCTGTCATCATTCGAGCATGTATTCCTAGGATCCACAATGCGGTCGCTCCATCCTCCTCCTCCTCCTCTTCAGTCTTTTTTGTGCCGAAGTAAATAGATTGCATTGACAGAGATAACTCCGTTGAATAGCAAGGGTTTACTCCACGAATTAAAGGATTTGCCTTGAAACCTTATTTCGCACAACTGGTGACAAGTAAGGGCTGGGCCCAAATCTTGTTTTTTGTTTTGAAAAGTTTAATGTACTGTTTGAAATCGTTTATTATTGTTGTTCATTGTGAATATCATTGTTTTGTATTTTGTTTTGATAAATTTTTGGGAAAATAAAGTTATGGGTCATGGTTTTTTTCAATGGATTAGGTTTAATCGACGCCTCCGTCGTTGCAAATTTGTAAATGAAGTTGTTAGGGTTTCGATGGTTTTAAGGTTAGGTGCTCATACGATTTAGTTGATGCATGCAATCTGTTCTTTCGTTTTTCCTTTTTAAATGGTCATTGCTTTTTTCTGAAAAATATTCACACTTATACGTACAGGATGAGTGGCGATAGATTCAATTTGTGCGTGACATTCTGTGGGGAGTTATATTTTATGGGAAAAACTGATTGATTGTTGTGGTTTAGCGGCTGTAATAAATGATGTAATGGAGATTGCTTAACGTAAACATAAATATGCTGATGATAATCCCATGATAAGAGGCATTCAGTCTTGGTCAATAAGAAAAGGTTATCGAGAACAGATTCTGACTTGATCGACTATGTGAATCAGACTCTTTCCAAAAAAATTAAGTCAGTTCATCTAGATATTGATACGCTGCCTCTTTTGTGGCAACACCCATTAAACCAAAAGCAAAGAACACAGTACCTGAACAGAATGCCTGCGAAAATGGATTATTACCATACTTTCTTGAACTTGGGACAATATCATGAGCGTGGCAGTTGGTTTGTTGCAGGTTGAATGAAGTGAGATTATTACGTATGTGGTTGATTTGTAGCAAGGATTTTGAAAGTTTGATAAATTGTATGTGATGAGCTTGTAGATTCGATCTGGAAAAATGTAGCAAGGGTTTAGAAAGTTGATATGGAAGAATGAATTGGAACTTGTTAATGACTTTTTTCGGTTTGTTTCGGTGTTTTCAGCATGTGCGTCTTAGGGCAGACTTTGTATTTGAGGCGGTGTTTTATTGTCATTTGGCACCACTACTGCACGGTCTACTTGGGCCAAATTATACAAAATCTCGATTTTTTTGTCTTTTAGTACGGGGTAATATAGTAATTGCATTCGAAAGGTGTTTTTTAAGATCCCACAGGTACAACACTACTGTTGTTCTGCAAAGTTCCGACGCAGGAAGTGTAATAAAATAATTGTACTCAAAAGTTGTTTTTTCAAATGAACGGACATCACGTTAGGGGGTTGAAGTGGGTATTCTTGAAAAAGCATAGGTGGGGTAAGAAGTGATTAGGTAAAAATCTCAAAAGGGCTTTAGGGATTATACCTGAAAAAACCTCTTACGGGCATTTGCTAACCGTTGAGAGATGGTATTATTGATATTTCCACTAACTTAGAGGGCCAAATAATGTAGGTATTGTCGATAAAGTAGTGGAGCTCTTGCAGAAATTTGAATTGAATGACCGTTTGAAGAACTCCACTCAACTTCAATGCAACAATAATCTGTAGTCGAAACTAACACTTGAAATCGAAATCCTCTCTTCATTACTGTTGAGACGGAATTTTAGAGAGAATTAAATTTCGACCTGTGTTAAGGAGAAAAAGAAGATGACAGGGCTTGTGATGGTAACAAAGGGAGGAGGGTGTGCCGGAGGCGACTTTGGGGGTGGAAATGGGAAAGCAACGAAAGGAACGAGACCGACTGAAGAAGAGCAGAATCAGCTTTCACTAGTGGCGTTTCTTTTGGCAGCATTGAGGAAATCTATGGTGTCTTGTCGTGTGGAGAGAGGTGAAGATGCGATCTCTGCCGTTCAAAATATAGAGATCGGGTGGCCGACAAATGTTCGACACATTACTCACGTGACATTTGATCGGTTCAATGGGTTTCTGGGTCTTCCTGTTGAACTCGAAGTTGAGATCCCATGTCGAGTTCCCAGTGCAAGGTAATGCTTTGATTTGTGAATGTTGTTAAATCTTTTAGTTTCGATCGGGGTTTGGCTCAAAATGCTTGAATAAACTGTGTTTGTGTGGATGTTTGTGGAATTTTAGGAGGCTTAAATCAGGGGTAGAAAATCTAGCTAACTGTTTCATTCACTTAATAGTTGCCACTCGTCTTTTTCTTTCTATTATTTGAAGTTTTTCAAATTGAAATTTGAATTTCTGTACAAGCATAGAGACTGTCACTTATTTGCATCTTTATGTTAAATGAGATTTAGCTTCATTCACACTGAAATTTCTATTTCCTTGTTAGTGATGGGATTTAAAGATGATTGTTTACTGGTTCGGACTGTTCAAGGCCGAACAGTCTAAGGGGTTAAAAATATAATGTTTCTAAGTCATAAACCTCCCTTTGGCTGCTGCAAAGGTTGAAGAAACAAACTTAACCACAAAATCTTGTGCTTAATGCGTTTGTTCTCTATCAATTTTAGCTTCTAAGAATAGAAAATTTGAGAATAATGTAGCTGAATTATTCTATTAAGCTAAATGGAAGAGAACTCTTGGTTTCTCAGCTCCATAAATTATAAAATTGAAGATTAATGACCTCTTTTTGTCCTAAATTTTCATTTTCTTCTGTAGCGGACAGTATGAAATTGATGTCCAGAATAGTCATCAGGTGGGGGGCCTGCAGGTGTTCAAGGCTTTTGTAAGTATCATGTAGTAATAAATATGATAGGAATTGTTGCAGGCACCAGATGTTTCATTTGTAGTTCTTCTGCGCCCATATCTATAAAGTGACTAATGAAGAAAATTATCTGAAATTTGATTGCAACTTGTTACTATTTTACTTCATGGATATAGTTCAAGTATGTGAAAGATTGTGCTCTTCCCAATTCCATTCCCAAAATGATTTTCAAAGTAATGCTTGCATTCACTTGTCAATTTGATAGAATATTCTAGCCTGCACGTCTGTGGTATATGTTGAGTTAATTGCTCTATTTCTCCTTTTGTGAATAATTTCTCCATGTTTTGTGCATGGTTTTAACTCACAGTTATTTAATTCTGCAGTGCAAGTGTGTTTGGCGTCTCGGCAGAATCTATGCAATGCTCTTTTGATTCAAAAGGGAATAGTGTCCCTACCATTCTCTTGCTAATGCAGGAGCGATTATACTCTCAAGGTGGCCTAAAGGTACTAATTGTTAAGTATTGGTATTAATTCATCTGCCTACCAGCAATGAATCTCACCTTTCTATTTTTGAATGGTTTCTATAGGCAGAAGGAATTTTTCGGATAAACCCTGAGAATAGTCAAGAGGAGCATGTAAGAGACCAGCTGAACAGGGGCATTGTTCCCAACAATATTGATGTCCATTGTTTGGCAGGCCTTATAAAAGCCTGGTTGCGGGAACTTCCTCGGGGGGTGCTGGACAGACTTTCCCCCGAAGAAGTTCTTCGATGCAACACAGAAGAGGAGTCTATTGAGCTTGTGAAACAACTAAAGCCAACTGAGGCTGCATTGCTCAATTGGGCTGTTGATCTTATGGCTGATGTTGTGGAGGAAGAGGAATCCAACAAAATGAATGTAAGAAATATTGCGATGGTTTTTGCTCCAAATATGACTCAGGTTTTAAACTTAATCCATTTCATTTATACAGTTGAATTTCTTGCTTATCATGACAAATCTTACCATGAAAATTTTGCTTGTAAAGGCATGAAATGCACCTTAACAGATGATTACCAGAAAAAGAAGAGTATAAATTTGCGTGAACAATAATTATTTTATCATATGCATTCAATTAATTTAACTTTAATTGTAATCTTTGGATTAGATGTCTGATCCGTTGACGGCTCTAATTCATGCTGTTCAAGTAATGAACTTGCTTAAGACCCTGATAATGAAAACTCTGAGAGAACGTGAAGAAGAGACTGCATCCGTACCATATTCACCTGTGTCATCACATTCTTCTGATCGACGAAGTGATGAGGATTATCACATTCAGCAAGAGATGGATACCAGCTGTGAATTGAGAAGGTCAACATCAGATTATGATGATCATGCACCTTACAGCCACAGTAGTGAAGGTGAAGGCGAAGGCGAGTCCTTAAGTGAGATAGAAGAACGCTTCCTGAGACAATTGGACGGGAACCAAAATGTCACAAATAGTTTTTCAGAACAGCCGGTGGGTGATATGCGTGGAGAGCATAGTTGCTCAGGGTTTAATCCAGAGTCTGGTATCTCATTTACTGATAGCAAAAAAGATAATTCTAGCTCTTCTACAAGCGATGCAGAAGACTCAGGAGCAAGTTTCATTGCTGTAGATCTTAAGATCTACACTGAAACCTCATCTCAAGGACACGAAAATGCTGATGACCTGGAGGTGGTAGACAAACCAATGGACTCAATTTTACCTCAGCCACCCTTTGTGTCTAACAAATTTGTTTGACTACGGATTTGTTCTCACAGTTGGGGAAAAAATGACTGTAGATTTTGGTTTGCTCTCTACAATCATGGTTGCTTCTGTAATTAATTGGTCTGCAAGAAGTCTGGGACTTTGCTTGAACTGGGATAGGATTTTGTTTGCTTGTGGTGGATTGTGAGAGTCATGGATCAGCTTGCTGCTGAACATCTGTTTGTAGTTGTTTTAATTATGAAAGATTCCTAACCTTTCCCATTACCATATTTAGTCTGCACGGATGAATTCTTAGGAGCTTGATGAATGCTTTGATTGGTTTTTATTCCTTACTGTTATTGAAATGCTTGATTTGTAGAACTGGGGTTGATTTTATAGCAAAAAATACATGTTCTTGAGCCTTGAATATGGATTTCATTCCCTATTCAATTCAAAATAACACGATCATAGTAAATGGGGACATTCAGCAATTTCTCAAAATTCGCACCTATCATAAAATCCTGTTTAGCAACAAATGAATAAATTACTAAAAGATATGGGGTCTACATGTTCAGAAAAACCATAGCATGCAGATCATCAGATGCTTTAGCTTTCTACTTTCTTTGTATATCTTTTTAAAGAACATAATTTATCATCACAGATGGTGGAATTTGATCTCATCACGAACCGCGACCGGATTATCGTCTTGATATTCTATGTAATTTGCAAGGCCCATGCTACGCATAGCATGGCAAAGCAACCATTGGAATATTCTTCAGAATCCGAATAATATCTTAACCCTTGATTTTTTTAACCATTTGTCTTGCTTTCTCATCTATAGATTTTTTTTTATTTCCTAAAGCAAAACTTATCCTAGTGGAACTTGGTAGTTCCTTTTTATCCTTGCCAGTGCCTGGGGTAACTATTTACATCCTTACTTCTTTTACACCCACTAGTCTCAATCCTTCATCTAACATTAATCTTAGATTAATTAAGTACGAAATTTTTTGTTGAAATAACGATATCTTTATCCTTGATTTTTTAACCTTTTTTCTTGCTATCTCATCTACAGAATTTTTTTTTTTTTTTTTTTTCATAAAGCAAAATTTATCTTAGTTGAAATGGGTAGTTCTTTTTTACCCTTGCCTATACCTGGGGTAAGTACCTACATTCTTGCTTCTTTTACATCCACTGATCTCAATCCTTCATCACTCGGAATCTTAGATTAATTAAGTAAGAAAATTTTTGTTGAAATAATAGATGGACAATAATTAGTTTCGTCAAATATTGTAATATAGAAAACTAAAAATTATACGTAATAATGTTTGGATTGGATTTTAATAAAATATGGATGTATTAGTATGGCAAATATAACTAAGAAGAAGAGAGATGATCATTTGTACAGCTTTTCACACTAAAATGATGAACTGTGTTCATACGCCTTCATTTTTACCTCCCATACCTGTCTTTCTGATCTTCAAGCAGTGCCAATAGAGCTTGTATAATGATTAATGAAGAATAATAGAGAATTTAGACATAAGAAAAAGCTAATTAATCAAAACAGGTGAAAGAAAACCATTAGCCGATTTTAGGATGCCAAGCATGTTTCCCAGAACAATCTGTTTTTCTCCTTCTCAGTCACTAGTTCTTCGTGAGTTGAATCAACGGATACTCTTGATTCCTTGTCTTTAAGATAACTATGAGCTTCATCCCCTTCCTCCACATTATCATCAATGCATACTTGAAGATTATTACAGCAGCTGTCATTTACTTCGTTGGTAATATGATAATCCGACGAATCAAAGCTGCATGATTCAGCATCATCGTTTTCTCGATCAACGGTTCTGACTGCCATGTTTGGATCAATGTAATCAACTGATTCAGAATCCCCGGTTGCTTCAAAGAACAAGAAGGAAGAAACATCAACAATATTCCTGACGTCCATTCTTTACTCTTCATAAGAGAACGTCCAAACAGGGGATTTCAGATATATATCTAATGACATTAACCAGGGGATTAGAAGTGTGGTCATTTGAGCTGTCTACATTTGACTCAAAACTCTGAGATGGGAACGGGATTGCCATTTTAAGAGGATAGCATTCGGAACTGTTTATGAAAAAACAAATAAATAAAAGAAATATGAGAAAATGGCCCTTCCAGAAGGTAAACAGAAGAAAAAGTGGAGTGTGGACTGATTCGCATGGGATTATGTCTTCTAGAAGCAAAAACTATTTATTTCTGTAAAACGACAGTCCATCTGTCAACATCTTGCCACAACTTCAGTTTCATCTGAGAACTTTTATTTGCAAGGGAAACCAACTTTTCCTGTAATATTAACTTTAGCAGTACGCCCAGTCAATTCTACACGGCCGACGACTGAATTTGAAATTGAAATTACCATTATTTAATGTGTAAAAGTAAGCAGAGGACTCTAATAAACTAACCACCTATTTTTCATGGCAGATCATTTACTAGGGGATTTGGGTCAACAGAAAATTCAACACGGATGATAAAAAGTTTCCGAAATAAAATCCCAGAATATTCAAGAAGCGTGAAGTCAGGGTAACACAAAAACGTTTCATTTTGATACCCCAATCAAACTTATTTCTTGCTTTCTATATGAAACAACGAAATTCGTCAACAAATGACATGTCCACGACGAACCCTATACGTTAATTTTAGTTATCCGTATTGTCTCTAGGTCCGTATTATTGTTAATATTACGGGAATTAAATGAATACGGAAAACAAACAAGGGATTCCACCAATTGTTTTACCAAGCCCAGCAAAATCTACCAATGTGACAATTCGTTGAGAATATAGATACCTACCAAAATAAGGAGACAATACGGATAACAAAAATTAACAGCTAATAAATTATAACGAAATCAATTAAATAACACATGCAAACACATCATGAGGAGCTGCACCATTTAATTATGCCTACAGAAATCGAACAACCGAAATTACTCTCATCATATGGTTTTTCACAATATATTATAGATCATCAATCGGGTGTACCAGAAGATTAGTGTCATTTTTCTTTGGTAGGCTTCAGACTTGCTGGAAGGTAACCCCACCCGAGTAACATGTAAGATAATATACAGATTGGAAAGATAAACTCTAAGGCAAAGACAAGGAAATGGAACCATCATTATGAGTAATTGCAAATCTTGAATTCATGTATATCCATTTATACAAGAACATCTGCATAATTCCTGGAAGCGTATGACAGCAAATCTTGATTTCAGAATCATATTCCCATGCAGAGCATCCCTCAGCTGCTGCATCCATGACCTGGGAATCTACATAAAAATGGGAAATGTAACCATTAAGTACAAAGAGAAATTAACTTTGTAATCATCCGGGGTTACCAACAGTATCATAGTATCACCATGGAAAGCACTTCTGGCTCTCTGGTATTCCTGGCCTCCACAGTACTACAATCACTGGGAAACAAAAAACAAGGAATAGCCAGGGAGCAATCATGTCACGCACAATATATTCATACAATCAAAACAAGGCTTTGTTCCATAAGATCAGCCTTGAAATTCAATCTATATTTTTCTGTATCAACTACTAGAATGAACTGGGAAGACAACAGTCAACACTAGCACTAGACATGAGCATTCTGACACACATATTGAGAAAACAACTTCAGATTAGGGAAGAAAGCGAGAGAGAGGTTCAAATAAAGAAATACATTCCAGATGAACAGAAACTGTCTTGACCAACCTGCCCAGGCTACCTTCAAACACTTTTCACCTGAAAGGTCATAACTGACTTTCATAATAAGTAACCATAGCTCAAGGGATTGATATATCCGTATTCTGAGATGTGTAAACAGTGAAACTCCATATTTTATTACATAACACCATTAAAAGAACCAAATATAACACATCCATGAACTATCATGAATAGCAAGGCATAAGGAAAAGGAAAAAAGACCAATACAATAGAGTATTTATCATTATGATAAAGGGAACCAATATATATGGAGAGAGAACAAGAAGGAAGAAATATAACACAGATTACATCAAAAAGGAATAAAAAATATACAATTTGTCAAATTCTACCGGTGAGACTTGATTTCTGAATTGAATAGATATTCTAATGATCTCAGTGTGCACATGTGGCATACAAGCGTTTAGTATAAAGATTGGTCCACCGAGTGTTTTACAAGATCAGAAAGAATTCAGCAAAATTGTCAACAGCAAATGAAAAGGCTTGTTCAAGCAACAGCCCAGACCTCAATTTGTAATCCTGAAAACAATGAGGTATCTCTTCGTTCTTCCTTGTCATTATATGATGCATCTGCAGACTAACCTACAATAACAGTAACAAACACGTAGGTTAACGCTCATTAAACAAAGAATACATGATAGAAGTCTATATCAACAATACCTACTCACAATCAAGCGAACCATCCTGTAAAGTACATCTTCGGTGAATGTTAGAGCAAATCACCCGGCTGGAATTTTAGTTAAAAGGTAAAAACCCACACATTAAACGTACCAGATTGTGGCCATGAATAAAAGAATAAAGATACTATATTTGAAGTAGGAAAAAACATTCACTCAAAAAGTTCCTAGGTTTTCAGGTAACACGGGAAAAAAATAAAGCACAATGCACTATGCCTTCACACAAAAAGGAGAGAACATAATAGAAAGTCTTTAAGTACCTCCATTGTAGGATGAATTATTTCCAGAGACACATTCTTGTGATGTCAAAGTAAGCAAAAGTAAAATAAAGAAAGTTCAATTAATTTGGGGTGAAAATGGAAAATCAACTTTGGGGACAGTTGCAAGGATAAAAACAATCACGCCAACAAAATATGCGTGGAAAAATCAATAAATTAATAATTGATGTCTAAATGAACTTCCATTATACACAAATTACAAATTGTATTGGCACAGAATGAACCATGAATTACAAGTTCTGGGATTTCAATCCCAAGGGGCAAGTACAAGTAGGATGGAGTAATGCATGTAAGCACAGATTATCTCAACCATCCAGAGATGCTGACTGAAGTCACTCCCAGATGTCCAGGCTGCATGTGAGCACAAATAATAGAGAATTCTGCTTCCTTTGATGACTCACCTTCCTATCAATAAGGTTTATTGTCTCTTTTCAGCTGAACTTTCAATTTCTTACCACCTAATTGACATCCATTCATCATAGCAATGGCATTTTGAGCAGCAACTGGTGAGTCATAACTGACAAATCCTGCAAATAGAGGCTTATTGAAAGAGACAACTATGAATCAATTGCAATAGTTACAAAGTTAAATCAACAATGTGCTTACCAAAACATTTGCTTACACCAGTTGTTTTATCAACAAAAACTTTGGCACTCAATACCATACCAAATGCTTGAAAAGCATTGGCAAGCTCGTGGTCACCAAACTCTTGAGGTATGTGATAAATGAACAAATTAGCACCAGGTGGACCTAAGTCAGAAGACAGCATAATGAACAAATTGCACCATCAAGAGCATATCATTGTAAAACACAGAAATGAAATGAATAAATAGATGACAAACCTTCCACCTGACCACCTGAACTTGTACCGCCACTAGATGAGGTTGATGAGCTACTGTTTGCAACTGCAGGCGACACTGAACCAGGTGAACTACTCAAAGGCAGGTTATTCAATGTTCCTCCAGGATATGCCATGGGATACTGAAGACCAGGCACACCAAAATAACCAGAGCCCACATAACTTGCAGGAGAAATAGGAAAATTTCTAGGGCCCATGTTAGAGGAAAGGTCAGGTCTAGCTCCCTGCAATGAATTTCCTTGATTTACAGGAGGAATTATTCCATGGAAGCCAGGCTGATTCTGCATTGGTGGAAGGCGGTACTGCATAAGTCCATAAGCTCCCTACATAAAGAACAAGTTGGTCATCAGCATTGAGAAAATGTGACAAAAAAAGAAGAAAATAAATCTATTTTGAAATTAAATACTATTAAATCCAGAAAGTGCAATACAAAGACATAACAGGCAAAGAATACTGATGAATTTTGCAATTTGATAATTCGTAGGCGTTCATAACTGAAAGAGGAAATGGAAGCACTGATGAATTCTACAATTTAGGGAACACTTTATCCCTAGAAAAAAGCATAACAAGCCCTACCTGATATCCGTAACCATTATATGGGGGAACATATCCCACTGGTAAAGCCCCAAACAATGAGGGATGTTGTGAATCAGCATTTGGTACATTAGAGGCCTGGGATTGAGCTTTTTGTGCTCGTCGAACTTGTCTTTCTTTTTCCGTATCTGCCCATTTGACAACCAAAGGAACACTTGAACCCTAATAGAATTGAAAGATAATAATCAGAATAAAGTCACTGAATAATTTATCTGTACCAGTCCCGAGCTTCAGCATGAGCAAATGCTAATCATAAAACCAACTCAATAACTTAAAAGATAACACAGCATAATAAGACAACGGAGTACTCCAAGCTCAACAGACTGAAGTTGATTACTGTTGGCTTAGTTAATATTTGAGGCTAATAAAATATTTTCTGTCCATTACTGCATACCTATCAATTGTAGAAATGAAAAAGAAGGGAAAGTGTTCAACATATTGCAAGCTATGTTATGGTAGAAAAGGCAGATACAAATCTTAGAAGTCTGGTCCAAAATAAAGTTAAGAGAATTATCAGAATAACTGAAATAAAGAATAATGCTAGGGATAGAAACTCCCTATATAAACCATCTATACAAACTGATGCTGCACAGCTCTATGATTGCCACATATCTCTTTTAATTCATTTTTTTCTTTTACTCCCATGAATTATCACTTGCCCCAATATAAATATAGGACATGTAGCAATCACAGAGGACTGCCACATCAATTTGTATAGATAATTTGTATAGAAGTTTGTATCCCTGTGCCCCACTTAAGTATCAGAGAGAATATGAATAACCCTTTGAACAAAGGACCAACAATCCAGAGCACTATTTTTAAAATAAATTATCAACCACAAAAAGCACATAAATAGATACAAACCTCCATTTTATACTTTCCATTGATGGCCTCCAGGGAAGCAAGGGCTTGTTCTTTGGTCTCATATTTCAGAAAAGCACAGCCTGCCATAAGGAGAAACAAATTATATAGTAGTAACAAGTGATAATCTCAGAAGCAAAAACAGTAAAAGAAATGATGTAACTCAGGATCTTACAACAAGTACCTTTGCTTGTTTGTTGAGAACCTCTTAAAATTTGTAAATCCTTTATTGTTCCATATTTAGAGAATAGAGCAGAAAGTTCAGCTTCAGACACATTCTTTGGCAGCATACCAATGAAAAGTTTATGTTCTATAATGCAAATACAGCAAACAAGCTATCCATCAGAATACATGGAAAAGTCAATTCAGCATCAGAAATTTTATTAAAGGAGCAGCATTACATGACTTTCACTCCTGTAACAACAACACAAGGAGATCAACTAAAGGACATAAATGAAACTGATTGCATAAAACATATTATACCTAGCCTTTCTAGCTCTCCATCTGCATATTTCACTTGCAATGGACTAGATGCCTGAATTGGACATAGAGCAAAGATTTTTTCAATAAGAGAGCAAAACAAAAATGCATTACACATTAAGTGAAGAGTAAGACAAGCAATGCAAAGTCAACAATGGGCTTCGACAACAGACATGAATAAATTAGAATAGCACTTAATTTTTCAAAATTGAACTTGTAGCCAAAGTATCATATCATAATTAACAAATAAGCACATGAAGAACCCAACTGAAAGATTGCCTATGAAACCACTTAATGAACGCTAGGACACAAAAATGGTTCCAGAGTTCCTATAGCAAACTGGTCAGCAATACACGGACAGAGATCTGTTATGTCACCTTCTTGTGCAATTATTAACTTCATATCTTACAGTCAAATTTATGTTGCCCAATTGACTTAAGAATCTAGCAGACATTGTTTGAAGTAAAGTGGCTTTGTTTGTCACCATTTCTCTTAGATCTGCAATTGACTACATCAATCAGCTTTTATAAGAATTACTTTTAGTTAGCTCTCGTTCATGGGCATTTTTATTTATTTTGACATATTTCTCCATCATGTTTTGTAACAATCCATTGCTACTTATCAATACCTGACATTGTTTTCAATATAATAAATTGCCATAACATATAAACATTTGCCAAATTCATTTCACCAACACCAATTACTTCTTTTTACCTTAACATTGATGTGCAAATGGCCATGCATAAACCAACAGCAATGGGAGGTAGCAATAGCCGAACAATAACATCTTAAAGTGGTAAGAACCTTCAAAAAGGAACATTAAGGTCCTAAATAGCCCCAATTCCCAACTCCAAATGAAAAAGAAAGCATTAAGAACTGGTTACAAGCCAGGCAGTTGGCTCTAATTAAGGCACATGAACAGTGTCTCGCTTCAATCTTTGACAACCCTTTGCAATTTGGAATAGGTTTAAAATTTGCAAGAGGTCATTTACATGTTCTCCCAATGTCCAAAACTTTGATCACATAAAGAAAATTGAAAGAAAAAAGGAGTTTGAATTTCATGGAATGCCATGTGTTAAACTTTTTGAAACCGTTTGATAGTGGCAATCAACATATTGCATCATCTTTTTTTTTTTCTTTTTTTTCTTTTTTTTTTTCATGCTTACTTTGATAAGTAATAGATGTAGAAACTTAAAAAGTTTTCCTTTTTCGCACAATATAAAGGCTAATGAGTAATAATGTCCTTATAATTAGCCAATTCAATGACTATTTTATAGTATATAGCATCAATTACTTATAATATCAACTAATCACAATGCCAACTCATCTGCAGTTATTTAGTAAATCAAGCAGTTAATTTCAGTTCACTGCTAAAATATACATATACTGCACAAGCGTCACCAACAGTACCATTTGTACATTACACGGCTACTCACCCGTCAAACTACATTACCAGATTTATCCTGTAGATCTAAAGATCACCAAAATTGGAAATAAAAACATCAATTCCGACATTATCCACTGATAATGTGCTACTGTATCAACAAAATATTACAAAAGTATAAACACAATTTGAATGAACTAACCCCTGGCAAAGTCTTCTTATTATGACAGGCATTGACCGCCTTATCGGCCTCTTGCCTCGACGGACACATTACAAAACAACATCCTACAACCGAAACACACTACAATTAGGGCACCATACAAACTAACTAGACGAATCATGACTAAAAGAAAACAAATCACGCATTCTCAAATTGAACCAAAATTTTGCAAGAACAAGTACGAAACAGCAATAAGATTTGAAAACCAACCACGAGAAGCTCGAGTAGTCCTGTCTTTGATGATGTTGACCTCGTCTACCAGAGCGAACTCTTTAAACATTGCGAGAAGCTGAGCTTCCGTCATGTGCTTCGGCACTTGACCTACGAAAAGCTTAACGCTTTCTTCGCTCGATTTTTTCTCTTTTTTTCCTTCCGCCATTAATGCCCGTACAAAAACCAACACAAACACACGCGCAGGAGAAAACTCTCTCTCTCCTTCCCCTGAAAGTATCTGGTTCTAGTTCTTGTCCTGGTTTCTCTCTCTAGATTATGCCAGTTATTGTGTTCGTTTTCTCTCTCAAGATTTTCTCTTTCTTCGTAGGGTCGTTGTCTTTCGTCGTTGTAAGGGGAAAATGGGGATTTCAGAATGGCAAAATTGGATCTTCGGTAAATTTATTATAATTAATCTGTATTAAGTGGGCTTTGTTTGCGCTTATTTACGATATTAACCTTAAGCTGTTTCATTCCCGGGCTCGATCTTGGGCGTCCCTGTACAGTTGTAAGTTTAAACGAGGACCGGTTCTTCGATGGGTGAATTATTCGGAATGACTTTTTTGCCCTTTGTTCTGGCTGTCTTACTCCCAGTATTTTATGTCTAAAGAAAGAAAAAATTGATTAGTGGACCGGAGGATCATGTGGGGCAGATGCCTCGATTTGGATTTATTCGGAAGAGTCGAATTCTTTAACAACTTACCCACTTGTCTTGATTAGGTATTAATTAAAATATTGCATTATTAACATTCGTCGTTATTCTTAGTTAACGCAACTTAAAAATAAGTTTGATTCATTAAAGATACTTTCGCATGATTTATATGTGCGTTTTATTTCTGTTGTATTTAAAACATTTTTATGATAAAACATCATAAATAATATTTTTAAACTAAAATCCCTTAAAAGCTTTTAAAATAAAATATGATATTAATACATTCCTTATGTTATTTTATAAGGTACATTTATTAAAAAGAAATCTGAGAAAATATATCTAAAGCAATCATAAATCTAATTTTTAATTAAATTTATAAATAAAAATAATAAATGGATATAATCCAAATATATATTTAATAAAGTCTATTTTTATTTTAATTAATTATAACTTTTGATTATATTATTCCTGTGTAATTTTTTTTTCCTTCTATGAAATATTATAAGAAGTAGTTCAGATCTCGTTCCAATTGTTTGTGGTTTGTTTAACTAATAATTCTTATAAAAAATGACTTGTCGGGTACATAATTGGAGTGTGGGGTTTATGTGTATAATATTTAAACAACCACCAAAAAATGGTAACTTATTATAAGTATATATGAATACCAAAAAATGGTAAATGACTTATTATAAGTGTATATGAATAAAAAGTCTGAGAAGTATATATTTTAGTAGTAGAGAAGCCATTGAATTCGTTACAAATGTGTATGCGTCGAAAGAGACAAGTCTTCGTCGCCTAATACTAAAATTGGAATGCCAACTTTTGGTTGTTCTAGTTTAACGTCAGAAAAAGAGAAAAAACACGATTTTCCCTCCCCCCCTTTCTGAATTGAACTCTTCGTCACATGTTTAGATGTTTCGTTGGGCCATGACAACTTACCAATCAGCCTTAATCTTAAAGGAACAGTAACTCTCCCTGATTGGCTTGTTTTCTATTTTCCCTTCCTCTAATTTTAATCGACGCATGCATGAACTTTTTGGAAATAAAAAACATTTTGTTGCCGTTTGGAAGCAATCAGAAAATAAATTAGAATAGAAAGGGATTCCCCTTTGGCCGATAACATCATGGCAACTGGAAATGTAAAGAATTGGTTGATATCTGAACACAAAACACATACAATACAAGTTCATGTATGATATATAAAATGGTCCAATCCAATATCGATTGCTTGACCTAAAATATAGCCTTGACATTACCCGTGTTTGCTTTGTTTCGACAACATCAATGACTCTTCATTCAGCAAGCATCAGATCTCTGAGACGTCCATATGATATTTGCATATTCGGCTGAGCTCAAAACTAATGCTGGGTTTCCAAATGATCGTAGTCATTGAATGAATAGTTTATTTTTCAATTATTCATATTAAGAATGTATTTTATATTATTGGAAGTATCGTCATATAAAATTAAAATTACTTATTTTTTTGAACACATTGAATATAATCAAAATACAATACTCTAGTAATGTAATGTCATGCCACATGTGTCTTTATTTACTGTAACTATTAAATTATTTAATTAAATTTTTTTATTTTGGGTGCTGGGTTTGAGTTTACGTAAATTCTGCGTCCGGGTCATTGTCAATGGAGGAGGGTACGGATATCGTTATTTGTCAAGTCCCAAGTAAAAGAACGCGAAACTGGGAATTGGATTTGGACGGAGACCGGGCATGCATGGGATGTTAATGCGAGGGGTAGGATTGTAAAGACATATTGAAGGGTAAAATAGTAGATAGCGTTAAGTACGAGGCACAGACATAAGTGCGCCAGACTATCCCGCCAGGGCCACATCAGCTTCTCTCCTCCAAGGTTCCAATTCTAATCCTGCGAGTTCTGTACTGTTTCCAATTGCAACTTGCACTTCCACTGCACTTTTCTCAATACATCATCTCAACTGGAAAATAGTAATAATACAAAACAAGGTTAAAATAGTCAGTTAGACGCAGTCAATTCACCCACGTGTCCAATAAATTCCACGGTAAATTGAAAAAATTTTAGTTGAGATTTTGGATTCAAGTCAGAAACCCTTTCTGAATGTAATTTGATGGTCTAAACGGAGTGCAGGTAATTTTTTTTTTTTTTTTTTTAAATCTTACATTTAAAGCATGGAATTTTCATTTGTCAAATGCCACCGATGGTCAGAAAATGGATCTAGTGGCCTCATCAAAATCTGCATCTAATTTTAGACTAGTTCCATGGGTCCAACGTCTGTCACCAAGTGGTATGGTGGTCTGAGGATTGACGATGACTCGGAGGTTTTGTTTTCGTGCTCATAATCAGATGGAAGAGCTAGCGTACGATCATTCTGCAATACTCTTTTACATATTATAATTGTTAATTTTAAAAATTACGGTATACATAAACAAAACTTGTCCTGTAATAGGTAGGCTTCGATTGCTTACAATTGAACAAGCTGAATAAAATTACAATAATCAACAATAAAACATAGGTTGATGAGATTCTATTCCTAACTACAGTCAAATGGACCAACATTAGTAATTAATTATAAGAACATACCTTTGTCCAAAGTCAAATGAGAGTTGGTTATACCTAAATCTTTAATCGAGGGAGGATCAGTCAAAACCATACCGACAAGTCCACTCTTACGGAAAGATAAGTCAATTGGGCTGGCCTCCATTTCATCTCAACTCATATCAACCATTAAGTGAAAGGACTAACGAAAACAAGATTACAACTGCGTCTACCCTTTTTTGCCAAAAGGATTGTCCTTTCATTGATAAAAACAAAAATCAATTCAGCACAATCAGATGACACTAAAAGCAGTTAGAATGGAAACAAGTTTTGTACATAATTATTCCAAGCTAGACCCAGAGGCGAAAAAAAGTTGGCAACAGTAGTAAAGAATGTTGCTAAAAGTATTCTACGCCATTTCAATGGAACCCATCTAATATTTGGTTCCCTTATAATGCAGTTGTATTTAAAACAATCCAAGAGTTTAACAGAAAAAATAATTATAATAATTTCCCTTAGTTGCCACTTGCTGGTAACCTTTCTGGCATTTCAAACAAAATCATTATGGTCAGCTACCGAAAAATACAAGTCAAAAATCCCACAACTAGATTGCATTCAATCCTGCAAGCTTGCGTAGCTTCTCACAGAGAATAAACGTAATTGCAGTTTGTGGACCCAATCTTGCAAAAATTGCAAGGCCCCTGATAAAAATATTGCAGCAAACAGTTAAAACAGTGAAATTTGAACAGAAAAGGGAGAGCTCTTATCAATTTATAAGCTAATGATTCTACATATTATTGTCTAATATAGTAAACAAGCAGATTTAAGATCTGAAGTTTAATGCAGAATTACAGCCTAAATGGGATGCATTTTGCATGTGAAAAAAATTACAATGAGTCCACCGGCATTGGAATTCTTTGACGTTCAAGCAATCATGCTAACAAATTAAAACTACAAGCAAAAACCATGAGCATGGCAGGTTTGGTAAATTCTAACCCTTTATAAAGTGCGAGGGGCCCTTCTGTACGCACAACCTGCAAGTACACATTGTGAGCATATTAACAGTAAAGACAGGAAATATTCAGTGCCTCAGAAGATAAATTTTCAGTTGTAAAGTTGAAATACAAAAAAGTTAGGAGGACGTGGCTATGTTCCAAAACCTATTATTTTTTTCAAAATTTAAATAAAAGTGAAATTTGAAAAATGCTTTCTTAAAATCAGTTACAACTTTTCTCAAAACAACTACTGTACTTATTTTCAAAAACAATACCAAGCCATTCTAGTTGAAGACGATGAAATATTTGAACCAATGGGATCTGGTATTTTGGGCCCCAACAATTCTAATATCATGGGCCTAAGCAACTCAAGTTCATATCCTAGTCCAAGCTCAACCAAAGTTGAAAAGTATCAAAAGGATCTGAGTCACAAGCATTCATCCTTCATGGCCAAAACGGCAGACAGAAAATCTACTCTCATCATGCAATGCTCCCGACGCGGAAACAACCCTTGTATATAATACCTTCTGTTATTTCGATTCTGATTTTTTGTACAATCCCTGTATAGATAGTTGCCGCATCTCATAAGCTGTTAGGAATGCTTCTTGTTTTTGTTTGTAAAAAGTTGCTTCTCAATCATTTTGAGAAAAGTTTTGAAGGAGCTGCCTTGGAAACCCATGGATTGCAAATCAACGAAACACTAAACTTTCTTAAATCTCAACTATTCCCACTGTTTTTCATATTAAAACCACCATACACGTGCTCTGATGTTAAAACCTCTATTTTGAAAACATTATTTTGAAAGCTTTCAAAGTCATCATTTTAAAAATGTTACAAAATACACTCCAATTTTCCATACTACTAACTGAGAAGATGAAGAAAGACTGAGGAAACTTAATGTTTGCAATATCTATCTGTTTGTAGTAATGAATAAAAACTCTTCATAATAGTAAGCATTCTATTACCAGTTTCAATACCAATTGATGTTCAAGCATCTAACAGAACCCATTATAGCAAAAAGCAACACAGTAAGCTTTCGCTTTACAGATCAACGTAAATACTTCAAAAAGAACAAGAAAAAAGAAAGAAAATGAAAGAAAAACGATACAAAACTTGCCGAAAAGCTGTTAAAAGTAATCTCCAATATGTTATGGCAAGACCTTGACTGAAACCACAAGTGTTAAATTGAGACTGGTTATGACCAAAGGCTTTGCTGAGCCTACTATTACCCATGTTCATGCCCACAAAAATAGTAGAAAGGACATAAACAAGAGCTCCAGAAGACAAATTTCGAAAATGTTTAAGAGAACATAAAACCTATCATTTGAAAGATTTAATGGTTTTCAAAACTTGAAAGGAAAAAATTTATATGAAAATTGTTTTGTTCAATTTAAAACCGTACAGCAACGAAATAACAAAAAAGAATTACATCTATACTGATGACCAAGATATACAAGAAATGTAAAAAGTAAAAGTTGGATGGCATTGATACCTGATACGCACAATGAAACCCATTTTTATAGCTTCCAACTTTTCTAGACTCTTGTTGCAACATTAGACGGGTTTTAACCATGTCTACAGGTGCAGTCACAAGGGTACTCATCATACCTGCAATGGTACTTGAGCTTCATGCAGCAAAAATACAATTACATATCAATAAAATAAAAAACAGAAGCTTTTTTGCAGTAGGATTCACATCTTTATTTATTTATTTATTTATTTATGGGTTGGGGAAGGAAGAAATCTTAGAATGGCACATACATTAGATGTAGATGAAATCCTTCTTCAAGAGGTGTCCACCTAATCAAAATCTGCACTAAATCAAAATTTAAAGAAAACCTATAAACTAAAAAGAGAACGAGCGGAAAAAAGAATAAATACAGATACTCTGGTTAGCCCACATCACTAATATGAACAAAACCATTCAGAAACAGTGGAAATTACTTCGTAGGTATTCAAATTGAAAAATAGAATGCTTAGAACTTGACCTGCTTGGATTCATCATATGTTGCAAGCTGTGATGCAGTCAAAGCAGCAGCTCTGGCCATAGCAGGACCAACTCCCTTCCATAGAGCTTTTATTCCTTCTTCAGAAACAAGTTTAAGCATTTCTGCAATTGGTCCTCTTTGTTTCATGCTGGAATTCATCTGCAGCCGCACCTGAAGAAAGAAAATTGATTTCTTTAATCAAATTTAAAAGGACAAGTTTAGCAAAGACTATCATCATAGTTTACCTTCAGAACTTCAGTTGGATTGGTCAGTATAGTTGCAGCTGCCCCAGCAAATGCTCCAGATGCAATTTTGGCCAAGATGTTGGTGGACCCAAATGCCCAGTCAGAGGCATACGTTGAGGGTTCATACAATCCTAAACGTAGACCACCATACAAAGCTGATCTTGCCAGGGCAGGTGTCAATCCCAGATACAAAACCTTGGGACTTCCATTTTTTAATATTTGAACAAATAGTTTTCCCTGATACATCGATTTATTAGCAGATCTCACAGAAACACAGTCTGATAAACCCATACATCACTAAAAAGCTTAGCAAGATACCATTCCAGTTAAAGGACCCTTCTGACCAACAAGTTGCATTTGCAGCCTAACTTTGAGTACATCTGCATTCCAAGTTGAGCTAAATAAATATGTAAAGTCAAAAGCTCTCCTTTTCCATAATCTTCCTACAAGCATAAAATAGAAAAAGCTGTTTCCTTCTCGTTCCTGATAGCCAAAATATAAATCAAAATCTAAAATCCTTCTTCACTATCAATTTGCATTGATTCATTTCTTACTATTAGTCAGCTCTCAAGAACAATTACTGAGATGTTTATCAATAACCACTTCAAACAAATGTAATGGTGAATCGTCTGTTTACTACCTTTCCTTTAAACAAAAATTTCATCATCCAAGTAAATTAATGAAATATGCAGTTTCCTGAATGAAAATCTAAATTCATTCTCAAAGTACAAGGGTCCATATTCTTTTGTTTAAAACCAGTCAAACAAATTGAATTAAATGTGAAAGTCTTGAAAACAAGTGTCCACTTTTTACATCATCATCGGCCAGCATACAAAACATCACATATTAAACCAAACTAAATTGGGCCACATTGGGATGCCCATTTTAATGCCCTTCATGCCTGTGAAAAAGCCTCACAAAAAAGCTAGTACTACCTTGAAACTGGTTTACATCCTATGACAATGCATAAGTTCCAAAGTAAGTGTTAATCTACTTTGGGATCAATCAAAATAAAACTAAAATCCTTTCTGCGTTTTCTGGTAAAATATACTCCTACTCTAGCAACTCTTCTCCCATATTCTGTTTTTCAACTGTACTAGAACTTATACACACAATAATCCACACCACTTTATTGCATTGACGCAAGATTCATCCATCGCTTCTAGTTTTGGACTAAAGATTGCCATATATACGAAATCAGGCACAGTAACACAACAAGCATTCTTGTTCTTCTATTTAAAAAAAATTAAAAACCTAAGTTTCTAGTCAGAAAAAGAGTGACGAGCCTAAGGGATGAGTGACAGTAGTCGCCACTGCAACAGCCAATCCGCTGGTACCAAAGTGATAAACAATACGAATCGGCGTGGTTGACCAATTCTGCTTCCCGCCATCTTTCACTTCAACATCACCGGTACCTGAAAAATTAGATTAAAATAAGTTAAAATTAAAATTCAATATCAAACGACGAAGAACAGTAATAATTAAAAATAATAAAAAGAAAGGAAGATAAGATAAAATTAGATCCGTAAAGGGAAATATACAGAGTAAAAACGTGAGATTAGAAGCCTCAGTTAGTTTTCTTTTTCTGGGTAACCAAACAACAAGAAAAATAAATTAAAAACTAGGAAATAAAAACTGAATGCGAAGAATCCACACCCATTTTTATTTGTGATTTGTTCGGCCGATTACTGTCGGAGAAATGAATGGGCTTAGCTGTCGCAACGATGTTTTCATTATGGATAAAGCATCACTTCTAATGCTAAAGAGAACAAATAGCGCTTCTGCAAAAGATGACACATTTTACACATCGCAAAGAATTGTTTCGTGTACAATATTATGCGCTGTTTTTTCTTTATAAGGGTATTTTGGTATTTGCAACACGATTTTGGTTAATTTAAGATGGCTTATTACGAATTATCTTCCTTAAATTTGATAATATTTTATTTATATTATAAGAAAAAAAAAACAAAAAAAAACACTTACCTCCCTTTTTTTAAATTATTTTTATAATTATATTTATATCCTTATAGATAAAAAAATAAAATAAAATAATCATTTATTTAATCTCTATCATTGAAACCCATATTTAATTACTATTTAAAAAATTAATTATATATTTAATAATTCAATTTTTTATTTTTAATAGTATATAAATATATTTTAATAATATAAAATAAATAAATAATTTAACAAAATTTTATTATTATATATTAGAATATAAAACTAATTATAAAAGATAAATTTAAAAAAGAAATTATGTAAGTAATTATTTTTATATATTTAATAAATAAAATATAATCAAATTTAGGGGAGAAAAGTGATATAACGTTTTCTGTAAAATGACCTTCTGCATTCGGTATTCCTAACTCGGTCTATTTTTATCTCTCCTAGGGTTTTGTTCGATATGTCTTTCGTCTGGTTCCCATTGTAGGGTTTTAATCTGTTTGGCAACTTTAATCGATGAACGTACAGCCATGCCTCGGTAGGTTCTTAATATCTTCTGATTTTTTCGATTGAAGCTAGTGTATGTTATCTCGAAATCTGATGCATTCTCTTGGCATATTGTCTTTACTGGTTTGCAGGCACTACTGTGATTCCTGTGACACTTATTTAACCCATGATTCTGTAAGCTCCTTTGAGCTGATGGCAGTTTTTCAAAATTTTTATTAAACCTTTAACATCACCTAATTGTTGTTCGTAAACATGAATTGAGCGTTGGTTGTTACATTGAACCAAAGTATGCATATAAGGACAATGACACAACTTTTACCGAACGCGAATTTCTCTCGGCTTAATTATAAATTTATCGAGAGCTCATTCTTATTTCAATAGTATATCTCTGAGCTGATAGTTTTTGCTTTTGTTGTTTGCAAATATCTGTTGTTGTACAACCCTGTGGGCTCATATGCTCAAATTGTTTCTCACTGAATAAAAAAGAATGAAATTAAAGAAGAAAAGGTATTCATCCTTCTTTCAAGGTGTTTGATGATAGGAAGTGAGACGGAAATGTGAGGGTTGTAGTTATTACTTCTTTAGATCCGCAAATAATATCAATTCTTGAGCCTTTTTAAATATTTTTATTTATTTATTTTTCAAACGTTATGCTGGCTCAAAATTATCATGGCTTTCAAGTGTTAGTATTATTACATTTTGAAAGTACTAGTCAAATTTTATGCTGCATCATGTCTGATGTGTGTCCTATGGAACTGATGATCTCTTCTTCTCCTTTTCAGCCCTCTGTTAGAAAGCAGCACAATGCTGGCTACAAACATAAGGTATTACGAACATGAGTCCTGTATCCAATATCAAATCTCCACTGACTTTTCCTCTGCATTACTCTTGTTCTTATACTGTCCATAATTTCAGGCAAATGTAAGAAGCTACTATCAGCAATTTGAGGAGCAACAAACCCAAAGTCTAATTGACCAGAGAATCAAGGAACATCTTGGCCAAACTGCAGCTTTCCAGCAGGTTGGTGCCGCTTACAATCAGCATTTATTGGCTCAGAGACCACGCCTTCCAGTTCTTCCGACACCTGTGATGCCAATTGCTGGAAGTGTTCGGTTAAATTCACCATTAGTCCATGGAATGAGACCTCCTGTTCTTCCAAGACCAGTTCCTGGCCCTCCGGGTAAATTGGAACTAAATATAATCATGTTATTCACCATTCCCTTCTAGGCTTATTTATCGATAAACTCACACACACAAAAACACATGTGGATTGATTGTATTTGGTTGTGAACACAGTTTTTTAGCTTGATTGTATTTGTGCCCACATCCTTGCTTCTTGTTCTGACAGATGTCTTGTTGCTGCCCTGATTATGGTTATTCTTATTGTTGGTTTATGTCATGGTTCAGTAACCAATTTATGTAGAATTTATAGATTGGCATATTTATGGCATTATTGGTTTAACCGATAAATTTCCAGTATCAGTATAATCATTTTACAGTTTTTGCTTTTTATTAGACGTTTTGTGAGACACGATGGTGGGTTGGCATAGTTGTGAGGACAAAATTCTACTGCTTTCTTTAATCTATCTACTTGCTTGCATTGCTATCATATGCTTATTTGTCAGACATTTGTCAAAGTGTGATGTTCACTGTCATCCATATTTTCAATGCTAGTGTTTACCAGTGACCATATCATATCAATTAGAACGAATACAATTGAATCCTTTGTGATGGTGATGTCAGGCTATGTGTTTGCTCCAGGCATGCCACCAATGATGGGACCTCCCGGTGCTCCTCCTGCACCTGATCAGGTAAATGGTCTCCCAAGACCTCCTGTGATTAACCCAACATCAGTTCCTGGTAGCACAACACCACCTGCTTCATCTGGTGGAGCCCTTAATATGGTTACACCTCCCGCATATCAAGCCAATCCATCAGTGCCAATGAATGGAAGCGCCAATGCCCAGGCTCCTGAGTCATAAGGGTGATTGAATGGTATGTTCTGCCTCTATGTTTTTGTTGGAATCGAATGTGATCTATGATGTATGTTACTATCCTTAGTACAATGAAATCAAAGGATGAACTATAGTAGCACACTTCTGCAATGTATATGGACATGAAGCAATATGATTAGCAATAGGGGCTTTAATTTCTTTTTTTGTTTTCATTTTACTTTTATAAGGAAGTGTATGAAGTTGCAGTGGAATAATTTTAGTTGGATAAGTACGGTCAAACAGACTAAAGTATTTGCGGTACATATACTCTCCACTGCTTGAGGAAATATGAGGACTGAAATTAATTTGTATTTTGCTGGATATTGATTGTGGCTTCTTACTTCTTAGAGTTCCTTTCTAGTTTGTGTGGGACTGAGGCAAAAGGAGAAGATTTATTATGGAGAGATTGCAACATGAAGATCAATTAAAAGCTAATAAAGAGAGGAAAGAATAAAGTTAAAAGGGATTTTCAGGCAGCATGTGCTCTTGTTGACAATATTGCTACATTTCTATCAGTGTTCCCCAGCGAAATTTATAAAAAAAATGTTAGCTATTATTTTGAGGTGCTTTAGAGAATTTTTTTTTTCCTATCAGCTACAAATGGGCCTTCAGAATTGCATGATTCTCCTGAAAGAATATAAAGAAAAGTTCAGGAAAAGAAGTGCTGAAATTACAGTTAAGAATTTTTTATGTGTTTTTGACGCATTGGTTTTTGATAATTTTTTCTTTCGTTATCCCATATGTGGCTTCAATGAAAATTTTCTTCTTACAGGTAGTTGTAGAGGACAACAAAAATTACGTCCACAGTGATACAAATGGCACTTCTTTCTCATTTGCCCTCCCTGATCTCCGACTGTTAATACGTAATGTGTTTTGAGAGCTCAGTATGAAATGTTGAATGCAGAATGGCTATGCTATTCATTTTGGTAAAAAATTATCAAATATAATGCAACCCTTGTATTTCAGCTAAGAAGTTACCTGGAATCTATATTGAAGGTGATTTGGTTGGGTTTGTGTGTGTGAGTACTGAACAAATGGAGAGTAGTCTCACGTTGCTTGGGTTTGGTT
The DNA here is from genome assembly GCA_035221805.1 of Trichilia hirta. Classification (NCBI taxonomy): domain Eukaryota; kingdom Viridiplantae; phylum Streptophyta; class Magnoliopsida; order Sapindales; family Meliaceae; genus Trichilia; species Trichilia hirta. The sequence continues at coordinate 9,657,817 of JAWDEX010000002.1, read as the reverse complement.
GGGATTACAACTATTTAAATCGGTGCTTTGATTGTCTAGTGGGAAACTAGTGAACTACTGGAACAATTCCTATGCTTTTGTAGACTGGTTTCAAGAGAAAGCAGCCTAGCACACTCAGATTTGGCCTTCTAAGAAAAGAAAAAAAAAAGTTGACATTTTTTGGTTCTCGTCTGGTTTTCTCTTAGTAATTCACAGCGTCAGCAAATGAACCTATGAACACAAAGAAAGTTATAATTCGATTCTAAGGTTTAATTACTTGTACTCCTGCACTGGCCAGACTCAAGGAATTGATAACAATAAAAAAATTATTTTTTAAACCTAGAGAAGGTTTGCTTTAAAAAAGGGATTCAAATTGTATGTTAAAATTTGGCATCAAGATTTTTAAATTTTTGTAATGTATTTTAGATTTTATGTTGTGGGTATAAACAGTTGATGTATTGTAATCAAGTGCTAAAAATGAAAGTCTTTGACAGAAAGGATCTTAAATTTTCTTTTATCACAAATAAGTATTTGATAAATTTTTATTGAATAAATTCCTTCCCATTAAAAAACTTCTACGGAAGTTATAAGACAACCGACCCAAACTATGTTACAATTCCAGGAAACAGACATTCACGTCAAAATAATGAAATATTATTGGACCTGAGGTTTAATGGATTCGGAAAAGAGTTGACAATGGGTATAATGGTGCTCGAAAAAGAAGCAAGTACATACACACATAGATGGACATATATGCTTGTTTATATTATCTACTAGCTGTAAAAAGCTGTATAAAATCTTTGCAGCATCGGCTCACTTACTGTAAAGTATAAACAAAATGTGGGAACGGAATGGTCTTCGTTTTATCACAAGCTGCTCTTGAAGCCCGCACCATCTCTCCTCATCTTTTTGCAGCGTTGATTTTTCTTGGCATGATCCTTGAAAGACATCAACAGTGAACATAAATCTCAATTTCTTATTTTGTAACATGTATTATAAAATCCACTGTTATTGCTGCCGTAGCGTTATCTCTCAAATTTCATTTCACATTCAGTAAAAGTTCTGAACTATAAGCACCTACTCCTGTAGAAAAAGGCTAGACCAACATGGCTACAAATTTAACACCTTTCAACGAAACAAAAATAAATAGTAGTTCTATACCTTTATCAGGGAACGGCTCACAGATGGAATGATCTTCTTCACAAGACAGAATCAATAGATTATCTTGAAGGTTTTGGTCCTTTACTGCAGATGGCTGATCTATCTCTACTACCTGGCTAGCAATTCATAAGAAACATTGGAAAGGGAAAAAAAAGATTGCAGACTATTAAACAATACCTAGAACACTCACATTTTTTTACTGCAAACGGACACTATTAGCAGTAAAATCACAAATTTGACCAATACACAAACCTGGCCTTAAGCTGCCTTGACCAAGCTAATGATCATTTCTTTATTTGGGTTTATGCTTGGTGTGATGAAAACTCTCTGACCCTGCAGAGGAAAAAGATTTTAAGCCATTAAAAACAACCGAATAACAAAAAATTTGAGTTGACATTGATTGTGGAAGCGTCCAAAAATGTATACTGGTGTGGCCACAAGTTAACACAAGCAAATGCAATCACCTTTAGAAGTGGATGCTGGTTTGCACGGGAAAAGGTAACAGGCATGCTAAAGCCAATTTCTTTTTCCTTTTTGGCACCCCTCAGAATGTAATTTTTCTCATCTATTAAACAGCTTGCTTGTCCACAGCTCTCAAGCCATTAATGTGTCACCACTGTTTTAAATAGATCAATGAATTTCAGCATGTTCCTTGCACGCACAAATCTATCAGCTATAAAATCTGTGGCATCCAGCGGAGAAGTTGCAATGAAAATGCCCAGAGTGCCGAGATCTGGTGGAATAAATTGAAAACAACGAAATATATATAAACTATAGGGGATCGTGGAGCTTACTGAGAATGGCAGATTGAAAACATGTACACTTTTCTGCTGCTTGATTACATCATTAGCTAAATCCTGGCTAAACAGAACTCAAACATGTGCTGTATCTTTCCGTCTTCTCAAATTTTTTCCATGCGAAATCAGGTATGGACTGGGAGACACCCAATCTAATAAGTTCTTTCAAGATGATTCGGGTAGGTATTATGTTGAATGACTTTTTGTGATATTTAGAAGCCATAGGACAGGAAGATGCTGCATTTATACCTTTGGTAACGTTAACAGTACTACATCCCGAACAAAGGGGCTCAAGGTTCTTGCCAGATGAGACTTCAAACATGTGATTATTTTCTGCACCATTACTAGACAACAGAAAATTGACATTATCTACTTCGGCTGGGGTGATTCCCTTGCATATGCTAGCTGATTCATTGTTAGGAATGACAACTACTGAGCCTGGTTTATCAAAACTCTTCCCTAGATACTTTACTAGAGGATGCAACTATTTACTGGTTGTGGTTTTCAGTCAAAATCTTTATTGTAACAAGAGGTAATATCATTGTCTCTGCTTTCTTTGAATCTTCATGCAACAATGGTTGTTTTCCTTCCAATATACTGTTGCTAAAGGCATATACATGTTAACGTATCCATTTGAATGGTTTTGATCCTTACGTAGTGTACTTTTTCCTTTGGGATGGCTCCATGTATCTAAATTTAAATAGCTGGTAGCAGTTATAATTCGGGAAGTCTGCACTTTTTGATTCAATATGTTGTTTCTAGCTTCAGTAGATGAATTTGAACACAATTCAGACCACTTTCTTGTGGCACTCAAAACTTTAGAGGGATCGCCAACTAATCTACTCCTCTTTCTTCTGATTTTAATGATGCCATACTCTGCTGTCTCTTGGATTATCTGTTTGATTGTTAGAGCTTTTCAATGTATCTCCTGCTAACAACTGAGTGGTTTCTTGGGTAACATTGAAAGTATTCTTCAGCTTCCCTTCTGTTAGTTCAACTGAAATTGATGAACTCACATAATTTTCACATTGCTTGCTGTTCCAGCTGACAGTTTCATCTACTTGTCTGTGGAGAATAGACTAGCTGATCTTTTGCCTGAACATTTTTTCGTGTTATCAGAATTTGTACAATCGAAATGTTCTTCCATCAAAGACAGGTCCCCCAAACCTTCTGTCACCATTGCCAACCCAGGGTCTGGGTCCTAAGTATTGGAGTTCTTAACAGATATTCTAGCAGTGTGCTTACTTCGCTTTGACTTTTTTGAAATGCCTCTTAACCAGAGAAATCACCGGTTTTTATGGAAGCATATTCTGACTGAAGTTTCCCCACATTTAGGCCTTTTGATGGACCTTGATCAGCATCTGCAGCAGTGCAACCAGAAAATGGCACATATGATAAAGCTTCTGTGGCTTCAGCAGCTATTTGACAGTTAAATCCTACATCAACCATGTCTGGTGTATCTCTATCTGTAGCAATCTCTTCCAACTGCTGGTCTGGGGATTCTGTATGCAAGTCGTTAAATTCCTCAACAGAACTACTTTTAAAATTAATTTTAGATCCTTGTTCCATCCTGCGAGTTCCTTTCCCAGTGAGCGCGAAATATCCTGAATCTGATTGATTTGAAACTGCTGATTCCTTTTCAGGGCTTACAAGCTCTTCCTTCTGTTCATGCTCATCGCCAGAGAATCTGCCCCTTTCACTATTAAGACCCTTGGCCTCATCATCTTCCCGATCAGGTATCTGCCTGAGAGCTACAAATTCAAAAGGGGCCTTCGTTCTTTTACTAAAAACATCGTCCTTCCCATGTTGATTAGTGTCAATCCAGTCAAAGGTTCCACTTTTCGAAATTTCTATTTTTCTAAATTTGGTTCTCTTGGTCAAACTTTGAGGTTGCTTTTTGCTTGAGACAGGAAGAGATTTCTCCAAGAAAGTCTTCTTGACGCCAATTTCTGAAGACAGGTTCATCTCGTTCAATGACAGAAACTGATCCATAAATTCATATGCATTGGCTTGGGGTGACTCTCCAGTTTCCCAAGAACTCATGTAAAGATCTTGTTTCTCACCAGTTCTCTCGACATTAACTCTACATCCTTTGTTCCCTTGAATGCACAATAAAAGTGAGTTTAGCAAATTCATATTAATTTAGGAAAGCACCAATTAACAGCCATAAGAGACAAAGAAAACAACAACGTACATTAAGCAATAAGAGAGAGAGAGAGAGAGAGAGAGAGAGGGAGAGACTTAACTCAAATTCCCATCTCAGAATGAACAAATGAACACCGACCTACGCCACATTATTCATCAAAGGATGAATTACCAACCGACAACATTTTGGCAGTCCCAGATGCTTTACTCCTACAGATAACTTCATCTTCACTATCAAGTACAACTTCTTTCTCGCACCTATAATTTGATTGGAGCTTCTCGTCTTCAAAACAATAAGAATCATTTATCTCTTGAACGTCAAAATCTAGCTTCTCCAACTGGGTCTCTACATAGGGACTATCAAGAACCATAGTATCATCAGAGGGTACAGTATCTTGAAACTGTTTTTCACCTTTAAGTTAATCTCCTAAAGAAAACAATAATCCAACAAGGCATAACTTCGTTTACGGACGAAAATTCTCAATTTGCAAATGAAAATTACAGAATCAAATTACGACTCAATCATTCCAACATGAAGTTTCTGATTATACTTCCCAAAAATAGTAAACGAAATAAAAGAGAAAGACATTTGAGAAATAATAAATTGAAATCCGAAGGCAAAATTACCAAGTGCAGGTGTTGAAACCTAGGGTTGAAAATCAAAGACCTGGATGTCAATATGATCAACGATTGAAGAACCGTTTGATATCCTCTATTTTCATTAAGCAAAGGGTTTGGTATTTTTTTTAATCAATATTTTTATAAAATAAAAATAAAAATAAAAATAGTAGTAAAATATTTCCATTTAGTTTTTCAAAATTTAATAATATATTTTAGAAAAATAATACTGATACAGATATAGATTTTCTATAAAAACAAAAAGATATAAAGATAATGGCATATTAATATTAAATTATTATATAATTTATGTTATCTATTATTATTAATTACATTAATTTTATATTTTTATCAATTAATTCTATTTTGTTATATATGTTAGTATACAGTAATTTATATAAAGAGTTTGTATTTAAATTTTTTTTAATAAAAATTATAAGACATATTTATTGGAAATATTTTGAAGAATGAAATTTAAAAGTTTATTTACTAAATATCATATAATATTTTAATTGTATAAATTAATAAATTAAACTAAATCATTTAATTAATAATATTAAATATGGTTGCATTCTTTTTAATTCACAAAGATGTTTAATTTTACATTGTTTATAAAAAAACAGAATAGTATATTAATCTAAATAGTAATTTGCACTTTATCAAATAAAGAAATACTAAAATTTATTTTTAACGTTATAAATAGGAATTTTAAACCTCATTTTTTTCCCTTTTAGAATTTAAAAAAAAAAAAAAAAACTGATTGAATTTTCTATTTATTTTCGCAGTGTGAAATCAAAATAGGCTTTAGAAAGGGTTGCAGATTAGAGAGGCTCAACAATTGCAAGGAATATGTGTGTCTTTTCATGTACAGGGGCATTTTTGCAGAAGAAGGTCACACAGGGGGGCATTCCGAGAATTGAACTCGGATTCTCTCGCACCCTGAGCGAGAATCATACCACAAGACCAATTCCTCTTTAACTTATATGTCATTCTACGTTTATTATGTGACAACTCGGTCGGTAGTTGCGTCATTCCTAGTTAAACTCATCTACCCATTTGCTCTGGGAATCCGTATAATAGTAGTCCTTGATAAAATTTCTCTGTTAAACCCATCGCGGGGAAAATAATCGTCTTCTCTTGTATTTGAGTGCGGTGATCAGTCTTCGCATAAAGCAGAAAACAAGGTATTACCATAATTTATTGCTTTCATCATTCACTATTATATTGCTACAACGTTGCATTTTCTTGTCATAAACGTACACTTAAAAATCTATCGGCAACATTAGGTAGATCTTTCCTTAGTGGATTTGATGTGAAAATTTTGTGACACTAACAAGATCTGTGTATAAGCACGGGTTAAATGTCCTCTTCAATTTCTTAATGGTGACTTGCAGGTTCTATTAGGATTTAGTATGTAAATGTATGTCCATTGTTGTAAAAGTAATCGACTTGTTTATCAATCAGAGTTTTAATAAATTATTGTTGATTACGGTGAATATTGCCTGCTGCAACATGGGCATGTGTGATTATAGTGATGAATTTATCTATTTCTGTTTGTCTGTCATAAACTATTAAGTGATATTGCTTATATTATTAGCCATTTCTCGTTTTGCCATCTGCAATGAATGTAGGACATGTTTGATGTTAAGGTATTTTGTACTGTAATTTCACAGCTGTTGTGAAATAAAAGTTAAAATACTAAATATTAAAGTTAAAAAGTGAGTGAGGTTTTTATTTACTTTTATAACTTCGTTTTCAAAGTTAAGTGAGAGTTAGCTAATCCAAACGTATATTAAGGTACACACAGGTTTTTACTCAACGATTACTCTTAATGTTGACAATGTTAGCAAGTTATTATTTTAGTCATGTCAATTAGTTTTGGCAGGACATGGCAACCAGACTGTGGGCCGATCTTCCTTCAGAACTAGTATCACTAATAGGGGATCGTTTAGGCATAGTTGATCTTTTCAGTTTTCGCAGTGTGTGTAAAGGTTGGAATTCTGCTTCCTCCACATGTTCAGCTCAGATTGAATCCTCACCAAAGCAGACACCATGGTTTCTACTCTATGGTGAAAATTCTCAATGCTTTCTGGTCAATAAAACAGACAAGAAGTACAAAATCAATATCCCAGAGATGAAAGGAGCAACGTGCATTGCGTCGAAGGATGGATGGCTTCTTCTAGACCGTGAAGGTTCAATGTTCTTCTTTTGCCCCTTTTCGGGTTCTAAAATAGACCTTCCACAATTCCCGAAATCAGAACATTGTGATCTTGTTGCTGCAATTTCATCTCCTCCCACTTCAGAAGATTGCATTGTTTCTGTTGCATGCTTGAATAAGGCATCGAAACTTAGAATACATGTGCTTTATCGTGGCACAAATGCATGGATTATGCACGACTTCGCTCATAAGTACATGAAAAGCATTAAAGGTGCTGGATATACTGACAAAACATTCTATTTCTATGATGATAGCAGCAAGGTCGTCACCTTTACTCCATCTTTATCTCCAGGAAAAGAGTTTAGACCCCGTCGGATAGTTCCTGGCTGCAAAGAGTATCCGAAAGTTGAACCTCTGCCTTTTTATCTGAGTCGTAACAGTTTTGAACGTCATCGTATGAACCAAAGGTTGGGTCTGGCAGAGGATGTATCGGTTAGTACTTGCGGGACAGTAATAGCATGGGATCATTTTGACCAAATTTTGTTCAATGAGAGCATCTCTCAATCATGTAAAAGCCAAAGCCGGAAGCAGCTTAATGGAGTATGGATCAATCCTCGGTTCTATCAAATTCCTCCAGAAACGAGTTGGTAGCCATGATTCTGTGAGTCATTAATTCTTTGAATGAATAAGTCTCCTCCCTGTACTAGGAAGAATGACTTTCATAGTTGTTGCTCGTTTCTTTCTGGCGAGTAGCTGCTAAATCTACTCTGTTGCTCAAATAATTTATTGGCCTGACTGGGTAACTGTGCAGTTAGCATTTCTCTGTGAGTCTGCATTTCAACTTGATAAACTATAATTGTAATGATTGAGCTTCACCTGAATGAGAATCTTGTGTCCCCACAATAGGACGATGGGGATTTTTGTAAAAGGGGTGGGGCGGTGACTTTCTGTGTGGCTTGTGAAAGCTTGCTTCCCTCTTCAGAGTCACTAAAATAATCCAATGGCAATTGGAACCCGGATCCAATTTCAAATCTTTCCCAATCAGCGGCAGTGGCTTTGAGGGATGGAATACCCATATCTGATCGGGCATTTTTTATAAGATCAAACAAGGTTTGCGTTGGTGTGAATTTCTTTTGCCATTGCTTTTACTGTGGATTATGGTTGCAACTGCCAAATCGAACGATGAAAATTAGCTACAACTACACCAAATCTACAAAAATAATTTCCTATTACTTATGTTAAATTTAAAAGTGGAGTTTGTAAAAATAACTATCAGTTATCACTGTATCCGCAAGAGGACAACTTTCCGTAAATCGGAAATATGAGGACACCATAGAGAACCGACATGTCGTCCAGCAACTTGGACTGGTCATACGGTCCAAATCCAATTTTAGAACCGGCAACTTCTGTGCGTCATTATATTTTCATGTGTTGCTTCCGAGTTCTACACTCCACTCGAAAAGCCGTACTAGCAAGTGATTTTGACCCTACTCTCCCTCTCTCTTTTCCATCAATTATGCTCATGAGGACATTCAGGTTTGTTTCGCCATCTTAATCACGTCATCCTTTTTCTTTATCTTCAAAAGAATTAGTGGAGGCTTCAGCTTCTGAACTTTCTCTTATTCCTCTACCTCCATTTTCAGTGGATAGAATAATCAGTCACAGCTTTCAATGCTTTTTCTTCATTTTGGGTTTTCTTTTCTTGTTCTTCCCCATTTCTTTTTTATAAATACAAGGCGAAGATCCGTGCAGCAATTGTTGTTGGCATGTGCGTATCATTTCTATTATATAGCCTCCATTGGTTCATCATCTGTTTTTGGTTTCAACTATCTTTCCCTTTTTCAATATTCTTAGATTTATCCCTCGTGCCATTCTGCAAACAGTAACATGTGTGCATTTGTAGAGTTTTACTTTCTTGGAGCTTTAACAGGAGATTATCCACGGAGAATGGAGGGTAAGCCATTAAAGTTGGTCATCATTTCATTATTTCTATACTTCTATTTTCATTTATGTTTTTTCTTTAAAAGTAATTAACCTGCTAAATATTTGGGACTTAATTAGAGAACAAAATTGCGCGGCTCTTTCGGAATACACTAGATCCACCAAGCGGAGTAAGAGACAACTTATTAGTTTTAATGTAATATGAAGCCAAACCTTGTATTTTATATCATTATTTACGTTAATGCCTAAATTTTTTTGGGATATACACAAATTTTCCTTTTGTAGTTAATTGGCATGCTTGAGCAAATACTAATTTATCTATGGTCAGGATTTCCTGAGATTCAAGTAAAAAAAGTTAAAAGTAGAAAAAAAATCAATAAAATATAAGTAAGAATAAAAATGTGTTTTTAATTTGTATACGAAAAATCAGATTAAAAATTTTCTAAGCGTACGAGTTATTAGAGCTTTTTCTTTGTTGTTAATGGCTCGATAAGGACCTCTTTATTTTTTTTTTCGAAAAAAAGATCTTTATATTTATTACGAGAGCGTATTTATAATAATTTTAATACATGCAAATATTAAAAAATATGAGTTTAATTGAATAAAATACAGCATGTTTAAATATTAAAAAATATGAGTTTGATTGAATAAAATATAATTTGTTTAAATAATTAATAGGTTATTTTATCGTTAATTTTTATCGAAATAAAGTGATGTAATAAATATTTATTTAAATATTTACTGTATAAAAAATATGATATTCTAAATTTTAAATACGAAAGGATATTCTGTCGGGTTTTAAAAAATATATCTCGTTTGTCTATCAAAATCTCTTATTTTTAAAATAAAAAAGTTAGCGTTGCCTCATCAAATAACGGATGCGTGAACAGTTAAGAATTTTAAGTCTTCTCTGTATCTGAGAGAAAAAGGGTGGCCTAGAGAAAACTCATCGACAATTCAATTTATGCATTCGCTGCATTTCTGGATTCTTCTATTAAATGATTATAATATATCTTTAAAATGTCATAACAAAGCCGCCCTATTTTTTTTTATTTTGGATTTATTATTAGGAGCAAAGATGAATAATTTATTTAATTAATCTCATATGAAAAGATTAGTTAATTAAAATATTATTTATTCGTTACAGGGCAGTTTATCCTTCCGCTTTCCTTTAGCTGAGGTCGCACACAAACCCTCGAGAGAAAGAAACCTGTAACTATGTAAATGTGAGAAGGATAAAATATAAGAGGCCATAATCACCACACTATTGTACATGGAAGATAGCACTTATCACCGGAACAGCAAGTGGCATTGGAAGTGCTACTGCTGCAAAATTTATCAGCGATGGTGCCAAAGTTGTTGTCGCTGATATCCAACACCAACTTGGCGAAGAAACAGCTGAAGAGCTTGGACCCAACGCCACCTTCATTTCCTTTGATGTCACCAACGAATCAGACATCTCAGATGCTGTTGATTTCGCCGTCTCCCAATACAAGCAACTTCACATCACGAACAATAATACGAGGGTAGCCTGCAAAACACCCAGAAGTATTGTAGACGTTCACCACGAAGTTTTTGATCAAGTCATGAGAATCAATGTACGAGGAGTTCTCGTGTCATGATTCCACGAGAATTGATTGCATTCTGTGTACAGCTAGTGTCATACTATGAATTGGGGGACCAGCACAGCATACATATTCCACACTAGTGGTGTGTTGGAGGGAATGTGTTGTGAGCCAATTGATATAGCAAATGCTGCACTCTATCTTGCATCCGATTATGCCAAGATTGTTAGTGGGCGTAATTTGGTGGTTACCTGATCAGGTGTCACAAAAAGTTCATTGCCAATTACTGTTTGAAGGAATATTACAATCATAAATGCCATCTTCGGTTGACGTGGCAGGTCCATTTACATACCACCGCAACTTCCAATCCAATTTGAAGGTATTCTTTTAATCATGAAATTTAAAGAGAGTAAATATTATATACGGTCAGTCGAGTCATACCAACCACAACCAATCTGGATATTCACACATGCTTTTGACATTAATTTGGTCGAAAAGAGAGATCGACAACTTATAATAACTGTTATTGGTTTTATCATACGCGCAAGTTCTAAAAAACCAATGCTTTCTTGGTCATTAGAGAATTATCTGGGCACGTGCTTGGCTATCTTTCATACTATTATTTTCCTGGTATAATGCTAGAACATGCACAATTATTTTAACTATTTTGATTAGAAGCCTCGATCTAGCATAAAATTTGTATGGGCAAACCAAGTATAGGAGCTCCAGCTTTTAGGCAGTACCTCATTAATCAACAGTACCAATTAGTTATCATCTTGTGGATTGATTACTTGACAAATCAGTACCTCAGAGAAACAGTGAAAGGAATTTTCAAGGCAACAATCAAAACTGCTCTAATACAAGCTTCCGCATGAAGTCTTCTGGAGCTGCAAAGATGTGGAAGCAGAGTGTTAAAGAGAAGATATTGTTTACATAAAAGGAAAAACCGCTAAGAAGTTCTAACGTTCGCAAGTCAGATAACATGGGAATTGTGAGATTGATACCTAAGCCATTGGTAAACAGTCTGAATTGACCTAGAGCCTGCCTTATGAACATCTCAACCCCACTCACCACAATGGCTCCAACCTCTGCAGCCTCTCGCAAGAGCTTTGTATTTCTAGGTGTATAGACCGCATCAAATACCAGTTCATATGCTTTCAAGGCCTCCTAAACAAATATGAAAAGTCGAGAACTTAGTAATCACTACTAGTTGTATATCTGCTGAGAGAAAAAGCAAACCTTTGGAACAGGACTTTGATCTGAAAATGGTTCCATTCCTATGGCTGAAGCATTGGCCAGAATCATGCTGTTCTCTGGAGAGAATTCGTGTAAACGTTCATATGGCAGAGCTTGCCCTGAAACTGCAAGTGCAAGAGCCTTTGCTCTCTCTTTTTGGGGAAAAAAAAATCACAGTAAGAGAAAAAAACTGCATGATTTTAAGATGAAGGCATTTTTAATTGTAGGTTGTCTTACCATAATTGCGGTTGAAAATGATAACCCGGCCTCCTCTATTTTTGGCACCAAAAGCCAATGCTCTTCCTGCTCCTCCTGCTCCAACCAACACAAAAGTTTTCCCAGATATAGGAGATATGTGTGATGCCACCCCATTGGCACCTTGTCTTTCTGTTCGTCCATTCCATGCAAATGCATTCAGCTATCCTTTAATTCCTTTATTGTATCAACTGAATTTTCAAATAAGATTGTCGTTTACCAGAGAATCAACAAAAATACCTCTTAGTGCATCCTCTATTGCAGATATTGCAGACTCACAATCTGTGTTATAACCAACCAGCTTCCCGTCAGTAGGCCTCCTTATTATGGTATTTACAGCTCCTATGGACTGAAAGCATTCCTCGACTTAGAAGCTTATATACATACAATATATTTATCGTAACAGCGGTTCAACTGAATTTAGTTGCGATGAAACTGAATTTGTTATTTACTATTCATTAGAATCAATGTAAGTGCTGAATGATGAAGGATTGATTCATTTAGCAAACAATGAAAAACGAACGTCAAATGTTAACAGACCTTGGCCAGTGGGTGAACTAAATCACAGCAAGCCACCGCCGCTTCCTTGTGTGGGATTCCAACGCTACAAATTCATCAAAAACAAATCCATAAATTAGATAAATCTTACTGTCCTACATATCCTACAGAAACAGTTGGGCCTTTAAAAAGACAGCCATGCGGAAATTGTCTCTGGTTGTGTACCTGAAACCCGCAAAGTCAGTGCCTGAATAGGTTTCGAAGAACGCCTTGACATCATCTACGAGCATGGGAACATAAATTCCATTATATCTGGTATGCCTGAAGGCCTGATTGTGAAGAATTGGCCCTTTACTGTGTGCAACTGGATTTGAAACTAGCCCAAAAACTTTGGTATCCGCATTCGAATATTCAAGCTTATAAACTTGTGTGAGGCTAGCAAGAGTCGGCAACCCAGGTATTGATTTGCCACCCAAAGATCCATACACCAAAAATCCACCAAATTTTGGGCAAAGTAGCTGGCTGATAAGGCCTGGACTGCCCACCGCCATTACTATTAATGGCACCTGTAAATTTTTTGACATCGCAATTAGGATTACCAAAGCTGCGACAGTCAAGGATCGTCGTTCACAAAGAGATCTTACCTGGCAATAAGTAAGCATCTCAAAAATAGGAGCCAAATCTGTGATGGAATCTACCGCAATTTCAAGTTTCATGACATCTGCTCCAGTAGCCTGCATGCATGCAATCAGATCACCAAGTTTCTCTGTTGTAGGTTTTCCACCACCATTCAAATAGCTTGATACAATTATTTTGCTATTCGATCGACTGTATATATATTGACACATGCCCATATCAGAAGCCACCTGCAAAGTGAAAAGACAACTTAATATTAAAAATTGGTTTTTTAGTCGTTCATAGTTGTACCATGAAATGTGATCGGGTGACTACTACCTCATAGTCCATTTCCACAAATTCAACGTCTAATTGAAGAGCCCGTTTCAAAACCTGCAAGCATGTGTTCTTGCAGCCTCCCCTGATCGATTTCCTCGATGAATTGAATCTGACGAAAATGACCAAATTTAGCGTATTTCAGAACTGAATGGTCTTTTGTGAGTGGCTCATTAATTCTTATTGAATAGGAAACCATTTTTGACCATTTAAAATGATAACGTACTAAAATTTATGTGTTATGCAAAATGTATATTTCTAAAATATGGTGTTGGCGTTGTTTATAATTATTTTTAATTATTGGATTAGGATCAATATTATTTCAAGTATGAAAGTGGATATTCACTACTGAGCCCTATAGTTAATTAGTTTCTGTACTCTTCAAATTTTAAAATTGAAATGTAGCAAAACCATGACCGTTAGCATGGGCCCAAAAATTATGATGAAAACATGTGATGTCATATGTTGACTTCTTATACCAACATGAAGTCTGTCCAGTTTTGGACATTTGGGGACGGTGATGTAATACATTATATATAAATTTAAAATTATTATATGCACTGTAACTCCGTTCGCTCGCCCACACGTTGGGAACCTGGGAGTACAACTATCCGAATAAATTATATATAACAAATAAAATCGACAGATTCCATTAGTCCTAAAAAGCCAGATTGGTTCGAAGAATGACATTTTATTTATGACTGGAATCAGAAAGCCATAGATGGATTGTTTGTTTTATGGAAATTCATGAAGTAGCAGAGACTCGAGAGTTACCTGTATGAAACGACGGCAGGAAGCGTTTTTTGTTTGATGATTTTTTCAAATTGAGAAATGTGAGTAAATGACATGCAATCAATGCAAAGCTCTACAAGATCTGCACCTTCGCTTTTTGCTTGCTCCATTAAAGCTTGCATTTCTTCTATGGTTTCACATTCAAGTTGGGTGCAGACTAACACACGATTCTTCGATGCCATATAGGATAAAAGAAACGGTAGACAACAGAGGGAGACAGAAATGAAAATGTACTAGAGATGAGCTCACATGCTGCCTTCTTTATAACCAAACGACGGGTCACTGTTGTACTGCTGAAATCATTGACGGCGATGAACATACTAATGTAAAATAGACACGTAGATAGTTTTCAAGATATTATTATCTTCAAACATTTCGTATCATCACTTCTCTCTCTCTCATCGGATGGTTCAGGCAATGGACTTGAATTGAAATGATACATACGGTGAAATGAATTACAAGGTACATTTTTCCTTCTTTTTTTTTTTTTTTTTTTTTAAATTCTTTCTGATGCAGTAAAATTTTTTAAACTATTTTATGATAATTTTTTATT
>JAWDEX010000002.1:9593036-9643068 GCA_035221805.1 Trichilia hirta | reverse complement strand
GATCCAGAAGATAAATTTCCAAAATGTTTGAGAGAGCCAACATAAAACATATCATTTGAAAGATTCAATGGTCTTTTAAAAGTTTGAAGGGAAAATGTACAAGAAATGTAGAAGGTAAAAGTTGGATAGGGTTGATACGTGATATGCACAATGAAACACATTTTTATAGCTTCCGACATTTCTAGACTATCGTTGCAACATTAGACTGTCTACAGGTGCAGTCACGACGCTACTCACCATACCTGCAAGGTACTTGAGCTTCATGCAGCAGAAATAAAATTAGATATCAATAAAAAAAAAAAAAACTGCAGCTTATTTGCAATAGAATTCACATCTTTATATATTTATTTATGGTTTGGGGAAGGGAGAAATCTTAGAATGGTGGATAGATTAGATGCAGATGAAATCCTTCTTGAAGAGGTGTCCACCTAATCAAAATTTAAAGAAAATCTATAAGCTACAAAAAGGATGAGAACGAAAAAGAATCGACGCAGATCTATGGTTAGCCCACGACAGTGATATGAATTAAACCATTCAGAAATCGTATGAATTAAACCATTCAAAGTGAAAAATAGCATGATTAGAACTTGACCCGCTTGGATTCATCATATGATGCAAGCTGTGATGCAGTCAAAGCAGCTGCTCTGGCTATAGCGGGACCAACTCCTTTCCACAGAGGTTTTATTCCTTCTTACGAAACAAAGTTTATGCATTTCTGCAATTGGTCCTTTTTGTTTCATGCTGGAATTCTCTGCAGCCGCACCTGAAGAAAGAAAATTGATTTCTTGAATCAAATTTAAAAAGGACAAGTTTAGCAAAGACTATCATCATAGTTTACCTTCAGAACTTCAGTTGGATTGGTCAGTGCAGTTGCAGCCCCCCCAGCAAATGCTCCAGATGCACCCAAATGCCCAACACAGGCATGCCTAGGGGGCTCGTGCTGTCATACAATCCCAAATGTAGACCACCCTTCAAGGCTCTTGCAAGGGCAGGTTTCAACCCCAGATACAAAGCCTTTGGACTTCATTTTTTAATATTTGAACAAATAATTCTCTGATACACCCATTTGTCAGCAAATCTCACAGAAATACAATCTGATAAACCCAGACATCATTAAAAAGCTTAGCAACATAACACTCCAGTCAAAGGATCCTTCTGACCAACAAGTTGCATTTGCAACCTAACTTTGAGTACAACTGCATTCCAAGCCCAGGTAAATAAAACCTGAATGCGAAGAATCCAAACCTATTTATAATTTTTATTTGTTCGTCGATTCGGAGAAATGAATGGCGAGGTGTTTTCATTTTACGGAAGGCATCGCTTTAAACAATTTTGTTTCGCTAATGCCAAGGAGAACAAATTGCCATTCAAAGGATGACATTTTTTACCCGCGACAAAGGATCGTTTTGTGTAGCCTATAGGGTATTATGGGCTATTAATTCCTTACAAGGGTATTTTGGTCATAAGATTTCGGTTAATTAAACCTTATAAGGGTATTTTGGTCATTTGGTATAAGATTTCGGTTAATTTAAGATTTCTCAAAATTGGGGTTAATTTTCTGACGATGAAAAACTTCCGTATTGCTGACTCGTCTATTTTTCTCTCCCCTAGGGTTTTGTTCGCTATATATACTTCGTTGGTTCCCCTTGTAGGGTTTTAATCTGTTTGGCTTAAATCGATCAACATACGGCCATGCCTCGGTAGGAGCTTAATGCCATTTGATTGTTTTGATCGAAGTTATTGTATGTTATGTAGAAATTGACGCATTCTTTGGTATGTTGTCTTTGCTGATTTCCAGGTACTACTGTGATTATTGTGACACTTATTTAACACATGATTCTGTAAGTTCCTTTGACCTGATGACAATTTTTTTAAAATTTTTATCCTTGTAAATCCCTTTACATCACCTATTTGTTGTTCGTAAACATGAATTGAGCATTGGTGTTGCATTGAACCAAAGTATGCATATAAGGAAAATAGTTTAACAGAATTTTAACAAACTTAAAATTTCTGTCATCTTAGTTATATATATTTACGACAGCTCATTTCTTATTTCAATAGTGTATCGCAGAGCTCATAGTTTTTGCTTTTGTTGTTTGCGAATATCGGTTGTTGTCCAGCCTTTTGGGTATATCATGTTCTCAAATTGTTTCTAACTGAATAAATAAAAAAATGAAATGAAAGAAGAGAAGGGATATCCTTCTTTGAAGATGTTCGATGAGAGAAAGTGGGAGGGAAATATGAGGGTTGTAGTTATTACTTCTGTAGATCCACAAATAATATCAATTCTTGAGCGTTTTTGAATGTTTTTATTTATTTGTTTATTTTTCAAAATTATGGTGCCTCAAAATTATCATGGCTTGCAAGTGTTTGTATTATTATTTTTTAAAAGCGGTCATCAAATATTATGCTAGATCATGTCTAATATACTAATAGAAATCGATGTACAACTTATGGAACTGATGATCTCTTGTTCTCCTTTTCAGCCATCTGTTAGAAAGCAGCACAATGCAGGCTACAAACATAAGGTATTATGAATATGCCTCCTGTATTCAATATCTAATCTCCACTGTCTTGTTCTCTGAATTACTTGTGTTCTTATACTGTCCCTAATTTCAGGCAAATGTAAGAAGCTACTATCAGCAATTTGAGGAGCAACAAACCCAAAGTCTAATCGACCAGAGAATCAAGGAACATCTTGGCCAAAGTGCAGCTTTCCAACAGGTTGGTGCTGCTTACAATCAGCATTTATTGGCTCAGAGACCCCGCCTACCCGTTCTTCCAACACCTGTGATGCCAATTCCTGGAAGTGCTCAGTTAAATTCACCATTAGTCCCTGGGATGAGACCTCCGGTCCTTCCAAGACCAATTCCTGGCCCTCCAGGTAAATTGGAACTAAACATACTTTTGTTTATTCACCATTCTTTTTTAGGTGCATTTATCAATTGATACATGTATGCATTTTGGTTGTGAACACAGTTTTGTACCTTGATTGTATTTCTGCCCACATCCTTAGTTGTTGTTCTGGCAGATGTCTTGTTACTGCTATTCATGCCGTTGGTTGATGTCTTAGTTCGGTAACCAATTCATATAGTGATGGAGAATTTATAGATTTTTCCAATACTAATATACTTTTTTTTTATTGGTTATTGAACTGTGTTATTTGATTACTATTGATTGAACCTTGGTTATATTGAAGACAGCAAGTATTTTAGTTTTGCCAAATATTTTGTTGAATTCAGTTAAATTGTCAGTATCAATATATTCATTTTTATTGTTTTGCTTTTTATTAGGCTTGTGAGACACGATGTTGGGTTGGCACATTTATGAAACAAAATGCTACTACTTTCATTAATCTATTAATTGCATTACTATCATAGGTTTATTTGTCAGATATTTGTCGAAGTGTGATGTTCACTGTCTTCCATTTTTTCAATGCTCATGTTTTCCATTGACCATTGCGTATCAATTGTTGTGCACCTACTCTAATCCCATGGCAATTACAATGAATAGAGTTGAATCCTTTGTGATGGTGATGTCAGGTTATATGTCTGCCCCAGGCATGCCACCAATGATGGCACCTTCCGGTGCTCCTCCTGTACCTGGTCAACTAAATGGTCTCACAGGGCCTCCTGCGATTAACCCAACACCGGTTCCTGGTAGTACAGCACCACCTGCTTCAGCTGGTGGAGCCCCTAATATGGTTACACCACCTCCTTATCAAGCCAGTCCATTAGTGCCAACAAGTGGAAGTGCCAATGCCCAAGCTCCTGAGACTAATCATTAGGGTGATTGAGTTGGTATGTTCTGCCTCTTTGCTATTGTTAGAATCGTTTGTGATCAATGATTTATGTTACTATCCTTAATGAAATCAAAGTGTGAACTATAGTAGCTTACTACTGCAATGTGTATGGCACGTGAAACAATATGATTAGAATATGGGCTTTAGTTTGTTTGTTTTTTTCCAAGTTTATTTTATAAGTTTATAAAGTTGTTTTAAAATTATTTTAGCTGGAAAAGTTAATTTGTATCCACTGCTTGAGGAGATATGGGAAGGACTGAAGTTAATTTGTATTTTGTTGGATGTCAATTGTGGCTTCTTACTTCTTAGGGCTTCTTTCTAGTTTATGTAGGACTGAGGCAAAAGGAGAAGATTTATTATGGAGAGATTGCAACATAAAGATAAATTAAAAGCTACAAAGAAGGGAATGAATAAAGTTAGAAGGGATTTCAGGCAGAATGTAAAATATTGGTACATTTCCATCTGTGTTCCCCAACAAAATTAAAAAATAAATGTTATATATTTTGAGATGCTTTAGAGATTTTTTTTTTTTGTCCTATTGGCTACAAAATAGGCTTTTCGAATTACATGAAGCTCCTTAATGAATATAAGAAGAGGATTCAGGAAAACAATTGCTGAAATTACAGTCAAGAATTTTTTTATATGTTTTTGATGCATTGGTTTTTATTTTGTTCCTTTGTTCTTCCATATGTGGCTTCAATAAAATTGTTCTTCTTACAGGCAGTTCTAGAGGACAACAAAAATTACGTCCACGGTGGTGCAAATGCCTCATTTTTCTCATTTGCCGTCCATGATCTCTACCTGTTAATATGTAATGTGTTTTTGAGAGATGGGTATGAAGTGTTGAATGCAGAATGGTTATGTACTTTTTATTCATTTTCGTAAACATTTATCAGATATCATGCAACCCTTGTTTACCTGAAGTGTTACCTGGAAAATGATATTGATGATGATTTACTTATGGCTGAATTTTAATCATATATTAATGCAAGCAGAGTTCTGAACCTATGGAGAGTGGTCCGACTTTGCTTGGGTTTGATTGGGATTAATCAACTTATTTAAATCAGTGGTTTAATTGTCTAACGGCAAACTAACAAATTACTGGTAACAGGTCCCATGCTTTTGTAGACTGGTTACTGGCTTCAAGAGAAAGCAGCCTAGACAGACACAGACATATTTGACCTTGTAACAGAAGAAAATGAAACAGAAATTTTCTTGTCCTCTTTTGGGTCTCGAACATGAAAAGTATTCGACAAGGGCCATATAAAAATTTGTGTCAAGTATCTTAATTTTTTTTTTTTTTTAATTTATCGTAAATATGTATTTGATAAAGTTTTATTGAATCTATTCCATCCCATTGAAAAGTTTCTACGAAAGAGATAAGTCAACTGAACCAAACTATGCTATAATTCCAGGTAACGGACATTTATGTAAAAATATTATAGGCATTTTTTATGATATAGGGGACTTGAGGGGTAAAGCAATCAGAAAATAGTTGACAAGGGGAAAAATGGCGCTAGAAAAAGCGAGTACAAAACACAAATAAATGGATATATACGCTTGTTTATATCTATTGGAGCTGTAAAACACTATATAAAACCTTTGTAACATTGTTTCGCTTACTATAAACAAAATGTGGGAAAGGAAAGATCTGCTTTTAATCATGAGCTGCTATTGAAGTAGACATCATCTCTCCTTGATTTGTTCATGCGTTGTTTTCTGTTGGCATGATCCTTGAAGAGCTGATGTCTATCAATAAGATAAAAGCAGTCAACATAAATTTCAGTTTATACATTTTATGATATCCACTGTTCTTGCTGCGCTAGCCTTACCTCATAAATTCCAGTTTCTGAATTACTATCCCATTGAGTAAAAGTTCAGAACTATAAGCAGGTACTCCTGTGGAAAAAGGGTACACCAACATGATGACTAAAAATTTAACGTCTTTCAGCAAAGCAAAAATGAATGCTAGTTCTATACCTTTGTCAAGGAATGGCACACAGATGGAATGATCTTCTTCACAAGACAGAATCAATAGGTTATCTTGAAAGTTTTGATCCTTTACTGGGGACGTCTGACTTATCTCTACTACCTGGGTAGTAATTCATAAGAAACATGGGAAAGAAAAAAACAAAAAAAAGGCGAGTATAGACCGCCAAACAATATAAAGCACAGTTACTTTTTTTACTGCTGATGGTCACTATTAGCAGTGAAATCACAAATATTGATCAATACACAAACCTGGCCTTGAACCGCCTTGACCAAGCTAATGATCGTTTCTTTATTTGGGTTTATAGTTGATGTGATGAAAACTCTCTGACCCTGCTGAACAAAAAGATATTAAGTATTTGAAAAAACGGAATAACAAAACATTTAAGTTGAGATTGATTGTAGAAGCGTGCAAAAATATATACTGGTGTGGGCATAAGTTAACACAAGCTAATGCAATCACCTTTAGAAGTGGATGCTGGTTTGCACGGGACAAGGTAACAGGCATGCTAAAGCCAATTTCTTTTTCCTTTCTGTCATCCCTGAGGATGTAGTTTTTCTCATCTATTAAGCAGCTTGCTTGTCCGCAGCTCTCAAGCCATAAATGTGTCACCACTGGTTTACCTAGAGCAATGAATTCCAGCATATTCCTTGTACGCACAAATCTATCAGCTATAAAATGTGTGGCATCCAGTGGAGATATTGCAATGGAAATGCCTAGCCGTGCCAAGATCTGCTGAAATAAATAGAGAAAAAGCAAATATATATAAACTATAGGTGATCACGGCACTGACTGAGAATGACAGATGGAAAATGATACCTTTTTCTGTTGCTTGATTACATCATCACCCAAATGCAGGCTAAAGAGAACTTGAACAAGTGCCGTATCTCTCCGTTTTCTCAAATCTTTCCATGTGAAATCAGGTACGGACTGGGGGACACCCAATCTAATAAGTTCTTTCAAGAGGGAGGATTTGACAACGTTTTTGTTGAATGACCTTTTGTGATATTTAGAAGGCATAGGACAGGTAGATGCTGCATTTACACCTTTGGTAAAGTTAACAGTACTTCTACATCTTGAATGAAGGGGCTCAAGGTTCTTGAAAGACGACACTTCAAACTGGTGATTCTTTTCTGCACCACTGCTAGACTACAGAAAAGTGATGTCATTCACTTCGTCAGGGGTGGTTTCCTTGCATATGCTAGCTGATTCGCAGTTAGCATTGACAACTGCTGAGACTGGTTCATCATAACTCTTTCCTGAATTACTACTGTTTACTGGCTTCGTTTTCCCGTACAAATGTTTATCGTAACAAGAGGTATTATTATTTTCTTCTGCTCTTCTTTGACTCTTCATGCAACAATGGTTGTCTTCCTTCCTGTTTACTGTTGCCAAAGGCACATACATGTTAACGGATCCCTTTGAATGTTTTCGATCTTTACATAGTTTTCTTTTTCCCTTGAGATGACTCCATGTCTCTAATTTTGAACAACTAGTAGTAGCAGTTACAACTCGGGAAGTTTGCTCTTTTTGATTCAATATGTTGTTTCCAGTTTCAGCAGATGAATTTGAATGCAATTCAGGCCATCTTCCTGTGGTACTCACAACTTTAGCGAGGTCGCCAACTAATCTATTCCTCTTGCTTCTGATTTTGATGTTGCGATCCTCTGTCCTGTCTCTTGGATAATCTGTTTGATTGTCAGACATTTTCGACGAATCTCCTGCTAACAACTGCCTGCTTTCTTGGTTAACAGTGCAAGTATTCTTACGCTCCCCCTCTGTTTGTTCAACCGAAATCCATGAATTGCTGTTCCAGCCGACAGTTCCATCAGTTTGTCTGTGGATAATTTGCTTAGGAGATCTTTGGCCTAAACTTGCTTTTGTATTAGCAGAATTTGTAGAGTCAGATTTTTCCCCAATCAAAGACGTGTCCCTCCTAACTATTGTCACCATTGCCAACCCCCGGTCCGGCTCCTCATTGTTGGAGTTCTTAACAGATATTCTAGCACTGCGCTTACTTCGCTTTGACTTTGTTGCAAAGCCTCCTAAACCTGAGAAATCACTTGTTTGTATGGAAGCATGTTCTGACCGGAGTTTCCCCATTTTTACACCTTTACAATAATCATCAATGATGTTTGATGGATCTTGATCAGCATCTAAGGCAGTGCAACCAGCAAATGGCACATATGATAAAGCTTCCATGGCTTCAGCAGCTATTTGAGTGTTAAATCCTACATCAGTCATGTCTGGTGTATCTCTACCTGTACCACTCTCTTCCAACTGCTGTTCTGGGGATTCTGAATGCGAGTCATTAAATTCCTCAACGACACTACTTTTAAAATTCATTTTAGATTCTTTCTCCATCCTGCAAGTCTCTTCTCCAATGTGCGCAAAATATCTTGAATCAGATCGATTTGAAACTGCTATCTCCTTTTTGAGGCTTGCAAGCTCTTCCTTCTGTTCATGCTCATTGCCAGAGCTCCTGCCCCCTTCACTATTAAGACGCTCGTGCTTATCATCTTCCTTCTCAGGTAAGTGCCCGAGAGCTACAAATTCAAAAGTAGAATTTGCCATTTCACCAAAAGCATCATCCTTCCGATACTGATCAGTGTCAGTCCAGTCAAAGGTCCCACTTTTTGAAATTGCTACTTTTCTAAGTTTCATTCTCGTGGTCAAACTTTGAGATTTCTTTTTGCTTGAGACAGGAAGTGATTTCTCCCAGAAAGTCTTCTTGATGCCAATTTCTGGAGACAGGGCCATCTTGTTTAATGATAGAAACTGATCTACAAATTTAAGTGCATTGGCTTGGGATGACTCTCCAGGTTCCTCAGACCTCATGCAAAGATCTTTTTTGTCAGCAGTTCTCTCAACATTAACTCTACATCCTTTGTTCCCTTCAAGTGAAGGCACAATAAAAATGAGTTTCAACAAATTCATACAAATTTAGGAAATCACGAATCAAGCGCCATAAGCTACAAATAACAATATATGTAAAGAAATAGAGACTTAAACTGAAAATCAAATTCCCATCTCAGACTGAACAAATGAACACTGACCTTCACCACATTGCTCATCAATGGATGAATTACCAACCGACGACATGTTGGCAGTCCTTGCTGTTTTTGTCCTACAAATATCTTCATCTTCACTATCAAGCACAACTTCTTTCTCACACCCATAATTTAACTGGAGTCTCTCATCTTCAAAACAATCAGAATTATTTATCAGTTGAGTGTCAAAATCTAGCTTCTCCAGCTGGGTCGAAAGTAAGGGACTATCAAGCACCATAGTACCATCAAATGGTACTGTTTTCTGAAACTGCTTTTCACCTTTAAGTTCATCTCCTAAAGAAAACAATAATCCGTAAGACATAACTTAGACTAAATAAAAAAAATTATAAATATGCAAATGAGAATTACAAAATCAAATTACAACTGAATCATTCCAACATCAAGTTTCGAATTATATTTTCTACGAATAGTAAATGGAATGAAATAGAAAGACCTTTAAGAAATCGTAAGTTGAAATGGTAATGAAAAATTACCAAGTCCAGGTGTTGAAACCTGAGAGTGAGAGTGAGGATCAAAGATCTGGGTGTTAGCATGATCAACCATTGAAGAAATTTGAATTTTCCTTTTAGCAGATATTTTTACAAGATCATCAGATTATCTGCCAAAAACATCTGATTTCAGAAAAATTTTTATCAGACGCAGATTCGATAGAAGGCCCAAATGTAAATTATGTAATGTAGGAATCGTAGTGATCGAACATGAACTGAAGGGTTAGAGATTATTAAATGTTTGGGCGCGAAATAAAAATGATAGGGTGGGAAGTGTCACGGGGCAAAAAGCATACCCGAGATTTAGGGCTGTGACAGGAAGCCACTTCACGTCTTTCGAAAGTTTCAAATTAACGGGTATTTGGTTTAGTGGCAATAATACATTTAATATATTGTGGTTAATTTTATTTTTTTATTAATATTTTTACAAATGAAAATATTAATAAAATAGTATTTTTTATTATGTGTTACGTTCTGTATTTTTTCAAATCTGTGCTCTTTATAAAATAAAATTAATATTTTTATTTAACGTTTTCAAAATTTAATAATACTTTTAGTTAAATTTTATACAAATTAAAAATATAAAAAATAGAATATTAATATTATTTATTTTCATTAATTATATTAATTTTATATTTTTATCAATTAATATTATTATATCACGTAAGTTAGCATACAGTAATTTATACAAAGAATTTATACTCTTAATATTATTCTAAATAAAAATTATGAAACATATTTTAAAAAAATTATTTTGAAGAATGAAATTTAAAAGTTTATGTACTGAATATCATATAATATTTTAATTACATAAATTTAATTCAATTAATGTAAATTGTTCAATAAAAAAATATTAAATATAATTTTTTTTTTTTTGAATTTACAAAGATGTTTAATTTTGGTATTGTCAATATAGTGAATGAAAGAAAATAAAATATTATATTATATTATTCTAATTGCAGGGTATACGTGTCTTTTCGGGTAAAGGGACATTTTAGTCATAAAAGTATTATCGGGGCATTCCGAGAATTGAACTCGGGACCTCTCGCACCCTAAGCGAGAATCATACCACTAGACCAAATGCCCTTCACTTGATAAATCGTTTTATTTTCTCTTAAAATTTAATTTCTAAAAAATTGATACCACATTACTTCAAATGAGAGTCCTAATTATTTGACAACTCGGTAGTTCGTTGTGTTATTCCTAGTTAAACTCGTCCACCCATTTGTTCTTATAACGTTTATACTAACTGTCCATGATTAAAATCTATTTCTCTTAAACCCTTCGCAGTGGAAATAATCGTCTTCTTCTGTATTTGAAAGTGGTGGGCAGTCCTTCCCTAAAACAGAGAACAAGGTATTATCATAATTTAATTTACTGCTTTCATCATGCACTATCATATTACTACAACCTTGCATTATAAAATTAAAAATTTTGTGACTCTCATAAGATCAGTGTATTTATATGCATAGTTTAAATATCGTCTTCAATGTATTAATTGTGACATCAGGTTTAGGATTTAGTATGTAAATTCAGTTTATAATTTACTGTAAATCACAGAGTCTGCGTGTGTTTCTTCCATTGTTATTGAAGTTGTCGACCTGTTTATCGTTCAGAATTTGAATGAATTATTGTTGATTACAGAGAACATAATCCGCTGCTATATGGGCATGTTTATCATTCCTAATTAATATAGGGCGTGTTTGGTATATATTAAGATATTCTGTACTGTAATTTCATGACTATTGTGTAAAAAAAGTTAAAATACTAAATATTAGGTTAAAAATTGAGCAGAGTTATCCAATTCTTTTATTACTTTGCTTTTAAAATTAAGGGAAAGGAAGCTATACCGAACATCACAACAGTTGCCAGTAACAAGGCTCACAAAGGTTTTAACTCAACAGTTACTCTTAATGTTGACAATGCTAGCAAGTAATTATTTGTTCATGACAATTAGTTTTGGCAGGACATGGCGACAAGACCGTGGGCTGATCTTCCTTCGGAACTATTGTCACTAATAGGGGATCGTTTAGGCATAGTTGATCTTTTCATTTTTCGTAGTGTGTGTAAAGGTTGGAATTCTGCTTCCTCCACATGTTCAGCTCAGATTGAATCCTCACCAAAGCGGACGCCATGGTTTCTGCTCTATGGTGAAAGTTCTCACTGCTTTCTGGTCAACGAAACAGACAAGAAGTACAAAATCAATATCCCAGGGATGAATGGAGCAACGTGCATTGCATCAAAGGACGGATGGCTTCTTCTATGGCGAGAAGGTTCAATGTTCTTCTTTTGCCCCTTTTCAGGTTCTAAAATAGACCTTCCACAATTCTCCAAATCAGAACATTGTGATCTTGTTGCCGCGTTTTCATCTGCTCCCACTTCAAGAGATTGCATTGTGTCTGTCGCCTGCCTGAATAAGGCATCGAAACTTGAAATACATGTGCTTTATCGTGGCGCAAATGCATGGACTATGCACGAATTCACTCATAACTACATGAAAACCATTAAAGGTGCTGGTTATACCGATAAAACATTCCATTTCTATGATGGTAGCAGTAAGTTCATCACCTTTACTCCATCTTTATCTCCAGGAAAAGAGTTTACACCCCATCGAATAGTGCCTGACTGCCAAGAGCATTCGAATATTGAACTTCTTCCTTTTTATCTGAGTCGGAACAGTTTTGAACTTCATGGCATGAACCGAAGGTTGGGTCTGACAGAGGATGTATCGGTTAGTACTTGCGGGACAGTAATAGCATGGGATCATTTTGACCAAATTTTGTTCAATGAGAGCATATCTCTACCATCTAACACCCAAAGCCAAAGCGAAAACCGGAAGCAGCTTAAAGGAGTATGGATCAATCCTCGGTTTTATCAAATTCCTCCAGAAACGAGTTGGTAGCTATGATCTCTGAGTTGTTAATTCTTTGAATGAACAAATCTATTCTTAGTACTAGGAAGAATGCTGTCATGATTGTCGCTTTGTTTTATTTTTGCTTGTGACTGTTGCCCAAACAATTTATAAGCCTAACTGGGTAATTGTGCAGTTAGACTTTCTCCTCGAGTTTGCAAATAATAAATAGAATTTCGACTCGATCAACTATAGCTATAATGATTGAGCTTCACCTGAATGAGAACCTTGTGTGCATTCTATGTGGCCTGAGAAAGCTTGGCTCCGTTTTTGAAGTCGCTGAAACAATATCAAAACTCAGAAGGCAATGGGAATTCGGATCCAATTTCAAATCTTTCCAAATCAGAGGTGATTCCTTTGAGGGAACCGATTATCTGTTTCATTGGGATGCTCATATCTGAGCGGGCATTTTTTATAGATCCAATAAGGTCTGCATTGGTGTGAATTTATTTTGCCATTGCTATGGTTGCAACTGCCAAGTTTAACAATGAAATTTATTTAAAACTACCCCATTATCCCTATTATTTCAATAATTTTCTATTACCATAAACGAAATATTATTAAATTTTATAGAGATAAGGAGTAATCATCCCCAAGAAGACAGCTTTTAACAACGTTGACAACTTGCCCTCCGGAGAACCGACATGTCCTCCAATAGGGAATTGACATTATTAGCCTTGGCTTGAATGCATTTTTAGTAAAGAAATTTGCCTTAGCCCTTTACACTCCAGTCCAAAAGCTGAACTGCCAAGCTACTGTGACTCCTCTCTCTCTCTCTCTCTCTCTCTCTCTCTCTCTCTTTCTTTCCATCTGCTTTAGTCTGTAAGTCTGCCAGAAATTATGCTCAGGAGGACATTCAGGTTTCTTTCACCATCTTCATATGGACATCATCTTTTTCCATATTTTCAAAGGAATTAGTAGAGGCTTCAGTTTCTGCACCTCTTATACCTTTAACTCATTTTCAGTGGATAGGCTAATAATCATTCGCAGCTTTCAATGCTTTTTCTTAATTTTCGTTTTTCTTTTCTTCTTTTTTACCATCTTTTTTAAATACAAGGCGGAGATCCATGATGCAATTATTGTCATGTGCATATGAATTGTATTATATATATAGCCTTCGTTTTGAGTTCTCTTTTTTGGGTTTCTACTCTCCTGCATTTTTCCAATATTGATAAGTTTATCCCTGGTGGTATTCTGCAAACAGTAAAAATGCGTGCGTTTCTAGACCTTTACTTGCTCAGAGCTTTAACAGGAGATTATCCACAGAGAACGGAAGGTAAGCCATTGAAATTGCCCATCATTTCATCATTTCAATACTTCTATTTTCATTTATATTTTTTTTAAGTAATAAGCTTTTTTAATATTCAGGACTTAATTAGAGAACAAATTATGCGGTTCTTCGGAATATGCTAAACTTACAGAGAGGTGTCAAACCTTGTATTTTATACCATTATTCAATAAATGTGAGTCAGTGTCTATATTTGCTGCATTTCTGGATTCTTCAATTATATAATTATAATATATCTTAAAAATTTCATAATAAAGCCGCCTTTTTGTTTTATTAGTGAGCTTTGAAAGATGAATGATTAATTTAATTAATCCCACATGAAAATTTCTATAAAATAGATAATTAAATGATAAATTATTTGTTACTTGGCAGTTTATCCTTGCAATTTTCTTTTGATGTAAATGTGAAAATTAAAAGATACAAGAGGTCATAATCACCACATTCTTGTACATGGAAGATAACAATCTTGTTACAATTATGGTTTTACATTGTTTAAATGGTATACTCAGATTCAGTCATGTGAACTACAACATATTCAGGATTTGATATACCCAGATTCAGTCGTGCGAACATTGAATCCAAAAGTTTTAAACCAAAACATATTCAGGAATTTTTTTGTTCTTTTGGGTTGATTAAACAGAAGTGTACCCATTGCCACCATGCAATGGGCAAATGTTAAAGAATTTAGGCATACTGTGCTACTCAATTTTTCCTTCTCATTATGCTTAAGATGGAAAATTTAGCTTGCATATGGTAATTGGAGTGTTTTGTTATATTCTTTTTGATAAAGGAAACTAGAAGGAAAGGTGGCACTGATCACTGGAGCAGCAAGTGGCATTGGAAGAGCTACTGCAGCAAAATTTATCAGCAATGGTGCCAAAGTTGTTGTCGCTGATATCCAACGGCAACTTGGTGAAGAAACTGCTAAAGAACTTGGACCCAGAGCCAGCTTCATTTGTTGTGATGTCACCAAAGAATCAGACATCTCTGATGCTGTTGATTTCACCATCTCCAAGTACAAGCAACTTGACATCATGTACAATAATGCAGGGGTAGCCTGCAAAACCCCCAGAAGTATTGTGGACCTTGACCTTGAAATTTTTGATCAAGTCATGCGAATCAATGTACGAGGAGTTGTAGCCGGGATCAAACATTCCTCTCGTGTCATGATTCCACGTCGAAGTGGTTGCATTCTGTGTACAGCTAGTGTCACTGGATTAGTCGGGGGGCTAGCGCAGCATACATATTCCACTTCCAAGTCAGCCATTATAGGGATTGTCAAATCTATGGCAGCTGAGCTAAGTGGGCATGGAATCCGGATTAATTGCATATCACCTTTTGCCATTCCAACTCCTTTTGCAATGGAAGAAATGAGTCAGATTTTCCCCGGTATTGATATACAAAGGCTCGTGGATATGGTACATAGTAGTGGTGTGCTGGAGGGAACATATTGTGAGCCCATTGATATAGCAAATGCTGCACTCTATTTAGCATCTGATGATGCCAAGTATGTTAATGGGCATAATTTGGTGGTAGATGGAGGTTTTACATCATTTAAGAATCTAAATTTATCTGCACCTGATCAGATGTAACTAAAGTTCATTGCCAATTGTTGTTTGAAGGAATATTACCATCGTAAATGCCATCTTCAGCAAGTGTAAAGATGGAATTTATTTTTCATTATTTACTACAAGTACTAGAGCACTCCCTAAAGACTTATTTTCTACACCCTTTGCTGCTTTAAAGTTGACAGGGTAGATCCATTTGCATGCCACCTCAACTTCCGATCCAATGTTGAAGGTAATGTTTTAAATATGAAAATTTTAAAAAACTATACGGTCAGTCAAGTGATAACAACCAGAACCAGTCTGGGTATTCACGCATGCTTTTGGCAGTCATTTGATTGAAAGAAAATCGATGACTTATAATAGCTGCTGTTGTTTTTATCATAAATTGCAAGTACTAAAAAACCAATGCTTTCTTGTATATTAGAGAACTATCAGAACGCATGTTTGACTATCTTTCATACTATCATTTTCCTAATATTTTGCTGGAACATGCACAATTATTTTGACCATTCTGATTAGAAGTTTTCGCCCTAGTATAAAATTTGGATGGGCAAGCAAGTACAGGAGCTCCATCTTTTAGGCGGTACCTCATTAATCAACGGTAGTAGTTAGTGATCATCTTCATGGATTTATTACTTGACAATTCAGCACCTAAGATGAAAAATGGAAAGGAATTTTCACTTGCAGAGATCATCCATTGCAGTCTGGGCAGAAGCGCAACAATCAGAACTGTTCCAAGACTCGCATGAAGTCTTCTGGAGCTGCAAAGCAGTGGAAGCAGAGTGTTAAAGAGAAGAAATTGTTTCCGCAAGAGGAAAAACAACTAAGAAGTCCTAATGTGAGCAAGTCAGATAACAAGAAAAATTGTGAGATTCATACCTAAGCCATTGGTAAACAATCTGATTTCTGAATTTACCTATGGCCGGCCTGATGAACATCTCAACCCCGCTCACCACAATGGCTCCAAACTCTACAGCCTCTCGCAAGAACCTTGTATTTCTAGGTGTATAGATCACACCAAAAACCAGTTCATATGTTTTCATGGCCTCCTAGACAAGCATGAAAAATAAAAGATTTAGTGATCACTACAGGTACTTGTCTTTGTGCTGGGAGAGAGAACCTTTAGAACCGGACTTTGATCTGAAAATGGTTCCATTCATATTGCAGAACTTCCCCTGAAACTACAAGCGCAAAAACCTTTGCTCTCTCTTTTTGGAAAAAGAACACAGAAAAGAACTGGCATGATTTTAACGTGAAAATATTTTTAGTCAAAAGTAGTCTTATAATAATTGCCGTTGAAAATGATAACCCAGGCACCTCTCTTTTTGGCAACAACGGCCAGTGCTATTCCTGGGTAACACAAGCTTAAACTCTTAAGATAAATATACTGTATAATTTTAGTCAAATGTTTACGATTATATGTTAAAGTTCAGCCTTTAAATTAGTCCTACTGATAGTGGTCATATGGATATTTTCATATTTTTTATCCTTCGTATTCTACGTAAAATACTCTTGAAACTCATTGAAAAACTTAGAAAGAGTACGCTCAATTCTATTCAAATTAAAATTAGTAATAAAATCTTTAAAACTGAGTGAGAGTGAATATAAAATCAAATTCACTTTTAGGCTATGGGGCATCCTAATATCTCAAGCATCTAACTGTTCGAGAATATTAATTATTATGATGACATGATCATTGGCCAATATTTTCTCCTTAAGACCCATACTAAATAGGATGGCATACATCTTATACTCAATAATACAAAAGTTTTTTTCATACAACTTTTATAAGAATCTGAGTATTTCATATGCAGACTGCATACTCTTGTGTCATTTTTGCAACTTCTAATTCATAAATATGAACATGTAGAGTCGTACTCTATAATTATTTTTATATATAAAAGATTAATTAATGTCAACAAAAAAAGAGTAACTATTATAAATATTAATTTGGAATATAAATAAGAAAGATTTGAGTAATGTTAACATATATGTATAGTAGAGTGCAACGTTCATTGGACCAATTATATTGAGTTTGGTACCCACTTTATTTAATAAAAATAATACAAAGTGCATATTTATACTAAGAAAATGGACACTTATATTAAGGACATAAATTAATGCTTAGGACTAATAAAAATAAATGGTCAAAGCTACTGATTACAAATAAACGACATGGTATTTTAACACTAAGTATATTCTAATCAATGATTGACTGTACTGGAGGGACTTTTTCTTTTTTCCTTTCTTTCTTTCTTTCTTTCTTTCTTTCTTTCTTTCAAGGGGTATGTATTATTTGTCTCTCATGATATAATTGGCATATCCAATAAAATTCCAATTGTTAGTCAGCAAGATGCTCAGACGGACGAGAACAGGAGTTTATCTCCATTGACCCACGAGTATATAGAATTTGGGAGGTTGTACATGGAGTTAAAAACTGAAGATATTGAAAAATAGACAATGCCAAAAAATATTGTTTTATTCCTACACAGAATATATATATATATATATATAAACTGAAATATAACTGTTAGAGAGATTTGGTGAGTTGTACAAGCAGTTGGAGAGAGAGATTGGGGGAGATTTGGTAGCTTATTATATTAACTCTTACGAAAGACTATATCAGGCTCGTCTCTTACTAATTAAGCTCACATATCACATAGTAGGATTTTAATTTGATTTCGACATAACTTGATTTTGAACATGAGTTTGTTATATATTAAGTACATATTGGATTGTTATTAGTCAAATTTAAACACTACATATTGGTTCTACTTAAAATAGATAAATAATTAAATAAATAAATACTTAAAAATTAGTGTTACGTTAGCATGCTTAATGAAGTTGCATGATTGATAGTAGGTTAAGTGGTTACGAATAGATAATGGTTCAAACATAAAATCCCTCTTACAAAGAGACATAGCTTTCCCCTGAAGGAGAGAAGCTTTTGAATCCTTTTATTTTTCCATTACATCATTTTTCTCCCACAATCGTGCAAACTGACAAAGAATTTATGGTATCCATGAATTTACACGGTCAATTGTGAAGGTGTGGAGAAAAGTCATGGAAGGTTTAGATTTCTTTTGGGCCATAAAGAGCGAGTGATATGAGTGTTTCTTTTTACTAACGACGAGAAAAGCAAAGAAAATCTACGCCTCCAAGTTTTAACAAACATTAATTGGTCATTCGTATAGTTGGCATGCCCAAATTTTGGTATATACACACTCTATAGCAACAAAACCTAGGTCAACAAATATGATTTATTTAAAAGATTTTGAAGAGAATTATTCAAGTTGGTCCAGATTATTTTGAATTTTTCTATGGCAATGCACTTTCAGATGGATGGGCAGATATAGAGAATAAATGCCTTATTGAAGACATATCTAAGGCATTACATAAGTACTAGTTAACAAGATTGGCCAAAGTTAATAAATGAGGTCTAATTCTCTTACAATCTCTAGCATAGTAAAGTTACAAATCAGAGTTCATTCGAGATTGTAACATGGTAGCAGTCAATCACTTCAAGTACTATTGCCTTAAGCTATCAAATTTAACAACATATAAGTTTGTTAAGACTTGACAATAACAAGTTAACTTAGCCTAAGTTAGTCTACACAAGGCCATCAAGCAATTTAAGAAGTGGGCGAATATGAGTTAACGAGATGTGTAAGACCTAGTAAAAAATTTAATACTGGTAAAGTTACATTTGTAATTATATCATAAAGAGTTATAGCATCGAGGGTTAACGAGGAGATATGAAGGACTTTTTAGAAATATCAAAAGAGTAGGTAAAGTGGCCTATAAGCTCGAAATTTCTCCAAATCTCAAGATATATTTGGTCTTTCACATTAGTATGCTTAAGTCATACTATAAAAATCAAGAAGATCCTTCACAAGGTAAGTCACAACATGTGTCCGAAGGAATCAAGGCCTCTTATAATAAAAAAGTACAATTTATTCTAGCTGATTAGGTTGTAAGACAACAAAGTCACAAACCATGGTACGAATAATTAGTACAATGGAAGGGTCTATTCGGTAATGAGACTAGTTGGGAACCAATTAAGGTACTATAGTAATTTAAATATTATATCAAGCGATTTCATGTAGAAGACACGACAAAGAATTGAGAGATTAGATAGGGGAGAATGTCATATTTCGCTTGCATATAAATCAAATTCGAGCGTACACAACTGTCCTATCATTAACATCAAGCATCCAAAACTCTTTAGAATACTCTAGAACTGTCTAAGCCCTTTGAAACCTTTTAAAACACTTCTGAACTTTCTGAAACTCATAAAGCCTCTTAAGACATTTCAAATTACTCTAGAATTTTTTAGAAGGCCAATATATCTTCAACTCTTGAGAAACTTTCAAAATTGTTATTGAGTTAAAATTATTTAGAAGTCATATGAGAGTCAATCACTTAACTCATTTAGAATCACATATTTTAATGACACTTAACTCATTTAGAAGTCATATTTTAATTCACATATTTTAACGACAATCTGTGTATATAACCAATTAGCTATCAATAGGCGTCCTTATTATGGTATTTACAGCTCCTAGGGACCGACTCCAAAGCATTCATACAATATATTTATCATACCAGCGGTCAACCATCCCTTTATATTTCTTATGGAGCCCCCTTTTATTCAAATTACAAATTTATAAAAAAATCATCCTCCATTGAACTCATACTAAAACCAAATTATAATCTTACTAAACTCCACACATGGGACAATATCTTTAAAATTTGAAACTCTTGACATTCTCAATTAAATAAAATATATCTTAACTATTACATAATTAAAAAAATAAATCGATTGCAAGAGAGTAAAATTCTTGTGTAGAATTAAATTTTATTTTTATTTATCAATCTACTTTCCTTCTTTAATTTTTCTAATCTGTACATATTTTCTTTATTTTATTTTTATTTCAAGATAAAATTATTTAATATTATAGAGCATAAAATTATTTATTTTTCTCTTTCTAAAGTTAAACATCAAAACTCATTTGATATAGATATTGAAGTAAACCCACCTCATTTCCAATATATCTACTTGTAAATCAGGTGTATAATTTTATTTTATCTTTAATTTAAAATACCCTATTCCAAAAAAAAAAAAATGAGAAATAGAGAATTTTGTTCTTATAAGTAGTATGTTTTTTTTTAAGAAATTAGAAGAGATTCGGATGATTTTAATGAAGAAGTAATATAATTCAAGTCTATTATTGAAATTAAAATGAGTTTTCTTAGAAAATATAGTGATTTATTAATAGTTTAATGGGGTGGTTTTAAAAATGGGGCTTCATAGGGATAATGAAGGGCCTCATCAATTAAATTCACTTGCCATAAAACTGCATTTCTTATTTACCAGTCATCAGGGTCCTTGCAAGCATTGAATGAAAAGGATTTAATTCATTTAGGCTTTAGCAAACAATGAAAAATAAACATCAATTTTTGATTTTTAATTTAAGGGTAACTAGTAATTTGTATAATTTAAAATTGAGGTATTATAACTTTAAAGATATAAACTACATTTGTAAAGTAAAAAAATTATAAGATATCAATTATTAATTAAAAATATAAATAATTTTTATAAAAAAAAAAGTGTTATCAATTTTTTTAATTTTAATTTTTAAAATTAAACAGAAGCCACAAATACTATGCGAACCATTAATTTTAAAGTATCTGCAATGCATTCAACTATTTTAATTCTTTTTTTGTTGTAATTTTTAAATTTTTTACATATTTTTATAAATTTTTGTAAATTAAGAATTATAATTAGAAAATTATAACAGAATTGTTAAATAAGTACAAGGACATATGTTACAGCTGAATGTACCCAACATGATCATGGATTGAAGTATGCTTATGACCATGCAGTTCCAGATACAATCTTAAAGAGAAGTAGCTCTTTTCAAGTTAGATTATAAAACATAAGAATTTCCAGTTCGGTTCAATACAAAGAAAATCCTCTTTGCATACCCCTAGAAAATCATCAAGCTTTAAATATTATGTGTTCTGTCCAAGCTTTGCATGCCCCTGTACAAAGATACTCTGCCTAAGCCCTAAATATTATGTCTCTCTACTTAAGTTTAATACTTGATCTTGCAAAAAAAAAATTCCCATATGCTGCATGAGGAAATCCTCTTGGAGACAATAACGTTTTTGTTGTGCTTTAAAAGAAAACTTAAAAATGTATTTGGAAACATCTGTGCAATTTTATATTAATATTTGACATTTAAAACTTTTATTTCATAAATGTGGCTTAAGAATCCACGTACCATGACCCTGAAGGGTCTTAATCATGTTCATTTAAAGTACATTCCTTTATTTATTAGTTAGTACTTTTTTACCATTTTGCGTTCTGTTAAAAAACGGAACAATCTTAAATATTTAAAAGCCTTGATGTCAATGCACTTCTTTCATTAAACTATTAAATGATGCTAATTAAGAATCCGTTATAAACGAGGACCACCAAAAAATTTCAATACTCAATGCACCATGAAAGATAGTATATAATTGAATTGTTTGTTACATTAACTACACAACTAGATGGTGCGGTGGGTAGTTACTTTCAAACCTTCAACCGGTCAAAGAACTAAGCTTGCCCTATGCGTTGGACAATCAAGTTCACTGCTGCATTTGCAGATGAGAATGCCCCATGAAAGCTTTCCTGGTAGGAAATAGATTCCAATTCCCGAGCCATCTTCAGTAAAATCTCACCTAGATCTGTTTGTTTCTCTAGCAAACATTCATAGTATGAACGAGCAGCAACTTTGCTGATTTCCACGTTGGTAGGCTCTGGGCAGTACTCATCATCCAACCATTTGTGCAGTGTAACCCTGAGCCACTCGGATTCCTGCACAGATTTTAAGACATGTTGATATACCATAACCAGTTCCCAAATATCATAATTGACTATTCATATGCTTTCAAGCAACAAATGCACATGCATATGCTCATGAACACACACATAGAGACAAAAATAAGAATCATTAGCAATCCACTCACAAGGGTCATGGATATGCCAATGGCAAATAATTACATTTCTTGAAGCCTTCAATTAACCCATAACTGGATAGCTTAGAAACCATGCTAAAAGATACAATGTTGAAATTTAAGTGCTTATAAATTGCATTTAAGATGGAGATATAACACGGAAGTGGACTCAACCGACTGATACTTGCTGGGTCTAGGGCATGGTCGTCAGATTCCAGCAGAACAAAAATAAAAATCTAATTAATAAATCTGAAAGATCACAATTCAGGAAAAGAAAAATACACTATTTATAGGCAATTAAAATCCAATAAAATGATAAAATTACCTCCAATGCTTTGGAAGGGTACAGCCAATGGTCAGGGACGCTAAGTTCTTCAACCTGTGATTCTGGAAATGTTTCTTCTTTATTGCTTCTTGAATTTAAAGAAAATTGAGAACTTGTGATCGTGGGTAAACCTATAAATAGTTTTACGGGAAAATTTGGTGTGAATGAGGAGGGGAAATGAAGGGGAGGATTCTTGGTTACGGAGCTTAAGTTTGGAATGGTTGCAGTACGAGCCCAATAAGTAAACAAGGATTTCATAATTTGAATTTTTCTTTTTAAATTTCTGCTTATGGTACTTGTTAATTCCGTCAAGAGAATATTTTGGAGGGCAGAGAACTGAGGTGGTGGCGGTAATTATCGGTTTAATCTCGATTAGGAGACGGCTCTGGATAATCGAGCGTTAGGGTTCGCCTGCGACGAGAACAGAACTCTGTCGTCTCGTTAATTAATCAGGCTCTGGTACCTACAAATTTACAATCACGCCACGGTTGCCAAAATATTATCTATTTCAAAAAAACAACCGTCTTAGTTTTTACGGTTCTCTGCCACTACTAAAAAATATGAATAATGCTGTGCCAATAGATTTTTATCGTAAACGATACTTTAAGGGCGCGTTTGGATTGCCAAAAAAAGCGCTAAATTAGTTACTGTTTATATTTGTTTAGGCGTTTTGTGTTGGCACTAAAAAAATTAACCAAATGCTTTAAATTTAATATCTACTTTATATGGATAAACAAGCAGATATATATATAATGTGCATAAATATTCTTTGCAAACCGACAAATAGTTTAGTTGAATGAACTTGTTTTAAGGTTTTAGTATATGTAACTGCATTGCCATATAACATGTGCACAGGAATTCATCCTAACAACACTCTGCTACTTCAGCAAATATTTAGGCATATGTAACTGCTTTGACTTAAAATGAACCGGCACGCATCTCTCTCTCTCCCAGATACTTTATGCAAGTATGTGAACAATTGAGAGACCACACAAGTGACCTTGGCAAGAACCTATATTAGGGGTGTTTGATCTGGTGAGCTTGGATTCAGCTTGTCAATGTCTTCCTTTGGGCAGATGAACATCCTTTGCACGGTACACTGAAATTCCCTGCATTTATATATGCAATCAACAAATCAATGCAAAGGTAAGGTAAGATATTAGCATATGTAATGATAAGAATGGCAGGCTTTGCTACTTAACTGCCATGGGCAGTCTCCAATTAGCATCATGTCCCATTCATTATCTGCATAGGCTACGTGCCATCCGCTACTTCCATCAATCAAACTTCCTTTGAAGTCAAACATATGGTCAAGCTCACGAATGAACTCATCATACCCATCAAATCGAGTGAGATCAACAGACCTTCCAAGAGCAGTTCCAAACTTGAGCACCTGAAACAGAAACAGACAGAACTATAACAAATTATTAACTGAAAAATATCAACTCGGTGATTATGGTCGTTCATGGGAGAAATTTGGAATCAATATTAGTTGTTCAACTAGTAGCACTTCTTGCTTCAGGTTGCTTCCAGATATATACAAAGGTATCTAAAAGATATATAACCTTGGTGCAGCTCCTGGAAGAACAGCAATTCTTGCATTGCTTTTCAGAGGGGACACCAGATCCACTCTTAGATAACTCTGAAACTTGGACAGTTTCAGAATCGCTTGACTGAGTTGTTGGAGGGACAGAGCAGAGACTTTCAAGCTCATTGGGAGAGGGAACTTGTGGTGAAGGGAGCTCCGGAGGACTATTGATTAAATTGACACCAAAAAGCATATATCTGCTGCCACCATTCGGTTCAGCACGTGGAGTTTCATTTTTATCCTTCAGTTCTGAGGCCCTCCATTCCTGAGATCTGGAGTTGAGAGAGCTGGCATTGGGAACTGAAAAGTTTCTGCTTAACATAGCATTGTCATGAACTCCATAAGGTGCAAATGGTGCAGGCCAGTGATTATTAGGAAGACTTGAATTTACTATGCTTCCACCAGGAAGTGACACCGTGCTGTTGGGAGACTGATAAAATTGGTCATGCATTGGAAAGTGCTCCTTATGCTCCAAACCGATCAGCATAGGACCCCGACTAGGGTTTGATTGAGGAAACAAATATGGAAATAACGTTGGCTTAGGTGCACCTAATTCCTTGACAACTGTGGCCCCATTTTCTTTATCTTCTTGATCTTGCAAGACCCCTGTTTGATTTTTCAGTATTTATTCTGACGAATTATGCAACAAGCCTTTTACAACAGAAAGAAATAATATATAACGACTACAGACCATTGCTGAGCAAGGAAGAAAATCCAGGCGATGATGCATCAATTGATCGATGCCTCTTTTGTCTATGTTGTCCGGAAGCAGGTTTCTTCTTGTTACATTCAATTGGTTCAATGTTCCAAGGAGAAACTCTGGTTGGACGAATTAGAGTATCTGATGCGGCATCCCATCTCACCTAAGAAGTCAAGAAAATAAATTTACCTAAACAATATCAAAGCAACAAGTAACCATTTGAATAACATGAATGGCATAAATGGAGCTGCTTACCTTAAGACACCTCCATTCTGAAGCAGGCCACCTAATGTGATCAATAGCTTCAGTACCAACAACAGTGCCAACAATTCTGGTTTATAAAATTACTACACTCAGTAAGAAGTTACGTTTTTTTTTTTCAAAGATAAATTTAAATATGCAAAGATTGATTTGATTTTCCAGTAATTGCACTTGCAAGTCATAGCAAGCCATCACCAAAATTTTTCAACTGTTGAAAGTTATTTTCCTAGAGTGCTGAGTAAATTAATACAGATTATGGGTACTTTCATTCCATCAGCAATTGAATGAATTAAGATAATAGTAATTTTGAAAGTAAGAGCCAGAGTATAGAAAGGAATTGGCCTGCACCTCTGCTCTGCACTCTCTTCACCTTCAATTGCCATTTTGAGCCTTGTACCAACAGAATAGTCGATCTCAGTTGACCTCAGGTATCGATCAAAAGGTATGATAAATTCTGCAGGACTTCTCCTGCAAAAATCATAAAACCGATTTTTACTAAATTCTGCAGTATCTGTGTACCACATGGAATTGGCCCAAGGTACATTCCTACTTGCTTCCTTATATTAAACCGCATTGAGTCACTGAACCCAACCCATCATCAACTTACCATGGATGGTAGTAGACAGTAAACATGGTCCCAGTGGTCATGGCATGAAAAGCACTTGCAAGTATTCCATGTTGCATGCTATGACCAGATATGACTGACGTTGATCCATTGTTCTGCAGTTTCATTGTACGACGAACCCCAACTCGAAGTTCTCCATTTTCTCCTCTGATTACAACAAACATTATTATCCAACTTGACATGTCAACAGATATTTTTCCAACACAAACAGCCAATGGAACAAAAGCACAACCAAACTAATTATAGAACCAACAATATACATGCAGGCACACATACATACTATATATATATTTGCACAAGTGAGACCTGAAGTTTATGAAATAGAAAAGAAAATAAGTGCTCCACACACAAACAAAATGATAATAGTAGAAGAAATCTTTTTTTCCTCTTTTATTTATTTATTTATGTTTTGGTTTTTGAAATTAAAATAGAAGAATGTGCCTGCCAGCTTGTGTGTGTGTGTGTGTGTGTGTGTGTGTAGTAGTGGTGGTGGTGACATATAGAGAGAAGAACCTGAGGAAGATACATGCATCCCCAGCAACAAGCTTCTTTGAAGTCACAAATACACTCCAACCACTAGTAAACAAATGTCGCTTTGGCTTACCTACATTATTTCGCAAAACAGGCAGAAATTAACTACAGTGAGTTTCATGGGGATCATGTTCTTGGTTTTTGCAGTGCAATGAACATCGCGTACTCATGTTCATATTATTCCAAGGCAAGTTGTTTCAAGTCCATATTAGGTAAAATAAATACCACGATATATATGCCGAAAATGCCATTCCAACCCATGCAAATCCTTTGCAACCAGCTCCTGTAGAGGGGGATCCTGAGCCATGTCCTGCAACATCCATAAATTTTTGACATATAAACGAAATGACTTATCTGAATCATTTTGTGCATGTTTGTAGTACAACTGATCATATTAGGAAAAGACATTAACACAGGAAGTTAAAAGTACAAACATTGGCATGATGCAAGGCTGTAGTTAGTCACATAGCATTATAGCAAATGATTCCAGTAACTATGGGCTTGGCTACATTATGGGCATTCCATATCGTTGACGGTCTCAACAACAAGAGAAGCCAAATTCAGCTAAGCGACGGTTTTCTGATACTAACCAGTGGAGGAAGGCACTCATCGGCATGTCTCTTTGGAACAGAAAATCCACCATGTGTACTGGTGTCAGATGGAGTGAGTTTCTTGCTAAAGGACCACACATTAGCTTTTGGAGGCAAAGGTACAGAATTTCCATCTTCCAAACTTGGCTCGTCTTGCTGAAGAAACAAAAGCATCATACATATATGCACATACTATGGTGACATTTGAATGTCAAAGAAAAAGGAATATTTCTAGTTAACTCCCTGTAGCATTCCAATAAACAATTCCATCATAAAATTTTCAAATGCCATAAAAATTTTGAGAATGATCTGATAAAGAATGAAATAAGCTAATTTAGAACCTTAATTACAGCCTCAATTTGATTGATTAAGACTACCCAACATATAAGGTATAAGATACCATTCAATAGTGGAGTAGTTAAAAACAATATGGATGAAACCTTCAAGGATCTCAGTAGCTAACCTTTGGCTTCGGAAGCAAAGTAATTTGAGCAAACACCTCATCTGTGCCAGCTTCCGCCTGTAAAACCAACATATACCGTTAAAAGAATGATGTTGTGACATGACTTACAGAACAGGGGTTCATAAGAACTCAAGGAATCCCATCATTTCCGGTCAAATTTTGTCAAGGTGCATAAAATGCAATAAACCAAAGAGAATAAAATATTTATATATACCTTCAGTTGAGCATAGACAACCTCACAGAGGATCTTAGGAGGTAAATTGTAAATGGGCATTTCCATTTTACCGTCTTCACTCGCATATGCCTCAACCTGTACCAGATATGCAACAAACAACCGTGAAATTAAATGCCACAAGCAAAAGAGAAAAAATTATCTTCCAGAACCCAAAAAAAAAAATCATCAAAGACTAGTCTGCCTAGGGTACGAATGTTTGTTGGCAATGGCACTTGAAATGAAACCTCTGCATTATGCCTTATATAGCAATGGCGAATCAAATAACTAATATGATCACCTCAACTACGAAATTCCCGTTATTTTAAACCAATTTTAGAAATCGTGAATCCATGACACTGCTGTTTTAGGACAACCATATGGCCAGTCAGCGATAATTCCTTATTCGGTTTTATATAAGGCAAAACCAAGCCATTACCGAACGAGAAAAAGGAGAGCATAGAACCTGTTCCATGTGACCTTGAAGAAAGTAGTAAACAATATCCCCAGCACGTGGAACATAAACACGTGGACCCGCACACGCACACCATAGTTCTGTATATAGGTCGTCTTTCCCACCTGCAATCGTAACAATTACAAAATCTATTCTAGTAAGAATTTATTATTCAATTTAGGAAGGAAATTTTGTTTCGAAAGAAACAAAAAGGAAAGGAACCCATTTTGATGATACAGGCGTTGGCACTTCAGTGATGATTAAGGGACCAGACTTAGGAAGAAGATTAATCAATTGCAGTTTGAGGTTGTGACCCATTTGTAATCTGGATGAGTCTCAAATGAAGTATCAACAAAAATAAACCAAAAAAACAATTGGGTCCATGACTGTCAGTGATTCCTAAGCTGAAGCTCGAAAAAAAAAGGGGCAAAATTCATTATTCTAAACCCGACAGTTTATCAAGTTGTATGATGAACAGTTTTCGCCCAGGATTCTTGTTAGAAAATTATTTTTCACTTCACTCGAAAAATAAGGAGATATCGCTCATCACAGTATTTGATGAAAAAGGCTTGTGCAAACATTATTGGCCAGGCCAATATAAAAAATATTGTGCAACTTTCATTTTCTTGTCATTTTGCATAAAAAAATTGAGAAACGAAGAAACGGTAGCCATGAGTAGTGATTCCATGGTCATAAGTCGAACTCAACGATCAGACATGGAAATGAAAAGTATAACCATAACAATTATAACAAATGAAAAGGAATTAAAGAAATAAAAAACAGATACCCAAAACGTTACCTGATTTGTGTTTGGTAGGCAAATCATCGTCCATACTTTTCCTACTCCGAGACATCTCAGCACTTGACCATTTCCCTTCTCCACCCACACCACCCATCTTTCCCTTTGTCTCTCAAAACAAAGTGGTGAAAACGCTAGACGGAGAAGTAGAAAAAAAGCAGAACTAGAGAAAATAAAGAAGACCCACTAAGGAAATGAAAAGCTATGAAATAAGAAAAGAGCGAGAGTTGATGTATTTCAGGAAATATATATATAAGAAGACAAAAGGAGCCTGAAGAGTCCTTCGGAA
Source organism: Trichilia hirta (assembly GCA_035221805.1). NCBI lineage: Eukaryota > Viridiplantae > Streptophyta > Magnoliopsida > Sapindales > Meliaceae > Trichilia > Trichilia hirta. The sequence goes on along the minus strand of JAWDEX010000002.1, from coordinate 9,614,109 downwards.
TCAGGAGTCCCGTGTCACTCTACAACACCCAACGCAATTGCGCCACCAGGCTTTCAGCTCAGACTGGCGCGAGTGAGTGAATGAGTGTTATTGTAACGTTTTTAATTATCTGATATCTATGCTGGTGCTGCAACAGCTCTCTGTTTCATTGTCCTTCCCACTCTCTTTCGCTTTCTGTACTGGTTGGCTGGCGATGTTGGCTAGTACTTTGAGCCGATACCCTCTATGCTCTTTTATTGCCTCCATGCAAATGCTTCGCCCCAATCACATCGTCTCTATGGCCTTCTCCGCCAATTTTTGATTCGTTCTATATTTTTTCCAATATTGATTGCATCATATGATGTCCAGTTAATTTGTTTGATTGTTACTCGCTCAAAATTGTCCTTTTTCAATTGAATTGGGAATCAAAATAAGAAAAGAAAAGAAAAGAAACTGCCTTGGTCATTAAGTTTTTTGCATGCTGGTTTTGTCCTTATGACCATCCTGTAAAACAGGTGATTAGAAGGCATAACCACATCTGGCGCAGCTTTAATACGTGTTTATTTATGATTTGTTAAGCCGACAAGGGGCATGCAAGTTGTCGTGTTTTGATAATCCCTAATTAATTCTGAAGAAAACCGTATATATTTTTTATAATAGCTTCAAAGCCAGTATACCAAGCTATTAAATAAATCTGCCTTACTCTTTTTTATTTTCGATTTAGCGGTTTTCTTCAGAATTAATTAGGGATTATATATATTTAAATATATAAATTTTGTTAAAAATTAATATTGCTAAATATCTTTTGAGTTTTATTTTTAAAGTAAAATCAATTATCAAATATTATTGATAATTTATTATATATTATTAGATAGTTTGTATGCCTAATATTATTGATTTTTTTATATAAATTTTTGTATAAATCTGATGCAATATAATAGTATTGATAAATATAATTAATAATAATAAATAACATGAATTAAGTGTTAATTATTATTATTATACTATATTAGTGTATATACATAAATTTGTACAAAATATTTATATTTTTATTAAAATATAAAATATGTGACAAATATATAACATTCTCACGTTAATTTATATAAAAATTTTCTATATTTAATATTATTGTTAATAATTTATGATAAATTAAATTATAATCATATATCTTTATTATTTGACGCATGACAGGTATAAAATCTTTTAGGACTAAAATTATTTATATTGGCGATTACTTCGTCCACAAATTTTGCTAAGGCAAGCATAGAAGTGACAAACAGTTTGGCAGAGTGTCGTACGAAAAAATAGGGCACATGATAACTCACATTTTAAATATGAAAATTTAATAGGTTAGTAAGTGCGTTGATGTTGGCTTTCTTATTCAGATTCACGGACCGTACGGAGATGAGTCACGTAACACTCCGGACCTATTTGACCGTGGAAATAATTTATTTTACTGATTGGGGCCAAGTTTAGGTTTAAGGATCTGTCACGGGAAATTACAGATTTATACTCGTTAGTGATGAGAATTGAGCCAAAACTTATTATATAAAGTTTCAATATGAGCATCACTTGACTGGCTCCCACGGTCAATGGATTTAGATGCGAAAACCATCGTCAAAAGTGTGAACAGTTACAAAATATGAATAATTAATTAAAATAATTTAAAATAAATTGTGATTTATAAAATTAATATCACGTATAGTAATGATTTTGAAAAATTAAATTTAATAATATTTTAAGTAACTAAAATGTTCTTAAAAAACTGGCTACATAAATACATTAACGAGGATTTTTTTTTTAATTAATATGCTTAAATTCATAAATAAATATATGAATAGAATAAAAAGGATTAATTCATTATGGGGTCATGTTATTATTGGACGACATGGTATATTTTTAATTTTAAAAAATATTTTATTGGTTATAAATTTTAATTATAAAAATTAAAAGGAAAATGATAAATATTCTTATAGTTTATAAAATAAAAAACACTCAAATTTGAAGTTTAAAAATTGTGATAAATATTCTCGAAGTACATCTTACTTTAAAAACATTAAAAGACTAGGAATAATAATATAATTTAAATAATCCCCTTATAAAAATTATAATACTTTTCACACTTAAATTAGAGGTAGAATAATAATTTTATTTTAAAATTAATATTTTTTATACTTATAATAATAATAATAATAATAATAATAATAATAATAATAATTTTTCTTAAAATAAAATAATAATAATAATTTTATCTTAAAATAAAATAATAATAATATTTTAGAATTTTTGTTATAATTTTTAAATTTTAAAAATATTTTTTTTTATAAAAAAGTAGTATAAAAATATTTATTATTTTGAAAAACTATAAAATATTTATCATCCCCCAAATTGAAAAGTGTACGAAATAGTTGCGACGAATATGCACGGAGCCGTGCCCTCCGTTACCAGGTACTGTGGAAGGCAAATGAATGAACGTAGCTGACAGCGTCAACTTGATTGGTTCAAACAATCGGCCAGGAAACAGAGAGAAAATAAAAGCACACAGCAGTTAAAAAAGCAATACGGCCGGAAAGTAATAATGGAAAAGGCGGCTCCGTCAGTTTTCAGGTCGCAACACTACTATTGCTGCTTCAATTTAACACCTCGACGTTAAATCATTTGACGCCGTTACTCTGCGTCGCCGACCCCGACCCTTTGGCTTTCTTGTTCTTCTTAGATCAAACATGTCCGGACAAAACAGAGGCTTCAGACGAGGACACGTAATCATGTCCCCGTGACACGTGTCCTCGGACACTGCTGAAGATGAGGATTGCGTCGTTCCGTTTCTTTGGATTTTAGCTTAATGCGTGACCAAAACCAGTTTATGTTAATGCCAGCAATTGGAAACTTCGCTACGTTTTGTATTATACGATAAAACGAAGGTGAATGCATAGTACATAATATACAGTTGAGATTTAGGGAAAAGATTTCATGGGGTTGATTGTATTTTTAGTTTTTTACACTAAATTAACGTTAAAATATGTCATGATACATATTATTATAGTATGATCCGGCCCAAAAATATATGTTTAGATTTAACAAATATAATTTTATATACATTTACTCCAAAATTTTGTATGATAAAAACCTTTTAATCTGCCTATAAATCTGTGTTTGTATAATCCAAATTTTAGTTCAAATCGAATTATTTTTAATTTACGGATTTATTAATATGGTGTTGTTTAAAATTTAGGTTTAAATTGAATAATTTTTTTATTTTACATATGTGAATGCTAAAAATTCAATAATATTTAGTGGTAATATTTCACTCACAGCTAATATATTACCCGTTAACAAATAATATTTGTGCATTTAGTAGTGTTAATTAGAGTTGCTCGGTGTTTTTTTAAGTGCTTATTAAAATTAAATTAACCCTTCCAATAATTTTGTATTTAATATTTAATAAAGTGTTTCTCACAAATTAACAATTAAAGTACTTAAGCGGATAGCAACTTATATTTAATCACTAAATATTTTAAAGCTTTTTTATTAGCCAGAATGACAATATGCATGGTGCATACACAAATAATAATTTATGATATTAAATACTATTCAACATATATAAAATAAAAAAGGGTTATTTTAAGGATATAAATTTTTATGTACATATGTAATATATTACATTAATATTATATAGTTTATATTTTTTTATTTTTATAAAAATATAATATATATGACAGTAGTACGTGGAAAAGATTTTCAAGTTACCAGCGAAAATCTTAAACTTGGCCCGGATAGTGCTGCCCAAATCAATAGTCAGATAGCCCATATTTGGCGAAAAACAGAAAAGGAAATGGGCCTCGAGACGTGGAGTTGATGATTCAGCCCATTGCCATCGGTTAAAATAAAGTAGGCGCCAAAATCAGTGACCTATTCCAATTTCATTCTCTATAGAAACCGATGGATAAGGACGTTGTTGCACGCTTGCCCTTCCATCCTGCTTCACTTAGGTTTCTCTCAGCTTTAGCTTCTCTTTTCGTCTTTTTCTTTTCCTTTTTTTTTGTTCCTAGTGACTCCGCTGCTAACGAAAGCTTAGTCTTATGGCCATAGCAGTTGCCAACTGCTGCTTCTCTACGCTGACCTCCAACCTTTAATTCCGTAGCTCAATTTATTCTCAGCGTCGCGTCGCTAACTCTCACAGCTCCCTTGCTTCCTCCAATAATAAGAAAAATGATTTTAAAAATTCTCCTTCCGCCTCGAAAGCCGGCACCAATGATGTAAGCCCTAAGCCTGGTCATTTTATTATTGACTATTATTGTTTAATTTATTTTCATTCTCGTTTAATTTTTGTTTTTGTAATATTCTGGCAGAGAAAATTCTCCGGAAGATTGAAAGATGGTAGAAGAGAAATTGAACGTCCTCAATCGACAGCTTTGAAGTCTTTTGGCGCTCAAAGAAAATATAAGAAGGACTTTCAGTTTGATTTGAAGGAGCAACAGGTACATTGTTGACATTTGGAGTCCAATGAATGACAGGGGAAATCTTAATGTTTTGTTTTATTCAAGTGTTTCAGGTTGAACAAGGGAATCTTCAAGATGCAGCATTTCTTAATGCTGTCGTGAAGGTAAAAATCTTTCTTTCTTTCTTTTATTTATTGTTTTTTATTTCTTTAATTTTTTGCTTTAGTTGGTACTATGATGTTTTCTTCGTTTTTATATTTATCAAGGTTTATTGCACCCATACTGTTCCTGATTATTCCCTTCCTTGGCGAAAGCAAAGGCAATATACGAGTACTGGAAGGCAAGTTTTGAAATCTTCATCTATTTGTTATTCAGTATGCAAAACATTACTTGTTGAAAGAAAAGTTAAAAAGAAAAAGAAGATCCAAGTATTTGTTCATTCCAGTTAACTCTGGCGGTATATTGCACTCATTTTCTCTCTAATTTACCGTAGTTTGTCATAAAAGCTGAGTTTAAATTTTCAATTTGTTTTGGTTGTACAGTGCTTTATGATTGGGAATGGGAAGCTTTTGATAAATGCAGATTGTGTTGAACATTATACACAGGTAATCTATTCAGTTGGACACCTTGTGATGGATATTTATTGGAATATAAAGTAAGAAACCTCAACTTATGTAGCTGCATGAGATGCTACTGATTTTAAATCATCATTAACCAAACAGCAAAAACTCTGGAATTTGCTGGAGTTTATTCTCCTGTGGAATTACTGCAGTATGTGTCACCTACATGATTCCATAAACCTTAATCTGCCGTTTTCTGGGTTGGATGCATCAACATGGAGACTTGTACTGTATTAAAGGAGTTTGTACCTAGGATTCTATTGCTTACTTTGCTTAACACGAATAACATTTTGATAGATATCAGTAATATTTTCTAGGTTTATTGGCCCTCTTGATTCTAACTTTGTTAAATTGTTGAATTTTTGTGAAAGTTCTTATTCTTCGAGGGTGCTTTGTTTGCTTCTAAGTGCTAACCTTGACCGGAATGGAGTTTCTGTATTAGTAGAGTCAACATACGTAAACACTACAATGTGCCAGTTATAGATAATGTTACCAACTCGGCCCTTGGTTAATTGAACATGACTATGGGATTACTTGGAGCGAATAAACTGGTAGTCCCTAGTATTTTCGAGGAACATAAAATTATAGAATTTGTTACCTTTTATTGCCTCGCCTAACTTGGCTATAAAGGATGTCAAGATATTGCCAAATATTTCCTGTAGACAACTATGACAAATTTTTTAACCCAAAACAAGGAGATTCATATAGAGCATTAACATTATAATATCTGATGCAATTACAATTGTTATCATTATTTGTGTGCAGGTGAAAGTGAAGGGAAGGGGAGATGATATCAAATATGTGGACAATTTTACTCTGTTAGAAAGGCAAACATCTTTCTTGGTACGTCCTTGATGTCTGCAAGATTTTTTAAGCAGGCTTCATTGTCCAGTGAAATTCACTTGACATATTTAAATGTGGGGAGACATTCTTTCTGGGATGGTGATGAGGACTTTTTCTATATAACATTTGGAATTGCAAATCCATAAACTGGAAGGGTTTCCTATTTGTACAATGAGTATATTAGGACATCTCACTGTTTTGCCTAAAGTAGAAGTGGTTGTAGAGAGTCTTTTTGTTGCTTCTTGTTTTGCTGATGAAAAGGTTGTGATTGTCTCTAATACTTGTCCTTCAGTTTGTCTTTGATAACGATCCTCATAATTCTAATGCTGTGACCTTAAAGTAGTTTCCTTTGACGAAACTTTTAAAAAACTTAGGAATGAGTATTATTGTGTTTACCATATTAAATCAATTAATTGAAACACTTATATTGTCTGCAGGAGCGTCGGACAGTCTGTAAGCAATTTAACATGTGACCAAAAGATGGTCAAACTTCTAATCTCTTTGGTATGGTTTGCATATTTTTAACTGTATTGTGGTTTTCTTAACTACATTTTAAACATTACTGGAATTCTTAGTTGCTTCACTTCTGCCATATATACTTTATTCTGACATCCTTGAATATGCTTGGGACATCATTACTTGTGTTTAAGTACGCTTTGCTCAAGTTGTTCAATTGAGGATTCTATTTTGCTTATTCATTCGTATACAGATGTTTCCCTTACATTCCTCTTGGTAATTTAATGCTCAGGTTTTAGCAAGAGGTGTTGATTGCAATATAGCTTTGCTTTCAGTGGACGGTAAGGAATTTTGGAGGGGTGCTGAACCACTGCAGTTTGGAAACTTGCCACATCTTCAGGTTGAAATTACCACTTCCCCCTGGAATACTGGTATATTTCTGTGTACGATCATGTGGTTGGACTTGTTCTCTTAGTGTTTCCAGCATGGTCCTTGCTTCATCGTAGTATCTTAGGATTCAAGACATCATACCTGTTTGTCGGATGCAGATCTAACATGGAAATGATTTGAAAATACCTGTGGGCATCTGTCTAAGTAAAGCCGTTGCAAATGTTATTATACCTAGTTTTTATATGTTTACTAAATTTTGCAATTACATCAGTAGCAAATCAATAAATCATCAGTTATAGAATCTGCTGCATTTTAGTGGTCGGAAATTCTCCATTCTTATGTTTTGAACTTCTTTGATGTCCAGCATGGAGTAACTGTCATAGGATATCCACTTGGAGGAGACACCATTTCAGTAACAAGGGGAGTTGTATCACGTATAGAGGTATGATTAACCGACTCCTTCAAGGTGAAACCTTATTTCTAGTTTCATTGTCTAAGCTATGTCTATGCACCTGCATAATGTTGAATGATTATACAGTATCATGTTTCACCAATGTTATCCTGTCAGGTCACATCATATGCTCATTGGTCATCTGATTTGTTAGGCATTCAAATTGACGCGGCAATAAATCCTGGTCGGTTGAAATTTAAAGTTTAACTTTTTTATGTTAAGAGTTTTTTCCTTTTCAAACTTCCTAGCATTAACATGATTTAATATGACCAATTTGGAAATCTGTAGTTTCCTCCCTCTTTATGTTAAGGGCTTACTCTATATCATTGTGATAACCTGCTTATACTTGCTAGATTTTAGGTAATAGTGGTGGTCCTGCATTCAATGACGAGGGTGAGTGCATTGGGGTGGCCTTTCAGGTAGATTTTCTGCAACTTTGTCAAAGAAATATACATCTAGTTCTTATTCTACCCTAGTTATTCTAGTGGATTGATATACTGCTGATTTAACCTAGTCCACACTTGGAGTATCAATGTTTACTCGGTCTGAAATGTTCCTGGTATCTAGCTGTTTTGCAGTATGAAGTTTTTTTCTTTTTCCTTTCTTTCTATTATTTATTATTTCGTAATGCTTCCTTGTTCGTATTACGGCATGGTTGCTAAGTCCAATCTTCTTATTTTTAACCACTGATTGTTCTCTTTCAGTCTTTCTTTTTCTTTTACTTGTGCAAAGATCATTTGTTGTTACATGCAGTTTCTATTACAAATTATTTGTCTTCTATGTATTTACAATATAATTCCTCTAGGCTTACAGATCTGAAGAGGTTGAAAATATTGGATATGTGATTCCAACAACTGTTTTATCTCATTTTTTGAATGACTACGAGAGGAATCAGAAGTAAACTGTTGAGAATCTCTTTATACCGTCAATATTTTTATGTGAAGCGTCTTTGATATAACTTTTTGAGCGAACTACGTAGTCGTATATGTTGGATTTTTTGTTAAGAAATGATAGTGTTTGCCATGTGCAGTGCATTGAGGATCTTGTATCATTATTCATTATAACTTCAGTCCATAACTTTGGTGTTAATTTATGTTTAAATTTATCTGGTCTTTTCTTGAGATGAAACTATTTATTTTCCCTATCTGCATGAGTTGATATGCTTTGTAAACATAAATTATTTATTTATTTATTTATTATTTCCCTATTTGCACCATTTGTTTATTATTTTTTTAAGAAAATGACATTTTCCAATATCTTTTTTATTGACACACGCCAATGCTTGGACTTTTTGGTATTTGTACATTTCAGATTGTGTACACCATAAGCATCTGTCTGCGAAGATTACAACTCACCTTGATTTTCTTGAATTAAATCATGACAATCTATCGGCTATCTCAAAAAATCTTTCATACCTTGATTTCCAGGTTTCCCATCCCTAGCTGTACTGTTGCAGAAGTTGGAGAACCCAGCATTACGTGTGTGTGTAAAAGTACTATCAAATGAGGTATGACCTGGTGTGAGTACAAAGTACAAAGTTTCTTTACACTCTGCAGGAATTTCATGTGTGTGAAATTTTTAAAATTTCAGGTTTTCCCCCGCTTTTTCTGTTTTGTTCTTGGTGTTTGACAATGTACTGCAGGGCATGCATGCGTGCTTTTTCTGAACAATGTAAGTCACTGTCAATGAGCCATTTTCAAATTTCCTCAAGTGTGGGATAGGATAAATTTGGTGTTTGCAGTAAGGTGGATATAGTGGGTTGGGAAAGTACGTTTTGGAAGAGATTACATTAAAGTGCTCTCAAGTGACAGGTTTAATTAATTATTCTGTGATTTCCAATGAGAAGCTAACCAAATATCAATTTTCACAATTTGTAATGGAAATTGAAACTAAGGTTTAAATGTATGGCGGAATTTATGGTTGTGACACGGCCATATATTTCTGCCAACTTGCAAGGAAATGTGATAAATTTTTGGAAAATCATTTGTTTATCATGTGAACGCAAAGGATTTTTAACATTATTGTGGAAAAGTTGCATGTGTCAAATATAAAAGAAGAGTTTTTAATTACAGTGGGACCTAAAAAAATATGAAGGTATTAGTAGATGAGTAACCATCATATCGACTTGTTATATACACTTGCATAGCATTTCATTATGCCTCAAATATCATCAAGCTTTATTTTATTAGTGAGTTAATCTAATTTTATACAGGGTGCTGGTAAGGAGAGTTGAACCCACATCTGATGCAAATAATGTCTTGAAGGAGGTATGTTGTGGCCATTCATAGTCCCAGGAGTTTCTGCATTGAGTTATTCATTCTTATGAATGATTACAAAATTTTGGATTATTTAAATGTTAAATTTCTTGCTAAATATTCTCAGATAGTTTGAGAAATGTGATTAAAAGGGAATAGAGCTAAAAGGTAATCTAAAATGTTGAGGAGAAGGTAACTTATATGAAAAATGCTAGTCTTTAACAGGACAATCTAAATTCCAAAAGGGCTGGTCCACGTTGGACGTGAACCTTCATGTTAGCTATCCTTCAAAAAATCGTAATTTTTATTATTTATTTTCTCATTGTGGAGAATGGGTAGGGGATTGTTGATAATGGGATTTTTATCATACTGACAATTTTACCCAATAAGAAAGAAAGCCTAGTACCGCTAAATTTTGCTTCTGGCTTTTTCCATGCAATTTTGAGTTATTTATACTTTATGAACTTTTGTTATTACCTGTGCTTTTCCAGGGGGACGTGATTGTAATCTTTGATGATGTTCACGTGGGAAGTGAAGGAACAGTGCCATTCCATTCAAATGAGCGCATTGCATTCAGCTACCTCATTAGTCAAAAGTAAAGTCCCTTAACTTTCCACAAAAAAGAAATAAAATAACTGCATCTTATTTTTATACCATCTTTCTGTTCTATTTAACGTCTACAGAAACAGCAAGGCAGTTAATCTAGCTGGAGGATTCCAACAGAATGTGGGGTAATTTCACTTTATACGAACCTGCCTCACCTTTTTGCCACAAATAGATGTCTGCAAAGGTTAATTGGTTTATCGGATACTGGTGTTGATACAATACCTTTTGTGTAGTTGGATTTTGCTTTGATGACTCGTTATGTTAATACATACCTGACATAGACATAGAATTTTGTTTCTTAGACAACATTGTATTATGTTTTATGCAAGTTATCAAATTTAATTTGGTGGTGGTGGTTCTTCATGCTCATTAAGGGCATGCTTATATTTTCCACTGGTATTTTCGCATTCATTTGTAATTCAGCAATGTTTTGGCTTAATCTTGTAGTGATTAATATATATGTTGACAATCCTATGCAGATTTGCTGGTGATGTCGCAGAGCTCAGTTTTATTAGAGCAGGGGCGTTAATGAAAGTAAAAGTAGTCTTATATCCACGTGTGCATTTAGTATAGTATTAATGCAGCCTTGTAGAAAATTAAATGGAGAATTCTATTTACTTCATCAGTTTTACGCTTAGATGCTAATCATATTGAAATTACCATGCACTTAATTCAAGGTTCCTTATCATATTGATGGAGGTCAACCTTCTTATCTAATAATCACCGGACTGGTGTTTACCCCACTCTCAGAACCACTGATAGAGTATGCTACGTCTTATCCTCATAGAATGTTTTCAATTTGAGAATTTTTATGTTAGCCATTTATCTTTACTAATTTTTCCCTTTATTCACAGGGAAGAATGTGAAGACTCCATCGGGGTAAGTTGCTATAGAAGATGCCTATGAATACAGGTTTCATTTAAAGTCTACATTTTGTAAGCAAATTGCATCATTCTTGATCTGAGGTATAATCAGTCAGTGATTCTTCCGATCAGTTGAAACTACTAGCAAAGGCAAGGTACTCATCGGCTAGGTTCACGGGGGAACAAATTGTAATTTTATCACAGGTAAGCTAAACGCTTTCCATCCCGCAATATTCATGAAATATAGTGATATTGGGTGCTGCACTTTAGTTCAAATCTTTGATTCCACTTAAATGCTAATGTCTCTGAGACAGTGGCAATGATTTCTATGGGATTCATGTCCTATTGAATTGACAGATTGATTGCTTCTAAATTTTATGATGTTGGTTGGTATATGCATCAAAATTCAGCCTTTACTTGTTTTGTCCATTGACAGGTCTTAGCAAACGAGGCAAACATTGGATATGAGGATCTGGGCAATCTGCAGGTGAGTGATCTGTTACTGCTTGTGGCACTTGGGTTACAGTTGTCCCATATTGCATATTGCAGGGACACTGAACGGGAGGTTGTATATGAGTAGTGGGCTGTTGCTTATAAGTGGTTGTGTTTGGCTGAGTGGCGGATCTCTGGGCCACCTATTCTCACAAATACGTGAGAGGCCCGCGAAGAGCAAAATTCGGGCCCCGAGCTCGCACAATATAGCCCTGCAAAAGGGGCCCCACACATAAGGGTGAAAGTGAAAGCGTTGAAAGGAGAGAGAAGAGCCCGGTGACGGTAGTCCCAGGGTTGCCAGGGAAAGTGGACGGGAGATTGTATACAAGTCCATGAGCGTCACCTCCATCTTACGTTTTTATTACATATACTTTTGACTTCATTTATTTATTTGTATATTTGTTTTTTTTTGTAATAAAAGTAGGTATTGAAGTTAAATGGGACTAGAATAAAAAACGTCCGTCGTCTCGCATACCTAGTTGATTGTAAGTGGGTGCAACTTTTGGCTGGGCTTTGCTCATTCTGATACTATTTTGATGGTCTGCGTTCTCCTGGCCAGCTTGCAAGGACATATCTGGTTTTTGAGTTTGAAGACAGTTACCTAGCGGTTTTGGAGAGGGAGGCAGCAACTGAAGCTTGGTCATGCATTCTCTGAGATTACAGAATTCCATCTGAGAGGTCTTCTGATCTGTTGGAGCCCTATTTCGACTCGTTGGAGGACAACCAAGCAATAGGGCAGGACTTAGGGGACAGCCCGATTTCAAATTTGGATATCGGTTTTGAGGAAATCCTTTGGGCATAATTATCCAACGTTGAGAGGCCATTCCTGTTGGATTAGGTTTTTCCGAAGAAGTCCAAAGGTATTACAACTCAACCATACATAGGAATATGATGAGAGTTGAACAGCCGGTGGACCATCAAATGTCTATGGGATGGTTTCTGCATTCTGGCAAAAAAAATGGCAAGAAATGGTCTTGTTCATGACCGCCTTTTTTTTCCTTAATCATTTTTTAAATATATTTTATTTTATTTTTAATTTAATTTAATTAATTTATTTATTTTTAATTTTAGATTTGGTTGTAACAAATTTTCAGCTTCTATTCTTTTATCCCTCAAAAAGCATAATTGTAGTAGTGGTGGCTGCCATTGGCCATAGAATTATTTGATGTAACGACCTACATTAATAATCGGTAAATCATAATGCAATACAATTGTTGAAGACCGCTGAACTTTGCTTTGAAATTGAAAGTAATGCTGACGACTGCATAATTTTTTCATACATATTTTATCTTTTCCTCGAACACCATCAATACAGGGATAGACATACAGAAGATTTCTTTCTGTCATTTTTTCAGGAACATCTGTCAGAGAACTGAGTTGATGTGATTAGCAACGTTTTGTGCATCTGCAGCGGCTCCATACAGACCTCTCCTTGACAATCCGATACAGTATAAACCATTCTTTCCTTTCCAATGGTTTGGGCAACTTTGTATTGAAATTCCATCATCGTTCAGCAGATAATCATCTCCCTGTTCACATGTCAACAGTAACCTCATAGCTATATAGGGATAAAATCTGGGGCTTTCGGTATTATCTTTTTTTTTTAAATTTATCTAAACTTGTATTCCTTTAATTCTGTTACCTTGAGCCACATATTTGTAGACCTCCTGAATCCAGTACAAAAAATAATTGAGTCAAAGGAATGGGACCCGCCATTCGCAAATAGCACCTCATGACCTCTTATGCTGTCTATCGCTGGCAACACCTGTGCACAAACAGATATATGTTCATGCATACAAACAGCTAAAATTAATAACAATCTATCTGTAATTTTTGTTTTTCTGTGAATTATTGATATTCATAGAGTCAGAGATTTCTTGAGTATGAGACTCTGCTAAGTAAGATTTTGTTCTATCAAAACTCAAATGTCATATGTGGGTTTCTATGCCCCCACAGCCAACTTGAAATTCATACTTGAAAAAGAGAGAGAGAGGGGAGGTCCCACTTTATAATTTACAAATAGTTGGGAAAAAAAATTATTTGCTATATTAAAATGCAAACAAAAATCACAATTACCAAAATTTAGAATATATATATTGCAGTTAATTCGCTCTTGTCACCAACTAGATTAATCTTTGAAGTCATGCATGATCAACAAACATCTTAACATAACGGCAAAGCCAACTCATCAAATTGAAAAGTCAAGCATTCAAGAATCAGACTAATCAACAACAGCAATTAATCTTACGAGATCTCTCTTACCTGAATCTCCCCAGATTTGATCTTCTTACAGGTACCCATATCCAAAACCGGGTACTTTCCATACATACTTTTTAAGAAAAATGGACCCTCCTTCGGCCTAGTGATCCCATACTTAGTCAGATCTCCGTGGATAATCTTGCTAAGCAGGACCATGAATGATTCCACCATGCTAAGAGGTATGTACTTCAATAAAACTAAACCCAAGTTTGCTATCTCTTTGGACAATACATGAACCTGAAGAATAGAGAATTCATTATTATTGACATATAGTTGTCCATATAAGAGTAATTTTTATTAAGACTGAGAATAAACGAGATTTACCGGGCTACGAACAACTATAGAGGTTTTAGCACCATGGTTTGCTAGGTCGAATGCAATTTCCATACCAGAATTCCCAGACCCAACCACCAAAACATTCTTTTTATCATAAGCCAGGCCATTTTTAAATTGAGTTGAGTGAATAACCTCCCCAGTGAAAGTACTCAATCCTTCAATCTCCGGTGTAAAAGGGTTTGTCGTTTCTCCACTTGCCACCACCAAAAACCTCCCTGAATATTCCTCAGTCTCACCTGAACTCAAGTTCCTAGCCTTAACCAGCCATTTCTTGCTTACTTCATCATAATTCGCCAACTCAACCGATCTCCGATACAAAGGACTGATCTTGAAATGAGAAACGTAGTCATCTAAATATTGTACGAATTGGTTTTTGGAGATAAAGGAGGGATAGGAAGCAGGAAATGCCAAGTGAGGGAGTTGACAGAATTTCTTTTCCAAATGAAGATGAAGACGATCATACGAATATTTCTTCCAAAGAGAAGCATAACAATCTTCTCTTTCAAGAATTATGGAATGGATTGAATAAACGTTAAGGCAAGCCGCGGTAGCCAAACCAGAAGGACCAGAACCCACAATTATGACTCTTTCCTCTTGCATTTGCATTTTTCTTCAGGATGGTTTCTTGCAAATTCAAAATTGTCCTGGTGTGAATGTTATGTATGGATATATTAGAGGTATATATAATCGATCTAAGATTATTTATTTATTTATTTTTTTCATTTCAATGGCCATGTGTTAAAATCATGCGCGCTCTGTCATGACTTGAAGGTAAAATTAACATTAACATTAAGATGGGTCTTGTTTTCACATTAGACATTGATGGTTATCAATTGTTTTGCATATACTTTGAAATATGATGTCGAAATCATCATATTTAGAAATTGACGTAAAGATTCATGCAAATGAAATTAATTATCCTCTTTATTTATTGACAAAAGAGAAAAGAAATGAGTTGAAATATTTATCAATGTTCATGATTTTAGAAAATATTTTATTATTATTTTTTAAAAGAAAAAAAAAAAAAAGAAGGAAAGAAGGGAATAGTGGAAACTTTTGTCGATGAAAACTTAAAGATTACTTTACGTGCAAAAAAATATTTTCGTACGTCTCCACCAGCAATAATATCGTTAGGTTAATTTTACACGTGTAATGCGATAATTGGCCCTCCCCATATTCCTTGGGTCTCCACGATCTCATATAGATATTAGGGTTCTCTATATTTAGCTGACCTAAATTTTGAAACATAGGTATTTTGTTATTTATATATACAATTAAAATTAATTTATTTATTTTTTAATATATTATCTCTTATTAATAATTAATTGTTGGTGATTAAATTGTAAATTTAAAAAATTATGAGTGAATAAGTTCAAATTCTTACTCTCTACACTGATTTCTATATGTTGATTACTTGAAAGAAATAATTTTAATAATAACATTAATTAACATTATTATTTAATTTGTCAACAACATTTATTTTAGGTATTAATTGATCATATATTCATATTATAAGTACCTGTCATTATTGACTTTCTGTCACGAATTTAAAATTTAACGATTAAGGCTCAATGAAACCTTTTATTTTTGAGTACATACTGTAAATTACCTTTGATTGGCAAATAAATAAATAAATTGATCATGTGTGTAAATTTCCTTTTGAATTGTTCCAACAATGAGTGAATGCTCTTGATAATTGCCAGTTGAGATTGCTAAGTTTCTGTTATTGTTGATGAAATAATCAGCTGTTAAAGGAATATTGTTAAAAATTAAGAGTAAAATATGAGCATTTGATGCAATGCAATAAATTTTTATAAAATATAATTTAATAATACAATATGATTATTGTAATGTTAATGCTATTTGTATGTAATTGATAAAATTTTTTATAATGTAGAAATAAACATATAATATAAATAAAATTTATGAAAATATAGGATATAATTATTTTTATTATAATAATAAAGTTAAAATAAGAATTTAAAAAATTACATTAAATTATTTAATAACTTAGATTTTATAAGCAACCTCTCTCTTTAAGTAATTTCAATTTTTTTTTTATCAAATATAAATTTGTTTTAAAATTATTAAATAACTTGATTGTTTACTTTTTAAAATCATTATCAAGCGAGCTGGGGGGTTAATGGATAGAATTGATTTCGTTTTCGCGTATCCTTTTAGAATCCTTTTAAATCCTTTAATTTCAACGCATAAATGGATTAATTTTATTTTTTAAATATATGGATTAATTTAAGAATAGATAATAACAATTCATTAGGTTGTAGTACAATAATAAATTAAACCCAATTTAACTATTTATAAATAATAAGATATTAAATCTTAAAATAATTTTGATCGCTTTTTTTTTTTTTTTTTTTTTCCCAGATAAATTTTGTAAGGACTAAATTATTACCTTCAATTCTCAAAGACTGATTTATTGTTCAGGATGTGATTCATGAGATTTAGCGTTTGCATGTGTGTTTTTGCAAGAAAAAGAGTCTCCCTCAAGCATTGACGAGAATTGCATTCGAATATCGTTGACATATGGTGAAGAATCAGCACAACAACAGGGAAAATGATCTGATTCTGATATGTCAGTGACATATTCTAATGCATTTCGTTTCTGATTCATGATTCATAATTCATGGGCATGCATCATGTTTCATCACCTGGTTAGCATGTTCTTAATTTTGTTTTGTTTCATCACCTGGTCAGTCTATCATGATACGACTATGATGCAACTTTTGTAACTTTTTGGTTAAAAGAAATAAACGACTACCTGGTTATAGTCTTAATGGTAAAGAGTCTTGTTTTCAAATTATTAGGATTGTTTTATAGAATTATGCCCTTCAATCAATATCAATATATCATGGGCATGCATCGTATTTCATCACCTAGTTATCATGTTCTTAATTTTGTTTTGTTCTAGTGGCCATCTCAGTCTATCAAAATGAATCATGCTACGACTATTATACAACTTTTGTAAGTTTTTGGTTAAAAGAAGAAATCGACGACTACCTGGGTTATAGCCTTAATGGTAAAGTCTTGTTTTCACATTGTTAGGATTGTTTTATAGAATTATGCCCGTCAATCAATATCAATATATACTGTTTATCTTCAATCTCTACCACGTTAAAATCAAACTCAGCTTTCAAAGGTGAGACCTCTATGGTGACGTTTCTTCTTCGTTTTTTAATTTTAATTTTTCTCATTTCTTTCATCTGTCGCTGTTTCTTCTTCATCTTGTCTCCATTCCTAGCAGGCAGCAAAGTTTCCTTTGTCGTAAATTAAGCCGTAGATCTCTACTCCCACTCATCTAAACTATCTATTTTCCACTAGATTTTAAAAAATTTCGAATGGATGTGAACATACTAAAAGATGCAGACGCAGCAAGAACAACTCTTCGTCACACTGCTTTATGTTCTTCCTTCATTGAAATCAAGAAACAAGAAAGCGGCAGATTACTGCTTCTACTCTTATAGGGCCAGAGAAATATTTCGTCAAAAGAACACATCGGTGGTTGCAGCAAATGTGGGAATGCAGGGATAGAAGACTCTTTGGATCTCCGCAACTATGATCCTCATTCATTCCTCTTCGTTAGAAATACAGTACGCACAACTAACCCCCCTGTAACATTGCATTAACATTACTTAATGTGAAAACTAGCAAGTGACAAACCCAAGTCTTGGCCTTTTTAATCAGAAAAGAAACAGAGAAACAGAAACCAGTTGAGATTTGAATGGATAAAAAAAGCACTTCATATGGTTAGTTATTTTCCATGAACTTTAATTAAAGCAACCTTTCTTTTAAGTTAAAGGTGTGACGATGAAATCAACTTTTGGATTGTTCATGTGCTTGCTCAAATGGCTCCCCGTCCATCTGGTGGAAATAGCTCGAAAGCATTGACATAATATGTTGTTGTTCTGGGTTGTTCTTGTTCCCTTGTTGTGGCATCTTCCATGGATCATTTTGCAAATAGTGGCTAAGTGATACTATCGCTTGCTGAGGTTATTGGTTTGTGTTTTTTTGATTTATTATTAAAGTCCTTGATGTTATATGAATGTTAATAATAATCATTTGTTCATATAGGATTCTATAATCTCTAACTGCAATTGAAGAACTATGAACTTAGGAGATGAGAAATAAACAAGTTATTCCTACTTATGCATGAATAAAATTGAAAAATAAATTTGTATGTTCTGAATTTATTATTATTTTTGTTGTTGTTGTTGGTATATAACGGATCAATTTAATAAGCTTCTTTACTTTTTTTTTTTCTTTCTATTTTGTATGGTTTAACTAAGAATATTTTATTTAATATTTTTTTAAGGCCTGCTTAGTAATAAACTTTTAAAAGTGGGTAAGAAATGCAAATATTATTAAATATGAATTTTTAAAAACATATAATATATAATATATTGAATAATTATTTGTTTGATGTATGCTGTTCCCTATGTAAAATTTTTATTTTGAAGATAAAAGTTGGAATACTAACTGCAGAATTTGATGAGAATTTGGGGTTGCTAAGTTTTGGTATTTGGTGGAAAATATAAATATGTAATGTTGATTTGGATAAATGAATAGTTCCAAAAATATTCTTGTTTGGATATGGATGCACTACTCCATTTAAATATTTATGTTAAACAGTGTCTTTGAAGAATTGGTTAAGAATTTTATATTTATTATTTATAATAATTTTTTGAATTTAATATAATAATTAATAAGTACTTTTAATGTATTCAAAATTACGACTTTACCAAATTTAACAAGGGGACTGTTTAGCAAAACCCTAATATGAATTATAATTGTTTATTTATTGTGTATTGTTTGGAAATTATGTTTGCAAATTGATTTGGTTTGGTACATTTTTATATAATTATCATTTAATGTTGACATTTTAAAATAATCATAATTTTATGATACCTAAAAGAAATTAAATATAATTTAATATTTCAAACATATGTATTAAACATTTTTAAATAAATAAATAAATATAATTGTCATAAGCAATTGACACTTTTAAAAAATAAATATAATTAATAATTTTTAATTGTCATAAGTATTATAACTGTCAAATAAAAAATATTTAACAGTTTTATAGGTGATAATTGATAATTTTTAACTGTTTTTAACTGTCAAATATATTATTTTTTCTCATAATGGAGGCAATGAACGAAGTTTTTAACATTTTATTTTTAATTTCTAGTATCGAGCTTGTTACTTGTGGCTATTAGAAATTGAGCGACTCTTGTGCCCCCAATCTTTTTTCAACGTATAATATTTTTGAGCATCTTAAATACTTTTCTTGAATTAAAATATATTTTTTACTACATATAATATCTTAAAGTGAATAATAATTAAAAATATTAGAAATATAATTTATCATAAAAAAATTTATATTAATTTAATTTATTAATATATAAATTAATTAATTAATCAAATATTTTAATTTTTAATTTTTGTGAACATTAACTAACTAAATGAGTACTATTACAAAATAATAATATCATCATCCTTTTTGTTATATTTGGAAAAGAGGTTTTAAACCCAATACCACATTGAAAAGATTGAATTTGAAGCTTTCAACTTTACACAATGAAATAAGTTCTAATTCATAAATCATTCATAGAATCAGGTTTCTTTTTTACCCTTATTCTTCCTGAGTTTGATGGTTTCCTGAGAGTAAGTTAAATTAACAATAATTTCACGATAATGTATAGAAATATTAAGAATAAAAAATATTTAATTTAATTCCCATTGAAAGTATTCAGCCCTTCAATCTCTAGTATAAAAGGTTTTGTCGTTTCTCCACTGGCCACCACCAAAAATCTCCCGGCATATTCCTCAATCTCACCTGAAGTCATGTTTCTGGCCTTGACCATCCATTTCTCGCTTGCTTCATCGTAGTATACCAACTCAACAGATCTCCGGTACAAAGGACTGATCTTGAAATGAAATGGGAAAAATAGTCATCTAAGAATTGTACGAATTGGTTTTTGGAGATAGAGGGATAAGAAGCAGGAACTGCCAATTGAGGGAGGTGACAGAATTTTTTTCCCAAGTGAAGATGAAGACACGATCGTACGAATATTTCTTCCAAAGAGAAGCATAGCAATCTTCCCTTTCAAGAATTATGTAAGGGATTGAACGGACATTAAGGCAGGCTGCAGTGGCCAGATCCTACAATTATCACCACTTGCCCTTGCATTTTTTCTTATCTGCAGGTTTATGGTTTGATGCAAAAAGAAAATAGTGGACGTCGTTATATATAATGTGCATGGAAGAGGTTGGGATTTTGCAAAAGGAAATGCAATACCCTTAATTATTCCAAGATCTTGAATACGGTATTTATTAATATTTTCAACTTTTACATAAAATATCAACTCATAATTAATTATAATACTAGCATTAAAAGAAATACAAAAATTGTACGTGGGTTTTAGTTTTCAACCATTCTATGATCTTCTTCAAATCAATAATTGATTGGATAGGACCATCCAACCACGCCCATCATCTTAAATTTTCTCGTTCCAGCAAAACCCATGAACATTTGAGGTTCACTTTCTGCCATATTTTCGTTTGATATAGAAGTACAATTCCTTGCGTTTTAACAATGTTTGTAATTGAAAACGACATTAAAAGTACAAGAAAAACAACTACCGATTCATCTAAGTGATAAAGGTTTTAATCATTTTAATTTAATTCGTTTCCAAATCGGTTCTTCTAATCAGCCTGTTTGATTTGATTTGCAAGAACTCCAAGTTGACATTCCATTTAAAGTAAGACAAAATGGAAATGATATCCGAAATGTGCACGCATATTCATGAATCTTTCATCAATTCTTATGGATTCATAAGGAGGAGATCATGAAATTAATTTGTGAATGAAAATGTAGACATTGGTTGACGTGCAAATTAGGTTATATATATATATATATTATCAATCAAACCCACCTGTGGTTAGCCCCGTTGGTAGGAATGAGCTCTGGACTGTGTGGTTAGGCGCACGGTCTGAGGTTCGATTCCTGGGGTGCGCTGCAATTTAAGTAGGGGGTCGTGGCGGTGGGATGCTGCGCTAGCCTCCC